>CM075878.1:6171789-6771789 GCA_038021265.1 Cyprinella venusta
GTCTAGAGCCTCCATTTTTGCGCGCTGGTCGAAGTCTCGTGGCCCTCTGTCAGAATCCAGAGTTTCAAGAAGATCGGAGGGGGTCAAAATTTCGGCCAGAAACGTCAGTGTTACCCCTTATGTTTTTTTTTTTCAGGTCAAAACTTTGACGTCCGATATCTCGGCTCTGGAAGGGTCTAGAGCCTCCATTTTTGCGCGCTGGTCGAAGTCTCGTGGCCCTCTGTCAGAATCCAGATTTTCAAGAAGATCGGAGGGGGTCAAAATTTCGGCCAAAAACGACAGTGTTACCCCTTATGTTTTTTTTTTCAGGTCAAAACTTTGACGTCCGATATCTCGGCTCTGGAAGGGTCTAGAGCCTCCATTTTTGCGCGCTGGTCGAAGTCTCGTGGCCCTCTGTCAGAATCCAGAGTTTCAAGAAGATCGGAGGGGGTCAAAATTTCGGCCAAAAACGACAGTGTTACCCCTTATGTTTTTTTTTTCAGGTCAAAACTTTGAAGTCCGATATCTCGGTTCTGGAAGGGTCTAGAGCCTCCATTTTTGCGCGCTGGTCGAAGTCTCGTGGCCCTCTGTCAGAATCCAGAGTTTCAAGAAGATCGGAGGGGGTCAAAATTTCGGCCAAAAACGACAGTGTTACCCCTTATGTTTTTTTTTTCAGGTCAAAACTTTGAAGTCCGATATCTCGGTTCTGGAAGGGTCTAGAGCCTCCATTTTTGCGCGCTGGTCGAAGTCTCGTGGCCCTCTGTCAGAATCCAGAGTTTCAAGAAGATCGGAGGGGGTCAAAATTTCGGCCGAAAACGACAGTGTTACCCCTTATGTTTTTTTTTTCAGGTCAAAACTTTGACGTCCGATATCTCGGCTCTGGAAGGGTCTAGAGCCTCCATTTTTGCGCGCTGGTCGAAGTCTCGTGGCCCTCTGTCAGAATCCAGAGTTTCAAGAAGATCGGAGGGGGTCAAAATTTCGGCCAAAAACGACAGTGTTACCCCTTATGTTTTTTTTTCAGGTCAAAACTTTGAAGTCCGATATCTCGGTTCTGGAAGGGTCTAGAGCCTCCATTTTTGCGCGCTGGTCGAAGTCTCGTGGCCCTCTGTCAGAATCCAGAGTTTCAAGAAGATCGGAGGGGGTCAAAATTTCGGCCAAAAACGACAGTGTTACCCCTTATGTTTTTTTTTTCAGGTCAAAACTTTGACGTCCGATATCTCGGCTCTGGAAGGGTCTAGAGCCTCCATTTTTGCGCGCTGGTCGAAGTCTCGTGGCCCTCTGTCAGAATCCAGAGTTTCAAGAAGATCGGAGGGGGTCAAAATTTCGGCCAAAAACGACAGTGTTACCCCTTATGTTTTTTTTTTCAGGTCAAAACTTTGAAGTCCGATATCTCGGTTCTGGAAGGGTCTAGAGCCTCCATTTTTGCGCGCTGGTCGAAGTCTCGTGGCCCTCTGTCAGAATCCAGAGTTTCAAGAAGATCGGAGGGGGTCAAAATTTCGGCCAAAAACGACAGTGTTACCCCTTATGTTTTTTTTTTCAGGTCAAAACTTTGACGTCCGATATCTCGGCTCTGGAAGGGTCTAGAGCCTCCATTTTTGCGCGCTGGTCGAAGTCTCGTGGCCCTCTGTCAGAATCCAGATTTTCAAGAAGATCGGAGGGGGTCAAAATTTCGGCCAAAAACGACAGTGTTACCCCTTATGTTTTTTTTTTCAGGTCAAAACTTTGACGTCCGATATCTCGGCTCTGGAAGGGTCTAGAGCCTCCATTTTTGCGCGCTGGTCGAAGTCTCGTGGCCCTCTGTCAGAATCCAGAGTTTCAAGAAGATCGGAGGGGGTCAAAATTTCGGCCAAAAACGACAGTGTTACCCCTTATGTTTTTTTTTTCAGGTCAAAACTTTGAAGTCCGATATCTCGGTTCTGGTAGGGTCTAGAGCCTCCATTTTTGCTCGCTGGTCGAAGTCTCGTGGCCCTCTGTCAGAATCCAGAGTTTCAAGAAGATCGGAGGGGGTCAAAATTTCGGCCAAAAACGACAGTGTTACCCCTTATGTTTTTTTTTCAGGTCAAAACTTTGAAGTCCGATATCTCGGTTCTGGAAGGGTCTAGAGCCTCCATTTTTGCGCGCTGGTCGAAGTCTCGTGGCCCTCTGTCAGAATCCAGAGTTTCAAGAAGATCGGAGGGGGTCAAAATTTCGGCCAAAAACGACAGTGTTACCCCTTATGTTTTTTTTTTCAGGTCAAAACTTTGAAGTCTGATATCTCGGTTCTGGAAGGGTCTAGAGCCTCCATTTTTGCGCGCTGGTCGAAGTCTCGTGGCCCTCTGTCAGAATCCAGAGTTTCAAGAAGATCGGAGGGGGTCAAAATTTCGGCCAAAAACGACAGTGTTACCCCTTATGTTTTTTTTTCAGGTCAAAACTTTGACGTCCGATATCTCGGCTCTGGAAGGGTCTAGAGCCTCCATTTTTGCGCGCTGGTCGAAGTCTCGTGGCCCTCTGTCAGAATCCAGAGTTTCAAGAAGATCGGAGGGGGTCAAAATTTCAGCCAAAAACGACAGTGTTACCCCTTATGTTTTTTTTTTCAGGTCAAAACTTTGACGTCCGATATCTCGGCTCTGGAAGGGTCTAGAGCCTCCATTTTCGCGCGCTGGTCGAAGTCTCGTGGCCCTCTGTCAGAATCCAGAGTTTCAAGAAGATCGGAGGGGGTCAAAATTTCGGCCGAAAACGACAGTGTTACCCCTTATGTTTTTTTTTTCAGGTCAAAACTTTGACGTCCGATATCTCGGCTCTGGAAGGGTCTAGAGCCTCCATTTTTGCGCGCTGGTCGAAGTCTCGTGGCCCTCTGTCAGAATCCAGAGTTTCAAGAAGATCGGAGGGGGTCAAAATTTCGGCCAAAAACGACAGTGTTACCCCTTATGTTTTTTTTTCAGGTCAAAACTTTGAAGTCCGATATCTCGGTTCTGGAAGGGTCTAGAGCCTCCATTTTTGCGCGCTGGTCGAAGTCTCGTGGCCCTCTGTCAGAATCCAGAGTTTCAAGAAGATCGGAGGGGGTCAAAATTTCGGCCAAAAACGACAGTGTTACCCCTTATGTTTTTTTTTTCAGGTCAAAACTTTGACGTCCGATATCTCGGCTCTGGAAGGGTCTAGAGCCTCCATTTTTGCGCGCTGGTCGAAGTCTCGTGGCCCTCTGTCAGAATCCAGAGTTTCAAGAAGATCGGAGGGGGTCAAAATTTCGGCCAAAAACGACAGTGTTACCCCTTATGTTTTTTTTTTCAGGTCAAAACTTTGAAGTCCGATATCTCGGTTCTGGAAGGGTCTAGAGCCTCCATTTTTGTGCGCTGGTCGAAGTCTCGTGGCCCTCTGTCAAGAATCCAGAGTTTCAAGAAGATCGGAGGGGGTCAAAATTTCGGCCAAAAACGACAGTGTTACCCCTTATGTTTTTTTTTTCAGGTCAAAACTTTGACGTCCGATATCTCGGCTCTGGAAGGGTCTAGAGCCTCCATTTTTGCGCGCTGGTCGAAGTCTCGTGGCCCTCTGTCAGAATCCAGATTTTCAAGAAGATCGGAGGGGGTCAAAATTTCGGCCAAAAACGACAGTGTTACCCCTTATGTTTTTTTTTTCAGGTCAAAACTTTGACGTCCGATATCTCGGCTCTGGAAGGGTCTAGAGCCTCCATTTTTGCGCGCTGGTCGAAGTCTCGTGGCCCTCTGTCAGAATCCAGAGTTTCAAGAAGATCGGAGGGGGTCAAAATTTCGGCCAAAAACGACAGTGTTACCCCTTATGTTTTTTTTTTCAGGTCAAAACTTTGAAGTCCGATATCTCGGTTCTGGTAGGGTCTAGAGCCTCCATTTTTGCTCGCTGGTCGAAGTCTCGTGGCCCTCTGTCAGAATCCAGAGTTTCAAGAAGATCGGAGGGGGTCAAAATTTCGGCCAAAAACGACAGTGTTACCCCTTATGTTTTTTTTTTTCAGGTCAAAACTTTGAAGTCCGATATCTCGGTTCTGGAAGGGTCTAGAGCCTCCATTTTTGCGCGCTGGTCGAAGTCTCGTGGCCCTCTGTCAGAATCCAGAGTTTCAAGAAGATCGGAGGGGGTCAAAATTTCGGCCAAAAACGACAGTGTTACCCCTTATGTTTTTTTTTTCAGGTCAAAACTTTGAAGTCTGATATCTCGGTTCTGGAAGGGTCTAGAGCCTCCATTTTTGCGCGCTGGTCGAAGTCTCGTGGCCCTCTGTCAGAATCCAGAGTTTCAAGAAGATCGGAGGGGGTCAAAATTTCGGCCAAAAACGACAGTGTTACCCCTTATGTTTTTTTTTCAGGTCAAAACTTTGACGTCCGATATCTCGGCTCTGGAAGGGTCTAGAGCCTCCATTTTTGCGCGCTGGTCGAAGTCTCGTGGCCCTCTGTCAGAATCCAGAGTTTCAAGAAGATCGGAGGGGGTCAAAATTTCAGCCAAAAACGACAGTGTTACCCCTTATGTTTTTTTTTTTCAGGTCAAAACTTTGACGTCCGATATCTCGGCTCTGGAAGGGTCTAGAGCCTCCATTTTCGCGCGCTGGTCGAAGTCTCGTGGCCCTCTGTCAGAATCCAGAGTTTCAAGAAGATCGGAGGGGGTCAAAATTTCGGCCAAAAACGACAGTGTTACCCCTTATGTTTTTTTTTTTCAGGTCAAAACTTTGAAGTCCGATATCTCGGTTCTGGAAGGGTCTAGAGCCTCCATTTTTGCGCGCTGGTCGAAGTCTCGTGGCCCTCTGTCAGAATCCAGAGTTTCAAGAAGATCGGAGGGGGTCAAAATTTCGGCCAAAAACGACAGTGTTACCCCTTATGTTTTTTTTTCAGGTCAAAACTTTGACGTCCGATATCTCGGCTCTGGAAGGGTCTAGAGCCTCCATTTTTGCGCGCTGGTCGAAGTCTCGTGGCCCTCTGTCAGAATCCAGAGTTTCAAGAAGATCGGAGGGGGTCAAAATTTCGGCCAAAAACGACAGTGTTACCCCTTATGTTTTTTTTTCAGGTCAAAACTTTGACGTCCGATATCTCGGCTCTGGAAGGGTCTAGAGCCTCCATTTTTGCGCGCTGGTCGAAGTCTCGTGGCCCTCTGTCAGAATCCAGAGTTTCAAGAAGATCGGAGGGGGTCAAAATTTCGGCCAAAAACGACAGTGTTACCCCTTATGTTTTTTTTTTTCAGGTCAAAACTTTGAAGTCCGATATCTCGGTTCTGGAAGGGTCTAGAGCCTCCATTTTTGCGCGTTGGTCGAAGTCTCGTGGCCCTCTGTCAGAATCCAGAGTTTCAAGAAGATCGGAGGGGGTCAAAATTTCGGCCAAAAACGACAGTGTTACCCCTTATGTTTTTTTTTTCAGGTCAAAACTTTGAAGTCCGATATCTCGGTTCTGGAAGGGTCTAGAGCCTCCATTTTTGCGCGCTGGTCGAAGTCTCGTGGCCCTCTGTCAGAATCCAGAGTTTCAAGAAGATCGGAGGGGGTCAAAATTTCGGCCAAAAACGACAGTGTTACCCCTTATGTTTTTTTTTCAGGTCAAAACTTTGACGTCCGATATCTCGGCTCTGGAAGGGTCTAGAGCCTCCATTTTTGCGCGCTGGTCGAAGTCTCGTGGCCCTCTGTCAGAATCCAGAGTTTCAAGAAGATCGGAGGGGGTCAAAATTTCGGCCAAAAACGACAGTGTTACCCCTTATGTTTTTTTTTTCAGGTCAAAACTTTGAAGTCCGATATCTCGGTTCTGGAAGGGTCTAGAGCCTCCATTTTTGCGCGCTGGTCGAAGTCTCGTGGCCCTCTGTCAGAATCCAGAGTTTCAAGAAGATCGGAGGGGGTCAAAATTTCGGCCAAAAACGACAGTGTTACCCCTTATGTTTTTTTTTCAGGTCAAAACTTTGAAGTCCGATATCTCGGTTCTGGAAGGGTCTAGAGCCTCCATTTTTGCGCGCTGGTCGAAGTCTCGTGGCCCTCTGTCAGAATCCAGAGTTTCAAGAAGATCGGAGGGGGTCAAAATTTCGGCCAAAAACGACAGTGTTACCCCTTATGTTTTTTTTCAGGTCAAAACTTTGAAGTCCGATATCTCGGTTCTGGAAGGGTCTAGAGCCTCCATTTTTGCGCGCTGGTCGAAGTCTCGTGGCCCTCTGTCAGAATCCAGAGTTTCAAGAAGATCGGAGGGGGTCAAAATTTCGGCCAAAAACGACAGTGTTACCCCTTATGTTTTTTTTTCAGGTCAAAACTTTGACATCCGATATCTCGGCTCTGGAAGGGTCTAGAGCCTCCATTTTTGCGCGCTGGTCGAAGTCTCGTGGCCCTCTGTCAGAATCCAGAGTTTCAAGAAGATCGGAGGGGGTCAAAATTTCGGCCAAAAACGACAGTGTTACCCCTTATGTTTTTTTTTTCAGGTCAAAACTTTGACATCCGATATCTCGGCTCTGGAAGGGTCTAGAGCCTCCATTTTTGGGCGCTGGTCGAAGTCTCGTGGCCCTCTGTCAGAATCCAGAGTTTCAAGAAGATCGGAGGGGGTCAAAATTTCGGCCAAAAACGACAGTGTTACCCCTTATGTTTTTTTTTTCGGGTCAAAACTTTGACATCCGATATCTCGGCTCTGGAAGGGTCTAGAGCCTCCATTTTTGCACGCTGGTCGAAGTCTCGTGGCCCTCTGTCAGAATCCAGAGTTTCAAGAAGATCGGAGGGGGTCAAAATTTCGGCCAAAAACGACAGTGTTACCTCTTATGTTTTTTTTTCAGGTCAAAACTTTGACATCCGATATCTCGGCTCTGGAAGGGTCTAGAGCCTCCATTTTTGCGCGCTGGTCGAAGTCTCGTGGCCCTCTGTCAGAATCCAGAGTTTTAAGAAGATCGGAGGGGGTCAAAATTTCGGCCAAAAACGACAGTGTTACCCCTTATGTTTTTTTTTCAGGTCAAAACTTTGACATCCGATATCTCGGCTCTGGAAGGGTCTAGAGCCTCCATTTTTGCGCGCTGGTCGAAGTCTCGTGGCCCTCTGTCAGAATCCAGAGTTTCAAGAAGATCGGAGGGGGTCAAAATTTCGGCCAAAAACGACAGTGTTACCCCTTATGTTTTTTTTTCAGGTCAAAACTTTGAAGTCCGATATCTCGGTTCTGGAAGGGTCTAGAGCCTCCATTTTTGCGCGCTGGTCGAAGTCTCGTGGCCCTCTGTCAGAATCCAGAGTTTCAAGAAGATCGGAGGGGGTCAAATTTCGGCCAAAAACGACAGTGTTACCCCTTATGTTTTTTTTTTCAGGTCAAAGCTTTGAAGTCCGATATCTCGGTTCTGGAAGGGTCTAGAGCCTCCATTTTTGCGCGCTGGTCGAAGTCTCGTGGCCCTCTGTCAGAATCCAGAGTTTCAAGAAGATCGGAGGGGGTCAAAATTTCGGCCAAAAACGACAGTGTTACCCCTTATGTTTTTTTTTCAGGTCAAAACTTTGACGTCCGATATCTCGGCTCTGGAAGGGTCTAGAGCCTCCATTTTTGCGCGCTGGTCGAAGTCTCGTGGCCCTCTGTCAGAATCCAGAGTTTCAAGAAGATCGGAGGGGGTCAAAATTTCGGCCAAAAACGACAGTGTTACCCCTTATGTTTTTTTTTTCAGGTCAAAACTTTGAAGTCCGATATCTCGGTTCTGGAAGGGTCTAGAGCCTCCATTTTTGCGCGCTGGTCGAAGTCTCGTGGCCCTCTGTCAGAATCCAGAGTTTCAAGAAGATCGGAGGGGGTCAAAATTTCGGCCAAAAACGACAGTGTTACCCCTTATGGTTTTTTTTTCAGGTCAAAACTTTGAAGTCCGATATCTCGGTTCTGGAAGGGTCTAGATCCTCCATTTTTGCGCGCTGGTCGAAGTCTCGTGGCCCTCTGTCAGAATCCAGAGTTTCAAGAAGATCAGAGGGGGTCAAAATTTCGGCCGAAAACGACAGTGTTACCCCTTATGTTTTTTTTTTTCAGGTCAAAACTTTGACGTCCGATATCTCGGCTCTGGAAGGGTCTAGAGCCTCCATTTTTGCGCGCTGGTCGAAGTCTCGTGGCCCTCTGTCAGAATCCAGAGTTTCAAGAAGATCGGAGGGGGTCAAAATTTCGGCCAAAAACGACAGTGTTACCCCTTATGTTTTTTTTTTCAGGTCAAAACTTTGAAGTCCGATATCTCGGTTCTGGAAGGGTCTAGAGCCTCCATTTTTGCGCGCTGGTCGAAGTCTCGTGGCCCTCTGTCAGAATCCAGAGTTTCAAGAAGATCGGAGGGGGTCAAAATTTCGGCCAAAAGCGACAGTGTTACCCCTTATGTTTTTTTTTTTCAGGTCAAAACTTTGAAGTCCGATATCTCGGTTCTGGAAGGGTCTAGAGCCTCCATTTTTGCGCGCTGGTCAAAGTCTCGTGGCCCTCTGTCAGAATCCAGAGTTTCAACAAGATCGGAGGGGGTCAAAATTTCGGCCAAAAACGACAGTGTTACCCCTTATGTTTTTTTTTTCAGGTCAAAACTTTGACGTCCGATATCTCGGCTCTGGAAGGGTCTAGAGCCTCCATTTTTGCGCGCTGGTCGAAGTCTCGTGGCCCTCTGTCAGAATCCAGAGTTTCAAGAAGATCGGAGGGGGTCAAAATTTCGGCCAAAAACGACAGTGTTACCCCTTATGTTTTTTTTTTCAGGTCAAAACTTTGACGTCCGATATCTCGGTTCTGGAAGGGTCTACACCCTCCATTTTTGCGCGCTGGTCGAAGTCTCGTGGCCCTCTGTCAGAATCCAGAGTTTCAAGAAGATCGGAGGGGGTCAAAATTTCGGCCAAAAACGACAGTGTTACCCCTTATGTTTTTTTTTCAGGTCAAAACTTTGAAGTCCGATATCTCGGTTCTGGAAGGGTCTAGAGCCTCCATTTTTGCGCGCTGGTCGAAGTCTCGTGGCCCTCTGTCAGAATCCAGAGTTTCAAGAAGATCGGAGGGGGTCAAAATTTCGGCCAAAAACGACAGTGTTACCCCTTATGTTTTTTTTTTCAGGTCAAAACTTTGAAGTCCGATATCTCGGTTCTGGAAGGGTCTAGAGCCTCCATTTTTGCGCGCTGGTCGAAGTCTCGTGGCCCTCTGTCAGAATCCAGAGTTTCAAGAAGATCGGAGGGGGTCAAAATTTCGGCCAAAAACGACAGTGTTACCCCTTATGTTTTTTTTTCAGGTCAAAACTTTGACGTCCGATATCTCGGCTCTGGAAGGGTCTAGAGCCTCCATTTTTGCGCGCTGGTCGAAGTCTCGTGGCCCTCTGTCAGAATCCAGAGTTTCAAGAAGATCGGAGGGGGTCAAAATTTCGGCCAAAAACGACAGTGTTACCCCTTATGTTTTTTTTTTCAGGTCAAAACTTTGACGTCCGATATCTCGGCTCTGGAAGGGTCTAGAGCCTCCATTTTTGCGCGCTGGTCGAAGTCTCGTGGCCCTCTGTCAGAATCCAGAGTTTCAAGAAGATCGGAGGGGGTCAAAATTTCGGCCAAAAACGACAGTGTTACCCCTTATGTTTTTTTTTCGGGTCAAAACTTTGACGTCAGATATCTCGGCTCTGGAAGGGTCTAGAGCCTCCATTTTTGCGCGCTGGTCGAAGTCTCGTGGCCCTCTGTCAGAATCCAGAGTTTCAAGAAGATCGGAGGGGGTCAAAATTTCGGCCAAAAACGACAGTGTTACCCCTTATGTTTTTTTTTTCAGGTCAAAGCTTTGAAGTCCGATATCTCGGTTCTGGAAGGGTCTAGAGCCTCCATTTTTGCGCGCTGGTCGAAGTCTCGTGGCCCTCTGTCAGAATCCAGAGTTTCAAGAAGATCGGAGGGGGTCAAAATTTCGGCCAAAAACGACAGTGTTACCCCTTATGTTTTTTTTTTTTCAGGTCAAAACTTTGAAGTCCGATATCTCGGTTCTGGAAGGGTCTAGAGCCTCCATTTTTGCGCGCTGGTCGAAGTCTCGTGGCCCTCTGTCAGAATCCAGAGTTTCAAGAAGATCGGAGGGGGTCAAAATTTCGGCCAAAAACGACAGTGTTACCCCTTATGTTTTTTTTTCAGGTCAAAACTTTGACGTCCGATATCTCGGCTCTGGAAGGGTCTAGAGCCTCCATTTTTGCGCGCTGGTCGAAGTCTCGTGGCCCTCTGTCAGAATCCAGAGTTTCAAGAAGATCGGAGGGGGTCAAAATTTCGGCCAAAAACGACAGTGTTACCCCTTATGTTTTTTTTTTCAGGTCAAAACTTTGAAGTCCGATATCTCGGTTCTGGAAGGGTCTAGAGCCTCCATTTTTGCGCGCTGGTCGAAGTCTCGTGGCCCTCTGTCAGAATCCAGAGTTTCAAGAAGATCGGAGGGGGTCAAAATTTCGGCCAAAAACGACAGTGTTACCCCTTATGTTTTTTTTTTCAGGTCAAAACTTTGACGTCCGATATCTCGGCTCTGGAAGGGTCTAGAGCCTCCATTTTTGCGCGCTGGTCGAAGTCTCGTGGCCCTCTGTCAGAATCCAGAGTTTCAAGAAGATCGGAGGGGTTCAAAATTTCGGCCAAAAACGACAGTGTTACCCCTTATGTTTTTTTTTCGGGTCAAAACTTTGACGTCAGATATCTCTGCTCTGGAAGGGTCTAGAGCCTCCATTTTTGCGCGCTGGTCGAAGTCTCGTGGCCCTCTGTCAGAATCCAGAGTTTCAAGAAGATCGGAGGGGGTCAAAATTTCGGCCAAAAACGACAGTGTTACCCCTTATGTTTTTTTTTTCAGGTCAAAGCTTTGAAGTCCGATATCTCGGTTCTGGAAGGGTCTAGAGCCTCCATTTTTGCGCGCTGGTCGAAGTCTCGTGGCCCTCTGTCAGAATCCAGAGTTTCAAGAAGATCGGAGGGGGTCAAAATTTCGGCCAAAAACGACAGTGTTACCCCTTATGTTTTTTTTTTTCAGGTCAAAACTTTGAAGTCCGATATCTCGGTTCTGGAAGGGTCTAGAGCCTCCATTTTTGCGCGCTGGTCGAAGTCTCGTGGCCCTCTGTCAGAATCCAGAGTTTCAAGAAGATCGGAGGGGGTCAAAATTTCGGCCAAAAACGACAGTGTTACCCCTTATGTTTTTTTTTCAGGTCAAAACTTTGACGTCCGATATCTCGGCTCTGGAAGGGTCTAGAGCCTCCATTTTTGCGCGCTGGTCGAAGTCTCGTGGCCCTCTGTCAGAATCCAGAGTTTCAAGAAGATCGGAGGGGGTCAAAATTTCGGCCAAAAACGACAGTGTTACCCCTTATGTTTTTTTTTTCAGGTCAAAACTTTGAAGTCCGATATCTCGGTTCTGGAAGGGTCTAGAGCCTCCATTTTTGCGCGCTGGTCGAAGTCTCGTGGCCCTCTGTCAGAATCCAGAGTTTCAAGAAGATCGGAGGGGGTCAAAATTTCGGCCAGAAACGACAGTGTTACCCCTTATGTTTTTTTTTTCAGGTCAAAACTTTGACGTCCGATATCTCGGCTCTGGAAGGGTCTAGAGCCTCCATTTTTGCGCGCTGGTCGAAGTCTCGTGGCCCTCTGTCAGAATCCAGAGTTTCAAGAAGATCGGAGGGGGTCAAAATTTCGGCCAAAAACGACAGTGTTACCCCTTATGTTTTTTTTTTCAGGTCAAAACTTTGAAGTCCGATATCTCGGTTCTGGAAGGGTCTAGAGCCTCCATTTTTGCGCGCTGGTCGAAGTCTCGTGGCCCTCTGTCAGAATCCAGAGTTTCAAGAAGATCGGAGGGGGTCAAAATTTCGGCCAAAAACGACAGTGTTACCCCTTATGTTTTTTTTTCAGGTCAAAACTTTGAAGTCCGATATCTCGGTTCTGGAAGGGTCTAGAGCCTCCATTTTTGCGCGCTGGTCGAAGTCTCGTGGCCCTCTGTCAGAATCCAGAGTTTCAAGAAGATCGGAGGGGGTCAAAATTTCGGCCGAAAACGACAGTGTTACCCCTTATGTTTTTTTTTTCAGGTCAAAACTTTGACGTCCGATATCTCGGCTCTGGAAGGGTCTAGAGCCTCCATTTTTGCGCGCTGGTCGAAGTCTCGTGGCCCTCTGTCAGAATCCAGAGTTTCAAGAAGATCGGAGGGGGTCAAAATTTCGGCCAAAAACGACAGTGTTACCCCTTATGTTTTTTTTTCAGGTCAAAACTTTGAAGTCCGATATCTCGGTTCTGGAAGGGTCTAGAGCCTCCATTTTTGCGCGCTGGTCGAAGTCTCGTGGCCCTCTGTCAGAATCCAGAGTTTCAAGAAGATCGGAGGGGGTCAAAATTTCGGCCAAAAACGACAGTGTTACCCCTTATGTTTTTTTTTTTCAGGTCAAAACTTTGAAGTCCGATATCTCGGTTCTGGAAGGGTCTAGAGCCTCCATTTTTGTGCGCTGGTCGAAGTCTCGTGGCCCTCTGTCAGAATCCAGAGTTTCAAGAAGATCGGAGGGGGTCAAAATTTCGGCCAAAAACGACAGTGTTACCCCTTATGTTTTTTTTTCAGGTCAAAACTTTGACGTCCGATATCTCGGTTCTGGAAGGGTCTAGACCCTCCATTTTTGCGCGCTGGTCGAAGTCTCGTGGCCCTCTGTCAGAATCCAGAGTTTCAAGAAGATCGGAGGGGGTCAAAATTTCGGCCAAAAACGACAGTGTTACCCCTTATGTTTTTTTTTTCAGGTCAAAACTTTGAAGTCCGATATCTCGGTTCTGGAAGGGTCTAGAGCCTCCATTTTTGCGCGCTGGTCGAAGTCTCGTGGCCCTCTGTCAGAATCCAGAGTTTCAAGAAGATCGGAGGGGGTCAAAATTTCGGCCAAAAACGACAGTGTTACCCCTTATGTTTTTTTTTTTCAGGTCAAAACTTTGAAGTCCGATAGCTCGGTTCTGGAAGGGTCTAGAGCCTCCATTTTTGCGCGCTGGTCAAAGTCTCGTGGCCCTCTGTCAGAATCCAGAGTTTCAACAAGATCGGAGGGGGTCAAAATTTCGGCCAAAAACGACAGTGTTACCCCTTATGTTTTTTTTTTCAGGTCAAAACTTTGGCGTCCGATATCTCGGCTCTGGAAGGGTCTAGAGCCTCCATTTTTGCGCGCTGGTCGAAGTCTCGTGGCCCTCTGTCAGAATCCAGAGTTTCAAGAAGATCGGAGGGGGTCAAAATTTCGGCCAAAAACGACAGTGTTACCCCTTATGTTTTTTTTTCAGGTCAAAACTTTGACGTCCGATATCTCGGTTCTGGAAGGGTCTAGACCCTCCATTTTTGCGCGCTGGTCGAAGTCTCGTGGCCCTCTGTCAGAATCCAGAGTTTCAAGAAGATCGGAGGGGGTCAAAATTTCGGCCAAAAACGACAGTGTTACCCCTTATGTTTTTTTTTCAGGTCAAAACTTTGACGTCCGATATCTCGGTTCTGGAAGGGTCTAGACCCTCCATTTTTGCGCGCTGGTCGAAGTCTCGTGGCCCTCTGTCAGAATCCAGAGTTTCAAGAAGATCGGAGGGGGTCAAAATTTCGGCCAAAAACGACAGTGTTACCCCTTATGTTTTTTTTTCAGGTCAAAACTTTGAAGTCCGATATCTCGGTTCTGGAAGGGTCTAGAGCCTCCATTTTTGCGCGCTGGTCGAAGTCTCGTGGCCGTCTGTCAGAATCCAGAGTTTCAAGAAGATAGGAGGGGGTCAAAATTTCGGCCAAAAACGACAGTGTTACCCCTTATGTTTTTTTTTTTCAGGTCAAAACTTTGAAGTCCGATATCTCGGTTCTGGAAGGGTCTAGAGCCTCCATTTTTGCGCGCTGGTCGAAGTCTCGTGGCCCTCTGTCAGAATCCAGAGTTTCAAGAAGATCGGAGGGGGTCAAAATTTCGGCCAAAAACGACAGTGTTACCCCTTATGTTTTTTTTTCAGGTCAAAACTTTGAAGTCCGATATCTCGGCTCTGGAAGGGTCTAGAGCCTCCATTTTTGCGCGCTGGTCGAAGTCTCGTGGCCCTCTGTCAGAATCCAGAGTTTCAAGAAGATCGGAGGGGGTCAAAATTTCGGCCAAAAACGACAGTGTTACCCCTTATGTTTTTTTTTTCAGGTCAAAACTTTGACGTCCGATATCTCGGCTCTGGAAGGGTCTAGAGCCTCCATTTTTGCGCGCTGGTCGAAGTCTCGTGGCCCTCTGTCAGAATCCAGAGTTTCAAGAAGATCGGAGGGGGTCAAAATTTCGGCCAAAAACGACAGTGTTACCCCTTATGTTTTTTTTTCGGGTCAAAACTTTGACGTCAGATATCTCGGCTCTGGAAGGATCTAGAGCCTCCATTTTTGCGCGCTGGTCGAAGTCTCGTGGCCCTCTGTCAGAATCCAGAGTTTCAAGAAGATCGGAGGGGGTCAAAATTTCGGCCAAAAACGACAGTGTTACCCCTTATGTTTTTTTTTTCAGGTCAAAACTTTGAAGTCCGATATCTCGGTTCTGGAAGGGTCTAGAGCCTCCATTTTTGCGCGCTGGTCGAAGTCTCGTGGCCCTCTGTCAGAATCCAGAGTTTCAAGAAGATCGGAGGGGGTCAAAATTTCGGCCAAAAACGACAGTGTTACCCCTTATGTTTTTTTTTTCAGGTCAAAACTTTGAAGTCCGATATCTCGGTTCTGGAAGGGTCTAGAGCCTCCATTTTTGCGCGCTGGTCGAAGTCTCGTGGCCCTCTGTCAGAATCCAGAGTTTCAAGAAGATCGGAGGGGGTCAAAATTTCGGCCAAAAACGACAGTGTTACCCCTTATGTTTTTTTTTCAGGTCAAAACTTTGACGTCCAATATCTCGGCTCTGGAAGGGTCTAGAGCCTCCATTTTTGCGCGCTGGTCGAAGTCTCGTGGCCCTCTGTCAGAATCCAGAGTTTCAAGAAGATCGGAGGGGGTCAAAATTTCGGCCAAAAACGACAGTGTTACCCCTTATGTTTTTTTTTTCAGGTCAAAACTTTGAAGTCCGATATCTCGGTTCTGGAAGGGTCTAGAGCCTCCATTTTTGCGCGCTGGTCGAAGTCTCGTGGCCCTCTGTCAGAATCCAGAGTTTCAAGAAGATCAGAGGGGGTCAAAATTTTGGCCAAAAACGACAGTGTTACCCCTTATGTTTTTTTTTTCAGGTCAAAACTTTGAAGTCCGATATCTCGGTTCTGGAAGGGTCTAGAGCCTCCATTTTTGCACGCTGGTCGAAGTCTCGTGGCCCTCTGTCAGAATCCAGAGTTTCAAGAAGATCGGAGGGGGTCAAAATTTCGGCCAAAAACGACAGTGTTACCCCTTATGTTTTTTTTTCGGGTCAAAACTTTGATATCCAATATCTCGGCTCTGGAAGGGTCTAGAGCCTCCATTTTTGCGCGCTGGTCGAAGTCTCGTGGCCCTCTGTCAGAATCCAGAGTTTCAAGAAGATCGGAGGGGGTCAAAATTTCGGCCAAAAACGACAGTGTTACCCCTTATGTTTTTTTTTCAGGTCAAAACTTTGAAGTCCGATATCTCGGTTCTGGAAGGGTCTAGAGCCTCCATTTTTGCGCGCTGGTTGAAGTCTCGTGGCCCTCTGTCAGAATCCAGAGTTTCAAGAAGATCGGAGGGGGTCAAAATTTCGGCCAAAAACGACAGTGTTACCCCTTATGTTTTTTTTTTCAGGTCAAAACTTTGAAGTCCGATATCTCGGTTCTGGAAGGGTCTAGAGCCTCCATTTTTGCGCGCTGGTCGAAGTCTCGTGGCCCTCTGTCAGAATCCAGAGTTTCAAGAAGATCGGAGGGGGTCAAAATTTCGGCCAAAAACGACAGTGTTACCCCTTATGTTTTTTTTTCAGGTCAAAACTTTGACGTCCGATATCTCGGCTCTGGAAGGGTCTAGAGCCTCCATTTTTGCGCGCTGGTCGAAGTCTCGTGGCCCTCTGTCAGAATCCAGAGTTTCAAGAAGATCGGAGGGGGTCAAAATTTCGGCCAAAAACGACAGTGTTACCCCTTATGTTTTTTTTTTTTCAGGTCAAAATTTTGACGTCCGATATCTCGGCTCTGGAAGGGTCTAGAGCCTCCATTTTTGCGCACTGGTCGAAGTCTCGTGGCCCTCTGTCAGAATCCAGAGTTTCAAGAAGATCGGAGGGGGTCAAAATTTCGGCCAAAAACGACAGTGTTACCCCTTATGTTTTTTTTTCGGGTCAAAACTTTGACGTCAGATATCTCGGCTCTGGAAGGGTCTAGAGCCTCCATTTTTGCGCGCTGGTCGAAGTCTCGTGGCCCTCTGTCAGAATCCAGAGTTTCAAGAAGATCGGAGGGGGTCAAAATTTCAGCCAAAAACGACAGTGTTACCCCTTATGTTTTTTTTTTTCAGGTCAAAACTTTGAAGTCCGATATCTCGGTTCTGGAAGGGTCTAGAGCCTCCATTTTTGCGCGCTGGTCGAAGTCTCGTGGCCCTCTGTCAGAATCCAGAGTTTCAAGAAGATCGGAGGGGGTCAAAATTTCGGCCAAAAACGACAGTGTTACCCCTTATGTTTTTTTTTCAGGTCAAAACTTTGAAGTCCGATATCTCGGTTCTGGAAGGGTCTAGAGCCTCCATTTTTGCGCGCTGGTCGAAGTCTCGTGGCCCTCTGTCAGAATCCAGAGTTTCAAGAAGATCGGAGGGGGTCAAAATTTCGGCCAAAAACGACAGTGTTACCCCTTATGTTTTTTTTTCAGGTCAAAACTTTGACGTCCGATATCTCGGCTCTGGAAGGGTCTAGAGCCTCCATTTTTGCGCGCTGGTCGAAGTCTCGTGGCCCTCTGTCAGAATCCAGAGTTTCAAGAAGATCGGAGGGGGTCAAAATTTCGGCCAAAAACGACAGTGTTACCCCTTATGTTTTTTTTTTTTCAGGTCAAAACTTTGAAGTCCGATATCTCGGTTCTGGAAGGGTCTAGAGCCTCCATTTTTGCGCGCTGGTCGAAGTCTCGTGGCCCTCTGTCAGAATCCAGAGTTTCAAGAAGATCGGAGGGGGTCAAAATTTTGGCCAAAAACGACAGTGTTACCCCTTATGTTTTTTTTTTTCAGGTCAAAACTTTGAAGTCAGATATCTCGGTTCTGGAAGGGTCTAGAGCCTCCATTTTTGCGCGCTGGTCGAAGTCTCGTGGCCCTCTGTCAGAATCCAGAGTTTCAAGAAGATCGGAGGGGGTCAAAATTTCGGCCAAAAACGACAGTGTTACCCCTTATGTTTTTTTTTTCAGGTCAAAACTTTGACGTCCGATATCTCGGCTCTGGAAGGGTCTAGAGCCTCCATTTTTGCGCGCTGGTCGAAGTCTCGTGGCCCTCTGTCAGAATCCAGATTTTCAAGAAGATCGGAGGGGGTCAAAATTTCGGCCAAAAACGACAGTGTTACCCCTTATGTTTTTTTTTTTCAGGTCAAAACTTTGAAGTCCGATATCTCGGTTCTGGAAGGGTCTAGAGCCTCCATTTTTGCGCGCTGGTCGAAGTCTCGTGGCCCTCTGTCAGAATCCAGAGTTTCAAGAAGATCGGAGGGGGTCAAAATTTCGGCCAAAAACGACAGTGTTACCCCTTATGTTTTTTTTTCAGGTCAAAACTTTGAAGTCCGATATCTCGGTTCTGGAAGGGTCTAGAGCCTCCATTTTTGCGCGCTGGTCGAAGTCTCGTGGCCCTCTGTCAGAATCCAGAGTTTCAAGAAGATCGGAGGGGGTCAAAATTTCGGCCAAAAACGACAGTGTTACCCCTTATGTTTTTTTTTCAGGTCAAAACTTTGACGTCCGATATCTCGGCTCTGGAAGGGTCTAGAGCCTCCATTTTTGCGCGCTGGTCGAAGTCTCGTGGCCCTCTGTCAGAATCCAGAGTTTCAAGAAGATCGGAGGGGGTCAAAATTTCAGCCAAAAACGACAGTGTTACCCCTTATGTTTTTTTTTTCAGGTCAAAACTTTGACGTCCGATATCTCGGCTCTGGAAGGGTCTAGAGCCTCCATTTTTGCGCGCTGGTCGAAGTCTCGTGGCCCTCTGTCAGAATCCAGAGTTTCAAGAAGATCGGAGGGGGTCAAAAATTCGGCCAAAAACGACAGTGTTACCCCTTATGTTTTTTTTTTCAGGTCAAAACTTTGAAGTCCGATATCTCGGTTCTGGAAGGGTCTAGAGCCTCCATTTTTGCGCGCTGGTCGAAGTCTCATGGCCCTCTGTCAGAATCCAGAGTTTCAAGAAGATCGGAGGGGGTCAAAATTTCGGCCAAAAACGACAGTGTTACCCCTTATGTTTTTTTTTTCAGGTCAAAACTTTGAAGTCCGATATCTCGGTTCTGGAAGGGTCTAGAGCCTCCATTTTTGCGCGCTGGTCGAAGTCTCGTGGCCCTCTGTCAGAATCCAGAGTTTCAAGAAGATCGGAGGGGGTCAAAATTTCGGCCAAAAACGACAGTGTTACCCCTTATGTTTTTTTTTCAGGTCAAAACTTTGACGTCCGATATCTCGGCTCTGGAAGGGTCTAGAGCCTCCATTTTTGCGCGCTGGTCGAAGTCTCGTGGCCCTCTGTCAGAATCCAGAGTTTCAAGAAGATCGGAGGGGGTCAAAATTTCGGCCAAAAACGACAGTGTTACCCCTTATGTTTTTTTTTTCAGGTCAAAACTTTGACGTCCGATATCTCGGCTCTGGAAGGGTCTAGAGCCTCCATTTTTGCGCGCTGGTCGAAGTCTCGTGGCCCTCTGTCAGAATCCAGAGTTTCAAGAAGATCGGAGGGGGTCAAAATTTCGGCCAAAAACGACAGTGTTACCCCTTATGTTTTTTTTTTCAGGTCAAAACTTTGAAGTCCGATATCTCGGTTCTGGAAGGGTCTAGAGCCTCCATTTTTGCACGCTGGTCGAAGTCTCGTGGCCCTCTGTCAGAATCCAGAGTTTCAAGAAGATCGGAGGGGGTCAAAATTTCGGCCAAAAACGACAGTGTTACCCCTTATGTTTTTTTTCAGGTCAAAACTTTGAAGTCCGATATCTCGGTTCTGGAAGGGTCTAGAGCCTCCATTTTTGCGCGCTGGTCGAAGTCTCGTGGCCCTTCCAGAGCCGAGATATCGGATGTCAAAGTTTTGACCTGAAAAAAAAAACATAAGGGGTAACACTGTCGTTTTTGGCCGAAATTTTGACCCCCTCCGATCTTCTTGAAACTCTGGATTCTGACAGAGGGCCACGAGACTTCGACCAGCGCGCAAAAATGGAGGCTCTAGACCCTTCCAGAGCCGAGATATCGGACGTCAAAGTTTTGACCTGAAAAAAAAAAACATAAGGGGTAACACTGTCGTTTTTGGCCGAAATTTTGACCCCCTCCGATCTTGTTGAAACTCTGGATTCTGACAGAGGGCCACGAGACTTCGACCAGCGCGCAAAAATGGAGGCTCTAGACCCTTCCAGAACCGAGATATCGGACTTCAAAGTTTTGACCTGAAAAAAAAAAAACATAAGGGGTAACACTGTCGCTTTTGGCCGAAATTTTGACCCCCTCCGATCTTCTTGAAACTCTGGATTCTGACAGAGGGCCACGAGACTTCGACCAGCGCGCAAAAATGGAGGCTCTAGACCCTTCCAGAGCCGAGATATCGGACGTCAAAGTTTTGACCTGAAAAAAAAAACATAAGGGGTAACACTGTCGTTTTTGGCCGAAATTTTGACCCCCTCCGATCTTGTTGAAACTCTGGATTCTGACAGAGGGCCACGAGACTTCGACCAGCGCTCAAAAATGGAGGCTCTAGACCCTTCCAGAACCGAGATATCGGACTTCAAAGTTTTGACCTGAAAAAAAAAAACATAAGGGGTAACACTGTCGCTTTTGGCCGAAATTTTGACCCCCTCCGATCTTCTTGAAACTCTGGATTCTGACAGAGGGCCACGAGACTTCGACCAGCGCGCAAAAATGGAGGCTCTAGACCCTTCCAGAACCGAGATATCGGACTTCAAAGTTTTGACCTGAAAAAAAAACATAAGGGGTAACACTGTCGTTTTTGGCCGAAATTTTGACCCCCTCCGATCTTCTTGAAACTCTGGATTCTGACAGAGGGCCACGAGACATCGACCAGAGCGCAAAAATGGAGGCTCTAGACCCTTCCAGAACCGAGATATCGGACTTCAAAGTTTTGACCTGAAAAAAAAAACATAAGGGGTAACACTGTCGTTTTTGGCCGAAATTTTGACCCCCTCCGATCTTCTTGAAACTCTGGATTCTGACAGAGGGCCACGAGACTTCGACCAGCGCGCAAAAATGGAGGCTCTAGACCCTTCCAGAACCGAGATATCGGACTTCAAAGTTTTGACCTGAAAAAAAAAACATAAGGGGTAACACTGTCGTTTTTGGCCGAAATTTTGACCCCCTCCGATCTTCTTGAAACTCTGGATTCTGACAGAGGGCCACGAGACTTCGACCAGCGCGCAAAAATGGAGGCTCTAGACCCTTCCAGAGCCGAGATATCTGACGTCAAAGTTTTGACCCGAAAAAAAAAACATAAGGGGTAACACTGTCGTTTTTGGCCGAAATTTTGACCCCCTCCGATCTTCTTGAAACTCTGGATTCTGACAGAGGGCCACGAGACTTCGACCAGCGCGCAAAAATGGAGGCTCTAGACCCTTCCAGAGCCGAGATATCGGACGTCAAAGTTTTGACCTGAAAAAAAAACATAAGGGGTAACACTGTCGTTTTTGGCCGAAATTTTGACCCCCTCCGATCTTCTTGAAACTCTGGATTCTGACAGAGGGCCACGAGACTTCGACCAGCGCGCAAAAATGGAGGCTCTAGACCCTTCCAGAGCCGAGATATCGGACTTCAAAGTTTTGACCTGAAAAAAAAAAACATAAGGGGTAACACTGTCGTTTTTGGCCGAAATTTTGACCCCCTCCGATCTTCTTGAAACTCTGGATTCTGACAGAGGGCCACGAGACTTCGACCAGCGCGCAAAAATGGAGGCTCTAGACCCTTCCAGAACCGAGATTTCGGACGTCAAAGTTTTGACCTGAAAAAAAAAACATAAGGGGTAACACTGTCGTTTTTGGCCGAAATTTTGACCCCCTCCGATCTTCTTGAAACTCTGGATTCTGACAGAGGGCCACGAGACTTCGACCAGCGCGCAAAAATGGAGGCTCTAGACCCTTCCAGAGCCGAGATATCGGACGTCAAAGTTTTGACCTGAAAAAAAAAACATAAGGGGTAACACTGTCGTTTTTGGCCGAAATTTTGACCCCCTCCGATCTTGTTGAAACTCTGGATTCTGACAGAGGGCCACGAGACTTCGACCAGCGCGCAAAAATGGAGGCTCTAGACCCTTCCAGAACCGAGATATCGGACTTCAAATTTTGACCTGAAAAAAAAAACATAAGGGGTAACACTGTCGCTTTTGGCCGAAATTTTGACCCCCTCCGATCTTCTTGAAACTCTGGATTCTGACAGAGGGCCACGAGACTTCGACCAGCGCGCAAAAATGGAGGCTCTAGACCCTTCCAGAGCCGAGATATCGGACGTCAAAGTTTTGACCTGAAAAAAAAAACATAAGGGGTAACACTGTCGTTTTTGGCCGAAATTTTGACCCCCTCCGATCTTGTTGAAACTCTGGATTCTGACAGAGGGCCACGAGACTTCGACCAGCGCGCAAAAATGGAGGCTCTAGACCCTTCCAGAACCGAGATATCGGACTTCAAAGTTTTGACCTGAAAAAAAAACATAAGGGGTAACACTGTCGTTTTTGGCCGAAATTTTGACCCCCTCCGATCTTCTTGAAACTCTGGATTCTGACAGAGGGCCACGAGACTTCGACCAGAGCGCAAAAATTGAGGCTCTAGACCCTTCCAGAACCGAGATATCGGACTTCAAAGTTTTGACCTGAAAAAAAAACATAAGGGGTAACACTGTCGTTTTTGGCCGAAATTTTGACCCCCTCCGATCTTCTTGAAACTCTGGATTCTGACAGAGGGCCACGAGACTTCGACCAGCGCGCAAAAATGGAGGCTCTAGACCCTTCCAGAGCCGAGATATCGGACGTCAAAGTTTTGACCTGAAAAAAAAAAACATAAGGGGTAACACTGTCGTTTTGGGCCGAAATTTTGACCCCCTCCGATCTTCTTGAAACTCTGGATTCTGACAGAGGGCCACGAGACTTCGACCAGCGCGCAAAAATGGAGGCTCTAGACCCTTCCAGAACCGAGATATCGGACTTCAAAGTTTTGACCTGAAAAAAAAAACATAAGGGGTAACACTGTCGTTTTTGGCCGAAATTTTGACCCCCTCCGATCTTCTTGAAACTCTGGATTCTGACAGAGGGCCACGAGACTTCGACCAGCGCGCAAAAATGGAGGCTCTAGACCCTTCCAGAGCCGAGATATCTGACGTCAAAGTTTTGACCCGAAAAAAAAAACATAAGGGGTAACACTGTCGTTTTTGGCCGAAATTTTGACCCCCTCCGATCTTCTTGAAACTCTGGATTCTGACAGAGGGCCACGAGACTTCGACCAGCGCGCAAAAATGGAGGCTCTAGACCCTTCCAGAGCCGAGATATCGGACGTCAAAGTTTTGACCTGAAAAAAAAAACATAAGGGGTAACACTGTCGTTTTTGGCCGAAATTTTGACCCCCTCCGATCTTCTTGAAACTCTGGATTCTGACAGAGGGCCACGAGACTTCGACCAGCGCGCAAAAATGGAGGCTCTAGACCCTTCCAGAGCCGAGATATCGGACTTCAAAGTTTTGACCTGAAAAAAAAAACATGAGGGGTAACACTGTCGTTTTTGGCCGAAATTTTGACCCCCTCCGATCTTCTTGAAACTCTGGATTCTGACAGACGGCCACGAGACTTCGACCAGCGCGCAAAAATGGAGGCTCTAGACCCTTCCAGAACCGAGATTTCGGACGTCAAAGTTTTGACCTGAAAAAAAAAACATAAGGGGTAACACTGTCGTTTTTGGCCGAAATTTTGACCCCCTCCGATCTTCTTGAAACTCTGGATTCTGACAGAGGGCCACGAGACTTCGACCAGCGCGCAAAAATGGAGGCTCTAGACCCTTCCAGAGCCGAGATATCGGACGTCAAAGTTTTGACCTGAAAAAAAAACATAAGGGGTAACACTGTCGTTTTTGGCCGAAATTTTGACCCCCTCCGATCTTGTTGAAACTCTGGATTCTGACAGAGGGCCACGAGACTTCGACCAGCGCGCAAAAATGGAGGCTCTAGACCCTTCCAGAACCGAGATATCGGACTTCAAGTTTTGACCTGAAAAAAAAAAACATAAGGGGTAACACTGTCGCTTTTGGCCGAAATTTTGACCCCCTCCGATCTTCTTGAAACTCTGGATTCTGACAGAGGGCCACGAGACTTCGACCAGCGCGCAAAAATGGAGGCTCTAGACCCTTCCAGAGCCGAGATATCGGACGTCAAAGTTTTGACCTGAAAAAAAAAACATAAGGGGTAACACTGTCGTTTTTGGCCGAAATTTTGACCCCCTCCGATCTTGTTGAAACTCTGGATTCTGACAGAGGGCCACGAGACTTCGACCAGCGCGCAAAAATGGAGGCTCTAGACCCTTCCAGAACCGAGATATCGGACTTCAAAGTTTTGACCTGAAAAAAAAAAATATAAGGGGTAACACTGTCGCTTTTGGCCGAAATTTTGACCCCCTCCGATCTTCTTGAAACTCTGGATTCTGACAGAGGGCCACGAGACTTCGACCAGCGCGCAAAAATGGAGGCTCTAGACCCTTCCAGAGCCGAGATATCGGACGTCAAAGTTTTGACCTGAAAAAAAAAACATAAGGGGTAACACTGTCGTTTTTGGCCGAAATTTTGACCCCCTCCGATCTTCTTGAAACTCTGGATTCTGACAGAGGGCCACGAGACTTCGACCAGCGCGCAAAAATGGAGGCTCTAGACCCTTCCAGAACCGAGATATCGGACTTCAAAGTTTTGACCTGAAAAAAAAAACATAAGGGGTAACACTGTCGTTTTTGGCCAAAATTTTGACCCCCTCCGATCTTCTTGAAACTCTGGATTCTGACAGAGGGCCACGAGACTTCGACCAGCGCGCAAAGATGGAGGCTCTAGACCCTTCCAGAACCGAGATATCGGACTTCAAAGTTTTGACCTGAAAAAAAAAACATAAGGGGTAACACTGTCGTTTTTGGCCGAAATTTTGACCCCCTCCGATCTTCTTGAAACTCTGGATTCTGACAGAGGGCCACGAGACTTCGACCAGCGCGCAAAAATGGAGGCTCTAGACCCTTCCAGAGCCGAGATATCGGACGTCAAAGTTTTGACCTGAAAAAAAAACATAAGGGGTAACACTGTCGTTTTTGGCCGAAATTTTGACCCCCTCCGATCTTCTTGAAACTCTGGATTCTGACAGAGGGCCACGAGACTTCGACCAGCGCGCAAAAATGGAGGCTCTAGACCCTTCCAGAACCGAGATATCGGACTTCAAAGTTTTGACCTGAAAAAAAAAACATAAGGGGTAACACTGTCGTTTTTGGCCGAAATTTTGACCCCCTCCGATCTTCTTGAAACTCTGGATTCTGACAGAGGGCCACGAGACTTCGACCAGCGCGCAAAAATGGAGGCTCTAGACCCTTCCAGAGCCGAGATATCGGACGTCAAAGTTTTGACCTGAAAAAAAAAACATAAGGGGTAACACTGTCGTTTTTGGCCGAAATTTTGACCCCCTCCGATCTTCTTGAAACTCTGGATTCTGACAGAGGGCCACGAGACTTCGACCAGCGCGCAAAAATGGAGGCTCTAGACCCTTCCAGAACCGAGATATCGGACTTCAAAGTTTTGACCTGAAAAAAAAAACATAAGGGGTAACACTGTCGTTTTTGGCCGAAATTTTGACCCCCTCCGATCTTCTTGAAACTCTGGATTCTGACAGAGGGCCACGAGACTTCGACCAGCGCGCAAAAATGGAGGCTCTAGACCCTTCCAGAGCCGAGATATCTGACGTCAAAGTTTTGACCCGAAAAAAAAAACATAAGGGGTAACACTGTCGTTTTTGGCCGAAATTTTGACCCCCTCCGATCTTCTTGAAACTCTGGATTCTGACAGAGGGCCACGAGACTTCGACCAGCGCGCAAAAATGGAGGCTCTAGACCCTTCCAGAGCCGAGATATCGGACGTCAAAGTTTTGACCTGAAAAAAAAACATAAGGGGTAACACTGTCGTTTTTGGCCGAAATTTTGACCCCCTCCGATCTTCTTGAAACTCTGGATTCTGACAGAGGGCCACGAGACTTCGACCAGCGCGCAAAAATGGAGGCTCTAGACCCTTCCAGAGCCGAGATATCGGACTTCAAAGTTTTGACCTGAAAAAAAAAACATAAGGGGTAACACTGTCGTTTTTGGCCGAAATTTTGACCCCCTCCGATCTTCTTGAAACTCTGGATTCTGACAGAGGGCCACGAGACTTCGACCAGCGCGCAAAAATGGAGGCTCTAGACCCTTCCAGAACCGAGATTTCGGACGTCAAAGTTTTGACCTGAAAAAAAAACATAAGGGGTAACACTGTCGTTTTTGGCCGAAATTTTGACCCCCTCCGATCTTCTTGAAACTCTGGATTCTGACAGAGGGCCACGAGACTTCGACCAGCGCGCAAAAATGGAGGCTCTAGACCCTTCCAGAGCCGAGATATCGGACGTCAAAGTTTTGACCTGAAAAAAAAAACATAAGGGGTAACACTGTCGTTTTTGGCCGAAATTTTGACCCCCTCCGATCTTGTTGAAACTCTGGATTCTGACAGAGGGCCACGAGACTTCGACCAGCGCGCAAAAATGGAGGCTCTAGACCCTTCCAGAACCGAGATATCGGACTTCAAATTTTGACCTGAAAAAAAAAACATAAGGGGTAACACTGTCGCTTTTGGCCGAAATTTTGACCCCCTCCGATCTTCTTGAAACTCTGGATTCTGACAGAGGGCCACGAGACTTCGACCAGCGCGCAAAAATGGAGGCTCTAGACCCTTCCAGAACCGAGATATCGGACTTCAAAGTTTTGACCTGAAAAAAAAAACAAGGGGTAACACTGTCGCTTTTGGCCGAAATTTTGACCCCCTCCGATCTTCTTGAAACTCTGGATTCTGACAGAGGGCCACGAGACTTCGACCAGCGCGCAAAAATGGAGGCTCTAGACCCTTCCAGAACCGAGATATCGGACTTCAAAGTTTTGACCTGAAAAAAAAACATAAGGGGTAACACTGTCGTTTTTGGCCGAAATTTTGACCCCCTCCGATCTTCTTGAAACTCTGGATTCTGACAGAGGGCCACGAGACTTCGACCAGAGCGCAAAAATGGAGGCTCTAGACCCTTCCAGAACCGAGATATCGGACTTCAAAGTTTTTACCTGAAAAAAAACATAAGGGGTAACACTCGTTTTTGGCCGAAATTTTGACCCCCTCCGATCTTCTTGAAACTCTGGATTCTGACAGAGGGCCACGAGACTTCGACCAGCGCGCAAAAATGGAGGCTCTAGACCCTTCCAGAGCCGAGATATCGGACGTCAAAGTTTTGACCTGAAAAAAAAAACATAAGGGGTAACACTGTCGTTTTTGGCCGAAATTTTGACCCCCTCCGATCTTCTTGAAACTCTGGATTCTGACAGAGGGCCACGAGACTTCGACCAGCGCGCAAAAATGGAGGCTCTAGACCCTTCCAGAGCCGAGATATCGGACGTCAAAGTTTTGACCTGAAAAAAAAACATAAGGGGTAACACTGTCGTTTTTGGCCGAAATTTTGACCCCCTCCGATCTTCTTGAAACTCTGGATTCTGACAGAGGGCCACGAGACTTCGACCAGCGCGCAAAAATGGAGGCTCTAGACCCTTCCAGAACCGAGATATCGGACTTCAAAGTTTTGACCTGAAAAAAAAAACATAAGGGGTAACACTGTCGTTTTTGCCCGAAATTTTGACCCCCTCCGATCTTCTTGAAACTCTGGATTCTGACAGAGGGCCACGAGACTTCGACCAGCGCGCAAAAATGGAGGCTCTAGACCCTTCCAGAGCCGAGATATCGGACGTCAAAGTTTTGACCTGAAAAAAAAACATAAGGGGTAACACTGTCGTTTTTGGCCGAAATTTTGACCCCCTCCGATCTTCTTGAAACTCTGGATTCTGACAGAGGGCCACGAGACTTCGACCAGCGCGCAAAAATGGAGGCTCTAGACCCTTCCAGAACCGAGATATCGGACTTCAAAGTTTTGACCTGAAAAAAAAAACATAAGGGGTAACATTGTCGTTTTTGGCCGAAATTTTGACCCCCTCCGATCTTCTTGAAACTCTGGATTCTGACAGAGGGCCACGAGACTTCGACCAGAGCGCAAAAATTGAGGCTCTAGACCCTTCCAGAACCGAGATATCGGACTTCAAAGTTTTGACCTGAAAAAAAAACATAAGGGGTAACACTGTCGTTTTTGGCCGAAATTTTGACCCCCTCCGATCTTCTTGAAACTCTGGATTCTGACAGAGGGCCACGAGACTTCGACCAGCGCGCAAAAATGGAGGCTCTAGACCCTTCCAGAGCCGAGATATCGGACGTCAAAGTTTTGACCTGAAAAAAAAAACATAAGGGGTAACACTGTCGTTTTGGGCCGAAATTTTGACCCCCTCCGATCTTCTTGAAACTCTGGATTCTGACAGAGGGCCACGAGACTTCGACCAGCGCGCAAAAATGGAGGCTCTAGACCCTTCCAGAACCGAGATATCGGACTTCAAAGTTTTGACCTGAAAAAAAAAACATAAGGGGTAACACTGTCGTTTTTGGCCGAAATTTTGACCCCCTCCGATCTTCTTGAAACTCTGGATTCTGACAGAGGGCCACGAGACTTCGACCAGCGCGCAAAAATGGAGGCTCTAGACCCTTCCAGAGCCGAGATATCTGACGTCAAAGTTTTGACCCGAAAAAAAAAACATAAGGGGTAACACTGTCGTTTTTGGCCGAAATTTTGACCCCCTCCGATCTTCTTGAAACTCTGGATTCTGACAGAGGGCCACGAGACTTCGACCAGCGCGCAAAAATGGAGGCTCTAGACCCTTCCAGAGCCGAGATATCGGACGTCAAAGTTTTGACCTGAAAAAAAAAACATAAGGGGTAACACTGTCGTTTTTGGCCGAAATTTTGACCCCCTCCGATCTTCTTGAAACTCTGGATTCTGACAGAGGGCCACGAGACTTCGACCAGCGCGCAAAAATGGAGGCTCTAGACCCTTCCAGAGCCGAGATATCGGACTTCAAAGTTTTGACCTGAAAAAAAAAACATAAGGGGTAACACTGTCGTTTTTGGCCGAAATTTTGACCCCCTCCGATCTTCTTGAAACTCTGGATTCTGACAGACGGCCACGAGACTTCGACCAGCACGCAAAAATGGAGGCTCTAGACCCTTCCAGAACCGAGATTTCGGACGTCAAAGTTTTGACCTGAAAAAAAAAACATAAGGGGTAACACTGTCGTTTTTGGCCGAAATTTTGACCCCCTCCGATCTTCTTGAAACTCTGGATTCTGACAGAGGGCCACGAGACTTCGACCAGCGCGCAAAAATGGAGGCTCTAGACCCTTCCAGAGCCGAGATATCGGACGTCAAAGTTTTGACCTGAAAAAAAAACATAAGGGGTAACACTGTCGTTTTTGGCCGAAATTTTGACCCCCTCCGATCTTGTTGAAACTCTGGATTCTGACAGAGGGCCACGAGACTTCGACCAGCGCGCAAAAATGGAGGCTCTAGACCCTTCCAGAACCGAGATATCGGACTTCAAGTTTTGACCTGAAAAAAAAAAACATAAGGGGTAACACTGTCGCTTTTGGCCGAAATTTTGACCCCCTCCGATCTTCTTGAAACTCTGGATTCTGACAGAGGGCCACGAGACTTCGACCAGCGCGCAAAAATGGAGGCTCTAGACCCTTCCAGAGCCGAGATATCGGACGTCAAAGTTTTGACCTGAAAAAAAAAACATAAGGGGTAACACTGTCGTTTTTGGCCGAAATTTTGACCCCCTCCGATCTTGTTGAAACTCTGGATTCTGACAGAGGGCCACGAGACTTCGACCAGCGCGCAAAAATGGAGGCTCTAGACCCTTCCAGAACCGAGATATCGGACTTCAAAGTTTTGACCTGAAAAAAAAAAATATAAGGGGTAACACTGTCGCTTTTGGCCGAAATTTTGACCCCCTCCGATCTTCTTGAAACTCTGGATTCTGACAGAGGGCCACGAGACTTCGACCAGCGCGCAAAAATGGAGGCTCTAGACCCTTCCAGAGCCGAGATATCGGACGTCAAAGTTTTGAC
Organism: Cyprinella venusta; assembly: GCA_038021265.1. NCBI lineage: Eukaryota > Metazoa > Chordata > Actinopteri > Cypriniformes > Leuciscidae > Cyprinella > Cyprinella venusta. The sequence continues at coordinate 6,200,900 of CM075878.1, forward strand.
CTGAAAAAAAAAACATAAGGGGTAACACTGTCGTTTTTGGCCGAAATTTTGACCCCCTCCGATCTTCTTGAAACTCTGGATTCTGACAGAGGGCCACGAGACTTCGACCAGCGCGCAAAAATGGAGGCTCTAGACCCTTCCAGAACCGAGATATCGGACTTCAAAGTTTTGACCTGAAAAAAAAAACATAAGGGGTAACACTGTCGTTTTTGGCCAAAATTTTGACCCCCTCCGATCTTCTTGAAACTCTGGATTCTGACAGAGGGCCACGAGACTTCGACCAGCGCGCAAAGATGGAGGCTCTAGACCCTTCCAGAACCGAGATATCGGACTTCAAAGTTTTGACCTGAAAAAAAAAACATAAGGGGTAACACTGTCGTTTTTGGCCGAAATTTTGACCCCCTCCGATCTTCTTGAAACTCTGGATTCTGACAGAGGGCCACGAGACTTCGACCAGCGCGCAAAAATGGAGGCTCTAGACCCTTCCAGAGCCGAGATATCGGACGTCAAAGTTTTGACCTGAAAAAAAAACATAAGGGGTAACACTGTCGTTTTTGGCCGAAATTTTGACCCCCTCCGATCTTCTTGAAACTCTGGATTCTGACAGAGGGCCACGAGACTTCGACCAGCGCGCAAAAATGGAGGCTCTAGACCCTTCCAGAACCGAGATATCGGACTTCAAAGTTTTGACCTGAAAAAAAAAACATAAGGGGTAACACTGTCGTTTTTGGCCGAAATTTTGACCCCCTCCGATCTTCTTGAAACTCTGGATTCTGACAGAGGGCCACGAGACTTCGACCAGCGCGCAAAAATGGAGGCTCTAGACCCTTCCAGAACCGAGATATCGGACTTCAAAGTTTTGACCTGAAAAAAAAAACATAAGGGGTAACATTGTCGTTTTTGGCCGAAATTTTGACCCCCTCCGATCTTCTTGAAACTCTGGATTCTGACAGAGGGCCACGAGACTTCGACCAGAGCGCAAAAATTGAGGCTCTAGACCCTTCCAGAACCGAGATATCGGACTTCAAAGTTTTGACCTGAAAAAAAAACATAAGGGGTAACACTGTCGTTTTTGGCCGAAATTTTGACCCCCTCCGATCTTCTTGAAACTCTGGATTCTGACAGAGGGCCACGAGACTTCGACCAGCGCGCAAAAATGGAGGCTCTAGACCCTTCCAGAGCCGAGATATCGGACGTCAAAGTTTTGACCTGAAAAAAAAAACATAAGGGGTAACACTGTCGTTTTGGGCCGAAATTTTGACCCCCTCCGATCTTCTTGAAACTCTGGATTCTGACAGAGGGCCACGAGACTTCGACCAGCGCGCAAAAATGGAGGCTCTAGACCCTTCCAGAACCGAGATATCGGACTTCAAAGTTTTGACCTGAAAAAAAAAACATAAGGGGTAACACTGTCGTTTTTGGCCGAAATTTTGACCCCCTCCGATCTTCTTGAAACTCTGGATTCTGACAGAGGGCCACGAGACTTCGACCAGCGCGCAAAAATGGAGGCTCTAGACCCTTCCAGAGCCGAGATATCTGACGTCAAAGTTTTGACCCGAAAAAAAAAACATAAGGGGTAACACTGTCGTTTTTGGCCGAAATTTTGACCCCCTCCGATCTTCTTGAAACTCTGGATTCTGACAGAGGGCCACGAGACTTCGACCAGCGCGCAAAAATGGAGGCTCTAGACCCTTCCAGAGCCGAGATATCGGACGTCAAAGTTTTGACCTGAAAAAAAAAACATAAGGGGTAACACTGTCGTTTTTGGCCGAAATTTTGACCCCCTCCGATCTTCTTGAAACTCTGGATTCTGACAGAGGGCCACGAGACTTCGACCAGCGCGCAAAAATGGAGGCTCTAGACCCTTCCAGAGCCGAGATATCGGACTTCAAAGTTTTGACCTGAAAAAAAAAACATAAGGGGTAACACTGTCGTTTTTGGCCGAAATTTTGACCCCCTCCGATCTTCTTGAAACTCTGGATTCTGACAGACGGCCACGAGACTTCGACCAGCGCGCAAAAATGGAGGCTCTAGACCCTTCCAGAACCGAGATTTCGGACGTCAAAGTTTTGACCTGAAAAAAAAAACATAAGGGGTAACACTGTCGTTTTTGGCCGAAATTTTGACCCCCTCCGATCTTCTTGAAACTCTGGATTCTGACAGAGGGCCACGAGACTTCGACCAGCGCGCAAAAATGGAGGCTCTAGACCCTTCCAGAGCCGAGATATCGGACGTCAAAGTTTTGACCTGAAAAAAAAACATAAGGGGTAACACTGTCGTTTTTGGCCGAAATTTTGACCCCCTCCGATCTTGTTGAAACTCTGGATTCTGACAGAGGGCCACGAGACTTCGACCAGCGCGCAAAAATGGAGGCTCTAGACCCTTCCAGAACCGAGATATCGGACTTCAAGTTTTGACCTGAAAAAAAAAAACATAAGGGGTAACACTGTCGCTTTTGGCCGAAATTTTGACCCCCTCCGATCTTCTTGAAACTCTGGATTCTGACAGAGGGCCACGAGACTTCGACCAGCGCGCAAAAATGGAGGCTCTAGACCCTTCCAGAGCCGAGATATCGGACGTCAAAGTTTTGACCTGAAAAAAAAAACATAAGGGGTAACACTGTCGTTTTTGGCCGAAATTTTGACCCCCTCCGATCTTGTTGAAACTCTGGATTCTGACAGAGGGCCACGAGACTTCGACCAGCGCGCAAAAATGGAGGCTCTAGACCCTTCCAGAACCGAGATATCGGACTTCAAAGTTTTGACCTGAAAAAAAAAAATATAAGGGGTAACACTGTCGCTTTTGGCCGAAATTTTGACCCCCTCCGATCTTCTTGAAACTCTGGATTCTGACAGAGGGCCACGAGACTTCGACCAGCGCGCAAAAATGGAGGCTCTAGACCCTTCCAGAGCCGAGATATCGGACGTCAAAGTTTTGACCTGAAAAAAAAAACATAAGGGGTAACACTGTCGTTTTTGGCCGAAATTTTGACCCCCTCCGATCTTCTTGAAACTCTGGATTCTGACAGAGGGCCACGAGACTTCGACCAGCGCGCAAAAATGGAGGCTCTAGACCCTTCCAGAACCGAGATATCGGACTTCAAAGTTTTGACCTGAAAAAAAAAACATAAGGGGTAACACTGTCGTTTTTGGCCAAAATTTTGACCCCCTCCGATCTTCTTGAAACTCTGGATTCTGACAGAGGGCCACGAGACTTCGACCAGCGCGCAAAGATGGAGGCTCTAGACCCTTCCAGAACCGAGATATCGGACTTCAAAGTTTTGACCTGAAAAAAAAAACATAAGGGGTAACACTGTCGTTTTTGGCCGAAATTTTGACCCCCTCCGATCTTCTTGAAACTCTGGATTCTGACAGAGGGCCACGAGACTTCGACCAGCGCGCAAAAATGGAGGCTCTAGACCCTTCCAGAGCCGAGATATCGGACGTCAAAGTTTTGACCTGAAAAAAAAACATAAGGGGTAACACTGTCGTTTTTGGCCGAAATTTTGACCCCCTCCGATCTTCTTGAAACTCTGGATTCTGACAGAGGGCCACGAGACTTCGACCAGCGCGCAAAAATGGAGGCTCTAGACCCTTCCAGAACCGAGATATCGGACTTCAAAGTTTTGACCTGAAAAAAAAAACATAAGGGGTAACACTGTCGTTTTTGGCCGAAATTTTGACCCCCTCCGATCTTCTTGAAACTCTGGATTCTGACAGAGGGCCACGAGACTTCGACCAGCGCGCAAAAATGGAGGCTCTAGACCCTTCCAGAGCCGAGATATCGGACGTCAAAGTTTTGACCTGAAAAAAAAAACATAAGGGGTAACACTGTCGTTTTTGGCCGAAATTTTGACCCCCTCCGATCTTCTTGAAACTCTGGATTCTGACAGAGGGCCACGAGACTTCGACCAGCGCGCAAAAATGGAGGCTCTAGACCCTTCCAGAACCGAGATATCGGACTTCAAAGTTTTGACCTGAAAAAAAAAACATAAGGGGTAACACTGTCGTTTTTGGCCGAAATTTTGACCCCCTCCGATCTTCTTGAAACTCTGGATTCTGACAGAGGGCCACGAGACTTCGACCAGCGCGCAAAAATGGAGGCTCTAGACCCTTCCAGAGCCGAGATATCTGACGTCAAAGTTTTGACCCGAAAAAAAAAACATAAGGGGTAACACTGTCGTTTTTGGCCGAAATTTTGACCCCCTCCGATCTTCTTGAAACTCTGGATTCTGACAGAGGGCCACGAGACTTCGACCAGCGCGCAAAAATGGAGGCTCTAGACCCTTCCAGAGCCGAGATATCGGACGTCAAAGTTTTGACCTGAAAAAAAAAACATAAGGGGTAACACTGTCGTTTTTGGCCGAAATTTTGACCCCCTCCGATCTTCTTGAAACTCTGGATTCTGACAGAGGGCCACGAGACTTCGACCAGCGCGCAAAAATGGAGGCTCTAGACCCTTCCAGAACCGAGATATCGGACTTCAAAGTTTTGACCTGAAAAAAAAAAACATAAGGGGTAACACTGTCGTTTTTGGCCAAAATTTTGACCCCCTCCGATCTTCTTGAAACTCTGGATTCTGACAGAGGGCCACGAGACTTCGACCAGCGCGCAAAGATGGAGGCTCTAGACCCTTCCAGAACCGAGATATCGGACTTCAAAGTTTTGACCTGAAAAAAAAAACATAAGGGGTAACACTGTCGTTTTTGGCCGAAATTTTGACCCCCTCCGATCTTCTTGAAACTCTGGATTCTGACAGAGGGCCACGAGACTTCGACCAGCGCGCAAAAATGGAGGCTCTAGACCCTTCCAGAGCCGAGATATCGGACGTCAAAGTTTTGACCTGAAAAAAAAACATAAGGGGTAACACTGTCGTTTTTGGCCGAAATTTTGACCCCCTCCGATCTTCTTGAAACTCTGGATTCTGACAGAGGGCCACGAGACTTCGACCAGCGCGCAAAAATGGAGGCTCTAGACCCTTCCAGAACCGAGATATCGGACTTCAAAGTTTTGACCTGAAAAAAAAAACATAAGGGGTAACACTGTCGTTTTTGGCCGAAATTTTGACCCCCTCCGATCTTCTTGAAACTCTGGATTCTGACAGAGGGCCACGAGACTTCGACCAGCGCGCAAAAATGGAGGCTCTAGACCCTTCCAGAGCCGAGATATCGGACGTCAAAGTTTTGACCTGAAAAAAAAAACATAAGGGGTAACACTGTCGTTTTTGGCCGAAATTTTGACCCCCTCCGATCTTCTTGAAACTCTGGATTCTGACAGAGGGCCACGAGACTTCGACCAGCGCGCAAAAATGGAGGCTCTAGACCCTTCCAGAACCGAGATATCGGACTTCAAAGTTTTGACCTGAAAAAAAAAACATAAGGGGTAACACTGTCGTTTTTGGCCGAAATTTTGACCCCCTCCGATCTTCTTGAAACTCTGGATTCTGACAGAGGGCCACGAGACTTCGACCAGCGCGCAAAAATGGAGGCTCTAGACCCTTCCAGAGCCGAGATATCTGACGTCAAAGTTTTGACCCGAAAAAAAAAACATAAGGGGTAACACTGTCGTTTTTGGCCGAAATTTTGACCCCCTCCGATCTTCTTGAAACTCTGGATTCTGACAGAGGGCCACGAGACTTCGACCAGCGCGCAAAAATGGAGGCTCTAGACCCTTCCAGAGCCGAGATATCGGACGTCAAAGTTTTGACCTGAAAAAAAAACATAAGGGGTAACACTGTCGTTTTTGGCCGAAATTTTGACCCCCTCCGATCTTCTTGAAACTCTGGATTCTGACAGAGGGCCACGAGACTTCGACCAGCGCGCAAAAATGGAGGTTCTAGACCCTTCCAGAGCCGAGATATCGGACTTCAAAGTTTTGACCTGAAAAAAAAAACATAAGGGGTAACACTGTCGTTTTTGGCCGAAATTTTGACCCCCTCCGATCTTCTTGAAACTCTGGATTCTGACAGAGGGCCACGAGACTTCGACCAGCGCGCAAACATGGAGGCTCTAGACCCTTCCAGAACCGAGATTTCGGACGTGAAAGTTTTGACCTGAAAAAAAAAACATAAGGGGTAACACTGTCGTTTTTGGCCGAAATTTTGACCCCCTCCGATCTTCTTGAAACTCTGGATTCTGACAGAGGGCCACGAGACTTCGACCAGCGCGCAAAAATGGAGGCTCTAGACCCTTCCAGAGCCGAGATATCGGACGTCAAAGTTTTGACCTGAAAAAAAAAACATAAGGGGTAACACTGTCGTTTTTGGCCGAAATTTTGACCCCCTCCGATCTTGTTGAAACTCTGGATTCTGACAGAGGGCCACGAGACTTCGACCAGCGCGCAAAAATGGAGGCTCTAGACCCTTCCAGAACCGAGATATCGGACTTCAAATTTTGACCTGAAAAAAAAAAACATAAGGGGTAACACTGTCGCTTTTGGCCGAAATTTTGACCCCCTCCGATCTTCTTGAAACTCTGGATTCTGACAGAGGGCCACGAGACTTCGACCAGCGCGCAAAAATGGAGGCTCTAGACCCTTCCAGAGCCGAGATATCGGACGTCAAAGTTTTGACCTGAAAAAAAAAACATAAGGGGTAACACTGTCGTTTTTGGCCGAAATTTTGACCCCCTCCGATCTTCTTGAAACTCTGGATTCTGACAGAGGGCCACGAGACTTCGACCAGCGCGCAAAAATGGAGGCTCTAGACCCTTCCAGAACCGAGATATCGGACTTCAAAGTTTTGACCTGAAAAAAAAAACATAAGGGGTAACACTGTCGCTTTTGGCCGAAATTTTGACCCCCTCCGATCTTGTTGAAACTCTGGATTCTGACAGAGGGCCACGAGACTTCGACCAGCGCGCAAAAATGGAGGCTCTAGACCCTTCCAGAACCGAGATATCGGACTTCAAAGTTTTGACCTGAAAAAAAAAAACATAAGGGGTAACACTGTCGCTTTTGGCCGAAATTTTGACCCCCTCCGATCTTCTTGAAACTCTGGATTCTGACAGAGGGCCACGAGACTTCGACCAGCGCGCAAAAATGGAGGCTCTAGACCCTTCCAGAGCCGAGATATCGGACGTCAAAGTTTTGACCTGAAAAAAAAAACATAAGGGGTAACACTGTCGTTTTTGGCCGAAATTTTGACCCCCTCCGATCTTCTTGAAACTCTGGATTCTGACAGAGGGCCACGAGACTTCGACCAGTGCGCAAAAATGGAGGCTCTAGACCCTTCCAGAACCGAGATATCGGACTTCAAAGTTTTGACCTGAAAAAAAAAACATAAGGGGTAACACTGTCGTTTTTGGCCGAAATTTTGACCCCCTCCGATCTTCTTGAAACTCTGGATTCTGACAGAGGGCCACGAGACTTCGACCAGCGCGCAAAAATGGAGGCTCTAGACCCTTCCAGAGCCGAGATATCGGACGTCAAAGTTTTGACCTGAAAAAAAAAACATAAGGGGTAACACTGTCGTTTTTGGCCGAAATTTTGACCCCCTCCGATCTTCTTGAAAATCTGGATTCTGACAGAGGGCCACGAGACTTCGACCAGCGCGCAAAAATGGAGGCTCTAGACCCTTCCAGAGCCGAGATATCGGACGTCAAAGTTTTGACCTGAAAAAAAAAACATAAGGGGTAACACTGTCGTTTTTGGCCGAAATTTTGACCCCCTCCGATCTTGTTGAAACTCTGGATTCTGACAGAGGGCCACGAGACTTCGACCAGCGCGCAAAAATGGAGGCTCTAGACCCTTCCAGAACCGAGATATCGGACTTCAAAGTTTTGACCTGAAAAAAAAAAACATAAGGGGTAACACTGTCGCTTTTGGCCGAAATTTTGACCCCCTCCGATCTTGTTGAAACTCTGGATTCTGACAGAGGGCCACGAGACTTCGACCAGCGCGCAAAAATGGAGGCTCTAGACCCTTCCAGAACCGAGATATCGGACTTCAAAGTTTTGACCTGAAAAAAAAAAACATAAGGGGTAACACTGTCGCTTTTGGCCGAAATTTTGACCCCCTCCGATCTTCTTGAAACTCTGGATTCTGACAGAGGGCCACGAGACTTCGACCAGCGCGCAAAAATGGAGGCTCTAGACCCTTCCAGAGCCGAGATATCGGACGTCAAAGTTTTGACCTGAAAAAAAAAACATAAGGGGTAACACTGTCGTTTTTGGCCGAAATTTTGACCCCCTCCGATCTTCTTGAAAATCTGGATTCTGACAGAGGGCCACGAGACTTCGACCAGCGCGCAAAAATGGAGGCTCTAGACCCTTCCAGAGCCGAGATATCGGACGTCAAAGTTTTGACCTGAAAAAAAAAACATAAGGGGTAACACTGTCGTTTTTGGCCGAAATTTTGACCCCCTCCGATCTTCTTGAAACTCTGGATTCTGACAGAGGGCCACGAGACTTCGACCAGTGCGCAAAAATGGAGGCTCTAGACCCTTCCAGAACCGAGATATCGGACTTCAAAGTTTTGACCTGAAAAAAAAAACATAAGGGGTAACACTGTCGTTTTTGGCCGAAATTTTGACCCCCTCCGATCTTCTTGAAACTCTGGATTCTGACAGAGGGCCACGAGACTTCGACCAGCGCGCAAAAATGGAGGCTCTAGACCCTTCCAGAGCCGAGATATCGGACGTCAAAGTTTTGACCTGAAAAAAAAAACATAAGGGGTAACACTGTCGTTTTTGGCCGAAATTTTGACCCCCTCCGATCTTCTTGAAAATCTGGATTCTGACAGAGGGCCACGAGACTTCGACCAGCGCGCAAAAATGGAGGCTCTAGACCCTTCCAGAGCCGAGATATCGGACGTCAAAGTTTTGACCTGAAAAAAAAAACATAAGGGGTAACACTGTCGTTTTTGGCCGAAATTTTGACCCCCTCCGATCTTGTTGAAACTCTGGATTCTGACAGAGGGCCACGAGACTTCGACCAGCGCGCAAAAATGGAGGCTCTAGACCCTTCCAGAACCGAGATATCGGACTTCAAAGTTTTGACCTGAAAAAAAAAAACATAAGGGGTAACACTGTCGCTTTTGGCCGAAATTTTGACCCCCTCCGATCTTGTTGAAACTCTGGATTCTGACAGAGGGCCACGAGACTTCGACCAGCGCGCAAAAATGGAGGCTCTAGACCCTTCCAGAACCGAGATATCGGACTTCAAAGTTTTGACCTGAAAAAAAAAAACATAAGGGGTAACACTGTCGCTTTTGGCCGAAATTTTGACCCCCTCCGATCTTCTTGAAACTCTGGATTCTGACAGAGGGCCACGAGACTTCGACCAGCGCGCAAAAATGGAGGCTCTAGACCCTTCCAGAGCCGAGATATCGGACGTCAAAGTTTTGACCTGAAAAAAAAAACATAAGGGGTAACACTGTCGTTTTTGGCCGAAATTTTGACCCCCTCCGATCTTCTTGAAACTCTGGATTCTGACAGAGGGCCACGAGACTTCGACCAGTGCGCAAAAATGGAGGCTCTAGACCCTTCCAGAACCGAGATATCGGACTTCAAAGTTTTGACCTGAAAAAAAAAACATAAGGGGTAACACTGTCGTTTTTGGCCGAAATTTTGACCCCCTCCGATCTTCTTGAAACTCTGGATTCTGACAGAGGGCCACGAGACTTCGACCAGCGCGCAAAAATGGAGGCTCTAGACCCTTCCAGAGCCGAGATATCGGACGTCAAAGTTTTGACCTGAAAAAAAAAACATAAGGGGTAACACTGTCGTTTTTGGCCGAAATTTTGACCCCCTCCGATCTTCTTGAAAATCTGGATTCTGACAGAGGGCCACGAGACTTCGACCAGCGCGCAAAAATGGAGGCTCTAGACCCTTCCAGAGCCGAGATATCGGACGTCAAAGTTTTGACCTGAAAAAAAAAACATAAGGGGTAACACTGTCGTTTTTGGCCGAAATTTTGACCCCCTCCGATCTTCTTGAAACTCTGGATTCTGACAGAGGGCCACGAGACTTCGACCAGCGCGCAAAAATGGAGGCTCTAGACCCTTCCAGAACCGAGATATCGGACTTCAAAGTTTTGACCTGAAAAAAAAAACATAAGGGGTAACACTGTCGTTTTTGGCCAAAATTTTGACCCCCTCCGATCTTCTTGAAACTCTGGATTCTGACAGAGGGCCACGAGACTTCGACCAGCGCGCAAAAATGGAGGCTCTAGACCCTTCCAGAACCGAGATATCGGACTTCAAAGTTTTGACCTGAAAAAAAAAACATAAGGGGTAACACTGTCGTTTTTGGCCGAAATTTTGACCCCCTCCGATCTTCTTGAAACTCTGGATTCTGACAGAGGGCCACGAGACTTCGACCAGCGCGCAAAAATGGAGGCTCTAGACCCTTCCAGAGCCGAGATATCGGACGTCAAAGTTTTGACCTGAAAAAAAAACATAAGGGGTAACACTGTCGTTTTTGGCCGAAATTTTGACCCCCTCCGATCTTCTTGAAACTCTGGATTCTGACAGAGGGCCACGAGACTTCGACCAGCGCGCAAAAATGGAGGCTCTAGACCCTTCCAGAACCGAGATATCGGACTTCAAATTTTTGACCTGAAAAAAAAACATAAGGGGTAACACTGTCGTTTTTGGCCGAAATTTTGACCCCCTCCGATCTTCTTGAAACTCTGGATTCTGACAGAGGGCCACGAGACTTCGACCAGCGCGCAAAAATGGAGGCTCTAGACCCTTCCAGAACCGAGATATCGGACTTCAAAGTTTTGACCTGAAAAAAAAAACATAAGGGGTAACACTGTCGTTTTTGGCCGAAATTTTGACCCCCTCCGATCTTCTTGAAACTCTGGATTCTGACAGAGGGCCACGAGACTTCGACCAGCGCGCAAAAATGGAGGCTCTAGACCCTTCCAGAGCCGAGATATCGGACGTCAAAGTTTTGACCTGAAAAAAAAACATAAGGGGTAACACTGTCGTTTTTGGCCGAAATTTTGACCCCCTCCGATCTTCTTGAAACTCTGGATTCTGACAGAGGGCCACGAGACTTCGACCAGCGCGCAAAAATGGAGGCTCTAGACCCTTCCAGAGCCAAGATATCGAAGGTCAAAATTTGGACCTGAAAAAAAAAAACATAAGGGGTAACACTGTCGCTTTTGGCCGAAATTTTGACCCCCTCCGATCTTGTTGAAACTCTGGATTCTGACAGAGGGCCACGAGACTTCGACCAGCGCGCAAAAATGGAGGCTCTAGACCCTTCCAGAACCGAGATATCGGACTTCAAAGTTTTGACCTGAAAAAAAAAAACATAAGGGGTAACACTGTCGCTTTTGGCCGAAATTTTGACCCCCTCCGATCTTGTTGAAACTCTGGATTCTGACAGAGGGCCACGAGACTTCGACCAGCGCGCAAAAATGGAGGCTCTAGACCCTTCCAGAACCGAGATATCGGACTTCAAAGTTTTGACCTGAAAAAAAAAAACATAAGGGGTAACACTGTCGCTTTTGGCCGAAATTTTGACCCCCTCCGATCTTCTTGAAACTCTGGATTCTGACAGAGGGCCACGAGACTTCGACCAGCGCGCAAAAATGGAGGCTCTAGACCCTTCCAGAGCCGAGATATCGGACGTCAAAGTTTTGACCTGAAAAAAAAAACATAAGGGGTAACACTGTCGTTTTTGGCCGAAATTTTGACCCCCTCCGATCTTCTTGAAACTCTGGATTCTGACAGAGGGCCACGAGACTTCGACCAGTGCGCAAAAATGGAGGCTCTAGACCCTTCCAGAACCGAGATATCGGACTTCAAAGTTTTGACCTGAAAAAAAAAACATAAGGGGTAACACTGTCGTTTTTGGCCGAAATTTTGACCCCCTCCGATCTTCTTGAAACTCTGGATTCTGACAGAGGGCCACGAGACTTCGACCAGCGCGCAAAAATGGAGGCTCTAGACCCTTCCAGAGCCGAGATATCGGACGTCAAAGTTTTGACCTGAAAAAAAAAACATAAGGGGTAACACTGTCGTTTTTGGCCGAAATTTTGACCCCCTCCGATCTTCTTGAAAATCTGGATTCTGACAGAGGGCCACGAGACTTCGACCAGCGCGCAAAAATGGAGGCTCTAGACCCTTCCAGAGCCGAGATATCGGACGTCAAAGTTTTGACCTGAAAAAAAAAACATAAGGGGTAACACTGTCGTTTTTGGCCGAAATTTTGACCCCCTCCGATCTTCTTGAAACTCTGGATTCTGACAGAGGGCCACGAGACTTCGACCAGCGCGCAAAAATGGAGGCTCTAGACCCTTCCAGAACCGAGATATCGGACTTCAAAGTTTTGACCTGAAAAAAAAAACATAAGGGGTAACACTGTCGTTTTTGGCCAAAATTTTGACCCCCTCCGATCTTCTTGAAACTCTGGATTCTGACAGAGGGCCACGAGACTTCGACCAGCGCGCAAAAATGGAGGCTCTAGACCCTTCCAGAACCGAGATATCGGACTTCAAAGTTTTGACCTGAAAAAAAAAACATAAGGGGTAACACTGTCGTTTTTGGCCGAAATTTTGACCCCCTCCGATCTTCTTGAAACTCTGGATTCTGACAGAGGGCCACGAGACTTCGACCAGCGCGCAAAAATGGAGGCTCTAGACCCTTCCAGAGCCGAGATATCGGACGTCAAAGTTTTGACCTGAAAAAAAAACATAAGGGGTAACACTGTCGTTTTTGGCCGAAATTTTGACCCCCTCCGATCTTCTTGAAACTCTGGATTCTGACAGAGGGCCACGAGACTTCGACCAGCGCGCAAAAATGGAGGCTCTAGACCCTTCCAGAACCGAGATATCGGACTTCAAATTTTTGACCTGAAAAAAAAACATAAGGGGTAACACTGTCGTTTTTGGCCGAAATTTTGACCCCCTCCGATCTTCTTGAAACTCTGGATTCTGACAGAGGGCCACGAGACTTCGACCAGCGCGCAAAAATGGAGGCTCTAGACCCTTCCAGAACCGAGATATCGGACTTCAAAGTTTTGACCTGAAAAAAAAAACATAAGGGGTAACACTGTCGTTTTTGGCCGAAATTTTGACCCCCTCCGATCTTCTTGAAACTCTGGATTCTGACAGAGGGCCACGAGACTTCGACCAGCGCGCAAAAATGGAGGCTCTAGACCCTTCCAGAGCCGAGATATCGGACGTCAAAGTTTTGACCTGAAAAAAAAACATAAGGGGTAACACTGTCGTTTTTGGCCGAAATTTTGACCCCCTCCGATCTTCTTGAAACTCTGGATTCTGACAGAGGGCCACGAGACTTCGACCAGCGCGCAAAAATGGAGGCTCTAGACCCTTCCAGAGCCGAGATATCGGATGTCAAAGTTTTGACCTGAAAAAAAAAACATAAGGGGTAACACTGTCGTTTTTGGCCGAAATTTTGACCCCCTCCGATCTTGTTGAAACTCTGGATTCTGACAGAGGGCCACGAGACTTCGACCAGCGCGCAAAAATGGAGGCTCTAGACCCTTCCAGAACCGAGATATCGGACTTCAAAGTTTTGACCTGAAAAAAAAAAACATAAGGGGTAACACTGTCGCTTTTGGCCGAAATTTTGACCCCCTCCGATCTTCTTGAAACTCTGGATTCTGACAGAGGGCCACGAGACTTCGACCAGCGCGCAAAAATGGAGGCTCTAGACCCTTCCAGAACCGAGATATCGGACTTCAAAGTTTTGACCTGAAAAAAAAACATAAGGGGTAACACTGTCGTTTTTGGCCGAAATTTTGACCCCCTCCGATCTTCTTGAAACTCTGGATTCTGACAGAGGGCCACGAGACTTCGACCAGAGCGCAAAAATGGAGGCTCTAGACCCTTCCAGAACCGAGATATCGGACTTCAAAGTTTTGACCTGAAAAAAAAACATAAGGGGTAACACTGTCGTTTTTGGCCGAAATTTTGACCCCCTCCGATCTTCTTGAAACTCTGGATTCTGACAGAGGGCCACGAGACTTCGACCAGCGCGCAAAAATGGAGGCTCTAGACCCTTCCAGAGCCGAGATATCGGACGTCAAAGTTTTGACCTGAAAAAAAAAACATAAGGGGTAACACTGTCGTTTTTGGCCGAAATTTTGACCCCCTCCGATCTTCTTGAAACTCTGGATTCTGACAGAGGGCCACGAGACTTCGACCAGCGCGCAAAAATGGAGGCTCTAGACCCTTCCAGAACCGAGATATCGGACTTCAAAGTTTTGACCTGAAAAAAAAAACATAAGGGGTAACACTGTCGTTTTTGGCCGAAATTTTGACCCCCTCCGATCTTCTTGAAACTCTGGATTCTGACAGAGGGCCACGAGACTTCGACCAGCGCGCAAAAATGGAGGCTCTAGACCCTTCCAGAGCCGAGATATCTGACGTCAAAGTTTTGACCCGAAAAAAAAAACATAAGGGGTAACACTGTCGTTTTTGGCCGAAATTTTGACCCCCTCCGATCTTCTTGAAACTCTGGATTCTGACAGAGGGCCACGAGACTTCGACCAGCGCGCAAAAATGGAGGCTCTAGACCCTTCCAGAGCCGAGATATCGGACGTCAAAGTTTTGACCTGAAAAAAAAACATAAGGGGTAACACTGTCGTTTTTGGCCGAAATTTTGACCCCCTCCGATCTTCTTGAAACTCTGGATTCTGACAGAGGGCCACGAGACTTCGACCAGCGCGCAAAAATGGAGGCTCTAGACCCTTCCAGAGCCGAGATATCGGACTTCAAAGTTTAGACCTGAAAAAAAAACATAAGGGGTAACACTGTCGTTTTTGGCCGAAATTTTGACCCCCTCCGATCTTCTTGAAACTCTGGATTCTGACAGACGGCCACGAGACTTCGACCAGCGCGCAAAAATGGAGGCTCTAGACCCTTCCAGAACCGAGATTTCGGACGTCAAAGTTTTGACCTGAAAAAAAAAACATAAGGGGTAACACTGTCGTTTTTGGCCGAAATTTTGACCCCCTCCGATCTTCTTGAAACTCTGGATTCTGACAGAGGGCCACGAGACTTCGACCAGCGCGCAAAAATGGAGGCTCTAGACCCTTCCAGAGCCGAGATATCGGACGTCAAAGTTTTGACCTGAAAAAAAAAACATAAGGGGTAACACTGTCGTTTTTGGCCGAAATTTTGACCCCCTCCGATCTTGTTGAAACTCTGGATTCTGACAGAGGGCCACGAGACTTCGACCAGCGCGCAAAAATGGAGGCTCTAGACCCTTCCAGAACCGAGATATCGGACTTCAAATTTTGACCTGAAAAAAAAAAACATAAGGGGTAACACTGTCGCTTTTGGCCGAAATTTTGACCCCCTCCGATCTTCTTGAAACTCTGGATTCTGACAGAGGGCCACGAGACTTCGACCAGCGCGCAAAAATGGAGGCTCTAGACCCTTCCAGAGCCGAGATATCGGACGTCAAAGTTTTGACCTGAAAAAAAAAACATAAGGGGTAACACTGTCGTTTTTGGCCGAAATTTTGACCCCCTCCGATCTTGTTGAAACTCTGGATTCTGACAGAGGGCCACGAGACTTCGACCAGCGCGCAAAAATGGAGGCTCTAGACCCTTCCAGAACCGAGATATCGGACTTCAAAGTTTTGACCTGAAAAAAAAAAACATAAGGGGTAACACTGTCGCTTTTGGCCGAAATTTTGACCCCCTCCGATCTTCTTGAAACTCTGGATTCTGACAGAGGGCCACGAGACTTCGACCAGCGCGCAAAAATGGAGGCTCTAGACCCTTCCAGAGCCGAGATATCTGACGTCAAAGTTTTGACCCGAAAAAAAAAACATAAGGGGTAACACTGTCGTTTTTGGCCGAAATTTTGACCCCCTCCGATCTTCTTGAAACTCTGGATTCTGACAGAGGGCCACGAGACTTCGACCAGCGCGCAAAAATGGAGGCTCTAGACCCTTCCAGAGCCGAGATATCGGACGTCAAAGTTTTGACCTGAAAAAAAAACATAAGGGGTAACACTGTCGTTTTTGGCCGAAATTTTGACCCCCTCCGATCTTCTTGAAACTCTGGATTCTGACAGAGGGCCACGAGACTTCGACCAGCGCGCAAAAATGG
This sequence comes from Cyprinella venusta, assembly GCA_038021265.1. Lineage (NCBI taxonomy): Eukaryota > Metazoa > Chordata > Actinopteri > Cypriniformes > Leuciscidae > Cyprinella > Cyprinella venusta. The sequence goes on from CM075878.1 coordinate 6,216,935, forward strand.
AGGCTCTAGACCCTTCCAGAGCCGAGATATCGGACTTCAAAGTTTAGACCTGAAAAAAAAAACATAAGGGGTAACACTGTCGTTTTTGGCCGAAATTTTGACCCCCTCCGATCTTCTTGAAACTCTGGATTCTGACAGACGGCCACGAGACTTCGACCAGCGCGCAAAAATGGAGGCTCTAGACCCTTCCAGAACCGAGATTTCGGACGTCAAAGTTTTGACCTGAAAAAAAAAACATAAGGGGTAACACTGTCGTTTTTGGCCGAAATTTTGACCCCCTCCGATCTTCTTGAAACTCTGGATTCTGACAGAGGGCCACGAGACTTCGACCAGCGCGCAAAAATGGAGGCTCTAGACCCTTCCAGAGCCGAGATATCGGACGTCAAAGTTTTGACCTGAAAAAAAAAACATAAGGGGTAACACTGTCGTTTTTGGCCGAAATTTTGACCCCCTCCGATCTTGTTGAAACTCTGGATTCTGACAGAGGGCCACGAGACTTCGACCAGCGCGCAAAAATGGAGGCTCTAGACCCTTCCAGAACCGAGATATCGGACTTCAAATTTTGACCTGAAAAAAAAAAACATAAGGGGTAACACTGTCGCTTTTGGCCGAAATTTTGACCCCCTCCGATCTTCTTGAAACTCTGGATTCTGACAGAGGGCCACGAGACTTCGACCAGCGCGCAAAAATGGAGGCTCTAGACCCTTCCAGAGCCGAGATATCGGACGTCAAAGTTTTGACCTGAAAAAAAAAACATAAGGGGTAACACTGTCGTTTTTGGCCGAAATTTTGACCCCCTCCGATCTTGTTGAAACTCTGGATTCTGACAGAGGGCCACGAGACTTCGACCAGCGCGCAAAAATGGAGGCTCTAGACCCTTCCAGAACCGAGATATCGGACTTCAAAGTTTTGACCTGAAAAAAAAAAACATAAGGGGTAACACTGTCGCTTTTGGCCGAAATTTTGACCCCCTCCGATCTTCTTGAAACTCTGGATTCTGACAGAGGGCCACGAGACTTCGACCAGCGCGCAAAAATGGAGGCTCTAGACCCTTCCAGAGCAGAGATATCGGACGTCAAAGTTTTGACCTGAAAAAAAAACATAAGGGGTAACACTGTCGTTTTTGGCCGAAATTTTGACCCCCTCCGATCTTCTTGAAACTCTGGATTCTGACAGAGGGCCACGAGACTTCGACCAGCGCGCAAAAATGGAGGCTCTAGACCCTTCCAGAACCGAGATATCGGACTTCAAAGTTTTGACCTGAAAAAAAAAACATAAGGGGTAACACTGTCGTTTTTGGCCAAAATTTTGACCCCCTCCGATCTTCTTGAAACTCTGGATTCTGACAGAGGGCCACGAGACTTCGACCAGCGCGCAAAAATGGAGGCTCTAGACCCTTCCAGAACCGAGATATCGGACTTCAAAGTTTTGACCTGAAAAAAAAAACATAAGGGGTAACACTGTCGTTTTTGGCCGAAATTTTGACCCCCTCCGATCTTCTTGAAACTCTGGATTCTGACAGAGGGCCACGAGACTTCGACCAGCGCGCAAAAATGGAGGCTCTAGACCCTTCCAGAGCCGAGATATCGGACGTCAAAGTTTTGACCTGAAAAAAAAACATAAGGGGTAACACTGTCGTTTTTGGCCGAAATTTTGACCCCCTCCGATCTTCTTGAAACTCTGGATTCTGACAGAGGGCCACGAGACTTCGACCAGCGCGCAAAAATGGAGGCTCTAGACCCTTCCAGAACCGAGATATCGGACTTCAAAGTTTTGACCTGAAAAAAAAAACATAAGGGGTAACACTGTCGTTTTTGGCCGAAATTTTGACCCCCTCCGATCTTCTTGAAACTCTGGATTCTGACAGAGGGCCACGAGACTTCGACCAGCGCGCAAAAATGGAGGCTCTAGACCCTTCCAGAGCCGAGATATCGGACGTCAAAGTTTTGACCTGAAAAAAAAAACATAAGGGGTAACACTGTCGTTTTTGGCCGAAATTTTGACCCCCTCCGATCTTCTTGAAACTCTGGATTCTGACAGAGGGCCACGAGACTTCGACCAGCGCGCAAAAATGGAGGCTCTAGACCCTTCCAGAACCGAGATATCGGACTTCAAAGTTTTGACCTGAAAAAAAAAACATAAGGGGTAACACTGTCGTTTTTGGCCGAAATTTTGACCCCCTCCGATCTTCTTGAAACTCTGGATTCTGACAGAGGGCCACGAGACTTCGACCAGCGCGCAAAAATGGAGGCTCTAGACCCTTCCAGAGCCAAGATATCGAAGGTCAAAATTTGGACCTGAAAAAAAAACATAAGGGGTAACACTGTCATTTTTTTTTTTTTGGCCGAAATTTTGACCCCCTCCGATCTTCTTGAAACTCTGGATTCTGACAGAGGGCCACGAGACTTCGACCAGCGCGCAAAAATGGAGGCTCTAGACCCTTCCAGAGCCGAGATATCGAAGGTCAAAATTTGGACCTGAAAAAAAAAACATAAGGGGTAACACTGTCATTTTTTTTTTGGCCGAAATTTTGACCCCCTCCGATCTTCTTGAAACTCTGGATTCGTACAGAGGGCCACGAGACTTCGACCAGCGCGAAAAAATGGAGGCTCTAGACCCTTCCAGAGCCGAGATATCGAAGGTCAAAATTTGGACCTGAAAAAAAAACATAAGGGGTAACACTGTCATTTTTTTTTTGGCCGAAATTTTGACCCCCTCCGATCTTCTTGAAACTCTGGATTCTGACAGAGGGCCACGAGACTTCGACCAGCGCGCAAAAATGGAGGCTCTAGACCCTTCCAGAGCCGAGATATCGAAGGTCAAAATTTGGACCCGAAAAAAAAACATAAGGGGTAACACTGTCATTTTTTTTTGGCTGAAATTTTGACCCCCTCCGATCTTCTTGAAACTCTGGATTCTGACAGACGGCTACGAGACTTCGACAAGCGCGCAAAAATTGAGGCTCTAGACCCTTCCAGAGCAGAGATATCGAAGGTCAAAATTTGGACCCGAAAAAAAAACATAAGGGGTAACACTGTCGTTTTTTTTTTTTGGCCTAAATTTTGACCCCCTCCGATCTTCTTGAAACTCTGGATTCTCACAGAGGGCCACGAGACTTCGACCAGCGCGCAAAATTGGAGTCTCTAGACCCTTCCAGAGCCGAGATATCGAAGGTCAAAATTTGGACCCGAAAAAAAACATAAGGGGTAACACTGTTGTTGTTTTTTTGGCCGAAATTTTGACCCCCTCCGATCTTCTTGAAACTCTGGATTCTGACAGAGGGCCACGAGACTTCGACCAGCGCGCAAAAATGGAGGCTCTAGACCCTTCCAGAGCCGAGATATCGAATTTTTTCTTTTACTACTTACATGCATAATACTTGTTACATTCCATTAATAAAATATGCATAATACTGGTTACATTCCATTAATAAAGCATTCTTGTTACAATATGTTTCTGTGTCTTTCTTATAAAACCAATAAATATTTGTTACAATATGTTTCTGTGTATTTATTATAAACAGTTTACATATTAAAACTTTATAACAGAAGACTATAAAGTCTTTTACATATGGTTTCATATAAAAGCTGTTTTACATAAAAGACTGTTCTATAAAGTCTTTACAAGCAGTTTACATATAGTTATTATAAAATGAGTTGCATCATTCCAAACAACATCACAAAAAAAAGACTTAGACCAAGGGGGCAAAAATGGCTCTAGGCTCTTCCAGAGCTGAGATATGGAAACTCAAAATTTCGACCCGAAAAAAAAAGTGACAATGTTACCCCTTACGTTTTTTTTGGGGGGGCGAAAAATTAAGTTTCCCCAATCTTCTTGAAACTCTGGATTCTGACAGAGGGCCACGAGACTTAGACCAGCGCGCAAAAATGGAGGTTCTAGACCCTTCCAGAGCCGAGATATCGAAGGTCAAAATTTGGACCCGAAAAAAAAACATAAGGGGTAACACTGTCGTTTTTTTTTTTTTGGCCGAAATTTTGACCCCCTCTGATCTTCTTGAAACTCTGGATTCTGACAGAGGGCCACGAGACTTCGACCAGCACGCAAAAATGGAGGCTCTAGACCCTTCCAGAGCCGAGATATCGAAGTTCAAAATTTGGACCCGAAAAAAAAACATAAGGGGTAACACTGTCGGTTTTTTTTTTGGCCGAAATTTTGACCCCCTCCGATCTTCTTGAAACTCTGGATTCTGACAGAGGGCCACGAGACTTCGACCAGCGCGCAAAAATGGAGGCTCTAGACCCTTCCAGAGCTGAGATATCGAAGGTCAAAATTTGAACCTGAAAAAAAAACATAAGGGGTAACACTGTCGTTTTTTTTTTTTTTGGCCGAAATTTTGACCCCCTCCGATCTTCTTGAAACTCTGGATTCTGACAGAGGGCCACGAGACTTCGACCAGCGCACAAAAATGGAGGCTCTAGACCCTTCCAGAGCCGAGATATCGAAGGTCAAAATTTGGACCCGAAAAAAAAAAACATAAGGGGTAACACTGTCATTTTTGTTTGGCCGAAATTTTGACCCCCTCCGATCTTCTTGAAACTCTGGATTCTGACAGAGGGCCACGAGACTTCGACCAGCGCGCAAAAATAGAAGCTCTAGACCCTTCCAGAGCCGAGATATCGAAGGTCAAAATTTGGACCCGAAAAAAAAAACATAAGGGGTAACACTGTCGTTTTTTTTTTTGGCCGAAATTTTGACCCCCTCCGATCTTCTTGAAACTCTGGATTCTGACAGAGGGCCACAAGACTTCGACCAGCGCGCAAAAATGGAGGCTCTAGACCTTTCCAGAGCCAAGATATCGAAGGTCAAAATTTGGACCCGAAAAAAAAAACATAAGGGGTAACACTGTCATTTTTTTTAGCCGAAATTTTGACCCCCTCCGATCTTCTTGAAACTCTGGATTCTGACAGAGGGCCATGAGACTTCGACCAGCGCGCAAAAATGGAGGCTCTAGACCCTTCCAGAGCAGAGATATCGAAGGTCAAAATTTCAACCCGAAAAAAAAACATAAGGGGTAACACTGTTGTTTTTTTTGGCCGAAATTTTGACCCCCTCCGATCTTCTTGAAACTCTGGATTCTGACAGAGGGCCACGAGACTTCGACCAGCGCGCAAAAATGGAGGCTCTAGGCCCTTCCAGAGCCGAGATATCGAAGGTCAAAATTTCGCCCCGAAAAAAAAAACATAAGGGGTAACACTGTTGTTGTTTTTTTTTGGCCGAAATTTTGACCCCCTCCGATCTTCTTGAAACTCTGGATTCTGACAGAGGGCCACGAGACTTCGACCAGCACGCAAAAATGGAGGCTCTAGGCCCTTCCAGAGCCGAGATATCGAAGGTCAAAATTTCGACCCGAAAAAAAAAACATAAGGGGTAACATTGTTGTTGTTTTTTTGGCCGAAATTTTGACCCCTTCCGATCTTCTTGAAACTCTGGATTCTGACAGAGGGCCACGAGACTTCGACCAGCGTGCAAAATTGGAGTCTCTAGACCCTTCCAGAGCCGAGATATCGAAGGTCAAAATTTCGACCTGAAAAAAAAACATAAGGGGTAACACTGTTGTTGTTTTTTTTTTGGCCGAAATTTTGATCCCCTCCGATCTTCTTGAAAGTCTGGATTCTGACAGAGGGCCACGAGACTTCGACCAGCGTGCAAAAATGGAGGCTCTAGACCCTTCCAGAGCCGAGATATCGAAGGTCAAAATTTCGACCCGAAAAAAAAAACATAAGGGGTAACACTGTTGGGTTTTTTTTTTTGGCCAAAATTTTGACCCCCTCCGATCTTCTTTAAACTCTGGACTCTGATAGAGGGCCCTGAGACTTAGACCTGAATGCAAAAATGGAGGCTCTAGACCCTTCCAGAGCTGAAATATTGACATCCCACGACACATAGCATTAATGCCATTATAAATATCTCAATTTCTCAGCTCTGGAAATGTCTAGAGCCTCCATTTTTTCGAGACTTAGACTTGAGTGCAAAAATGGAGGCTCTAGACCCTTCCAGAACTGAGATATTGAGATATTTATAATGGCATTAATGCTATGTGCCGTGGGATGTCAATATTTCAGCTCTGGAAGGGTCTAGAGCCTCCATTTTTGCACTCAGGTCTAAGTCTCAGGGCCCAGAATCCAGAGTTTCAAGAAGATTGGAGAAACTTGTTTTTTCGCACCAAAAAAAAAAAAAAAACAACAGGGGTACCACTGTTACAATCAGATTGTTGGTTACAATCTGTACCTTAAACTGGTTAATTATTATTTTTCAAAAGTAATTAAAACTAAATGCATAAGATGATCCTATGATGGGGTAAATTTTTATATAGACCTTTTTTTACGGAAGCATGACGATAATATAAGTATGTACAGTCAGCTGGACATTATTCCAAAATAACATATTTGATCACAATTTAACAAAAATGGAAAGGTCTGTAGGGCACAGTTTTCATTCAGATGTTTATTTCTCTATATGTAATGTTTTACTCAGTTATAACACATTTAATCCAACTGCACAAGGCATGTTGAAGAAATGAGGTGCAGGAGGTTTCTCATTCCTCTGGTCTGATATGACATCCCACCACACCCATTGTACAATCACAAAGGAAGCAGGCCAGCAGAAATAGTTCACAACTGCACACAATGCACCCATCTCTGCACAAATCAACTCAAACTTAGAGCACAACACGCAGGAGCGAGCATAAATTGGCAGAGAAGATTCTCTACTGGTGTAAATTCTTCACTAGCATGCATTTCTTTCAGTTGCTATACTGGAGCGGATGGGTTAGAATGAATCATATCACTAGTATTTTCCTGCCAAGAGACTTATTAGATGTTTCCTTAATCACCTTCTCATACAGATGTACCCCCATTGCATAGCCTACTTTAAAAAACTGAAAGGTTGTAAATGAACAAAATTGAGCCATGCTACAACATTGGTTTTCCAAAGAAATTGTATACAGCAAGGTTCCTGAGTATCTACTGAGCACAGAAAACTGGAAGACAGAGGGAAATTTGTTCATGAATGTCTTACCTCTCCTCTTTATGGTAGAATTATGTTGCTCATTTCACCCAAAATTCTAATTGATAGAATTTGCAACTATTCCTTACCTAGTAATGGTGAATCTATATTTGTGAGTGCATGTTTGTTAAGCCTGTGGGACTAGGTGAACATTTGGCTGGACTGCTGTGTGACTCTGATGAAGGTTGTCCTGCGGCTCAGTTCTTTGAGTTTGGCAGCTCCTACATAGGTGCATGTGGACCGCAAACCACCCATGATGTCCCTGATGGTGTTTTCGACGTCACCTTTGTAGGGCACCTGGACCGTCCTGCCCTCTGATGCCCTTGAAATCACAGAAACAGATGTACACATAAGATGACCAGAAATGTCAATTATGTAGCTCTGGTGCCACACTTCTTTTAACAAATGCACTAAAACCCCAAAAAGAATTGGCTTAAATATGCCCTAAATAATGTATGAAAAACATCCTCACCTGTACTCCGCTACCCCTCCGACATACTTCTTCATGGCTGTGTCCGAGCTCATCCCATAGAACATCTTGAACTTCTTGCCGTCTTTCTCAATGATTTCACCAGCACATTGATCGTGTCCCGCTAACATTCCTCCCAGCATGACAAAATCTGCCCCAGCGCCTAATGAAAATGTATTTCATTAGATAGATTAAAGGCCTGTTCACACCTAGAACAATACCTAAAAAGATAACTATAACAATAATATTCGCAACCACACAACGCACAATAACATTATGTCGTCCCCTGGTTTAAATTCCTGAGCTCCCTAAAGCAAGATGGATTCTGATTGGCTATCAATGTTTTTTATCATTAAACAGCTGGGGAGAAAAAATATTTTGAAATTGATTCCAACAATATCGTTCCTCTGTGTGGTTATCGTTATAGTTGTAGTGTGGACTATGCCAATCTTTAGAATGATTTTTAAAACTACTATTATCATCCATGGTGTGACTGGGCCTTCGATTGGCAACAATAGATATAATAGAACAAAAACAGTCAGATGGTGCTTTCATTGTTTGGTGTTGACACATGAAACCACTCATCACTGCTCACCAAAAGCTTTGGCAACATCCCCGGGGCAACTGCAGCCTCCATCCTAGAGCAAAAAAAGAAAGCTTTACAAACTCCTGCCTCTGTGGTCATAGAAAGTACAGCGCAGTTGAAAAGCATTCGTATAGACCTTAGTCTGGTTAGACCGACGCCATATTGAATTTAATGCAGATGAAAGCTTTGAAGGATAGACTTACAGTCTTTACAATGGTATACACTGTTCAAAGGTCATAGATCACTTCATTATGCCAACTCACAACTTTCAACAGCGTCACTATCATTCCTGCCAAAAATTAAATATGGCGCTACCCCGACTAAGGTCTTCTTTAGCTCTAATTGTAAAGTGTGGCACTAGCGACGCAAAGGTCTATTCGCAGTTATTCAGTTTCCAAAAATGCATGAGCTGATAAATATTTTTTTAATCCAAAGTTGCTTTGGGCTACTTAGAATGAATTTTGATGTTACCGTGTCAAACCTATAAAACAGAAATTGCAGGGATTTTTAGATCAGAAATTTAACTGGATTTTATTTATAAATAGCCTATATTCACCAGTAGTTTCTCCATGATTGCAACTAGAACTGTTAAAACAAGCTTGTGTGTCTCATTAAAGGAAGAAAAGAAACTACATAAAAGGAGTTTTTGTTTAAAAAAAAAAAATAATTATAATAGCATGCTGCAGGGATACCGTATTTTTGCAATGCCAAAACTCGAAAACGAGTTAGCATTTAACATTTAAGGTTCCATCATCAAAGTCAATGCGTTTTTAAATGGGTTTTTGGTTAAATGTCTAAAATAATGTCTGTGGTTAACACAATATCAAGATACTTTCACAATTCGTCCCCTTGGAATTATAAGGTTCTATCTGACATTTTTGTTAAAATTTAGCTATTCACATTTTCTTATTCTGTGACAACTTATTTACATTATGTGGTGTGTTTTTTAAGTTGTGTTCATTGTGGGACTTTTTAATCGAAAAAAACAAAAAAGTTCTATCTACAAAGTTGAACTCTAACTTGGCTCTATAAGGTTCTATCTACATGAGCCAATCAGCACTTCGAATGCACAGAAGAGGACCAATCAGAATCAACTTTTATATGTCGGGTCGCCGGCTTTTTCCTTCAAGACAAGAAGAAACCCCATAAAGGCATTATGCAATACATTTACAGTGAATTAAATATTCACTAAATTGTGTAGTCTTATGAAGTGGCTTAACTTTATATTTTGTTATTTTCTTTATTGTGCATTATTGGTTATTAGGCCCTATTATTAATAACTTTTATTATTGTAGTTATTATTATCTGAATTATACAAATATGCAGTGAGTAAATTGAATATTTCAGAAAACCATTCAACATGCAAGTGTGTGTGTGTGTGTGTTTGTTTGAAAGTATGTGTTGTGAATTCTCTCCCTTTAAATATTGAGTTGGTTACATGTGTGACGTTTTAAGTTGCGTTGTACGCAAATTCCGTAGTGCAACGTTCTCAGCACGTACGGACTAAGTGTAATTGCCTATTCACAAACAAAGCCACACCAGTTTAGCGATCATCTCGTGCACGCGTTCATGTGCAGTGTATATGTGCAAGAGAAAGTTTATGACAAAGTAAGTTTCCTTCTTTTTTATATTGTTAATATTGCAGTTTAAATACAATCTTACGATCTGTGCCGAGTTAGATAATGTTTGTTATGTTTTGCTATCTTTCTAACGGTAATTGCTTAACGAGCAGATTATCCCGCTAGCATCGCGGCTAATTTTGTTTGTTTATTAGCCTACATTGAAGTGAATTTCTCTGGATATCTTTCACTGATTGTCATTTAGTACTTCCAGTGATAAAGAAGACCGTCCAATTTCTATAATTTACATTTGGTGTTTTGTCAATTTAATTGCATTATCATAGGCCTATATTTCTTGATTGATATATTTCATGTATCCGTGCACTCTACGGAGATGTTTATATTTGAGTTTGTAATTTCTTAAGTTGTTGAATAATTTAGTGAGTGAATATTTATTTCTGTTATGTTATTTATTTCAGAAACTACCATGTGTATGGTCACTCTTGTGCCTTAAACACTTAAACTCTCTCTGATGACTTCGACTCCTTGACCAGAGTTCTGCAGCGGTCAATAACATAGTCCACCAGGGGCCTGTTTCAGAAAGGAGTCTTAATCTTTAAAAGGAGCCACTGTAATACATCCGAGCAGGATTTTATTCCAGCTAAAGTGGGCCAGGTAAAATGGCTTTCTCTCTAGACCTCAATATGGCTGAAATAACATGCAAACGTTTATTGTTGTCATTAAGACCCCATTAATTAAATTGTTAAATATTTGATCTATAAGCCTTAATATGGTAAAAATTAAGACATTTTAAGACTTTTAAAACTGCAAGAAAATCAACATGCATCAGCAAATTAATTCATAAAGTTTAATAATCATTGAAAAATTATTCACTGACTATAATTGTCACAGTCTTTGTCTGCACCATTCTGTCTTCGTCATCTTCACTACACTTCCCAGCATCCTCTGTGATAAACTCCACACCTGAACTCACTCCCTCAATCATCCACCTGTTCATCGTCCTGATCATCTGTGTCACCTGCCGTCACCTTGTTAGTGTTCATTTGTATCTGTATTTAGTTCTCTCTGTTTCAGTCTGAGCTTGTCGGTTCTTGATTGTGTTTCATGGATAGTGTGAGTAATCTTCTGCCAGTCTTCCTTGTACCTGTTTGGAGTTTTTGAGTAAATGTTTTCTATTGAAGCCTCAGCCTGTCTTCATCCCACACTACACCGTGACAGAAGAACCGACCAAACATGGATTTTCCTGCAGTAAGTCTAATGTGTCTTGAGCAGGGAAACAGCTCTCTTGAGGAACGCCTGGAGGTTTTCCTGGATTTACCTCAAACCAGTTTCCCAGATGACTGCCTCTGCACGTTTCTACGTGTGGGACTGAACAACACCACTCTAACGCAGTTGTCTGGGGAACCACTTCAAGGAAGCTTTGCCCAATTTGTGGAGTGGCTGCTGGGGTCCTGCGGATTGTCCTTCACTGTGGATGACATCACCAGCCCCACTCCAACACCCGAGACCGTCCAGCCCGAGATCGTCTGCCTGAGGGGTCTTCACCGCCTGAGGGGTCTTCACCGTCTGAGGGGTCTTCACTGCCTGAGGGGTCTTCACCATCCTGGCAATGCTCTCGTCCTGCTCCGCCCTGGTCCTGCTCCGCCCTGGTCCTGCTCCGTCCTGGTCCTGCTCCGTCCTGGTCCTGCTCCGTCCTGGTCCTGCTCCGTCCTGGTCCTGCTCCGTCCTGGTCCTGGTCCTGCTCCGCCCTGGTCCTGCTCCGCCCTGGTCCTGCTCCGTCCTGGTCCTGCTCTGCCATGTCCACGTCCTGCTCCGCTCTGGTCACGCCCTCAGCCCGCTCTGCCCTGGAAGCTTCCTGCTCTACTTCAGCCATGCCCTCGTCATCCTCCAGGGCGCCTTCTCCCACCCCATTGATGTTCTACGACGCGAGGTCACGCCTTTGTAAAGGGGGGCGTATTCGTCAGCACCATTCTGTCTTCAACTTCACTACACTTCCCAGCATCCTCTTGTCTCCACACCTGAACTCACTCCCTCAATCATCCACCTGTTCATTGTCCTGATCATCTGTGTCACCTTTTTAGTGTTCATTTTGTATCTGTATTTAGTTCTCTCTGTTTCAGTGTGTGCTGGTCGGTTTTTGATCATGTTTCATGGACAGTGTTTGGAGTTTTTGAGTAAATGTTTTGTATTGGAGCCTCAGCCTGACTTCCACATTCCACACTACACCATGACAATAATCACAAAAAATGTCAGACTCCCTTTTTAATCACACACACTCTCTCTCTCTGTCTCTCACACCAACACACTATCTCAAACATACACGGACACACACAAATACTTTCAAACACACACTTGCATGTTGAATGGTTTTCTAAAATATTCAATTTACTCACTACATATTTGTATAATTCAGATAATAATAACTATAATAATGAAAGTTATTAATGATAACTAAAACATGATAAAGAAAATGAATAAATATATAGATAAGCCACTTCATTAGACTACACAATTTAGTGAATTTTTAATTTTTTGTAAAATAGCATAATGCCTTTATGGGGTTTCTTCTTGTCTTCAAGGAAAAAGCTGGCAACCTGACATATAAAAGTTGATTCTAATTGGTCCTCTTCTGTGCGTTCGAAGTTTTGATTGGCTTATGCAGATAGAACCAAGTTAGAGTTCAACTTTGTAGATAGAACCTTTTTGTTTTTTCAATAAAAAGTCCCACAATGTACACAACTTAAAACACATCAAACAAGTCACAGAATAAGAAAATGTGAATAACTCAATTTTGACAAAAATGTCAGATAGAACTTTATAATTCTAAGGGGACAACTATCCATGAAACATAAATCAAGAACCGACAAGCTCATACTGAAACAGAGACTTAAATACAGATACAAAATGAACACTAACAAGGTGACACAGATGATCAGGATGATGAACAGGTGGATGATTGAGGGAGTGAGTTCAGGTGTGGAGACGAGGATGTTGGGAAGTGTAGTGAAGATGACGAAGACAGAATGGTGCAGACGAAGACTGTGATAGAACGCCCCCCTTTACAAAGGCGTGACCTCGCGCCGTAGAACATCAATGGGGTGGGGGGGCGCCCTGGAGGATGACGAGGGCATGGCTGAATTAGAGCAGGAAGCCTCCAGGGCGGAGCAGGCTGAGGGCGTGACCAGAGCGGAGCAGGAAAAGACCCCTCAGGCGGTGAAGACCCTTCAGGCAGTGAAGACCCCTCAGGCAGGCGGTGAAGACCCTTCAGGCGGTGAAGACCCCTCAGGCAGGCGGTGAAGACAGGCAGTGAAGACCCTTCAGGTGGTGAAGACCCCTCAGGCGGTGAAGACCCTTCAGGCGTTGAAGACCCCTCAGGCGGTGAAGACCCCTCAGGCAGGCGGTGAAGACAGGCAGTGAAGACCCTTCAGGCAGGCGGTGAAGACCCCTCAGGCAGGCGGTGAAGACAGGCAGTGAAGACCCTTCAGGCAGGCGGTGAAGACCCCTCAGGCGGTGAAGACCCCTCAGGCAGGCGGTGAAGACAGGCAGTGAAGACCCTTCAGGCGGTGAAGACCCCTCAGGCGTTGAAGACCCTTCAGGCGGTGAAGACCCTTCAGGCAGTGAAGACCCCTCAGGCGTTGAAGACCCCTCAGGCGGTGAAGACCCCTCAGGCGGTGAAGACCCTTCAGGCGGAGCGTCTCGGGCTGGATGGTCTCGGGCGTTGGAGTGGGGCTGGTGACGTCATCAACAGTGAAGGACGATCATCAGGTACAAAATCCAGGAAAACCTCCAGGCGTTCCTCAAGAGAGCTGTTTCCCTGCTCAAGACACATTAGTCTTACTGCAGGGAAATCCATGTTTGGTCGGTTCTTCTGTCACGGTGTAGTGTGGGATGAAGACAGGCTGTGGCTTCAATACAAAACATTTACTCAAAAACTCCAAACAGGTACAAGGAAGACTGGCAGAAGATTACTCACACTATCCATGAAACACAATCAAGAACCGACAAGCTCAGACTGAAACAGAGAGAACTAAATACAGATACAAATGAACACTAACAAGGTGACGGCAGGTGACACAGATGATCAGGACGATGAACAGGTGGATGATTGAGGGAGTGAGTTCAGGTGTGGAGACTATCACAGAGGATGCTGGGAAGTGTAGTGAAGATGACGAAGACAGAATGGTGCAGACAAAGACTGTGACAATTATAGTCAGTGAATAATTTTTCAATGATTATTAAACTTTATGAATTAATTTGCTGATGCATGTTGATTTTCTTGCAGTTTTTAAAGTCTAAAAATGTCTTAATTTTTACTATATTAAGGCTTATAGGTCAAATATTTAACAGTTTATTTAATGGGGTCTTAATTACAACAATAAACGTTTACATGTTATTTCAGCCATATTGAGGTCTAGAGAGAAACCATTTTACCTGGCCCACTTTAGCTGGAATAAAGTCCTGCTCGGATGTATTACAGTGGCTGCTTTCTGTCTAAGCAAAAGAAAGATTAAAATTATAATTTCTGCAATGTGTTTTATTACCCACCAAATTGATATCAAAAATGAAGATTATGCACTGGGGAAAATATTTAGACCTACCTAGCTTAATTTGAAATGTCCAAAATACATGGAAGTGCTAAAAAATATTAAATAAATGTCATAGAAAGGATAAAATTTTACTTTCTAACACATGTTGAGACATTGTCACAACATTATTTTTTTTATTTAAATGTTCAAATAATGTTTTGTCGGATAGAACCTTATAATTCTAAGCGAAAAGTGTTTTTTTAGAATTAGAAGGTTCTATCTGCATTTGACCCATTCCAAAAATCCCCATTTACAAATTTGAGAGGATTTTGATATTGTATGTTTAGAATACATTTAGGGTCCCTGTTATTTTCATGTTTGAATGAAACTTGTTCCCCATATAAATTTTCCTATATGTAATGCAAAAACTTAGAAGCTCAATATCTCAAAACTGCTCAGAACGCAGATAGAACCTTATAATTCCAAGGGGACGAATTTAGTTCTATAACAAAATATATCAATACCCCTGCTTTTACAGCCTTAAAGACTGAAAGAGATGGTGACGTTGAAGTCATGCGACCATATGTTTAGCTTTTTACTTCTGCCAATTTAATTTAGGCTTCAAAATTCATAAAAGTTGTGTTTATTTGCGAAGATTATCACGATGAGCAAAATGTGTAAGAATCATAAATCTTTGTAGGTCACAAAACTTGTTTTATGCAATAATCCAAAAGCTAATGGAATATTAGCTATTGGGTTTTTGTCCTGGAAACCAGGGTGATGCCAACTTCCGGGTTGGCCTAAAAGAATAATCGTCACAAGACACGTCTGTTTTGGTGTTAATCAGCCTTTCTGATGGGACAAATAAAACTGACAAGGTAGGGAAACACTGGAATAGAATTGAGGATGCTGCCCTCTTGCGGTAATGTTATGTCACTTGTATGTGGGTTCCCAACTCCCAATCTATCCAGTAGCACCTCATTGCAGTACACGAGATCCAGGGGGCGGAGTTGGATCCAGATCTAAGGGGTGGAGATGGGTAGGATTAGGGGTGGGGTTAGGGATCAGGGTCGAAGATGGGTAGGATTAGGGGTAGGGTTAGGGATCAGAGGGGCGGAGATGGGTAGGTTTAGGTATGTGTAAGGTGGGAGGAGTTAGATCTGGATTTCGTGTTCTGCAGTGAGGACCATCTCAATCTATGCCTTGCATTAAAGGATGGCGTAATGCTAACCATGAAAACCATTTCATTTAAAGAGACTCACAGATATTATGTGTCCTTTCAGTCCATGGGCCGAGTCAGCACACTCAATAACAGCACTCAGCTGAGGATAACCCACACCGGTCTTGATGCGTGTGGTGCACACAGAACCTAAAGATCACAGTGTTTTCCAACATCATTAACATGCTCCAGATACTGCAAAGAATGCTATTTAATATGAAGGACGATTACCTGGCCCAATGCCCACTTTAATGATATCAGCTCCAGACAGAATGAGTTCCTCCACCATCTCTCCTGTCACCACATTACCTGCCTAAGTGATCAAGATCCTTTTGTTATATGACATTTGTTGTTCACCAAACACATTTAGGTAGCCTATACTTATTTGATGCTTGGGCAAAAATCTCACCATGATTGTGTGCTTAGGAAACTTTTCCCGAACTTTTTTGACAAACTCCACAAAGTGTTCTGAGTAGCCATTGGCCACATCAAGGCAGATGTACTGGATGAGAGGAATGGCCTCCAGGATGCTGGACAGTTTTTCCAGATCCGCCACTCCACTGCCTGAGCTGGCCGCGATATGCTGAGGACGAGATGGTAGACATGCTTAGAGGGGTCATCGAATGCAAAATTCACTTTTATATTCCGTTTGCATATAAATGTCTTTGCAGTGTGTGGACACAACCACCATACAATGAAATGAATCCATTCGCTCCTTTTTTTTAATCCTCAAAAAACCTAAACAATAATCAAGCCGTTTGGATTTTCTGAGCAATATGACGTCAATATGACGTCATATTGCTCATGCTCCGCCCACGACCACTGACAAACTGTCTATTTTGTATTGTATTAGCATATTTCCGCCCTCAGCCATTTCAAGGCAGCACTTTACGTGTCTTGTGTCGACACGGCCCACGGAGGAGAGGGGTGGGGTGAGTAGTTGCTCATTATCATTTAAAAAAGTTTCACACAACCATTGAGGAATTTTAACCAAAGTATGCCGCGCCCCCTCCACTCACTCGGACAAACAGTCAACATTCGGTGACAGCGGTCACAGTAGGAGACATTTCACGGGAGGCAATTGCTGATTTTGGAGACAGAAAGATTATATATCATCTCGAAGTCACTTAAAAAACCCTAACTTTGCATTGGAGGGTTATATTAATAATTTTACTGTTGAGAAGGTCGATAAAAAGCTTCAGCTCCAGGCAAAAATGTACAGGTCACACAGTAAACATGATAAACAGCATATCATTGCCATCACCGTTTGGTGCTACAGTATTTACATGAATCATTCAGCACAACATTGTTAACATTTGTTATCTCGGTTATTTACAGATACGTTAATGAAGCTAAGTGACATGATGTAGGCTACAACGCAGCTAGAAGCTAACGTTAACGTTTTCTAATGTTAGTCTAACGTTAGCCTAAAGTTTTAGAGATAACGTTCAAATACTTTGTTGACTTAACTTAGAACAGATGTAGACATCTTTGTTTAATTTATCCACGTTTAGTTGTTGTGGTCTATTGCATAACTTAATCCAGAGCAGACACATATCTTGGTTAAGATGTGGCTTGGGAAAGGGAAAAAAATACACACCGTCGCCCAGCCTCTCGGGAACCTAGTGACGGAGTTGCATGTACCCCATGCACACTGTTTGACAATTTTAAACTTAAAATGACCAGAAAATAAACAAATGAAAACTAACTGCAACTTTACACATCTGTTGCTAGGTAGTTGCCCGATGGTTGTGGCTAGTTGCTAGGGTATTTTGGCTAATTGCAGCTATTTTGTTACTAGGGTGATCTGAGTATAATAGCTGGGGGATGCCAGGCCTTTTCTTTGGTGTTCTTGGTACTTAGTGTTTTGTCGACATGCCAAATTTTGTTGTTGTTGTTGTTTTTCACGACAGACGGTTTTCCTCTGTAAAGATAAAAACATTATCAAAATGATTCCTGTTCACACGGATCTGCGGAAACGACTAAAAACGCTGTGTTAAGCATGCCAGACAAGAAATTCGGCAATGTCGCTTAGTAAAGAAAGACTATACGCCTGCGCACATTTGGATTCAAACGCGCATGACTATAGAATAAACACTTAATAAACATACATGCCGTCGCCGTTTTCACAGATTCAAGTTTTTGACGTTTACACGGAGATGATAATGTTATCGCTTTCAAAAACCAGAACTTTGAGACCTTTCTGTTTTCAGTTGAAAACAGTGTCAAGTTAAAAACTAATGATTTTTTGTCAATGGAAATGAATCAATAAAAATATTATTTAAACTAGACAATGACAAAATCTTGAAACAATCTTTGTTGCATTTATTTCCTATTATCACTGTAAAGCTGCTTTGAAACAATCTGTATTGTAAAACGAGCTATATAAATCAATGTGATTGTTAGGCAGTTGATTGACTAAACCTTTTAATTAAACTGCTTTTGATTAAGCGAGGCAAGAAAAAACATTTTTGTCCATTCACCTCAAGGCACTCTGGATGACTGGCAGCAAAAGTCTTCCACTCCTCCAGGGAGTAGTGCTTCTGGATGGCTGTGAAGAGAGTGTGCTGAAAGACAGAGCAAAGAGATGTCTGAGAGACCAGCAAAGTTGTCTGGCTCCGAGACAGACAGAAATATAAGAGCCTCTTGATCCCAGTGCATGGAAACAGGACACAGCTGATTGTGTTTCAGTGATAATCACAGAGATAAAACATAGTAAAACAAGACTTTTTCTGGGTTATGTTTCAAACGCAGGTGCTGTGTTTCTTCAGTAAGTGAGCTTTGTTTAAAGAGGCACTCACTTTGCTGAGCACCTGTGCCATCTCAAAAGTGCCGGTGGTGTCCATGTTAGCAGCGATGATCGGGATGCCATTGTAGGTCTGCTTTGAGTTCCGGAATGTGAAGGTCCTCTGCAGGTCAACCTTCAAGAACAAAAAAAATAAAGAGGAAATGACTTTTCAAAAACATACAAACAGTACATTTGACCGTCTAAAGAGCCCAATTTTAATGGATAAACCCATAATCAACCCAAACATCCTGTGTTCCTATATCCTGTCCCTGTAACCCATCATAGCATGAACTCACAACTGAAAGATATTAGACCCATCTAACTGTAATAACTGAGCTGGAGTCAGTCTCCACATCTGATGGATGTCAAATGCAGTGTTCAATGTGCAGTAGTGCTTTCTCTGAATAAAATAAGGAGTGTCCGTCTGAAATTTGAAACAAAGCATATAGATAAATATTACACAAGAGTGAGGCAAGCAGTCATATTACATACAGTATTACCATTTTTTGTGGTATTTTTAGGAATCTGATATCTGGTATGCAGAACCACTAAGCAGAAGATTTGTTGTTATTATTTGAATTCTGATGTTATATCTGTTCTTTTGTTGAAAAACATCAAAAATTGTGTTTCTTCAATAGCTTGATACAATTGTCTGTAATAATAAACCCAGATTCACATTTGTTTTCACGTTCAGATGAATGTTAATGTTTAATGGATATTCTTAACCAAAATTCAATACAATTTTATTCGATTAGTCATATTCAAGTTGTATTATTAAAATGGAAATTTGACCTCTTACCATGTCAATCAGGTATGTTTACTTGACATTTACATGTATGTCATCAACAAGCGTATATGCCAATGCTTTGCTCTACTCCGATTGACAAGATGCATCTACGCACTGTTGTTGTTATTATTATTAGTGTCTCTTTGCAATTCCAATTATTTTATTTTTTTTGATGGGTCACAGAATTTGATGTAACAAAGGGAACAAAAATGTTTAGGTGTTTATAAAATTTGTAAAAGTTTTTATGCTATTTATTATATGATGGTATTGTACATTATTTCTGAATGTGATAATAAAATGTGACCCACCGATGCAACTTACCTGTTTATTATTATAATTATTAAAATGTTCCTCAATGCAATTTTCACCATTTGAGTTATAGTCAAGTGTAACTTACTTTCTGCAAAATACGAAAGATTTAAAAATATATTAAAATGGAAAAAGTTTATTTAAATTGTAATAATTACTGTTTTTACTGTCTAATTTATTTTGGTCTAATAAGTGAAGCTTTGGCGAGTGCAAGAATTTAAAAAACAAAAAATTCTTCTTACCAACCCCAAACTTGCTAATGGTATCATATAATCACAATATGACCAAATTCTGATTAATATCATCCATCCAGCCGAGAGACTGTGGTGGGCTTAAGTGAAATTGAGCTGAATCATTAGTCTTTTCTGCTTGTGAAAAAAAAGGCAAACTGATATGCGCAGAAGCTATCTCTCTCACACACTCAGGTTCTCCGAATCAGTTCTCGGTGATTTCCAGTAACTGCTGCAGTCACACTACACTGCCCTATGAATAATTATCCTGCTGCTATTTACTGAACTGATTTTGTGCTGTGGGGAACAAATTCCCCATTCTCCTGTTTGAAGAGATATTTCACGGACACGATCGGGATCCTCTTGTTTATTGTTGATGTTTAAGGCTAGGTCAGTGATAGATTACTGCAGGTTATAAACAGGACCTCAGCTGCTCTTCTGTTTTAATGAGCCTGTATATCATCACACAACTGTTCCTCTCCGTACAGTGACAGCCATCAGATTAGCCAGACGCAGCGAGATCTCACCCCGGCACTTTACGTCATCCTGCAGTGAAAACCTCCTCTGAATTCATCAGGACACATAGGAAACAGTAGATGATCAATGTTGTAAACATGACAGATTAGCATTGTGGATGTTGAAAGCAGCTGTTTAACTAAGAAAGCTACACTTTAACTGGAACAAAAAATATTGTCTGGGTGAAATATAAAAGAATTACAGGCATACAGCCCATGAAGATTATCAATAATTTTGGTATCGTTATGTGTCGTTGGGTGAACCTATAGTGTGACCAAGAGTTACACGACAGTGGGATCTGTTTAAAAATAGGCCTGAAAGCATGCCAACATGTTTTGAAAGCACTAGCTCTCAGGTTGCTTTCCCTTAGCCTGGTCAGTTGACCCTGAAAACCGCCAGACTTGTTTCAAGACACATCAACACCATAAAATCAAGGCGAGCCAACATACAGGAGCACAGTCTGCTGTTCAAGCTTGATAAACTGCTATTGGTTGAAGCTTAAACATGGGCCCCATAAAAAAAACAAACAAATGAACTTCATCAAGGTCATCCTAATTTTCAGTTTCATTCTTTGCCCAAACATGGATTCAGCTCTCTTGGTACTCAGTTTAAATGTATCTTTCAGGTATAACAAGACAAGGCCAGTGGCACAATTTTGTTTTAACAGAAACAGCAAGCAGTTGCTCTTACCTCAGACCTGCTCTTCAGACTGCTCCTCTTTGGTCTGAAAAGGACATCTTTAAAGTCCAGTTTGAGGTCAGCATCCACCCGTGGCATAGTGACAGGCCTGAGAGCGGATGAGAATCTTCTGAGACGGGCTGGTGTAGTCACTGGTCCAGAGCTCCAGGCACCAAACCCGAACCGGCAGAAGAACAGCGTATTTATAGTGTAGAAAGGGTCGTCACTGCCCAGGCCCCCATGGCTTTATTTGGCTTGGCATGTACGCTCTCTCCAACCCTCTCTCTCCGCTCTCTATTCCTCCTCTCCGCCTGCATTCAGTCTAGAGTGGCAGAAGCAGTAGCAGTGATAAAAGTGTTTCCTATGGCTGTCTGACACACACAAGCACAGTCACTGCAGCTCAGCTGATCAGCACTGCAGTGTGTGTGCAGAGCTCCTGCTGTCCAGCAGAGGGATTGCTCCTCTGAATCAATGAGTGGACTCGTGGGAAATGAGAGAGAGAGAGAGAGAGAGAGAGAGAGAGAGAGAGAGAGAAGGGATGGAGTAGTAGTAGAGGAGGACAAAAAAAAAAAAAAAAAAAAAAAGTAGTAGAGGAGGACATGAAATACATTTTAAGTGTCGTAAGGGCCTATATACGTGTGGCTGAATCCAGGGGGAGTTTTTAAATCATAGATTTTAATCATGAACTGGACATAATCAGATATGTATTTTAATCTAGTTTTTAATCATGAACTGGACATAATCAGATATTTTTGCGCCTCGATCTCCAGCTACCACCAGAACGCGGGCACTGAAAACAACGCACGCGCGTGTGCACTGTGGTCAGTCAGTAGGCTATAGTGACTAATGCATGATGATCATAGTATACACACATTTCCGCATTAGATTTCTGCCGACTTAACTTGTGATTCAACATAATGCATTGCAGACCCAAACAATTGTATTTTCTTCCTGGTAAACCATTATGCCATCGAACACGTGACTACAACACATGGCTCCCATTCTAATCACTCGTAACAAAGGATGGGGAACCAAATAAGTTAACGTTTGTTCGGGAATGGGAATCGGTCTACTCTGGTGAAAGAAAAAGCTTATGGTTCCCGTTCGAACTGAACCCTGCCACTGTTCCTTTAGTAAAATGGAGCACTTTTACTACCTCTAATATAAAACGAAAAATTAAACTGCCTTTTCAAAGACAAAATAAAAAAATAAGCAATAAGACTTGCAAAACTTCTTGATAAGTAGCAAAAGTAATGTTTATAGGCTAGTCTACAAATAATATAGAACTACACTATAGCCTAAATAAATGTAAGCTAACCAACTTCTATTTTGCAACCTAAAAAAGTTCAGCTCAGCATATTATATACTAAGACATACTCATGACAGTTAGTTAATTAAACAAACGAATACATTGTGGTGTCCCTATTGTCCTGTGCATTGGGTTTCCATCACCAAGTCCAAGCCTATTAACACCCACAATGTAATATCAATTGGTCATATTCTTTGCTAGATAGCAGAAAAAGTTCCTAGTACGAATTTTTAAATAGAGTTCACCACAAGTAATAGACTACATTGTACTACATTGTAACCTGGCCAGAAATAAGTTTAAATGGCTGCTTTTTTGCAAAAGTTTTTGAAATTGCCAACAAAAGGCCTATGTAGTTTCTCATTGTGACCTATACCTGCACTGGATGGCCAATTTCACATGTATTTTGTGTATTTTCAAAATACAAAATAGAGTATTTGTATTTAAGTACATTTTTTTCACAGTATTTTGTATTTAAAACAGCTTTCCACACAGTATTTTGTATTTTTATTTTAAATTCATTCCAATGTATTTATGCCCATCTCTGGCCTTGGGTTCCAAAGTAACGTAAATAAGCAATGCCATATGATATTATTTAGATAACAATCTGAAAATGATATTTGTTGTGTCATTCAGTTGGTCGTTTTTTATTATGCAATCATATCAAATAGTCTGTGATAAAAAAACTAATTTATACAAAACTCTCTCATAACAAATGTCATTAAAATCGTTTTTTAAGTCCCCGTGAACCAGGAGTTACAAACAAATTTTCTCCAGCGTTGTGACGTATTTCCAAGTAAAACAGAATATTGATTAGGGCAGGGTTTCACTTTAGTGCTCCTCCTATCCATCTCTGGCTCATACCAGACTAACTGATTTTTTTTTTAATTAATAAAGTGCACTGATAAATCATTTATAATAAGCACTGCAATATTGCATATAACACAAATTGAAAAAAAAATATTTCATGGCAACTTTAAAAGTTTTAAAGGCTTTAGGTTAGGCCACCCCGTCCAGCTTGAGTGTCCAGGCTTCAGCGGGTGAGAAAGGCAGATCAGGCAGGAGAATTATCAGTCCTGATGTTTTCAGAGGAGCCCAATTCAAAGGCTCAGGGTTCCCCAACAAAGTCACCTGAACAGAGTTGCAACAGATAATTCATTGATGTCTTAACAAAAAAAAAAAAAGATCAATGGCCTAAATTCTATTGAATTCTTAAATATTTACCACTGTGCTGTCAGAGGTTTTGGGCATAGAAAGCTGAAAGGTGTTTTGCATGGGATTGGAGGTGAAGATCGCATACACAGTGCTGGTGTTTTTTGAAGTATACCTGAAATTAAAGTAAAATTTAAAACCTTATACTGAAGCTGTGAAAGCTATAACTAAACTAAAACTCCAGAAACGGGCAGAAAAGAAAGCAAAACTACAGTTGAGGAATCCAGGCTAATTATAAAAAGACCAAGAATGATCTTTTAAAAGGTAAAAGTTTGTATTCAATCTAGATTTCAACTATTTCGCTTCAACCTACCCCTATCAGCTTGGCTCATGAATATTAATTGAATTGAGTGAGGCACTTATAGTTGGCAATAATTTTATGCAGTGGCCTATGAATCTTAAATTATAATTTTCTCGCAAGCTTCCTGTTATACTGATAATGGTCTCTAGGTGACTGCTTTCATAGCTGGAGTTTCTGAACGTTTTTGAGGAATAGAAAGATAAGAGGAAGTTTAAAAACATCAACACACCAGGTAAGAACTGTAGCATTCTCAGCCTGAACTCTCCAAGGTTTAGTTGCATAGATGGCTTCACCGTTGATCTTCAGCCAGGCTCCAATTCCTCTGAGACGCTCCTCAAAGACAGGTGCGATCACGCCGTCTGCTGTGGGTCCCACATTCAACAGGTAATTCCCCCCTAAGGCCACGACGTAGACCAGGTCCTGCGGTCACAAAATATGAGAGGTTAAAAACTTACTTGACTCATTAGACACCACATGAACTTGCAAACAGGTTTTTCTCCATGTTTCATTCATATACGTCATTTACAATGCAGGAATCTAATAACATCATCTGTGAAGCACTTTTGCTCAATTCATACTCTGCAGTCACATGACTACCATGGATGCCTGGAGGGCAACAAACGGGAATTTTCAATGTAGAGTCCTGTATTTCTGATAGCTATCAAGTCTGTTAGCGAGCTAGCTGCTTAACTTTGGACTAGGATTAAATCCAAGGTGAAGGTAGTTAAATTATGTAAAGCAGACAAGGTTTTGTTTATGTTTTTTTAGATAATCAAGCAGTAATAATTCCTCCAAAAATAAATATAGCTCAACTGTTCTCATTGAAAACCATAGATATCACAAACCTCAAAACAACCTATCACACACTTTTGTTGTTGTTAGCAAAATACGACAGATGCTTTTACACTGCCACGAGCATCAAAGTGCCCAGAAATGATTAATTTTTCAATGAATTCTGACGCTCTTGCGGCGGTGGTGCGAATGCACAGTTAGCCTCAAAACACAAACAAAACTACAGGTTAACTTACAGACATGATTAATTACATGATCATATGCCCATTGTATTCAAACAAATGTTATTGGTCTACTGTGAAGGTTGCTATCTCATCTGGTTAGTGCAACTAATCACACAACAACTATCTGGTGTTTCATTCACACCTCGAAACATCAATTTTGGTATAAAAACTGGTGACGTCCTAGCAAGATCCTTGACTAGTTTACTGGGTTTCGTTGCTGGTGAACGGTGTTCTTGCCCCCCAGCCAGTACTTGTGACGTCACGTGCAAAGTATGAATAGAAACACGTCGCACCTTTATGATGGATGGTAGATCCATCAGTTCTGTTAGTTTCATATTTCGGCGATAACCCCATGATTTTGTGTCCACTGACTGACATTTCTCCCACTTGTGATTGGGCAGCTGTCCAGGAGTGAACTTGTCAGCACAGTTGAAATAACCTCCATGTTTACAGTAACAGCCATTCCCCCATCTGTCATTGGTCACCACCACATCCTGTAAGGAGCGCAATAATGCAGTTTGTATGATCAGAATTACAATTTGAGGCCGTTTTAAATATAGGAATGACATGAAACGATGATCTCACTTTGACCGGACTGTCGTTGTAGAGCCAGGCGAGGAATTCTGTAGAGTTCCAATAAGTGTCAGGTGCTTCCCAGTCTCCATCTGACCAAATCAGGTCTGGCTTGTACCTGAGATGTAAAAAAACATCACCAATTTACAGTTTCATAAACGTAAAGGTTGTAAAGGTTGATCTTTACACAGAGAAATACAACATAACAGTCAGGCTTATGTCATAAACAATTGTTCTTCCTTGTCTAGCCTGTATATCATCACATGACTGATGCAAACCTACCTGTTGACCAGATTGATGAGTTCTGGCATTACTTTTTTTGCAACATAATCCTGAGTCTTGAAACCAGCTTCCTTGTCCCTCAGATAGATGGGATTGAACCATTCAAACAAAGAGTTGTAGAGTCCATAATGCAGAGACCTAATACAACAAATTAAACGTTTTTGGTTAAAATTCAGAAAAGAAAAAGTTCAAAACCATACTGAGATTTCCACCTCATATTTCACATAAGAACAGTCACAACCATTTTTAATTTAAATTTGCAAGGCTTTGTGTCAGCTGAAGTTGTCCAAGGAGTCTGTTATGCTAAACTGGTATTTGTTATCATAATATGTACTTATAAACTGTATTTTTGCAGCGTAAATTATTTTACCGCTTATTTCACTTTGTTAAAATTCTTGTAATTTACCTAGAGTGCAACTGTTTAACCATCCTATTCATTTTCTCCATAGAGGAATTGATTATCAATAACGTATAACCTCTAAAGACAGACCTACTGCAAGCTACTACAAGGTTGTTAATCGGTGCTATATGCCTTAGTTGAAGCCACCTGCCTGCAATATTTCAATTTATTTTTAAATAATCATATTTAACAAATTATTGGTGAAAAATTACATTACCCATAATTCTGCAAGAGCGCCCCAGTCCCATGAAGCACTGCAAATTATATTATATTCAGTTTCCTTATGCACTCAAACTTTGCATCTGACTATTTTTCAAGAAAGACCGGTTTAACACAGAAAACATTTTTGTTACAGACATACTCAGTTATTCAGGTGATCTATTGTGATTTTGTTAATATTTTAGGGGGAAATGCATCTTTTAAAAAATAATATTTATAATGTATTTGTCAGTAAATATGTAATGGCAAACAAAGTCAAAAGAAACTCAGTTTAAAATAGTAAATCAACATTTATGACTTTATTAGTATGCTCAAAGGAAGGGTTTTCTTAGCGATGTTTCAGTAAAAGAGTCAGAAACAATATACTTATTTTTCAGTTGTATTGATACTCAGTTAAATGTGATTTTTATGATGCTTTAATTGCTATAAAGAACAGCGGTAAAAGAAGACATCTCTGTTACTGAAAAAAATATAATTTTGTAATACTTAAATGACTGAATTTTGCTGTAAGATCTACAAGACTAGCAATGCATATAGATATGCTTTGTAATGGTTTCCCCTAAAGAAAATATTTGCATAACACCGTTTATTTCCGCGTTGGAAAGATAATAGCATTTGTTATCAGGCTCTACAGGCACACATACCTCTTTCTTATTGCATTGCCCAAATCTCCAACAAGATCCCTGTGAGGTCCATTATCAACAGAATTCCAATTCCAGGAATCTGGGGAGCCCCAATTTGTGAAGCCTTCGTGGTGTTTCGATGTAAGGACCACATATCTGGGGGAAAAAAAATCAAAAAACAACATTATAAATACGTAAAACACAAACAAAAAGCGTAAGAATCGTAATATAGCCTACCAACTTTGCTCCTGAAGCTTCGAAGATATCAGCCCACTCATCAGGGTCAAAAAACTGCGCGTGGAAATCAGGAGCGAAGTCCGTGTAGCTGAATCCAGGGGGGTAGTTTTTAATCATGAACAAGATAAATTCAAAATCATGTGCGCCTTTCCAGTCCCACCAGAACCACTCGCTGCCGAACGCGGGCACTGAAAACACTCCCCAATGAACAAAGATCCCGAACTTCACCTCGTCGTACCATTCAGGCAGAGGTCTGGAGTCGAGACTGGCCCAGTCTGCTGTATATCGAATAGCAGAGCAACATGATAGAAGACAAAGAACCAGCGATATCTGACTCACAGTCACTTGCATGATTGATCACACCTCATAGACGCGCGCGCGTGCACTGTGGCCAGTATTGTTACTAAGTATTGTCACATTTCCGCATTGGAGATTTATGTCGACTTAACTTACGATTCAGCATAATGCAGACTCAAATAACAAGCTTGTATTTTCTTCCTGGTTAACCATTATGCCATCGAACACGTGACTGCAACACATGACTCCCCTTCTAACCACTCGTAACAAAGGATGGGGAACCAAATAAATTTAACGTTTGTTCGGGTCTTCGGGAACGTGAATCGGTCCATGCTGGTGAAAGAAAAAGCTTTCGGTTCCCGTTCGAACTGAACCCTGCTACTGTTCCTTTAGTAAAACGGGAAATGCTACTTTTACTACCTCTAATTTTATAAAACAAAATATTTAATTGCCTTTTCAAAGACAAAATGAAAAAAAAAAAACATGACTTGAACAACTTTATAACTAGCAAAAGTAATGTTTATAGGCTAGTCTACAAACAATGTAGAGCTAAATTAACTGTAACCAACTTGTATTTTGCAACCTAGAAAGTTCAGCTCAGCATATGGTTTAGGTTCATAATTCACAGACATACTCATAACAGTTAATTAATTAAACAAATTAATACACAAGATCAATCAAATCAGGTCTGGCTTGTATCTGAGATGTAAAACAACATCAACAATTTACAGTTTCATAAACGTAAAGGTTGTAAAGGTTGATCTTTACACAGAGAAATACAACATAACAGTGAGGCTTATGTCATAAACAATTGTTCTTCCTTGTCTAGCCTGTATATCATCACATGACTGATGCAAACCTACCTGTTGACCAGATTGATGAGTTCTGGCATTACTTTTTTTGCAACATAATCCTGAGTCTTGAAACCAGCTTCCTTGTCCCTCAGATAGATGGGATTGAACCATTCAAACAAAGAGTTGTAGAGTCCATAATGCAGAGACCTAATACAACAAATTAAACGTTTTTGGTTAAAATTCAGAAAAGAAAAGTTCAAAACCATACTGAGATTTCCACCTCATATTTCACATAAGAACAGTCACAACCATTTTTAATTTAAATTAAACTTTATAACTAGTAAAAGTAATGTTTATAGGCTAGTCTACAAACAATGTAGAGCTAAATTAACTGAAACCAACTTGTATTTTGCAACCTAGAAAGTTCAGCTCAGCATATGGTTTAGGTTCATAATTCACAGACATACTCATAACAGTTAATTAATTAAACAAATTAATACACAAGACCATTGGCATGGTCCCTAAAAAAGTGTACTTTAAAATATACAAATATTTATTCAAACATAATCCATAATAAGCCGCTGCAAATGTATACAAAACCCTAAACATTACACAGCTTCCCCAGCTGTCTAATATTTGCAAGAAAAATTAACCTTTTAACTCCAACAAATAATTAAATAATTTCCTAAATAAACTTTCTATTCCAAAAATAATATGAAGGAAAAGTGATTAAACTGGTAATTAGTTACCAGTAGAACATTAGGCACAACCTAACGTACCGTCTTATAAAGATTTTAGTTTCAGAAACTTGGTTTTGGTGTATCATTCAGTTGGTCATTTTTATTATGCAATCATATCAAATAGTCCATTTTAAAATAATAAAAAAACTAATTTATACAAAACTTTCTTAAAACAAATGTCATTAAAATAGTTTTTAAAGTACCCGTGTACCGACAGTTACAAACAACTTTTCTACAGCGTTGTGATGTATTTCCAAGTAAAACTAAATATTGATTAGAGCATGGGAGTTGCCAAGCCCTCTCAGCAAAGCACATGACAGGAACAGTCATTCGAGCGTGAAGGGACGGAGAATGTATTTTATAAAGATTATAGAGTATAGAAGGGTACATGATTTTTTTTTTAAATTAATGAAGTGCACAGATAAATCATTTATAATAAGCAGCACTACAATATTACATATAAAAACACAAATTGTAAAATTTAAATTTCATGGCGACTTCAAAAGTTTTAAAGGCTTTAGTATTAGGCCACCCCGTCCAGCTTGAATGTCCAGGCTTCAGCGGGTGAGAAAGGCAGATCAGGCAGGAGAATTATCAGACCTGTTGTTTTCAGAGGAGCCCATTGCAAAGGCTCAGGGTTCCCCAACAAAGTCACCTGAACAGAGTTGCAACAGATAATTCAATAATGTCTTTAAAAAAAAAACATTTAATTACTAAATTCTAACAAAATTCATAAATATTTACCACTGTACTGTCGGAGGTTTTGGGCATAGAAAGCTTAAAGGAGTTTTGCATGGGATTGGAGGTGAATATCGCATACACAGTGCTGGTGTTTTTTGAAGTATACCTGGAATTGAAGGAAAATAAGAAAAAAACATAATGTGGGCTAATTAAGGCCAAACTAGCATTCCAGAAAAAGTGCTAGAAGGAAGAAAGACTATAGTTGACTCAATCAAATAAATGAACATTTGAAATAAAGTCGTTATTTTTGTTTGTTTTTGCACACAAAAAGTATTCTCGTCGCTTGATAAACTTAAGATTGAGCCACTGTAGTCACTTGGACTATTCTAACAATGTCTTTAATAACTTTTTGAGGCCAGCAAGTTTCAATCCCTCAAGAAGCCTATGGACTAGTATGGTCCAGCTCTCAGATTTCATCAAAAATATCTTAATTCGTGTTCCGAAGATGAACGAAGGTCTTACGGGGTTGGAACAACATGACGGTTAGTAAATACTGACAGAATTTCCATTTTTCCATTTTTACTATCCCTTTAAAATAGACCAAGAAGAATTCAAATCCTTTATGACAATCATATGATCTGTTTAGTGACATGCCAACATGTGAACAAACATTTGCCCTGAAAACATTTGACATCTAAAGCCTTCCCATCTGGAGCATTGGAATAATAAAAACTGAAGAGCAAGGGGCACACAATATAAACACAATATAGCTTAGCTCATAAATATAAATTAAGGGAGAATAAGTACACACCAGGTAAGAACTGTAGCATTCTCAGCCTGAACTCTCCAAGGTTTAGTTGCATAGATGGCTTCACCGTTGATCTTCAGCCAGGCTCCAATTCCTCTGAGACGCTCCTCAAAGACAGGTGCGATCACGCCGTCTGCTGTGGGTCCCACATTCAACAGGTAATTCCCCCCTAAGGCCACGACGTAGACCAGGTCCTGCGGTCACAAAATATGAGAGGTTAAAAACTTACTTGACTCATTAGACACCACATGAACTTGCAAACAGGTTCTCCATGTTTCATTCATATACGTCATTTACAATGCAGGAATCTGGTAATATCATCTGTGAAGCACTTTTGCTCAATAGCAACAAATCGCACCTTTATGATGGATGGTAGATCCATCAGTTCAGTTAGTTTCATATTTCGGCGATAACCCCAAGATAATATGTCCACTGACTGACATTTCTCCCACTTGTGATTGGGCAAGTGTCCAGGAGTGAACTTGTCAGCACAGTTGAAATAACCTCCATGTTTACAGTAACAGCCATTCCCCCATCTGTCATTGGTCACCACCACATCCTGTAAGGAGCGCATTAACGCAGTTTTTATGATCAGAATTACAATTTGAGACCATTTTAATATAAGAATGACATGAAACGATGATCTCACTTTGACCGGACTGTCGTTGTAGAGCCAGGCAAGGAATTCTGTAGAGTTCCAATAAGTGTCAGGTGCTTCCCAGTCCCCATCTGACCAAATCAGGTCTGGCTTGTACCTGAGATGTAAAAAACATCACCAATTTACAGTTTCATAAATGTAAAACCATACACTAAGTCAGCTGTAAAGGTTGATCTTTATACAGACTGATACAACATAACAGTCAGGCTTATGTCAAACAATAGTTCTTCCTTGTCTAGCCTGTATATCATCACATGACTGATGCAAACCTACCTGTTGACCAGTTCGATGAGTTCTGGCATAGCTTTTTTTGCAACATAATCCTGAGTCTTGAAACCAGCTTTCTTGTCACTCAGATAGATGGGATTGAACCATTCATACAGAGAGTTGTAGAGTCCATAATGCAGAGACCTAATACAAATTTATTAAAATTATTTTAAAAAAAGTTATAGTTCATTGAAAATCTATGGATTAACTTGAGGAAGGGAATTATATAAGAAAATATATCCTGTATCATGTGTTGCAATTTTCTACACAATACCTCTTTCTTATTGCACTGCCCAAATCTCCAACAAGATCCCTGTGAGGTCCATTGTCAACAGAATTCCAATTCCAGGAATATGGGGAGCCCCAATTTGTGAAGCCTTCGTGATGTTTCGTTGTGAGGACCACATATCTGAGAAAAATAATAAAACAAAATAATAAATACGTAAAACACAAACAGGAAGCGCGAACGCATCGTAAGTAAGTTACGTACTTTGCTCCTGAAGCTTCGAAGATATCAGCCCACTCATCAGGGTCAAAAAACTGCGCGTGGAAATCAGGAGCGAAGTCCGTGTAGCTGAATCCAGGGGGATAGTTTTTAATCATGAACTGGACATAATCAGATATGTGTGCGCCTCTCCAATACCACCAGAACCACTCGCTGCCGAACGCGGGCACTGAAAACACTCCCCAGTGAACAAAGATCCCGAACTTCACCTCGTCGTACCATTCAGGAAGAGGTCTAGAGTCGATACTGGCCCAGTCTGCTGTATATCGAGCACCGAATGATGAAGAGCAGCATGATAGAAGACAAAGAACCAGCGATATCTGACTCACAGTCACTTCCATGATTGATCACACCTCACAGACGCGCGCGCGTGCACTGAGAGCAGCAAAAGTGAATTTCTGCCCTAGAGATATCTGCCGACTTCCATATACATAATGCAGCTCCAAAAAAACGACAAACCAGTCTCTATTTCCTGGTTTATCATATGACATTTCACATGAGACAACAACAACCCATGACCTACCTGCAAAACACCGGCGGTTTGGGCACGCGCAAAATTTGTAGACGCCTCATTGGCAGCTGGATCATACGTCATAGGCGCCGCCATATTGCTCCTGGCAACTTGCCACAACTCTCTCATAAGTGGACTGAAGAAAAGGTCCCTTACTATTTTATATATTTTGGGGGACGGGGACCGCAATTAACAGTCGTTCCCGATTCTTATGTTTTCATATACTTTTGATTCACTAAAATAATCAGACTAATTAGTAAGAGTCATTTGTTCAGGAATCAGACTACACTAATAAAAAAAGAGATCCCATTTATACTGATCAATACAGTGTAAATGTTCTCTTTTAAAAAGAAGATATTTTAACTGCTTTCTCAAAAACAAAATGTACTAAAAAAATAATTTTCATTTTCATAACTTCTTGGCAAATAACAAAGGTAATTATCTAATCAAACAAGTGAATTAACAACAGAAATGTTCCTGAAAAGTGTTTAAAGCAGATTACTTTAAAGCATAAAAATATTTATTCACACAACTGCCACAAAACATTCAAATCTGTAGTGCCCTCATTGTCATACAGCAAAATATGTTCATAATCCACAATTAGCTACTGTAGATTTGTACTACACCCAAACATAATGATTCAAAGCCTTCCCAGCTGTGTAATGTTCTGAATACAAATTAATCTTTTAATTTCACCAAATAATTGACAGTCTTTTCTAATCCACAAAAATATATGAATGAAAGCGGCTAAACTGGTAGTTTGTTACCAGTAGAATGTTGGTCACACCCTGTCCGCTGCCTCAGCCCATTATTGTATGTACTTGTCCACAAAGTCTTTTTGTTTCGTTTTTTTGGTAAACAAGTGCAACTACGGCAATGAGCCTACCATGCCATTCTCTCCAAGCTGCTTTGAAACATTCTGCTTATCATCCTCTCTAGCACTAGCCTCCGATTCATCCCCATCTACTATATACATGGGCCAATCAGAGTCTCTAGCGCCCCTCTCCATAGCTTCAGACTGAATGCTGAGGTTCATGGAGGAGGGATCCTCATTAGTTGTAGTAACAAAGGTGCAGCCATCGCAAAGTCCAAAACGCTTCATTCCCTGCGACACAATGCCTGAGAACACTCGACGACAGCCTTTGCAAACAATGGGCCATGTGGAGCGATGCACCTTCAAAACAAAAATATAGATTTAGATATACTGATATATAAATCGATTTAATGAATTGATTAAAATAATTTAGCACAATCTACCTCAATTTCAACTGGCTGGAATTTGCCTGTATTTTTAATGTCGTGCATTTGTATTAATGCATATATGTTTTACATTATTAATTTATGTTTAATAAATATTTTAAGGAAGAAAATTCCAACAACATATCTGTACCACTAGTCATCAACAGTCAACTCATTAAGATAGGGAATCTTTCGTGCTTTTTAAGCTTTGATTAATTAAATTCTATCGTCATTTTTTAATAACCTATTTATATATATATATATATTTGTATGTATTGCAATATGAATACAAATATTCTTTTTGTAATTTGTATATTCTAAAAAAGGCCCAGAGTGCCATAGGTCTAAAACTGTTATTCCTGCAAATATATTATTCTTAGATTAATGTTATTTTTGAGGAATAGAACAATTTAACTGAACAAAAGAATGTTGTGACATTGTCTATAAATTATGATCAGTGCAATGGCATCTTTGTACATCGATGCATAATTGAAACTGTTACCGACCGGCGATATTTTTTTACATAAAGGTATTTAAACAGTATAGCAAAACTACCAAATTTGGTAAATGGGTTAACTGTAAGCAATACTTATATTTGGCAGCCCTATAGATACAAATTCAAATATTCCTCAGGGCTTATGATGACTTACAGAAATTGCGTGAGTGCGAAGGTGTTCTTGTCGTGTGAAGCGTTTGCCGCACACCTCACAAGGATACGGCCTTTCTCCTGTGTGGCAGCGAATGTGCCTTTTCAAAATGCCCTTCTGTTTGGCCGTATATGGGCAGAACGGACATTTGTGTAGTCTCCCTGTGTAAACACATATGTAAATTACAACACAAATCAAAAATGAGTGTGTTACTGTAGCAATTTTATCCAGCATCCCTCACCTGGATCATCCCCATACCAGTCATTCTGAATCTCCATCCCACAGGGGACCGCAGGACCAAGTCCATCATCACCACGCCCGAATCCAACATACCCCAAACTCTGGGAACAGTGTTCATCCCGGTTAGGGTTCATCCCCCCTCTGTACAGCACATCTGGAAACTGCTTCATAGGACAGTTAGCAAATGACAATGAGGAGTGCTCAGTGCTTGGAGCCGGGCTAGCGTTAACTGTTCTCTCGCCGTCTTGATTTGGGCCTTGATAAAGAGTCGTTTCTTTGGATTCCCGTGAAGATTCGCCCTCTTCATCGGGGTCATACTCTATTTTGGGGTGCACCAACCCCAGAAGCAGACCTGGGGTGGATGAGTTGACTAAATCCAGGCCTGGACTGACCTTCAGTGGAGCATTCATGGGATGATGGTTGAGAAATGCTCCTTGAGAGTTTTCGCCCTCTGAGTCTTTACTACTGGTGGCCGCTGGTGTGCAGATAGCCGCCGTCGGGGCATCATCAGGGCTGACGGCTTCGGTGACCTGACAGGTCCTTTGGTCGGCTTCGGAAGTGGATGCCACAGGGGCACTGGTAACTGGGGTTACACTATGATCCAAACCCTCCCTGTCCTTGTGTCTCTCCCTCTCCCTGTTACAGATCTCCAGGGATGATTTAATGTAGCCCTTACAAAAGTTCACCACATCGGTCATCTGCAGGTAGCTCGCAGCTGACATTATTTCAATGACATTTTCACTGCGCAGGTCCAGGTGACCCGAATACAAAAAGTCCAGGATGAAGGAGAACGCCTCGGCTGTGACGATATCCAGAGAGGCCGTGCTGTGTCGCTGGCCGTTGTCTTTCAGGTAATGCACCAGCAAAGCCCGAAAATAACAACTGCTGGCGAAGAGAATATTGCGATGTGCTTTGAAAACACGTCCCTCTACTATGATGCTGCAGTCACAGAAGAAGTCCCTCTTACGTTGTTCGTTCAGCTCATTCAAGAGCCTGGACAGATAGGAAGGAACCTCCATATTCACCGTAGGACAGCCATTCGTTTCTCTGGCAGGGTAGAGGTTAAAAAATAAATCAATGATCATGAGAAAGATATTCTATAAAGTAATTGCATATTCTCAAACTCTTATAAGCTTCACAAACAGATAAAATAGGGTGGCGAGACATCCCGTTGTTTGTCACACATCTAAACTAGTTGAGTGGAAGTAAACTCTATTAATTAAATTAATAGAGTAAATTTTATTAATTAAAACATAATAATAATCATTAACTAAAGTCTACTAACACTTGCAACAATTACATTGCAATTTTGCATTGCATGTGCAAAAAGCACATTCTTAGTGATTGAGCCTAAAATATAAAATGATAAGCCCAATTAAAGAACTATTTCTAAAAAGCACAAAACATAAAATAATGACTGAATGAATATACTGCTTGCTATTTGAAATAGTTAATAAGTCCTTATAGTTTTGGTTAATTGTTCAACCAGTTATGGTCAGTTTGACCTGCAAACATCATAATTGTATATGGATTTTTAAAAAAAATTAAACAATAATAATATTAAAAACGGTTATCTCCGTTTTAAATTCATAGATAATTTTAAGTAATATTTCACTGATATTTTGACCACTGAACTACGAAATCAACCGACTAGAATGAATGCATACTGACATCACACTGTTAAATGAATGCACAATTCACATTTAACATTTAAGGTGGAATATTTAAATACAAAATCGAATCAATGTCACAATAATATCCAAAGTTGACCAAATCGTGCTCGTGCTTCACAGCAGCGGTTATAATTCACGAATAACAAAATGCTATTGTACCATGTTTTACAGCAATGGAGTTAAGTATAACCGAATTATGGGAAGCAAATCCGTGCGTGCACACAGAACAACAGAGCATGTAAAACCATGAATATCTTTGATGCTAAAAAAAAATGAATTTTAAACAACAGTGATTTTTAAAATACTTACATTCAAGTGTATGTTTTGTTTTTGTTCATGATGGTTTTTTAAAAATGTCTCCTTGACGAGCTGCTTCCTTATTTCTAAGTTTTACTTCCGGTCGCCTCCATAGTAGGGGGCGGAATTAAGGAGGTGTCCCCAAAGTGTAGTGCACTACTTTTGTGCTCAGCCATTTATGTATACTTAAAAAGTAATCTGATTTAGACCGTAGACAGAAGAGAGGTAGCCTGACTACGTCAGTACTTCCGCTCTTAATTTCAATTTTAATTTTTAAACTTAATTTTGCTACGAAGCAAAGCGAAGTAGCAGAGTTTGGGATTACCAGGCTAGAACAGAGGACTGACTAACTGAAAGAGAGAGAGTGTGAAGCTCCGTTATGGAGACATTATGCCATGCTGATAATAGTATGCATTGCTGATAATAGTATGTATGTATGTATGTATGTATGTTTGTATTTATTTATTTATTTATTTATTTATTTATTTATTTATTTATTGTCGTCATGACGCATTACTTCATTTAAATATATTGAAATAGAGAGACCGTTAATTTATCATTAATTTTTAAATTATATAGATAAATGAATTGAGGACTTTTTTGGCATTAAGGTTGGCCTTACTTTCTTTACTAATTCACAGGGGGAAAAAATAATTTGGTGAATCATGAAAAAAAACATGGATAAAAAATATTCAGTTATCATTTAGCTTAGCTCTTACTATAGCTTATATATTCCTGCCTGTACGAGTCTCTTTCTCTTTCATTCTCGTCAATTTACTGGACAAAAAAAAAAATCTGATTTGAGTTGTTTGTGATGTCGGTCAAGGGAGAGCATTTTAAGGAAATGTTCTCTCAAGAATTACTACCATTCGTCGGCTGAGGAAAAGAATAGTCATTGGGTGCAGTCAACATTCTTCATTATATATTATTTTGTGTTCAACAGAAGATAGAAACTCATACAGGTTTGGATTAACATGAGTATGTAAATAAAATACATTTTTTAGGGGAAATATCCTTTTAAAAATAAGGTGGCTAGCTAATATGAAAAAAGAGCAATGTAAAAAGTGCAATAACCACTATCACCAGACGAGGGAGCAAAATCCCTGAAACAGTTGGTATTGTCAAGTGATTCAACAAGTGCTTATTTACACCACTGTCACACAGCCGACATGGTGATGAACAGCACATTCATGAGAAGTACTTTATTTTTCAGCACAGTGGTCGACCACCATTGTGAGACAAGATGACAACCTCACATGTGCTCTGAAATAGATCCTGCTCTGAGTGAGGACTGATGTCTTCACAATGCCCAAATCCTAACATGTCCATACTGTAGCTCATGTCAGACCATGTGCCTACCCCATTGTGTGCAATGGAATGTGTGTTTATTTGCTCTATTTAGCCTGAAAATAGCTGTTTTTTAACATTTGGACCGAGATAAAACAAACATGCTGTTCCTGTAGGCTGCACCGCACCCATGCATCACAATCCACAGCGCTCGAAAGTGATTTTTAACACTGATGGGTCACCGGGTGAGTTATTTGTTTGCAGAATTTTCCCATGGTAAACCCACAGAACACAAAGGCTTCATGGTGGCCCCTTTAAACCGCAGGGTAGGCGAGTGGACATAAGCCGCCATACACCCTCTTTTGAAAATGAAATTTATAGCACCTCATAAAACTCTATTCATCCTTATAATTCCTATACAAGCTAGAGAGTTGTTCACGGATCCTGTAAACTTGAAACTATACGCCTAAATCAAATGCTGATGCTCCTGCTTCAAAATGGAGTGTTCCATCCCGAAAGAACCAAACGTGTGCATTTGGTTTGTCCGCTTTTGCTTTTTGTCCGCATTTTTCATAAATGGCTGGGGACTTTTGATATGTCCTATGTATGAAAATTAAATCGCAATGTAAGAGCACCCTTTTGGATATCTGAAAATGGCAAAAACAAAAGTCCCCAGGCAGCCAAATTTATTAAAAATCCTAAAAAGTAATATTTTCTTGACATCATGGAATGGAGTTTCATAAATAAGCTTAAAAATCTACTGTGCAATCACAAAAAAATATTACATTTAAAAATATATTAGAATGCCAAACTGTTATTTTAAATTTGAATAACATTTTATAATATTGCATAATTATGGAGTAGGCCCTATGACATTTCCTGGCCAGCGATTGCGATGAACTATTGTATTACTACAAAACATCTTAAAATGTATTTTCTATTGGGGTCTACTGTAATAAAAAATAATAATAGCATATGGGTTTTGAATAATACATATTACTATAAAATATAATAATGCTATTTTATTTTCAGTGTAAACTATTCCATTGGCCATGCCTCAGCTCTGTCAATGAAACACATTTATTATATTATGTGTACAGTATAATCTGTGTCTGCTGTAAGGCTTTAAACTCTATTCATCCTTATAATTCCTAGGAATCCTGCAAACTTAAAACTCCCTAAATCAAATGCTGATGCTCCTGCTTCAAGATGGAGCACTCCCCAAAAGAGCCAAAATAAGTGCTTTGATTCACCACTTTTGGATGTGTCATAAATATGGTGGACCTTTGTTTTTTGCCATTCTCAGATCTCCTAAGGTGCATTAAGTTTGAAGAGTACAAGTGAAAATTTTCCTGTCATCATGCGAGGAGACAGACAGACAGACAGGGTGCGATGTGGTGTTTTGGGCCTGAGCGGGGCAAAGAGCTGCTTTTTCCCAGGCGTAGATGCACACCACTGGGATATTTAGAGCCACAGAAGAGCACTGATTAAAGAGAGAGACAATGGGGAGAGATTGCCATGACATGATGGCATTTTCCATTCCCGTGCTCTGCCTCTCATGGGCGCAAAAACTGTGCCGTGAAACGTTTGAATTATCGCAGAATGTGAGGAATTTGTTTTGTGGCACCAGCGCAGACCCCTCGCACACTGATCACAAGATCTGACACAGAGGCTTGACTGTCTCTTTTTTGTGCGTGCGTGTTGTGGGCGGGTAGGTGGGCGTGTTTGTTTGAGGTGGAACGGTCATAATGCACCACAAAGTGTCTGGAGGATCTAGACATCAGATGGGGGGTGTAGTTGGGGGTCTTGGTGATATGATACCAATTTGGGGGGGGGGCCTTAATAGGACCGGCGCCCCTCTGCAGTCTGAAGACACCACTCTCCTCTGTGGTCAGAAAGGAAATCTCGTCTCTCTGTAATTACAACTTAATGTCCTTGTGTCATTCAGAGACGATGTCTCATTGTGCCCTGCGCGTCTTCTTTTTCTCTCCCAGGCCGGCGACTGCCAGAAATAAACATGTCAGCCTTTTTATTATCATTTATTTGAGGCAAAGGAGAGTAATAATTGCTGTCGCTACAACCACATGCTTCCGGCCACAAGCAAAGCTTTTTAGATCTGCAGCACTCATTGCCTTCCTTCTCACTCCTCGGTTTATTTAAGGAATAGTTCACCCAAAAAGCAAATTCAGTTATCATTATGTATATTTATTCTATTATTATTGTTTTAAATATTTATTCACAGGACTAAATTCAATTTTAAACAGTTATTTTAAAACTTTATTAATATTCTTGTGTTTGTGTATGTGTAACTAACTATATGTAATCCGATTCCGAAAATGAAGTACTTGTAATTTGTGTATATTTTAAATGCTTTATAATATAATATTTTTTTATAATATTTTTTAAATGCTCATAATATAATTATAGTAACATTTTCATTTATTACATTATTACATTATTTACATAATGGCAGTAATAATTTATTCACAATTTATTGATTTTCCCCAATCAACCTTTTTCATTCTAATAAAATCCTATATGTTCAGAAAGTTAAGTATGCATGCAACACCTAGTTAGGTAAAAAGTGATCTGCAGATTATATGATAGATTGCATAAATAATAAAAATTTTCATAACGTAATTTTGAAATCAGTTCTGACTGCAATTTCTAAGTAATCTACCATTGCATGTGTGTGTGTGTGTGTATTTTGTGTTCCAATAAATAGCATTCAAAAACCAAATTGTAATATATAAATATACATAATAACATGATTTTAATTTCTTTTTCGACTATTCTGTTAATTACACCACAGTTCTGTCAATGATTTATGATAATCTGCGTCTGCTACAAGGCAAGGATTTAGTTTGTGTTGATGTGGAGTGCGTGACAATGGTCTTCGCTTGCATCTGTGTTTCTGTTTGTGCCTGTGTGGTTTGGAAACGTCTGTGTCCATCCCAAAGTGTGTTTGCTCTGCCTTTGAGAGTGTGTGACTGCACGCTGTTGTTTGGGATTCTGCCGCCACTACCTACGGGCCGGCCGTCGCTCAGCTGCTCTGGGGTGTAATGACAGGGCCGACTGGTTGCAATTAAGTTCAAACATAGCAGCGTGGTGGACAGAGCCGGAGGCCTGCAGCCCTCAATATCATGCAGGCTGACCACAGACTGACAGCTCTCCAACACCCACCAAACACTGAAACTGAGACCAAACTACATGCTGAGCTAATCCTGAACTAAAAGGCAGATTAAAGCCATTTAAACTGAGTTTAAATGTATAAACTCTGATAATAAATGCGCATACAGTGCACGAACTTTCGAAACTGGGTTAAAGGGGTGGTATAATACCCCATTTTACAATATGTAAAATATGTCTATGGTGTCCCCAGAGTGTGTATGTGAAGTTTTAGCTCAAAATACCCCACAGATCATTTTTTACAGAATTTTAAAATTGGTTTCGTGTGTCCCTTTAAATGCAAATGAGCTGCTGCTCCCAGCACAGAGGGCGGAGCTTCAAGAGCTTGCATTTGTGTTATGTTCTGTATTGCATGTGAAAAGACGGATGCGACAGCTTGAGCATGCAGACTCACAAATGTGCTGGACTAAGGCTGTGTGTCCACAAAAGCGTTTTTCCACGCGACTGGCGTATATTTTCAATTGTTTTCAATGGAAGCGCTGTGTTTTTTTAAACGCCATGAGCGTAACAAGGCACTGAGTGTTTTTTTCACGCTGAAGCGCCGGGAGTTGAAAAATGTTCAACTTTGGATAAAACGCAGCGCTCATCACTGTCACTTCTTACCCAGCCGTCCAATCACGGTGGAGGAGGGGCGGGACTAATGCCACACCGACCAACTGTCACAACATTCTTTCTGTATACAACGACATCAACCAGCAGAGCGAACCGAACAAAATTGATGAAAAATTATTTTTTTTAATATGAAACAAA
The DNA here is from genome assembly GCA_038021265.1 of Cyprinella venusta. Classification (NCBI taxonomy): domain Eukaryota; kingdom Metazoa; phylum Chordata; class Actinopteri; order Cypriniformes; family Leuciscidae; genus Cyprinella; species Cyprinella venusta. The sequence continues at coordinate 6,258,401 of CM075878.1, forward strand.
TGATCTGCGAAAGCAGTTACAAGTATGTAGCCTAACTTTTACGTAAATTTTAGGGTTAGTGATGTCACTAACCCGGGGCGATGTTGTGTAGTCCCTACCAGTTGTTTGTTGTAGTCCTTAAAAAAACGATTTTTTAAAAGAAAATATCTTCCTTTGCTTTGAACTATGAGCGTTGTAATTTTGCAGATGTTTATGCTCAAGCAGCAACATTACACACTAACTAAGTTAGAGAAGTGAAATCATAATCAACCACCCCTTTATAAAGTAAACAGATATGCACAAGACATGCACATATTGAATAAGCCATTCCAGTAATCAACTATACTCAGATAAAGATTGTTGACTGTTCATCAGTCCCAAACTGAACAACTAGCCTAGGGCTAGCTTTAAGTTAGCATCTCCAGCTGATTATATCAGGTGTAACATTAGCCCATCCTTTCAACAACACCCCCTGTCCTGAACACATAATCCTCTTCTTCTTGGAAAGCTAAAATTAGCTCTCTTTGGAATGCTATGACAGCTTTTCCAATGCAAAATGTCCACGTGTTTTGGTGATTTTTTGTATTAGCTTTAGAACGAACTTGTATGAAATGATAAAGCTGGTTGACCAAGCAATAGTTAAGCATGGTCTTTCCATAGGCGTTAATAGCACAATGTTCATTGCGGCAGACAAATATTACTGCTATTTGAATTAATGTGAATTAAAGATGTGAATTAATGTTAATACTCTTGGTCCTGCCAACCTCATATCATATGAAATAAACTAGGCCTATTTTATGAAGTAAGGATGTCATATGAATTCATGCAATGTGATTTGACACTATTTTTAGAAGAAGTAAGTAGAAAGTGTGCAAATGAGAGTATGAATTCATAAGAATAAGCCCCAATTCAGCAAAATGTTTAAAATTTCAGCTTATCTATAATTTTAACTAGATTGCGGGTAGTAAAGAAGGGTCTGTTAGTGTTTACACAACACCATTTTCAACTAAAAACTTAACACTTTATAAGTTTAGACGCTCATTTACACGACAACATTTTACGGGCCTGAAAACGGGTCTCAAATGCAAGTGCAAAAACGTAAAACAACAAAACGTGAATTTGTGAAACTGGTGACATCTTGTGAATAATTATTATATGTTTAGTCTGTTGCCGTATAGTTTCTTTACAAAATGACATCGCCAACTACGGGCCTGGCACGCATAATACAGCGTTTTCAATAGTTTTCACGGATCAGTGTGAACGGGGATCATTTTTATAATGGTGTCATCTTATGTGAAAAATGCAAAGGAAAAACGTACCCTTGGGTTAAGTAAAGTAAAAAAAGAAAGAATACTGTGTTTGCAAAATATTGGCAACTGTTTAGTGAATTCACCTCTGAAAATTTAAACACAAAACCAAGAAGATATTTCAGCTACATAAAACATCCATTTTAAGATAAACAGTGGTTGCAAGCGAATACCGAAGAGCATTTAGAGTAACGTTGCCAAAACAATGCTGTGGCACTGGCTACGAGCGCAAAATAAATTATTCTGACTTTCGTTTCTTCCCCTCCTCTTGCCCAGCTCATAAAAGATGCCGTAGTTCGTGTGATGTGGTTGACGATCTCAGTCAGAATGAACTGATTACCATGGAGCTGCAAATCCTTTGAGTCATGGCACACAGTGACATTCTTTAGACTCTTAAAAATAGAAACACTTCTCTTTTTTTACAGATTTGTTTTTCTCATTCGATGTCTGTGGGGCATCCTCTCTTAGTTTAGAGTCCCGAATCATAACCAGATCTTCTCTCTTTTCTCCACTTTCTCCTTTTCCTTCTGTTGTTGGAGCTTGTTTAACCTAGAGGAGAAAATTGGCTTAGCGTGGGAACGACAGAATTCTTTGGGGATAGGTTTTGTTGTTTTTGAGTGTTTTCCCCCCCTTTTCAAGTCAGAAAAAGTATGAGCTTGTGCCAAAACCTCATAATGTAAGATAAAAAAAAATGAGAGAGGCAGGCCACAACACCATGACAAAGATAGGGCCTGCCTACCGCTCAAGAGCTTTACAAATGACAATCTTTTGGAGGAATAAAGAGAGATGGAACAAGAACGAGAGGGAGGAGGACAACATTTGGAGGGAGAAGAAAAAAAAGGGAAAGAAATGTGGATGGGTTGGGGGGAGAAGGGGAGGAAACATTCCCCTGGCCACATTAAAGACAAAAAAAAAGAAAACAAACAGAAAAACATGTCTGACATGAAGACGCTGGTTTCTGTGGCGACAGACAATGGCTGCTTGTGGCCTAGTGAGGCCTACCCGGCCCGTCTGGGCACCGGCACCAGCGAGAGTTACCGCAGTCAGGCCCTCTATCGGGGGCTCGGCGCTGTGGGAAAACAGCTTGAAAGGGACCTCGCTCTTAGCCACAAAGGGCCCTTTCTGCTTCCTCTTGTTGGCTTTTGCCCTTCTTATTTATCTTTTGGGAGCCGGATGAGGCGGGCATGACTGCGTGAGTAAACAGTGTTGCTGTCTTCCTCTGGCAGAGATGGAGGGAGGAGGATGCCTTACTCGCTGCCTGAAATCGTAGGCCTTTTGATAGCAGGAGACGCCGGCTGTCGCTCTGTCATCAAGAACGTGTAAATCATGGTACCGCGACCTTTCACTGACTGGATGGGACCAATGCTACTACATTTTTTGCAGCACATACATGCATAGTTAGTTACATAACTTTGGTCACAATTAAACCTTGTTCAGACTGTCAGTCCAAATTCGATTTTGTTACATATCCGTTTGAATTACTATCAAATTTAGCATGTGTGAGCGACAGAAAACAAATCCGTTTTGAGCTACATTCATATGAGGCTAGAAATCCATTTCAGTATGACTGCTCTGATTTCGCGTGGTTTACTTTCTTACACCATGTAGTATGTAAACGTCAGACGTTAAAGGAAACATGCTGCAAGGTTGACACAACCTGTCTAAAGACACAAGGTTGTGTTGTGCCGGACAAGCAGAAAATGTCAATATACACAAAAAAATGCTAGGTTGTTTTAACCCAATTGTGGGTTAAATATGGACAACCCCTAACTTTGGTTTAAAAATGTCATTTAAAAAATGTTAACCCAATTACTGGGTTTGTCAATATTTGATCCAAATTTGGGTTGAAATGACCCAAAAATCATTAACAGCTTTAACTTGCCAATGCTGGCAAATGACCATGGTTAAGCAGGATAACCCATGACTAGCTGTGCAGTAAATGATTTCAATGCACTCAATTCAATGCCTCAACGTCATGCTTTAAAATCATAATGGACACCCCATGGATAATCCCTTACATATAAAGAATAGCTACATAATTTAAAAAAGAATGAAAACATAGTTATAAAAAATATAAATCTATAAATAGATTTGTGATTGCAAGCATACCGTAGAGGCTCCACCTCAATACCACAATCAGTTGTGACATGCATTCAGAGCATTTGTTCTTGAGGACACATGTCCATGAATATACACAGATTCATGCAATGCGACCTGTGTCATTTGTGGGCTTTAAAGTGGGCAGGCCTCAGTGTCTGGCATTCCTCTCGTGGCTGGAGGAGAGATAAGTCCCTGTGGGATTTGCCAGCTCTTGCAGTGGGGCCTCAGCTCTCCAACACTCAGAGAGCCAAATGAAAAGGAACATCAAAACACGGGCTGATTTTGGGGTCAGCCGCTGAGATTTACACATAAAGGCAGGAAAGTCGTGCAAGATGTGGTAGAGCATGTGGGCGTGTGGGTGTGTGTGTGTCAGCATGAATTAATACACGATTACTGCTTGAGGAAGAGCGTGTGAGTTTGGCTGCTGTCATTTGGCAGTAACATTTAATATGCAAGTTGCACATTAACTTGCACGTGTGTGTGTGCGTGTGACTCTAACTCAACTGTATGTGAAAAAAGGAAAGCGTTTGTGTGTGTGTGTATGTGTGTGTGTGTGTGTGCGCATGCTCTTCTTCCTATGAGAGAATCGTAAAAATATGAGCTTGTTAATTTCAATTGTGGAGCTGTTCTTGTTGTGGTGAAGAGGGAGGGCTTTGCAAAAGCACTGAAGTGGCCAACCAAGAGCGTAAGAAGCTGCTTTGCTCAATACCCGCGTTTGCTTTGTTCTCTGGCTCTTGTTCTCAGTTTTCCCCCCTTCAAACTATTTTTACAGATCAACTTATTTATTTACTTAATTCCCCCTGTTTCTCTCATCCATTTTCCACTGTGATTCCCCCCCCCCCACCCTTAATTTGTCATCAGTGGAGGAAGTGTGCCATGACAAAGATCAAAAACGCAGAGGAAGAGGAGTAGAAAGGGGGAGAAGCGAAGGATGCATAAAAATCTCGAAAAAGGAAAATAATCAGAACGGAGAATGAGAAGAAAGCTCGGCTTTGAAGCGGGTGGACAACAAAAATAACAGCAGAGACACGGCGAAAGGCCCGATTTTCTCTCGAGCTCCTTTCTTCTTGCTTTCTGGAAATGAGATCCAGACCCGAATAAAAGAGGGATTGGTAATGAAAGAAGATGGAGTCGGGGGAGGATGGAGGGATAAAGGGATCTCTTACACTCATTTGACTCACACATCAAACCATAAGCCTCCCGCGACGGCCAAATGCCACACGTCGGCTCTCTGCTAATTGCTGCCACCATCCATCTCTAATAGTAGGAGAGAGGAGATTTTTCAACAAGAACATGCGTTTCATACGGCTCACCATGGGAAAACTCATGGACAGACGCACACATGCATGTACAGTGGCCTCAAAAAGTATTTGGACACTCAATTGACATTTCAAACTTGTATTGAAATCATAATACAAGCATGAAACCAAATGGCAAATGGATGTATGAAGTAATTTTAATCAGGTGTCTTAGAAGTGTTATTAACATTTCTCAGGGTGAAGGTAGCACTGTGTAGTGCAAGTACATTACTGTTTTATTGTGTGGGCTTAGAAATTAATGAAATGTACTCATCTTGAGTCTTCTGTCAAATTATTAAAGTGAATTAATTCATCCTAAACAGTTCTCTTTGTCTCCTAGCATTGTTGCAACACAGTGAATCAGTTTGTTTAGGTATTTCTTTCATATGCAGCTTAAAAAAAGTTTGCTTTATTCTAGTGAATAAATTCATCCACAATGGTTCTCTTTGTCATATAGCCTTGAAAAGTCCAGTTTGCTCGAACTGTTTTACATGTAAATTAATAAATTGAGAGAAATGTTTAAAAAACATTGTTTTATGTAAAATAAAATAAAAATGGTATGGCTGTATTTGTTATAAATGTACTTTTTTGATACTGTCAACCCCTCGTGGTTTTGTATCTGGTTCCAGAATAAATCAAAAATGAGATAATTGGACATTTATATTTGAAAAAAACATATTGCCCCCCCCTTGTGAAAAAGTACTTCAGCATAATTTAAAAGAGTACTTATTACAGCGGTAATATACTTCAAAAATATATATATCGAAATGTGAGCTAAATGTAATGTTTAATCAATAACACACTACAGGTAAAATTACAATCATGCATTTTGCATGTTAGTTAGAATAAGTGGACTTCCTTAAAGCACGACAAAAGACTATACAATTATTTTGAATATACTTCAGAGAGTAAAACTTTGAATTTGACATTATCACAACGTGCATTTTTCAAAAGTGTTAAGTATAGTAAACACTTTTCAAAAGAGTTTAGAAGTCGAAGAAGAAGAAACTGTACTCTCTTCTACACTTAAGTGGCCTTTTATTTTATTAATAGTATATTGTTTGCAAGAAAAGTGTTTTTAACTTTTAAGTTTGGAAATACACTACAAATGCACATTCAATACAATTAAGCACTTTTTTCTCAATGGCCTTAGGTAACATCATTGTAGTTAGCGTCTTTTTGTTTGTAGCTTATACTTTTCAAAACAACAGCTCGACTGGAATTATACTTAACTTGTAAGCCACAGTTTTAATTAGCTTCCCCCAACATTGCCGTCATCACTATGAAAATATTCCACTAACATCTGATAAGTGTTCAAACATGGGTTTGTCTTTATTTTGAACATCATATCTGGGGTTTTTTTCTTTTGTTTTTCTATTTTTCTTCTTGGGGTCACCGCACCTAGATATAAATGCATCAGAGAGGCTGCCTGTCCAACACAATTGCACTGGCACAAACATATAAACGCTAATTGCATACGGCCCCATGGAATCAAAGCAGCAGGCTAACAGGAAGGCAGAGGGTGGGTTGTGTATTGTGTGATGCAGGGCATGCTGCTGCAGCTCTCAGGTCAGTAAGGCACCATTCCTGACAGCAAACTTCTGCCAGGCGCTTGTAATTCGAATTACCATGGCTACTCTTGCCCTACAGCTTCCCACGGTATAGTGGATGGGGGTGAACACCTCTGTGTGTGCGAGTATACATGTACGTGCTTAGCACTAGTGTGAAGTGAAAAGTTTCTTTTGAAAAGGCAGCGCGTCTGACATGAGAAACCATGATGCTGTCATCCTTAAGGAGATCCTCTGTTCAGACACTCAGTGGCTAAATCCTCTCTTAACCTCTCTTCATCTCTCCCCAGAGGGCATCAGTTCATGTTCACTATCAGAGCTACTCTATCCCTCAGACTCAGGAACGCAACTAACAGAGAGACTGAGATTACTGGTTAAGTATATGTTCATTAACAGTCGATACTGTACTACAAGTAACTTTGCAACACGTCAAAACTCTCACTAGACTATTAGACTGTCGGCTAAATATCTTCCAAATCTTTATTTTGATGCTCCCCAACATTCTATTGACTATAAGAAACTTTGCAAATACATGTCAACTTACTCCTATTCTAATGCTCTACGCTCTAATGAGAGTTATAGAGGACAGGTGCAATGGTGCTTATAGTCAGCAGAACATGTTAAAGGGACCATGAAAATGAAACAGTTGATTCTTAAAGGTGAAGTGAGTAAATCTGTCACTAGGACTAGCAAACAGAATGATAATGATAGCTTCCCTAACAGATTGAACAAATAATCCCGCCTCAAACTCTGCTGTGTAGATCAAGCTACAACAAACAGTTTCTGAATGCAATGGTATTTAGACACAACCACACTCAAAAAAGCACTTTCAGAAACCAGCTGGCGTTGCAGTGATTTTAGTCTTTGTATAAAGGCACGGGGTGAATTTTCACAGAGTAACCACATGTATTGTTTATCACATTGAGAATGAAGGTTTGAGTGTTCAAACAATATCTATATTAATATATAACAATATCACTACTGTTTGAAAGTTTGGGATCAATAGCTTTTTTAATGAAAGACTTCTATTCAGCAAATATACATTAAATTGATCTAAAGTGAAAGTTAAGGTATTTGTTGCTAAAGATTTCTTTTTCAAATAAATGCACTTTATTTGAACTTTCTATGCATCAAAGAATCCTGGAGGGAAAAATGTTAAAAGCAGCACAGATGTTTTCAACATTGATAATAAGAAAGGTTTCTTGAGCAGCAAATCTCAGCATATTAGAATGATTTCTGAAGGATCATGTGACACTGAAGACTAAAGTAACGATGCTGAAAATTCAGCTTTGACATCACAGGAATAAAACACACATGCTCAAATAAAAATCAAATAGAATGTGTCCAAGTACTTTAAATTCAAATGTATTATTTTATCTAATTCAAAGAAAGCAATTTTAAATGAAAGAAAGCAGAAGCTCACTTTTCAAGCAAAACATTTAAAAACAAACGTGAGTATGAAAAAATACTGAGACAATTTCTGGTTGCCAAATGTTAGTGGAACACAGAACACCTGTGTGAACAACATACTATTAAAATCACTTCCACACCAGTTAGGTAAAAGTAATTGCAAAAATGGCTTGGAAAGTTTTAACATCATTTAATTGCTGACTTGATTTTATATTTTGTTTCTATGACATCCATAGAGCTTTAAGTGTGGCTAAAGTGCCCATATACTTTTTTGGCGCCACTGTGTGTGTGCATGTGGGTCGAAATCCAAGACACTATTCCCACAGCGTTCTTCCTATTGTCCTGGGAGAGAGGGAGGGGAACTAATTAAAAAGAGTGGAAGAGAGGAGACAGAGAGAAACAGAGACAGAAGGAGGGGGTAAAGATAGAGCAAGATGAGACAGTGGAGAGAAGAGGCTAATTGAAAGGAGAGAAATGACAGAGAGAGCAAAATAAGGGAGGGCTGATGAGGGGCTGGGAGGGAGGGAGGGAGTGTGGGAGGGTAAGGAAGAGGGAGCCAAAACTGGCAACTTTTCCAAAGTGCCCAAGTTCAGTCACTTGTGCTGCTGCAACAGAAAGCAAGAAGTGTAGCCAGGGTGACCGAGCCGTAGAAAAGCCAGGGAAATTGAGAGAAGACAGAAGGAGGAGGACTGTCTTCCTCTGGCTTCAAGTCAAGATATGTCAAAACACGGCTACACATAAAAGCAAAAACAAGGACCAGACTTAGTCAGGAAGAGAGGTCTATTAAAGACTCCCAAGCAGCGTGCTTGTATTGTGGACGGAGGATAGAGGGAGAAATAGAGGAGAAGAAGGTGGAGAGGAAAAAAGGGAAACGGGGAGGGGCGTGCTCGCATTAGAAGGTGGCTGCTTTCTTTACTGTTGCATTTGAAGGACAGAGGAGGAACCCATCATCTGAGATCATCTCGACAGGACCGCACGTCTCCATCGCACCATCGATTCAACCTCCCCTTGCAGGGATAGAGGTGTGGCGATGAAGAGACCTCATGACTACAGTTCCCCGGACTCGGACACAGACGAACTGATCGATGTCGGACAGGAGGACAGCTACTGGTGAGGACCTGGCGTGTATAATGTGCCCAGGGGCGATGACATGGGTATAGCTGTCACACTGCAGCTCAGAAAGTATAAACCTGATATTTAAGATGAGTTTAAGTTTTATTCGAAATTTCCAAGCGACATCTCTTTACGGTGCCAAAAATGCAGCTTTGATGGTCAAAATGCAAGGTGTTTTTTACTATAACATGGGCGTTCAGGGTTTATCATGCACTCTGCTGTTTATAACAAGCTCTATAAATACTGTATGTTTTTATTAAATTTGTTGGCATTTGCCAGGATAAGCAGTTCTGCTATTACGCGATGACGATTAGTCGTGATGAATCGCATCCAAAATAAAAATTTGTGTTTACATAATATATGTGGGTGCACTGTGTATAATTATTTTGTATATATATAAAAACACACACATGCATGTATATTTAAGAAAAAAATATTATTTATATATAAAATATTTATATTTACATACCATATAAATATATATACATGAAATATATACAAGCATGTGTGTGTATTTATACATATAAAATAATTATACACAGTGCACCTACATACATTATGTAAACACAAACTTTTATTTTGGATGCGATTAATCGCGATTAATCGTTTGACAGCCCTACTAATTTGGCCATTTAAATGTGTCTGTTACACATTACATGTGTTTACTATACCATAGTATTAAATTATGCATAATTAGCAACTAACACTAAGCCGAACTCGTTACACATTTTGTTTTAAGGTGTCCATCTTACAGTGTAATGATGCATTTAATTACTGTGTAATAATAATTAACTATACATGTACTTACTGTAGGGTTAGGAATGGGGTTTGTTTTAGGATTAGTTGCATGTAATTATACATACTTTATAGTTTTTACTACAGTAACTATATGTAACGTGCAACAAGGACACTAAAATAAGATGTTACCCCAAACTCTAATCCTACATTTATATAGCCTAAGTTTATATGTACATGGTAACTAATATTACTCCGTACTTATTTGTGTAAATAAGGACACCTTAAAATAAAATGTGACCACAATTTATTTTTTATTGTGCTATTTATGTTTTTCATGATGCATCAGAATTCAGCCAGGTTTGCTTATTTACATGTTTAAAATATAGAAGGATAGATTCTGCGTGAGGGGACACCAATATTCTACAGAAACCGTCTTGTTGTTGTCCCTCCCTAATTTAAATGGACATTGACACACTAGCGCATACCAAGTTACCAGAGCGCAGTGACACAGGAGTTTATGTGAGTGGACATGCACGTTGACAAAATCACAAATAGGGCCACAGTCAAGCAGGACGCCTGATAGAGGCCCATTACGATCTTATTTGACACTCTTGAGAGGCGTATCTATCTATTGCTGTGCCACTGACAAGCATAAAGCTCAGCATGCTTCCTTCTCTGTTCGTCTTTTTGATATTTCAATACTGAAGACGCATGCAACTGCCATTTGGTCCTTTTGATGACCAATCGTTTCTCATCTTATTGCCTTTGAAAACTATCATCCAGAATGCAAAAGCTCTACAGTGTCTATACAAGAGTTTAATCCTGTAACTAATTTTCTTTTTGGACCGTGCTCTTTCCCTCTAAACAAACGGAATGTTTGTGAATTAAGCCTATTAATGTTAAAAGGAGTTACAATGATGTGATATAAAAATAATAGTTATGCGTGGAAGTCAAAGTAAAAGCAAAAACAAACAGTGTCATTCTGCTGGCAGAGCAGAGAGTGCCCATGCAAACCAGAGCCACATTGAAGAATAATACAGTGTATTGATGTGCTCAAAGAGCACGCAAAAGCCACTATTTCAGCCTGCCCTGCGGATATGTAATCATCGTGTCTTTTGAGCTTAAAAAGAAAATGCTTTCGTACGATGCGAAAATCATAACATATCTGCCATCTGACAATAATGTCCAAAAACGCGTTAAACCAAAATAATCTTGTTTTCTGTTTACCCCGGCGCTCCCGTGTCTAGCTGTGCCCCAAGACAAATTAGATTGGGTTTGATGATGTGCAACAGCGTTTCTGCGTTGTATTAAGTACAGTAATGACAACAATATGCATTGACATCAAAGCTTTAATCTGTCCCCTTCCCCGCTCGCTCTTTCTCTTGCTCAGCCCTGTCACTGGGTCCATGTCTCCAGGCAGTACCTCACAGATCTTGGCGCGCAAGAAGAGAAGAGGGGTGAGTTTACGTCAATCCAGCTCTGTTTTTCCCCTGCTTGTTCAAGAACAGACCAAATATATATATCTCGCTACAAGGTCTCTTCGGTAAATGCCTGCAATATGACCCTCTGCACGCAGCAACATGCATTTTTACAGTTTGGGCCCTCTTGTCTGACTTTGATTTGTGCTTTCCTATTTTGACTTGTTATTTTTTCCAAAATCTGATCTTACGAATGCTGTGACTAGGCCTCGGCCGCAAAAATAATTCAGTTAGCAAATGCTTTCCACTGCGAATCGTCGATTCGTCTTTAAATTGATTCCGCTGGATTCCTCAGATAATTGAGAAGAGGCGCAGGGACAGGATCAACCACAGTCTGTCGGAGCTCAGGAGACTCGTTCCCAGTGCCTTCGAGAAACAGGTAAGACGATCAGACTGGCTCAGTTTTGATTTAGAGTTTAACTAAAACAAAATTGTAATAAAAACCAGCACCATCTCCCCTTCTGAGCAGGGTTCCTCTAAACTGGAGAAGGCTGAGATTCTTCAGATGACAGTGGATCATCTGAAACTGCTTCATGCCATGGGCGGCAAAGGTGAGAGAAGATATGGGGCAAGAAATTTCATTTGCACTCTATTTCACATATGTGTGTGTACTTACAGTGCGAAAGTGGGTAATATAAGGTAATACAGGGGGTTTCGCATCATTGTAGGAGGGACATAAACAATTATTTAATTGAAGAAACAAAATGTTATTTTTGTAATATCACGCTAAATATTTTTTTTCACAATATACACTGTTTTTTTTTTTAAGACGTCTCTTATGCTCCAAGGCTGCATGTATTAGATCAAAATCCAGTAAAAACTAAAGCATTGTGAGACAGGTTTGTCAAATATTGTGATTATCACAATTTAAAATAACTTTTGTATTAAAATATAATTTATTCCTGATGAAAAGCTGAATTTTCAGCATCGTTACTTCAGTATTCAGTGTCACATGATCCTTCAGATATCATTCTAATATGCTGATTTGCTGCTCAAGAAACATTTCTTATTATTAGCCATGTTTAAAAGTCCTTGCATTCACTTTTGATCAATTGAACGTGTCCTTGCTGAATAAAAGTAAAATTTAATTTCCTGACCACAAACTTTTGAAAAGCATTCATAGCTGCTTTTATATTTTAGGAAGGAGTTTCCTCCATCATTACAACTCCTTGGCATCAAAAAGGCTGAAAATTCCTGCTTTATTGTATGTATTTCTCAAACAGAAAATTGAAGTGTTCTCTTTCCTAGGCTACTTTGATGCTCGTGCTCTGGCAGTGGACTACAGGACTTTGGGCTTTCGGGAGTGTGTTGGGGAGGTGGTGAGATACCTCAGCTCTCTGGAGGGGGTGGAATCCTCAGACCCCATCGGCGCCCGCCTGGTGTCCCATCTCAGCCACTGTGCCAGTGAGCTGGACCCTCTCCTCCAGAGCTCCACCACTTTGCCTTTTCCTCCCTGGCCCTGGCCTTCCTTCCCTCAGCTAGCCTCATCTCCAGTCTCATCTACCCCCTTTCCCCCAAACGCCCGGCGGGATCTGACCCCCCATGCCACCGCCGCCATGCTCGGCTACCCTTCAGCGGCCCTGAGAATGGGATCTTTGGGCACCCAGGGGGCAATAATGAGTCCAGCGCTGACCCCTGTGCGTCGACTGCCCTCTATCCCCGGCCATCCACACAGACTTCAACAGCACTCACCTGACGGACACACAATCCCTTCCTCCAGCTCCTCCCCTCCTCAGATTTCCTTCAGACCTTTTGCCCCTCTGGGGTCTCCAGCTCCAGGTCGCAGGGGTTCCAGTACCTCCAGTAAGTCCGCACAGGCCTGGGGCACAGAAATCGGGGCGTTCTGAATCAGCATCACGGAGAAGTTTGGAGTTTATGACAGTCTGAAAGGACAAATAAATCTTGGTCATTTGAACTTATTTACCACCTTTAAAATGCAAAGCATTGGACAATTCAGATTAAAATGTTTATTCAGCACCATCTACTATTCCAACTCAAATGACATTTAGAAATAGGAAACAAAAGTCTGATTGTTTACAGAGACAAATAGGAGTGAAATTAAATGGACTGTATAATCCAAGTCAAAATCATAGGCAAAGGCAACTCTCTGAGAGACTAGATGTGATAAATGAAATGAACTTGGATTTTGAGATCCAGATACTGGAATTTTCTAGAACTCTGATCTTTTATCTTTTTACATTAGTGTATTTGTTTACTCTGTCATTTATACATTAATTTCCTATGGATTCTGACATGATATATCATATTTTTGAATTGGAAATTACATAAAGTGAAATGTGCCTTGTAAAAAAGCGTTAGAGCCTCTTTATCTCTTAACTGTGTGTACATTTAGCGTCCAGAAGATGGCAGCACTAGAGCAAATCATTAAAGGAGTAGTTCACTTAAAAAAGAAAAATTCTGTCATCATTTACTCACTCTCAAGTTGCTTCAAACCTTTATTTATTTAATTTTTCTGCTAAACACAATGAAGATACTTTGAAGAATGTCAGTAATCAGACCCCAATTGACTTCCATTGTAAGAAAAAAAAATACTATGGAAGTCAATGGGGTCCATCAACAGGTTAACGACATTTTTCAAAATGTCATTTTACCGACATTTTTCTTTTTTGTTCAGCAGAAGAAAGAAATACATACAGGTTTGAAAGGACTTGAGGGTTAGGAAATGATGACAGAATTTTCATTTAAGTGAACTATTCCTTTAAGATTAAAAACAACTGTTTTATTAGTATTAATTTTATAAATACTATTTTAATACTTTTTTGTTTGTTTTACACTGCGCATAAAACATATTTTCTGACGATATACACTCCTGTTTCAAAGTTTGGGGTCAGTAAGATTATTTTAATGCTTTTGAAAGAAGCCCCATGAACTCACCAAGGCTGCATTTATTTGATCAAAAAATAAAGTAAAAACAGTAATATTGTGAAATACTATTTTTACAATAAAAATAACTTTTCGACTTTATTTTTAAATGTAATTTATTCATGTAACAGCAAAGCTGAATTTTAAGCAGCCACAACTCCAGTTGTGTATGTAAGTACATATAGCTACCAGAAGATGGCAGCACTAGAGCAAAATATGATGATCAACTCTCTCAGGAACATTCTGAATGTATCATTTTGCAAAAGTTCCCTTTTCCTGAATCAAAAAAAAAAAAAAAAAAAATTTAATGGAAAACTTTATCATTCTATACTGTACACCAAATGAGTTCTTTTATTAGAAAGCCAATTAAAAAGTGAATCAAATATAAAAGAAAGTGCCTACAAAATTTAAAGCAGAGATGTAGCCTACTCACCATAATAAACTGACTTTTATCTGAAAAAGACTCCTCTGGGTGCTATAGACTCTAAAGCAAGGTGCCATTTAGAGCGTCTGTTTTCTCTAGCTGTCTCCAGAGAGGTTGATGAGAAGAGAACACTGCGGTACAGTGGCCACTCAGACAGTGAAAACATGGTGGCTGCTGGCCCTGATCCTGCAACAGCAAGAGGAAACCAGGAACACTGTGTGCCCTCTCAGTGCCTCTGCCAACCACTCTCCATACAGGCTGTAATTACAGAGAAACCAAACTAACATCAAAACACACAGGGAAAAAAAAAATCTCTTCGCACACATCCTCACACTTTTATTGAGGAAACAGAAAATGATTAGGGATATTATCGTAAAATAAACCATGACAGGTTGATCAGGAGCCGCCGCGGAACGGAGGGGTCTTGATTTACCCTGAAAAAGGTTAAATATATTATCTGATCACTGAATACTGTGATTGACCAACAAATATTCCACAGTGGAGTAAGAAATATAATTACAAATTCCAATCACAGGAATGTCAGGCTATTTACAAGTAGGAAACTCACGATAGATACACAAAATGCAGAGTAGTGACGTTGGAAGGGGCATGGTGGGAACAGCAATATACAATAAGATAATTGAATATGTCTGTAGAGATCACTGATTAAAAAGCAAATCCAAATGGTGTTAGTGAAAGTTAATCACTCGACTTCCATGGTTTGCTTTATGTCATACAAACAAAGTTGTTATTTCATGGTAAAAATACTAGAAATGAATCATTTTCATGATTTTGAATTCAGATTATTGTTCGCAATATAAGACTTTGCTTTACTTATTCCACTTCCATGATCTGTTTTCGACTTGAATGTGAAATAAGTTAGAAGTGCTAATAAAAAATAAGGAATAAAAAGTTGTGACAGTCCTATGCAGTTACACAAAAGTGCAAATGAACAAATGCTATGACAGGGCATCCATTATCTCTGATTCATAAGAAACAGAGTAGCTTTCCAACTACTCCACCGGAAAGATGGTATGCATCATTTACAAGACGGTCTCAAATTAAGATTGCCGTTGACCTTGAAAACGGAATAATCATGTGTTTTACCACTCAAAGAGCAATTAAAACACATCAAAGTGTTGGTCTGAGTGAAGGAGAAGTGATGCTTTTTTTGGTTCTTGGGTTGTTTGTTTGGTTGGTTGTGCGCTTTCCCCAGTTTGAGCATTAAAATGGGCATGGAATGCGAGTATGCGTGTGCTAGACTGTGGCGGGACTGTGTGTCTGTGAGGGATGTGGTGCAACGAGGAAACATGGGGCAGATTCTCATGCGATTGGCGTGTGTGATTGTGTGTAGAGACACTCGTTTGTGAGCGTAGTGTTTATGCTGTTTATGTTAGTGAATGTTTAGGCATGAGCGTGTGTGTGTGTACGTACGTGTGGAAATAGTCCTCTATTCTTTTGGCACCAGTAGAGTCAGTGCTGCAACCACAGCTTCCAGTATGGGCCACCGCAATCACACAAGGCCAGCTTTCCCACGGGGAGGGGTCATGGAGAGAAAGAGCACTAAAGAAGGAATACGACCCAGAGAGGAACAGGCAGGGTAGATATTTTCCTGTCAACATGAAAATAAATAAGGTATTATGTATAGATTGAAAGTTTCTCCTGATCAAGAAATCTGACCTGAGCTTGTTTCTTTAGCACCTTTACCATAACTGTATTGTTGCTTTGGTGCATTGTCTTCAATATCTCACCCTATTTTACACTATACTAGGCAGACTGTGGCTAAATTAACCCTTTTTGGATGTATAACAAACTGGGAAAGCTACTCTAGCATTGTGCCTGTATTTTCACTGCTAAGTTTGTCATTATATGACCAGTGTTGGGGAAAGTTACTTATAAGTAATGCATTACAATATTGCGTTACACCCTAAAAAATCAACTAATTGCATTACTTTTTATGGAAAGTAATGTTACATTAGTTTTGTGTTAGACCTGTTTTTAATAACAAAAAATGCATATTTTTGGCAAATTTAAAAAAGGCCCTTACATCAACAAAATTACATCAGGGTTTCCCAAACACGTGTCTGCAGGGGGTTTGTAAGTTTATGAAAAGGTTAAATAAAATTAAACCATAAAAATGTAAACATTTTCAATAAAAAAAATAAATAAATAAAACAAAACTGGTTTTATTTGACTGGTAAAATTCCACAAACTGAAAGACATGCATAAGCAAGGCTGTTTCAGAAAGAACAATTTAACCCTAAAACGGTATTCTGAACAAATGTGGGCAAAATAGTTTTTTTTTTTTTTTAAATACTTCCCTTGATCTGAGCGGTACAAGACTTGGCTACTTTTCCTAAGTTTGCCTCCTGAACACACACAATTTTTTTTTTTGACTCAATGTTAAGTGGGTGAAAAAAAAAAATCCTTAATCTTGTATTTGGGTCAAAAATGGGCACCCATAGAAATGAATGGGAAAAACTGTAATTTAGAGCAATCTAAAATAAGACAAAATAAGACACCAGGTGACAGCAAAGTCACTTCATATTTAGGTTCAGCTCTAAGAACTTATTGGAATGATATCTTAATGTAGTTGAAAAAAATTAAAGTCCATAGTAATTAATTGACATACAAATAATTTACATAGAAAATATGATTTTTGAAGTAAATAAATTCAAAAATACCCAAAAATTTTATATTTTAATATTAATATACCAAAAATTTTATATTTGTATTAAAAAAAACATAAATGGATAGACAAAACTTTATCAAAGACAGTGTTATAACATTTATAATAAATAAAAATTAGGATCACACCTGAGTCCTCTGTGCCCACATTTGTCCACAATTACAGGATTAAGGGCTATATAGTGAATACGGTTTGAGGGCTACAAGATAAAAAAAGAAGAATTAATGAGAATCAATAAAATCATAACTGTAGTCTGATTATGAGTATCTTAAAATTGAATACAATCTAATTACAAGATTACGTACTTCAGATTACATATCAGCTACTGCCCAGCACTGATAATAACTCACAGTTAGTGAAGAAAGCCTTGAGCGATATGCACTGAAATGTAATGTACAGTAAATGAGCCTATCAAACTGCCCTACTGTACATGATACACTGATAATAGTGTCTCATCCTCGTATTAGCCATCAACAGATACATTATAAACATCATTGCCCTCTACTGGTCATGTTCTGAAAAAATCATCCCATAAATACCAGTGGTTCTCAAAGTGGGGCCTTAGGTAACTTCCAAGGGGCCCAATGGATGTCTTGGATGTATTTAAATGGATAAATGGAACTTGAGTTTTAATTTTACCTTCATTGAGAGAAGATATTACTATGACAAAGGCCTACACAAAAATCACCTTAACTTTAACTCAAATGAAAATCAGTTCTATCATTACTGTGACTGGATTTTTTTTGTCAAGACAAATTAAGATAATTTCAGTGCTAACAATGAAAAAAAAATCAATTTAATAGCTTTTAATTTCACAGAATTTAATATTGTTGATACCACAGTCCAGAGAAGAAGAAAAAATATGATTATAGTTGACAACCGACACGCATAAACTTTCCACATATATGTAGTACATTAAGTTGAAATAACACATTTTACCATGCAGCGCAGACATACGCCGTTTGTTTATTTTGTTTACAATAATGTGAAAATGATGTTGACTGGTTATAGCAAAATACTTTTGTTATATGCGTGAGTGTATTTGAAGGGAGAGACAGTGAGTTGCAGACTACTTACCACAATAATGCTTGTCGAGGCAATTTAGCCGTTCTGTGTAAACACCCCTTACGCCTTGATTGTGAAGAGGTGTAATTTTCCACAATCCATTTTCCCTGTGACAAACAACCATTCAGAATGATTATATTTTTCGAGACTCTGTTAGAGTTTTTTGTTCATTTTTCGAGATCAAGTTCATGTAATAGCTATTTAGCTATAACTCCTCCAAGTGACAGCTTGTTGCTCTGACGCACGTGCACCTGCAGCACCATGGACAGCAACGCAACCAATCAACAAGTCATAATATGTATACTTTTTATTTAAAGAACGTTAACTTAATATTTACAAAACCGTTACAAAATTTGTGAAAGTTGTGGGAACGTTGTTAGCTGAGAAGAATGGAAAGAGAAAACAGGACTGCCGACAGCGGTCGATATCAGGGAAGTTAAACTGGCAATAACCAGTCTACGAAAACTGGATATAAACACACGACCGGATATAGCTAGCATTTAACGGTATAAAATGTAGTTTATAACTTAGCTGAACCACCACCGACCACCAATTATCGTATATTGTTAGGAATAATATGTCTGAAGAGAAAGTGATACCCAAAGTGATACTTTGCGAAAAAAAAACACCCAATCTGGCAACACTACCAGCGTCGCAACGCGGCCGCATGATGCTTACATCTGAAAGACATATTTTTAAGTGTTTGCTCATATGCAATACGTCTATAGGACGTTTCCTGTAGATATATTTAACATGCATTCTAAGTCATTACATCTTAAAGACATCTTCCAAACGTCTATTTGAAATCTGACAGGAAACGTCCTATAGACGTATTGCAGATGAGCAAACACTCTTTAAAATACGTCTTCCAGATGTAACATCACATCAAATAGACTTGAGCTATCTGGGTAAGTACATGTACACACACGTACGCATACACACAAGCTGTGTTACTGCTATACAAGATTTTCAAGCCAATCACATTTGAGCCTAAAACGAAGAGCAAAATCAAATTTACCTTTAATTCAAGGTAAACAACAGTAAATATCACCGTAAAAGGCTGCAGTCACAATAAAAACAAATTTAAAACAGACTAAGCGTAATTTATTTATGACAGGATTATGTAGGTCCGCAAAGTATACATCATACATTTTTACTTTGGATTACATTTCGAATAAAGTAGAAGTCATGTAGGAGAGTATTCATACCTTGGATTGATTTTTTTTAAACAAATAATGCATTTATTCAGTAAGAATGCTTTAAATTGATCAAAAGTGACAGTAAAGACGTTTAGAATAGCTGTATAAAAAAACTAAATTGTATTTCAACTGGAGTAATGGATGCTGAAAATTCAGATTTGCCATCACATGAGTAAATGGCATTTTAAAATACATTAAAATAGAAAACAGCTCTTTTAAATAGTAATATTGAGATGTTTTATTATATTTTACAATATTATAGTTTTTACTGATTTTTATATCAAATAAATGCAACTTTGTTGAGGATAATACGGTGGCCCAGTAGCACGAGATTCTTCTCTCAGTAACAAAAAAAAAAAAAAAAATCTTACCGACCATAAACTTAATTCCCAGTAATGCAAGTTTTGCCTTGAAAAACGAATTTATAAATGGAACAAACTCACCACTACATTTGTCGATTCATTTTATTGTTTTGTCATTAGGAAAAAAGCACACAGTAAGGGGGCCTTGACAGCGTGCAGCATCATATCCTGTGTGTACAGATCCAATAGGCCAGAATAATAATACTGGACAGCTTAAAGTCTTTACACGCTCAAAGCATTTCTCACCGACGCACGTTGATGTGCCGTAAGCAATCGTTTAGTCCATTTGACAACGTTCATGTAAAATGCATTGTTTTACAACTTAGCCGAGTTTTGGCTTTCGTTAAGATGCAGAAAATCAAATTGTATATATCAATTCGTTGAAAAGCAGCTTGTTGCATTAGATGCTGATATACTTGTAGTTTTACATACTGCATTACCTTATTAAAGAGGTAAGTAAAGGATGCTTATAGCAAATAATACTTAAGGGGGGAAACTTCCGAAGCATTTTAGACCCCTCACACTAGTCAGGGTCAGTATAGCTTAAGTGGCTGGATACAAAGAGCTTTGAGTATACAAAAACAGAGCCATGATCATCTGAATATTACTTTCAGATTACACCTGAAAAAAAAAAAAAAGAAGAAGTGAAAAATAATATGTACAGTTTGGTAAGCTTGACAAGTCACATTTCTACACAATGAACCATTATTGTGAGAAACACTTGATTTCCATGATGGTGAAAACGGATCTTCTCATTCAACTGCCAAGTTTGGTTCTACCTGAGTTTGTGTATCTATCAGGGGTGTATATGTCCCATCTTGTCCTTTAACTATTGCATATGACAACTAAGAGACTGTTCAGCTCCTAAAATTCACACAGACTCCTAACTGGGTTCAGTGCGCCCCTTCTGTCAAATTAAACACCTGTCCTGCAGGTTTCTCTAGACTGCTCGCTCGAGATAATACCATGGTGAAACTGCACTATATGAGAAATGAAAGAAAACAGTTTTAGCATGATAAGAAAGTTACTAGTTTGCACCTTATGCATCTTTCCCTCTCGCGGGAAGCGTTAAGACGGTCTTGGAATGCACAATATACTATATAGAGTAAATATTGCCGTTACTACAAGCGTGATTACTGTAGATACATAGAGTGGCCTCCCTACCACTAGAGGCACCAGAGAATTTCGTGTGTCAGGCTTGGCTGTAAACAACCACGTCAAGCCACTTTGGAACAAAAGTGTGACTCGGCTCGTCGCTTAATCGTCATCGATAGCCTCTCTTTTAGATTCATCCAGTTTCCGCTCCATGAGCTGAGAGGCCGGGCTTGGAAGAGACACCACTTCCACAGGAGGTAGCATGGCACCTTCTGGCTCAATGTCTTTTCTCTGGGAGAGATCCTCCTGAAAACAAACCCATCACATTCAAACAAACAATCCTGACCACAAAAGCAGTCCAGATAGATCATTTACAACAACCTGCTCAGAGAAACGCTGACTCATGACTTGATCTCCAAACTCCTGCGTCTCAATCTCTTCGCTGTTGGAGTGGCAGCTGGGGCTCGGCACCTCTATCCCATGGCTCTCTAGTATGGCCGCCTCTGAGTGAAACAGAGAGAAAGTGTTTAGTATAAAGAGATAACGATGACAGTTTAGGAATCCTGCAAAGGCATTTCTGTCACGCAAACGAAATGAATGCTTCCAAATAAAACAAACAAACATCTAATTGCCTGTCCACAAGTCACGGGATTACACACTAACCTTCAAACGTTTGGGATCATTTTTTATAAAAGAAATTAATACTAAAAAAATTTAGCAAGGATGCCATAAATTCATTAAAAGTCACAGTAAAAACATGTATAATATTACAAAAGATTTCTACTTAATAAATGCTGCAATTTTAAACTTTCTATTCATCAAAGAATCTTGAAAAAATGCAATATTGTTTCCACAAAAATATTAAGCAGCACCGATTGAAAATGTTTCCTGTACAACAAATAAGCATATTAGAATGATTTTTGAAGCTTCATGTGACACTGAAGACTGGAGTGTTGATGAAGATGCTGAAAATTCAGCTTTGCCATCACAGGAATGAAATGCATTTAAAATGTATTGAAATGTAAACGATATTTTTAAATTTTAACAATGCTTTACTGTTTTTACTGTATTGCTTGTTTGCTCTTTGTTTTGTTTAAATAATGGAAAACCTTTAGCCCCGGCAGGTGCGCACGGACTGGGTTCGGTAATGAAAGGCTTTCTATGACCAATAATTCAGACTGACAAAATAATAAAAAATACATTCCTCTTCTTTTACATAATAATAATAATAATAATAATAATACAAATAATAATAACATCATTCTTCTTCTAAATAACAATAAGTGCCATTAATAATACAAATCATAATAATAAGAAGAAGAATATTACAAATTATCATGCAATTATTAATGTGAATGAATGGTACTCCACATCACATCATAACTATTGTACATCCTAATACATGTGACGTGATTCGAAATTGAATGCTAATTCAAAAGACATGCTGTAAACTAATGTATTTCATTTCATAATGCAGGTCATTTCGGCTTCACGTCAGAGTTGTTTCTCTTCTTTGCCTTCTTCCATGTGTCTATGGCGTACAATGAGGGCATGGGCGAAGCAGAGACTTGAATATATAAGGGCGTGTTATTGTAATGACGATCGTTTTCAGCCACCGGATTTATCAAGGGCAGGCATTGCGTACACTTGGATTTCAAAGGTACGCACAGCTTCATAAATCAGGCGGTGAGAGGAGAGTAAGCATAAACTTATGCCAACATATACGCCCGTTTCTACGCAAGAATGATAAATGAGGGCCAATGTAATTTAGCACTATGGAGGCTTACTGTGTGTAATATTCCACATGGAATACTGGAGGGAAAAAAACTAAAACGTTAGGCTTTTGATTCTTGTGTCACTTAAATCAGCGAGTGTCAGTCTATCATTGTTACAGCCTCACCTATGTTGGCACGTCTCTTCATCTCCTTCCTCCGATTGGCAAACCAGTTGTACACTTTGAGCGCAGTGACTCGTTCAAATTCTGACAGTTTGCATCCTGAAACAAATGAATACAAGAAATTCATCATTTAAATCAATACGTAAATTAGCGTTCAGTGAGGCAGGGGTACATTTGCAACAAAAATGGCATGGCTAAGATATGACTGGTCTGGTTCTGAGGAAGCTTAGATACTGATTGCAATCACTTACCAGGTTTTTGAATGACAGCATTACAGGCATTGGCAATTTCCTCTCTTTTGGCCTCATCAGGATACTGATTCTCTATAAAGAAACTAAGAGAACAAACGCAGTGAATAAGAACAAGACTTGGAAACCAACCAAAAGGAAACAGTAACGGCCTTAAAACACTGATTAATTCAATAGGCTACTTTTATTCACAACATTTATGACAATGACATTAGGTGGAAAAATGCTTGCGAATGGAGAAAACGTTCCACTTTTATGGGAACACAGTTACCATAACTCACTATGAAATTAAAAAGATGACATTATAATGATTGGGCCATCACAATAAATTCAGAATTCCAACGGTAAATCAAAAATCCTGTTCGGATGGATGGTTATTGTTTTTTTCAACATTGGAGTGAATTCACTGTACTTATGCATTTATCACTTCCATTAATAGTCTCTTATGCATAAAAGGCGTGATTAAGCAACTTTGTAAGTTTTATCTTAAAGGAGCCATGCATATGTTCATTTACATGTCACCCGGAGAAACCATTACAATCCGAATAGTGCCAAAGACAGTAATGCTCTGTCATTTACCTCTCCATGATTGACTGGCACTCTTTTCTCCAGGTGAAACGACTGCCTCTGCGCAGTCTAAAAGGCCCAACCGCTGCCCTGTCTGCGGGGCTTGCAGCCAACCTCCAGTCGGGCTCCTCTTTAACCAGGGAACGCATGGACAATGTGGTGCCTGTTATGAACATTATTGCACACAAACCAAAATAACAGTAGAACATGAATTCACTGCACATACAAACTAAAGGGATGGTTCACCAGAAAATACAAATTCAGTCATTTACTAACCCAAAAGTGGTTCCAAACCTACACAAAAGGAGATACTTATAGAAGAATGTCCATGCTGCTCTTTTCCATGAAATGAAAGTGAATCGTGGCCATAGCTGACCCTGGTCCCCATCCATTTTCATTGCATTTCATTTTATGTTAAATTTCAAAAGTTTGTGCTTCACACAAGAAAGAAAATCATAAAGGTTTAGAATGACACAAAGTTGTTATTTTTTAAGGAACTATCCCTTTGAGTCTAAAGAGCCATCCTAAAAAACCTTCAAGCAATCCTCCCACTATTTCTGACATTTGCCGTATTTAGTGCCATTCACACAGAACTTGCATATTGGTTGTGAAGAATAATAAAAGTGATTCTTTTTAATAATACATCTAAAAGAAAAGCAAAGAATGGTTATTATTGTAAGCTAAAACCATAAAAAACTTTCTTTACTTGAAAATGAAAAAAAAAAAATAATAATAAAAATTAAATATATATATATATATACATATATTACTGTCTACATAATATATATAGACAGTAATATATATTAAAAATGAATATATATATATATATATATATATATATAAAACTTAAACTTATTTTATTTAAGCTAGCTGCCAAGGCAAAATTTCTTATTTTAATTTAGTTTACTAAAATAGTTTTCAAAAATAACTAAATAAAAATGAATAAAATAAATGACAGATATGTTTGTTTTTTTTGTTTGTTTGGTTTTTTTTAAAGAAGTCAAAAACATAAAACAAAAAGTTTAAAACATTAACCAAAACATTTAATCAGAACTCTACAAACTCTCCCATTCTACTCTTCATTGGAAATGAATGACTTCTGGTGTATTGTTTGTTGAAGAGAGTAAAAGGGTGATTTAAGACTCAAAGAGAACAAATATTAATTTCCCAAACCATTTGTACTGAAGTAAACTTAAGGAGAGTTTCCCCTGCTGCATGGATGTTACCTGACTGGGCTTGGTGAGCAGAGTACCAGGGGAGGAGGTGCATCAGCAGTTCTCTCTGCCTATTCCAGGGGGTGTCAGTCCTGCTCCTGGGGACCTGAGCATGCTGGTTTTCACTCCATCTGATTCCTTTAACCCATTTGGGCAATCAGAAAACTGTGTTAACTAGGGTCCCTTCGAGAGGCCGAAAACTTGCAATTAATGGTGATGACCGTAAACAAATATTAACATAGTGCTCAATGAAAATCCTTGTAGATAGTTAAAGTAAGTAAAAATTCATTGTAGATAGCAGCGTTAATAGACATTCAAAGTTGGAGCCATGCTCAATTAGCGCTGCAGAGAATGTAAAAGCGTCATGCTCAGGGCTTTGTTAGTAGGGTCGGGTGTTAATTGCACTTCAGTGCAAAGCGGACACGAAAACCAGCATTTGACAAACCCAGGATCAGGACTGAGAGCTAAAGAAGGGGATCCAACCTGGGAGATGAAGAGCAGAAGTGGTCCTACAGGGCTTCACATTACTTAATTAGCTCCTTCAAGCATCAACATGTTTTCAGTATTATAAATGTGAGATGATGCGAGTGTTGGCGGTGTTACAGCCTAAAAGGCTTTAAAGCTAATTTCTGACTGCATCAACCTACACTACTTGGATGTGCCAAGAATAGCATTAACCCAAGCGCATAACTGATGGGAAATGACAACAGTTGATTTCATTTCAATTCGGTGCGGTGACATGGCATGTCCTTCCAATATATTTGTCTTTATCAAACACTCAATTTTCAAATGTAAAGCCCTCGAGGACCGTGCAAACTATATTGGGAAAATATGGTATAATGGCAAGTGAAGACCCCCCTCCAAAAATAAATAAATAAATAAAAATAACTGAACATAAGCCAGCCCCCAAGCCTAAAATTCAGGCCACGGCCTTGTTTTAGGCAAGTCATCTCCCTGCTGAGGAAGCACAACCTACCTGGGCTGTTACGCTCCAGCAGGTACCAGCGATAGAACGCCCTGCGTTTGGAGTCGCTCATCTCAAGCCCCTGCTGAAGAAGCCACTGGGAGATGTAGCTCTGACTGATACCTGCAGAAGACCATACAGTCATAAAAAAGGAAATGACATGAAAAGACCAGAATAAAATTAAAGATGTCAGGGTTAACTAAAACTAAACCTATTAAAGGCATTTTTGTTAATTTAAATAAAGCTGAAATAAAATAGAAATATTAGATGAAAACCCTAAAATTATGTTGGTTTGGCAACTAACTAAAATAAGTTGATGCACTAAAATTACTAGCTGGAAATAAATAAAACTGAACTAAAACAAAAAAAAAGTGATATTACAGGAAGGTAACACTTTAATTTAAGTTCCCAATAGTTAAAGTTAGTCAATACATTAACAATGAGCAATTTATTTGTTTCAGTATTTATTAATCACCATTAAAATAGATGGTTTATTATTACTTCATTAGCTCCGGTCCATTACACAATATAAACATACAACTTTTAAAATGAATAATGTATTAGTAAAATGTGGATATTAACATTAAATTATCTTAATACATTATTTAGAATATTTTTTTCTTGTTAGATAGTATTAACGAATGTAGTTAACTGAATGAACAACAAAAGCTGACAAAAGCTAAATAAAACAACAAAATAACTAAGAAAAAATCAAATGAAAACTTAAAATATAAAAGCTAATTCAAAATACTAATAAAAACTACAATAGTACATTGCTTTTATATAAATACACAGGCTCCAGACATTTTTAAAATATTGTTGAAGTAAAGTAAAATAAAAGTCCGGCATGTGATTGATGTAATTTGACTTCCAACAAACTTTAATTTCAAACAAATATGTTGCTTTTTTGACAAGTACTATTATGAGTAAAAAAGCATATGTCCTCAAAATAAACCGATTATTGATCGTAAAAGCATTTGTACTCTGTGTAACTTCCAGTGTTGATCTTTCACTGTATAGTATAATCTCAATAACAGTCTGTTTAAAGTAATGGGAAAAGATTTAACTAGGGGATGAAAATGGAAATGAATCAGTTGCTTCCATAAACTAAAGCAAGTTTGTTGTGCAGTCATGTTTGATATCCATCTTCTCACGCGTTTCGTCAGCTCTGACCTCTTTGCAGCAAGATATTATCAGTTTCACATGCTTGCTGATTTTTCCAACCGTGTCAATGTTTTGGTTATCGAAGTTGTGTAAAAACATTACTAATATATTGATCCTGTTCAGCACAGGAAATAGTTAATACTTTGTGTATGTACAGTACACGAATATAGGTTAAAAGATTCTCTGATGGTTTTGCATGATTAGAAAATTTGCATGTACGCAGTTTTTTCCAGTGCGAGACTGAAAGCATTCAGAGTACCTGTGACTTGTCCAACAATTGCCTGTGAGATCCTTCTGTTATTGAGAAAAGCTTTTATCTCTTCTTTCACAAGGTTACTGTCTCTCCTACAGTCCAAACAAAGACAAGCACAACATTGACAAAGTCAAAACATTAGGTTTTCATTTTCATTAAACATGTCAGCTGCTTTAAAATATTTTATAAAAACGTGGGGTTTTGCATCATAAATGTTTAAATGGGGAAAATATTATGTGGCAGATCCAAAGCAGTCACAAGAAAAGCTAAAAAAAAATCATCTCTGAACCAACTGTCCACCTGACCTGATTCAGAGAGGGCTCTTGTTCTAGGAAAATTACACTGTTGCTCAGGGACGTTCACCGTCATTATCAACTGTTATATTAATCTCTACCTCTCAGTGGACCTGAGAAGAGAATCCCACAGAAGCAGCTGATATAGTGCTCTCATAAAAAAATACCTCATGTATTCCTCCACCTTCTCCTCCAGATCCCAGTCCTCCTCTGCCAAGTCGTAACTAAACGACCTCTGAACTCCGCTGGGTGGGTACAGGGGTGGAGGCGAGGCATCGTAGCTGTTGCTGGGTGATAATGCAGCATCTATGACAGGGGTCTGTGTGGTGGCTGAGGTAAGAGAGGAGGAGGAAGAGGAGGAGGACGAGGGGGCAGCAGGGGCTGCGGAGGTAGGGGCGCTGGGTGGGGCCGAGTGATTGTTGCAGCATGGGACACGATGGTCTGGATCAAGCCTCTCTAAAGACTCGAGGGCTTGAATGATCTGAGGTTTGGTCATCCCTGACAGCCTTAAACGCTGGAGCAGGTCGATCTGTTCAATGGTATAGCGCGGCTCCACATCACAACACTCCATCCTGACATCTGTGGGAGAAGAAAAGACAATATTGTTTTTACATTAAACATCAGATGAGAAGTGTGTAGTGTGTAATTTCTCTAAAAATGGGAAGAAATTAAATTAGATTGAATGCAGGGTTTTAACTGTGACGAGATGATTGACAGGGCAGTTTACGGTGATAGAATGCACGCAACAGATCTGTCCGTTGAAGATGATGAAGTAGTGTGTCCCAAAGCTTGCCTATGCTTTTGCTACACACTCAAAAGTACTTTTTCTTCACAAAAAGATTATACTTTTAAGGCGTAGTATAAGTAGGCGAATTGGGACGCAGCACCAGTGAACATCTACATTCCCCATAATTCTGCAGAGAAATCTCCACCAATCAGAGAATTGAGACAAGCAAATTGCGCCACCAACTCTCATGAAGCACTGCAAATGAAGTAGGCTAGTCAATTTCCCAACACTCTCAAGCAACTAAACTATTTTAATACCTTCATTAAAGGTGTTACAGTCTTGTACTTTGATTTGAAGCCAAAAAGTACTTCAAAATTGGACAAAAACTCCACATTTTTGGAATTTGTTTAAAAAAAAAGTTTGTTGTGATTCACAATCACCTCATAGCTGGTTGGTTTGGTTAGTGGCTTTTGAGTCTTAAACCAAGATTTTTTTTTAAATCCCTAAGGGGAAACAAAATGTATAAGAAAACTACTTTTGAAACCAACGCGCTGAAATGTGGGTGGGCACTAGAGAACAGCAAAAATCTGCTATTGGTCAGGAAAACAGACGTCCCTCCCCTAAACTCATGCCATTAGTTGAGCAAGTGTTGCTGTGTCAGGCTGTGTTGGAATGCTCTAACAAATAGAGGACATTATGGATGAAGAAGGGGTTTGTGGTCTTAATTTGCACAGGAAAAAAGAAGAAAAAGATATTATGGATTTCTGTATGGATGTCCCTTACAATTTGAAACTATGTTTTGTAAAAACACTACACAAATAAATGTCAATTGAATTTAACTGAGTCACACAAAGCTATTCCATAAGACTTGGAATACATCACACGTGACACAGATGACTTTAATTATACTTTTTTCTCTCATTTTGGAGCCTGACACCCCCAGTCTCAAATTACTTTCATTATGTTAAAGAGTCAGTGGGATTCTTTAAATAAATAAACAGACAGTTTTGAAACAACATGAGGGTGAAAAATTAATGTTAGCATTTATTTATGTTTTATGTTGGTGAATTCCAAAAGGTACACTGGACACATCTAGTTATCTTCAATATTTGACATTACTGACAATCTCATATATTTTTTTATCTTCACAATTCTTTAACTATCTTGCAGTTCCAAACACTGACATTCCTTCAGGAAATGCAAATCTAGCTTGATAAACTTGATTTAAAAAAAATGCTTCACATCATATTTTGCCCTACCTGATATTTGAGGTGATAATCGGCCCGTTGGGAGCGGTTCTGCGCGTGGAGCCACAGCAGGAAGGCACCACTGTCGCATGGTCGAGGAGTCACCCGCAGGGGACAAGGGGGCTGTCAAAACATCACAATAACTACTAACAGCCAGTCAGCATGTGTCGGTTATTCATGCTAGAGTAACGATACAAACAAATCAACCACGTCAGCTTTAATAAAGACCTTCAATAACAGACAATGCACGTCTGTAATCATGATATTATTTTGTGTCAGGCTCGCGCTAACTGGCTAGCACCAGCGGGCACGCGCTGCTGTGCAACTGCATACAAAAATGAATTATCTTCGCCTTTGTTTTCACACTTGCAGCTGAACCCACTGACTTTGGCACGGCTTTTACTTCTGGCAGACAACGCGTAAAAGTCATGCACTACAACAACAAAATGCAATGATTTAGTTTTTGTAGCGGATTCGCGTCTCGCAATATCACTTGTTATGAGTGCGGGAATGAGATGCCTTCATAGTAGCACAGCTTTGATGCACGGAGCGCTAAAGTAACTGTAATGCCGCTAGCATGAAAAGCTATGCCCAGCACGCAGTTATCCGCCTTACCTCCCCGCGCTACCGTCAAACTGCAGCCGGAGTTGAGCTGGTGCAGCTGGAGAGCGGTCGGTGCACACCCTGGATGTAATCCTGGCCCTCCCGTGCGCTCACTTACACTCCGAGGAGCTTCAACTAGCTAATGAAGGTGATCCGAGGAGGGTCACATTGTCCTGGGATGCCGCAGCATAATATTACTGGATATATGGAAGTCAACAATTGACCTCTCAACCCGCAGCGACAGTCCCATGTGGATGCAGGAAGTTGATGCCAGAAAAGACTCTCATACGTTTACTATCTTTACTGACATGTAAAAAGATTTTCGCAAGTTCACATTTTCGGAAGTAGATGTGAAATATAAAATGTGTGTACTTTTTTGTCAAGTTTGTTTACGTTTGTCAGATTTCGCAGGACTGCTATTCTGTATGGATTTATGCTTTCCTCTTTTGCACACAACAATGTGAATGTGTTTATAATGTTGGAATGTTACTTGCACTGTTCATACTGCTGACCACAAATAAATCTTTGTTTTTTATTTATATTAATCCTGTATCATTTAGTTATTGCAATGTGCGAGATGAGTCACTACTTCATCCACCACAATCAAATTGAGGCTTCTACAAGAGGAATAAAAACAAAAATATAAATCAAGACATAGACTAAACAATACGATTTGCCTAGAGACAAATAGAACAAATCCACAGAATTACTAAATTTTTTAATTATCAACACAATAATTTAGACGGAATACATTAGTGAACAATGTAGGCTAATACTATTTTATTATAGCTAGCCGATAAAATGCATTTTTATAATAAATAAATAAATTACAAGAGTCACATTTGTTAACATTAAAACATCAGCTGAAATGAACCAACCAACAACATGTTCATGGAAATATTTTTTAACCCTAGAATGCATGAACCAAAAAAAAAAAAAAAAACCAACATAAATGCACAAAGAGGAGTCTGATGGGTTTTCTTTAAAAAATGTGTCCTATTAATTAAATCATTAAAACTATTAATGATACAAAAATCATATAATTTTATATAATTTAAAGTTATATAAAAATCAAACATAACGTTTCAACAAAATAATGTAAAGTATATTAGTCTGACTATGTAAAGTATCTAGTATGGACAAAAAATACATCCAAAAAATACTGTTTTTGATAAACATTTCAAAAATCACAGTATGCCGGGTCAATTTGCATTCCCTTTTAACCATTCTACGCAACTGTAACATGACCATTTTAATTTTTTGAGTGTTTCATCGTTCAAAAGTGCTGTATAACATGAGTGATAAAAAATAAGTTTTAATTGACATGTCATTCGTAATAAAACGCAACAGGGTGCAAGGTCCCAAAAAGGTTATGAACTTTACTGCAGTGTCAGTTCACCTTTAGATGTCAATTCATTTTCATCATCATAATGAAAAGCCCTGTCCTTAAGAGACAGCCTACAGAAAAATCCATCTCGTGATCACCAGCCTGGTGTGCATCAATAGATGCCCCTCTGGAAGATGCTGTATCTCATTTTGAAAGGCTGATACGAGTGAGCCAGCTTATACAGACGTAAACGGATGATCCATTTAGGAAATCTGGCCTGCAAAGACAATCAAGAAAATATCCAGGAGACAATAATATTAGAGTAGTCTGCTGACCATCCTCCCTCGAGGACCATCCATCCCCTGCTGCTGGCTGTCTCCTGAACTGGACTTCCTTTCTTCTCCAAATTAACATGCAACAAATGCTTAATGTTTACAAATCAGAGTCGAACCAATGGTTCCGATTAACCTCAATCCGTGACTCCAAGTTAATCATTCTTAAAAAAAAAAAAAAAAATGTGTCATATAAATACGGTCATATATCAGAAATGAATGGCAAAGGACATCACAAAGAACAAGTAAGCTACTTGTACTTTTCTTCAGATTTCACTTTAATTATTCTTCATTTATTTTTCTTTTTTAAATTGGCCATACAGAGAAATAGAAAACAGCCCTTAGGCCTATATGTCAGAAGAAACATTACTAAATCATTCCAGTCCGACGAGACAGTTAATTTTTATACGGTTTCTGATGTGACGTGAAATAGCACTTTGTAGACATACTGAAAACCAAGACTCTTAAATGGGTACTTCAACTCTGGCAAAATGGGATTTCAATAAAACTTGGCTACCTATACAGTAGAAAGGCAAGTTTTTTTAAATTGGTGCTAAGTGACAAGAAAACAGAGGAAAAAAGGCCAGGCTACATTATTAATGTGACTACTTTAAAAATTGCGGTATACCGTGTGAAAAGAGAGCCGAAGTACCGCCGCTAGAACAGAGAGGGCGCTAGACTATTTGTCATTGTCTCATGTGCTCAGCCTGTTTTTTCAAGGCTCATGTACTGTACTCCTCCTTTAGTCCACCTGCACCGTATATGCTATAACTTTGACATGCCCCGCATTTAAAATAAAATTCAAACTGATTCAAAATCATACTCTAATTAGGCCTATTAACCATTTCATTGTCACCTTGCAATTTATTGCCATATCGCATGTGCTTTGGTTTTGTTCCCCTTCAGTAGTACTTTTGCACTCTTTTACTGCTTTACTTGTATTGTTGCGATGATAATAATATAAAAGAGGTATAGCCTTGACTATACAGTAATAAATAAGTATAAAGTAGCCTAAACATGAGCACTTTTATTTAAAGTACTGCAAAAAAAAGCCCATTTAATCAAGTATTCAAACATGTTCTCCAACAGAAAACGTTTACTGGCAGAACTATTTCTTGCGATTTTCTTCCCCTTTGTGTTTGTGTCCCTCTTGTGGAGAGAACATAATTTATGCAATTACATTGCATTAAAGAGACTCTGAATCCAGTGGCTGGAATATTTTTCAGAATATCAGAACATTTAACAAATGATTTATAAACTTACCAGCCTCAGAGGCCGAGTATCAAGGGCACATCCCTGCACACAAACACATGTGTGATCAGGACCGTACAGACAGGAGGTGCAGCTCCTCTCTCTTGGAATACAGAAGTGTCATGACCTAACAGAGGGACTATTGAGGAAATTGTTCAATGGGAAATTCAGGTGAGTTACATCCAAACTAAATAGTCATAAATAATTTTGAATCTGTGTTGAAGTTGATGGGTGATTTTCGTTCTGTTTGCAATGCTGAGCAAAGCCATGATTAATATTTGTTGTCATTATGTGAAAAAAACACTAAGCTTCATAGAAGGTCTGTTGGCTGTACCAAGCAAATGACAGTCTGCAGGACATATTATAGGATATCATGTTAAAATGTATCTCTGTAGCATTTCCCCATCACTATCAAAAACTTATTTTCATTTCCCAAAAGTCCAACGAACCATTTTCTGTTGAGTTTGCCGTGCCAAGTGTACAAAGTGTGTAATGATTAACTGAGGTGACATCTCTCCTGCAGCCCAAACTCTGTCCTCAGGGAAGCCTTTGTGTTTGCTGTGAAGTAATGTCCACCCACACTGCTCCGCTCCACTTCTAATCTTTCCTTCAGCTTTCACAGTCCTTCCCAGAGCACTCCGGCAGAATATCTGTAACGCTTGTCAGCACAGCCACGTGAAATAAAATATGACTCTCCAAGTTTTAACTTTAGTTGAGAGGAAGGTACTGGAGGCAGTAAATTCTTTGAATGACATTAAAGTCAGCACAGAGATCTTGGCTACATTTGGTATCCCATCAACTCTCTCTCTCTCTCGCTCAGGGGTGTGTTGTGGCAGTCTGGAGGAGCAGAAGGGGCTGATGAAGATGGGCCTTAGTATGGTGTTGGTAGGGCATGTGAACTTCCTGCTGGGCGCTCTGGTCCATGGTGTGGTGCTGAGACACTTCAGCCTCCAGCGGGGACAGGCCATGGAAAGCGCCATCTCTAACGTCATAGCCCTGACAGCGGGCCTGCTGGTGAGGCACAACATTACAGTAAAATGGGCAATTTGATCTCATCAACCAGAGGACGATTTTGTCCTGTCTTTTGCATATGACAAGCCATTTGTTTACAGAGTATATTTGACTAGTAAAATAGCAGAAGTAGTTCATCAACATGATTCATTAATGTTTGACAGCTGTCCAAATAGTTTCTGTTGAAATCTAATGATTAAACTCCTTTTTGTGAAATATCTTGCTTGAAATATGTCCTTGTGGTATTTTTTTCTTTCAAATAAATTTCACATTGTTTTCATTGTGTGTATTTAGAGCGATGGCATTCATTTATTTTGAAGTGTGGCTGTTTTCGAAATATTTGCATTCAAATATTTTTGGGGGCTGAGAAGAAATCATTATAATGTGCTGTTCTATTTATCTAGGGTGTCCTTACCGGGATATTGACTATTGTTCTGTCCAAAAATGAGAAGAACAGGGTACTGGTAAGTAAGAACTTCTCGTGCACAAATTATGTGTCT
This sequence comes from Cyprinella venusta, assembly GCA_038021265.1. Lineage (NCBI taxonomy): Eukaryota > Metazoa > Chordata > Actinopteri > Cypriniformes > Leuciscidae > Cyprinella > Cyprinella venusta. Next base: position 6,292,707 of record CM075878.1, read on the forward strand.
TAGTTATAACTGAAATTCTAACTCTCATTATGTTCTAATAGCATAGACCTGTTCTTTAGATAAAAAAAATAATTTGTATTCTGTAAATGCATTGTTTTTCTTCCACTGTTAGTCCACAATGACTGCACAAATAACTGGGGAGCTTCGAAAAAGTTGTTTTTCAGGAAAATAAGAGAACAAACCCATGAAAGTGTTGTCATTGATTTATGTTTGTGCTTTCTCTGTCAGTTTTCTCTGTGCGTTTTTTTTCTCCCTCTTTCTTGTTTCTGCGTCAGTGACACACACCTGCTTCCTCTCTCATTCATCAGGGCTTGTGTCAAGCTCGCTAGCGTTTGATCACTGTGCCTTCAGAGCTCAGAATGTACAAAAACTCCCAGTGATATAGAAAAGCCTGCAAGGAAAATCCTTAATTGTTCTTTGCTACTGTTAAAACTTCTCTCTTGTGTTGTAGACCTTGTCACTGCTCATGTTAAGTGCTGTAGCTGGTTTAGTGGCTGCCGCCTCAGTCACCGGTCTGACAGTGTCCTTGGTAAAGACTGTAATTCATGGGGACAAGGGACTACTTGTTTACTGTGGCTACAGTGATGACGGCAGGAGTCATCTTACCATCGCCAATGAGTGTCCTTTTGACCCCACTCGTATTTTTGTAAGTACCAAAGGAGAAATGAGGGGAAGTGTAACTTTTTTTGTTAAAAAAATTAACTAAATGTAAATAATGAGATATTATCAATCCTACTTCCAAAATGTGTTTTTGTCTTACACTGATTTACTAACAGTAAGTGCTTATTTTAGACCGGTTGGGGTGGTTTTCACAGGAAATTGCGTACATACATATGTCACTCACCCTCAGCAAGAAAGGTTGAGATGGAGCACGCCAAATCTCCAACCTCTGAGGAATCGTCCGTTTTATAAAATTATTAAAAATCAGAACAAAGGAGAGTCTGCGGGCAAAAAGAGAGCATGACAGAGCTTGTAATAAAACCAGAATCAACATTGGCTTGGCTTTTCAGAGATGCAGCGAGAACTGAGGGATTTGAAATGTAAAAGCGATTTGGAGACCTTATAAATCATTTGTTAATTTGGCGTTTTTATTACTCAACATGTGAATAAATATTTTATTGAACATTTAATTTGCCATATGTAGCTCTCTAACAGAGTTTATTATCTATTGTGAAGGGTCATATTCAGTTTTGTTTTTTAACAGGACCAAAAGTTACATAGTGTGCGTTTAACTTTTATAATTAAATTTGGTTTTAATTGCTAATGTTGATGTCAGTTTTAAACTGCTGCTTTTCTGATAGTATATTTATATTGGATTTCGTCATATTGTGCTAATTAACTTAAAAATCATAAACGTGCACCATTATAGATCCAGTTATAATCCATGTTTTTGACAAAATATTTAAATGTGCACATTGGATCTGATGTCTGAGTCTCTACTCATTAAAAGTGCTTAGTTTGTTCCTCATTAAAAAGTTTTACGGATAGAGAAATTAATTGTAATGTGAATTTTGAAAATGATGTAGTCTTTATATCAATGGCCTAATTAGAGCTGAGATCACATAAACAGACAGAAAGTACTTGTTTTATTAGTAACCCCACCATTATTGGACATTTTAATTTAATGTTATCAACTAATTATGGCAAAGTGCAAATAACCCATTTCAAAGGGATTGTTAGCTTAGCTGTAAACTTTTGCTTTTGTAAACTGATGCTGCATCCACATAGATGTCAAGGTGATAGACTGTATATCAGCCAGTATACAACATAAAATAAAATACTTTATGATATGTACAGTACGGTATGTGGTGAGTATACAGTATTATTTATAAAAAGAAATTAAAAATGTTGGTGATTTTGTAGGTGATATTAATGTATTATTAATTGGATTTTGATAAAAATCTAGTATTTATTTTTGATGTAATTACTAAGCCTATTAGCTCATTATTCACAAAGTTAAATGGTTTGAAAAAAGCATGTTGGACTAATTAAGAACTGACATTAAAATGTATTTGGGATAAAAACTAATTTTTAAGATACAATACTTTTTTCTGTATTTTTTTCTTTCTATCTACCATGATATGTTTGATTACGTACACTTGTACAAAAAAAAAAAATAAGTATAGTGAACCGTGGACTAGGCTACAGCAAAGTTGGGTTGCAAAATTGTTCAGAAAAGGAGCAAACAATAAAGAAAGTGCACTGGTCACAATTACCCAGGTCACTTACAGTAGCCTAAATACATGAACTCGCAAAAGTAAATGAAGGTTAATTATTTCTCTCTCTCTCTCAGAGCACCACCATAGTCCTGTGGATCCCATTGATACTAATGAGTGCAGTGGAGATGGTGTTCTCATGCCGCTTATTTAAGGTCTCCATCTCCTCCCTTGGTCAGCCCTGGTGCCACAAACAACATTTACAAGATAAGAGCAGATTGGTATGTATTGGCCAAATCTGCACTGATCCTCAAGAGAGATCAAATATGCCCAATTAAAAATAATCAGCGCTTTAGCGTAGGTGGACTCACCCTTTAAGTTTCCAGTGCATCTGACAACTCATGCGGTCCTCTTAATAGATGCTTGAGATAATACATGTGTTTCTGACACATGACCCCTTATGCGCGTGCATGTTCGGTAACTCAGCTTCAGTAAAGCGGCATCATGTGTTCTTTTTCAGATGAAAAACCCGGGAGCGCCCGAGCCCCGCTACGCAACTTCTTCCAGTCGTTGTGAAGGAGACGTGGAGCAGAGGTTGCCCGTTAGACCCCTAAAGCTATACAAGCCACCCTGTAACTCTCACCCGCACCGCTCTGCATCCTCCGGGCACCGCCAACACCCCTCCGCATCCCCGTTCAACCGGGCGGCGCTGGAACGGTCCAGCATCTGGATATGATTTTGAACAGGACCTTGGCTCTGGCCTCATTTGGGGATGAATGTTCGAATGTTCCATGATTGACAGATTGTAGTAGCTATGTCGAATCTAATGTTTTGTCACTCATGGATCATGCGTGTTGACTGGTGTGAGAGACACCAATGTGGTTCGAATGGTTCGAATCCACTGTGAGACACCAATGTGTCCCTGAGCAAGACCCTTAACCCCTAGTTGCTCCAGAGGAGTGCGACCTCTGACATATATAGCAAGTGTAAATCACTTTGGATAAAAGCCTCGGCTAAATGAATAAATATAATTGTAAATGTAGACTAGAAAGTTAAAAAAGTGAGCGTGTCAGATTTTGCATACTATGGTCATATAGCTAATAGGCCTTAAAAGCTGAAAGACAAGTTATACAACTTTAAAGTCAGTTTAGTGAGGGCAAATTTAAGTTAATTGTTGATTGTACTAAAAATTTAAGGCAGCAACAGTTTTTACGGTAAAGTTTACAGTAAAAAAAAGCAAGCAGCTGTGATTGCCAGATATTTACCGTAAAAATAAAGTGGTTAAAGATTCAACAAATTTTACAGTAAAAAAAACCCAATTTCATTGACTAATATAATGTTACTAATATCAACCTTCTGAAGTACTAATGTCTGTTATTTTGTTTCTTTGTAATAAACTGACAAACACCAAAAACAAGTGGTGATGGGAAAGTAACATGATTCAAAGCCCATCACAAGAAGCTTTTCCACAAGCTGAAAAAGTATATATAAAAGACAAACACAAAATACCATCATGGTAACACACACATGACACTGAAGTAATGCAGTAAACATTAATTTAACAACATTAGATGCAACGTAAAAACCATAATGCACATAACTGATAAGAAAAAAACTAAGAAACAGTTATTTCAATGAAAATACATCAAATGTGAAGCGGCATGCAGGGAATTCTGGGAATGTCAATTTACGGTTTTCACTGTAAATTATACAATGACTTATTTTTCACTTCCAAAAAATTACTGTTAACTAAATTACCATAGCAGTCTTTTACCATTAAAATCACAACCGTGTTTTTTTTTTTTCCCAGTGAAACTGTTTGTGTGTTCATAGAGGAATAGATTATGAAGTGTCATGCAAACACATCTATTTATCGCTTTTCTACTTAAATTAGGCTACATAAATTTCAATTTCATTTTAATTTCCTTATAATCATTTAATTTTGCATCCTGTTTGCTACTGACAATCCAAACTCAGGAACTGTATTGGAATTTTAAAAGCAGTCTAAATTCAACTCTGAATCCCACACAATCCCACTAAATACCTTTGCACGTTGTGATCACATGACCAGGTTGACCAATAAGTTCAGATCAGCGTTGCGTAAGAATCACTCTCAGGCGACATTCTAAACACAGAAGTATATTTTTCAGTCAGTAAAAGGGGACAATCATTATGTCCTCGCATGAGGTTTTCATGCAACATAATAGAGGAAAATTGCCATAGAGGGTGCAGCATCAAATATGGCCTCGGTACAAATATGGAAGCTACACATGTATTGAGAGTGGGCATGTATCGAGTTCATGAGCTGATATGTTTGTACAAAGCAGGAGCACCTGGACAATTCAGGTCGTGGAATGTGAGTCGTTGCATAAAAAGAAAAGAAAAATCAAAGCAGTGGCGTTCTCTTTACACCTGTTCATTCAAGAGTGAAAATAAGCCCTTAGTGATCGCTTTCAGTATTCAAACTCTTTATCATAAGGTGAGACATGATCATAAATGATAGAGTTGTACATTCCGGTCTATGTTGTTGATGGAAACCTATAAGCAGGCGATTTTGAGTACCATACGATGCGGGATAAAGTTGTCACGAGCTGCTTCAAAACTTGCTTGCATACAAAGATATCGTATTGAACAACACAAAGTGATACTATAAAGTTAGCACAGACGCATACGTCCACCAGAACATGCAAACCGCCACTCTTGCGTACATACAAACACGCATATAACCGCACACACACACACAGATGAAGCGCTTCAAATGATATGTGCTATACTGTATTCCATTCAAAACACAACGGAATGTATCCCCTGATGCAAACATCACCCACAATGCATTGAAAAGCCTTGAATTAATAACAACTCGCTCATAATACATCACCAAGTGTCTAACGTCTCGGTTAAACAGTAATAAAATCACCCTTGGTCAAATAAACACCATAAAAATGCAAAAATAAATAAAAGAGATATGGAGGCAAACCACATATTTACAACAACAACAACAACAAAAAAGTTCAAATGAATAGAATTCAAGAATGGGATCCTCAGCCTTCTCTTTGTAAAATAAAGATCATGAGCGCCAGAGCAGGAAAATCCCAACATTCAGTCCATCAGTCCACTGGGTCAATGAGAGACTAAGATTTGGATACCGCCTGAAGCTACATAATACTGCCGTAAGATGCACGTGAGTAAAAAGACGTCTATAACTGCCTTCCTTTGTAGTTCTAATATGCATTTATACTGTATATACACATTAATATCGATATAAAAAGTCGATGGGGAACTGTGCGCTCACAAAACAAAGGGAAGAGAAACAAAACAGCACAGATTTTCAACACAAAAGGTTTGTGAGGAGTGGGGAAGGTCGGGAGCGCATGCACGATTCCTAAAAAGGAACATTCCTTTCCCAAATCTGAACCCTTTTTGTGTGTGTATGTGTGTGTGTGTGTGTGTGTGTGTGTGGAGTCAAGCACCCCACTAGCAGAGACAAGGACGGATGACACGCAGCAGACTAGGATGTCTTGGCAGGTGTTGTCTTTGTTCTTCGGATGTATGCATGTCCTTTCTGGGAAAAAATGAAAACTGTTGCACTTTTTTTTCCTCTTAAAACTCTTCCGTCTGGAACACAAAGAAGAATGAGATATAAGAGCTTTCATGCATTGAGTGCCGGTTGTCTGGAGTGACTCAAAACTGCGAAGCGCTGCTGGGGTCGCACTGCAGTAGTCGCACGATGGAGGGATCGCTTTTGGCACCTTTAATGAACTCTTCCAAAGACAACTTGCCTAGAAAGAGAAGACGGAAAGGGTCAGGGGGAAAGTTGAGAGAAGACACTGCAAGACCTGACCTGACCTGGGTTAAATTTCCATTTTAATTTATATTTGAAAAGATATATTTCTGTTGTAATTTCTCATGTACACTACCATTCAAATGTTTGGGGTTGGTTACTTCACTTTTAAAAAAACTTTTGCTGATAATTTCCTCACCCCCATGTCATCCAAGATGTCCATGTCAGTCTTTCTTCAGTCGAAAAGAAATTAAGGTTTTTGATGAAAACATTCCAGCATTTTTCTCCATATAATACACTTTACTGGTAACCAAACGGTTCAAGGTCCAAAAGACAGTTTCAGTGCACACTGCAAACTGTTCAAAGGGCTTTAAACGATTCCAGATGACGAATAAGGGTCTTATCAAGAGAAACGATCGCTTATTTAATATATTTTTCAAGTCAATTCATTCATTTCGTTCATTGAATGAACCAAATAACTCGTAAAAAGATTCATTCATTTTGATAAACAAGTTCGAACAGGAGAGCCACGAACGTGCATCACAGAACAGAGCAAGGCGACCATTTGAGCTTATAAAACTTAAACTTTGATATTTATTTATTAAATGAGCGATCGTTTCGCTTGATAAGACCCTTATTCATCGTCTGGAATCGTTTAAAGCCCTTTGAACAGTTTGTAGTGTGCACTGAAACTGTCTTTTGGACCTTGAACCGTTTGGTTCCCATTAAAGTCCATTATATGGAGAAAAATCCTGGAATGTTTTCATCAAAAACCTTCATTTCTTCTCGACTGAAGAAAGAATGACATGGATATCTTGGATGACATGGGGGTGAGTAAATTATCAGCAAAAGTTTTGAAAAACTTTTAATTGACTTCCATAGTATGTGGTAGTCAATGTGACCAGAAACTGTCTGGAGACTGATTCGAAAACGGTAAAACCCAACTGTTTAACTCTGGGGGAGTTGTAAAATGAGCCTATAAAAAGTGGAGTATTCCTTTAAGTCTGTGCCCTCAAGCATTACATTTTAAATAAGTTAAATAAATACAGTGTAAATATAATTTAGTACCCCTAAATCCCTTAAAAATACAAAATATTAAATATAAAACATCACATCTAAAATATAGTACATTATTTTTTTTCAATAATAAAGAATTCTGTCAATTTTGACCACCACGCGAAGAGCACGAGAGGGTTAAAAAGGAATATTTTCTACCATTATATATGTCTTTACTGTCACTTTACTGATCAATTTAATGCATCCTTGCTGAAAAGCTTGTTTAAATCCCAACTTTTGAATGGTAGTGAACAATTGACAGATGCTGCGCCACTTTCTCAAGCCTTTGTTCTGGTGGAAAACAGTTTACCGGTTACAGTATTTTGTGTACCAGTATATTCGAATTACATCAAATATATTCATATTTCTTTTTGCAAATTAAAAAAGGTAAACCAAGCATTTTTATGCACCCCCATTTTTATGGATGCTCTGAGTGCATGCAATCTATACTTTTATTTAAAATAAATCACATTCTAAATTGTCCTTTTGTATGCTGTCTTGCTGTGCAATTAATTGCCCTTTGGGGACATATATAAATAAACATAAACATACTTTTGCAGTTTAATAATCACGCAAGGCCATTTTGTGATTTCAATTCAAATTCTTACATCTTACCATTTCCACATCTTACCATCATTGTTCAGGTCCATTTGTCTGAATATCTTATCCGTCCTCTTCTCTGGTGTGGATTCGTCCTCAGGCATTTTCATCACCGATGACACCATCTTATAAATGGCCTGTTAGAGATATGAATGAACCAGGTAAATTTTTATCTTTAAATATCAGTAGACCACTTTTATCTGGCCTTCACAGGTTCAGCCAATACTCTAGTCCATTAGCATTTCATGCTGCACCAAGATTCAACATCAGCCATGAAGTAGAAAGCAAACGTCATAGGCTTTTTCAGATCATTTACTTGCCATATCCACTAAATCCGAGAAGACGGTTTTATGTCATTCATTTATGTAATGATTTTGAGGGATAATGATATTCACACTTGGGCAGACTGCTAGTGCCATACTCTCGGCTTAGTCCTGCACCTTTTAAAAGCAGCCGCCGTGATAAAATATGCAGCACGCTGCAATCTCAGAGTGCCAGCCAACTGTAACCTCCATGAGCTTGTGGATAATCCCACCGTTCTGCACACACAGGGGATAAACCCCGGTTAAATTTAACTTGTTAATCCAACAGAGAAGACAGCCAACGTGGGTGCTACCTACGGCCCTCCCCTATCGCCGCGATCTTCCCCACAGGCTTCGCACAGTCAGGCATCGCACAGAACTGAGCTTTGCCAAGCCTGGTTGAGGGAGACTGGTACCAACTGAGCATGCTAAGCACATGCTAATAAGCTGACAGGGGAGCATTCATCTGGGACAGCTCGCTAATGTTTGTGCTTGATCTCTCCACCAGGGGTCAGCCTTCTGTGCTTTCTGTAAATTATGAACACTTGTCCTGTACATAAAGTCACTGCTGGTTTAGAAGGACAATGTAAGTTACGTTTGAAATGGAATAGTTGTATAGTTAATGCATAGTTTGAAATTTGCTATTAAAAAAAGTGCAATTCATTTTTTTCAAAACGTAATTTAGTCAGAATACAGGGCTATTTGTTTCGGGAACCAGATGATGTAGTATACACAGTATACTGTACGTTCTATACCATGTGGAAATAGTAATATTTATGGTAGTAGGCTATGCTATCCTGAACATTGTCTATGTGGGTTTATGATCAATGATGCTGGTCAAATATATAGTTCTAATATATAATAGTTATAATATAACTATAATATATAGTTCTAATATATAACAGAATATCAGAGTCCAAACCACAATTATAACGATAAGATCACAGAGAAACAATATCATTTAGAATCACTTCAGAACCATTTTTTTTTTCTAGCTGATGCATGATAAAAACAATGATAGCCAACCAGAATCTAACAGACCTTGAGCTTTTAAAGCAGCAGACAACAAAACTGAACAATATTATCCGCTGGTGTGAAAGCTAAAATAGTTATCGTTATTGGTGTGAACTTGGTCTCAGTTTGACAAGGCTGGGATTATTGAGCACACTAACATTTACAGTTAGCATTTTAGCATTTAGCATCAAACTTTTAATCTCCAAATAATCCACATTTGTTTATCAAAATCATCACAGCACTAAGTAAATCAGTGTATGGATGCTATATACTCATAATGCAGATTAAAGCACAAGTTGCACAACCATCACAGAATGACTCTGACCTGCACAATCTCTAGCATTTCATCACGGCTGATGTAACCGTTGCCGTCCAGATCGTACATGCTGAAGGCCCACTTCAGCTTCTGCTCCAGTTTTCCCCGTGATGTCACGCTCAGAGCAATGATGAACTCCCGGAAGTCGATGGTCCCATCGTTGTTGGTGTCAAACGTACGGAAGACGTGCTCAGCGAACTTCGAGGCATCGCCGTATGGGAAGAAGTTGGCGTAGATCTTCTTAAACTCTTCAACGTTCAAATGCCCACTGGGACAGTCTTTGAGGAACCCCTGTTTAGAGTGAACAACATATATTGCCCTTAGTGGCATGCTCCTTTATAAGAATATGACATCTCAGCATAAATGATTTCTCATGATGATGCTGTAACTTTCAATTATGTCTTTATCCTTCACAAACATTGCACAAGGGGATTGTGAGCTTAATTCCAAGACGGAAGGTTTAGCATTACTAATATCAAATGCAATTTTTTCAGTAATTTCATCTGTCAGTCATTGAAGCCTATTCTGATTGGTTGATACAGCCAGGAGTGTTTAATACACAATGACTATGTTTAGAAGCAAAGAGAATTAAATTATAGCGCAAGAGAGAGATTCACGAGTGCACAGGACAAATGTTTGAGAGGCAATTCATAAAAGAGCCCTGCATATTTGAGAGCATGTGTCCAAGAAAGAAAATCTGCATGCAAGCCGAGAGAATCACACTTGTGAATCACACGAATGTACTCTTATGTTACAATAAGTGGTTTTGATATTTGGCAGTATAGTAATGCCATAGAAGGTCTATTGCTGCATTCACGTCCTCCCGGGAAATTCCTACTCGCAGGTTTGGAAATCATAACTGATTTCATGATGTGACATGATGTGTGTTCAAGTGATTTTTTTTCAATACTACAAGAAACTAACTGGACAATTCAGTATTTCTTTGGTTTGTAAATTCCCAATTAAGACGGGAAGCATTTTAAGTGCATAATGAAAAGCAAAGGATGCACATTAGTAGTGCAATTGTATCTAATCTGTATATTTTATCAATCTTATGCCTTAGAAAGTGATTGGAAATATAGTTTGATTGCACAAGTCTGACAGACCATAAACTACATCTACACCACACAAAATGTGTAAACAAACTAAATGTTACAGTCATTTCCGACAGGACTTAAAAGCACAAATTTATCTTAGCTTTTTCAGCCCCAGGGACTCCGTGGCTCATGATGCATAGCTTAAATTTACACAACCCTAACCTTAACCTTCTGGCACAAGAGGCAACCAACCCTGGGATACATATTCCCATGAACACTACTTATAGAGAGACATACACTAAATGCTATATTTAACCATATTTTTGGGAAAGGGTTACTGTTTTCATGTTCAAATATGCATAAGGATAACTACAATACCAAAATAGCGCAAATATTGTACATTTTAGGGAACTTTACCACTAATTTACCCCTAAAAGTTCATAGTACCTTAAGGGTAAATATTACTATTCCAAGGTACTAATACGCACATTTTAGGAGTAAATAAGATTCACGTTCCTATAAGAGTACTGCTCCAGTGACAACTGCACTTTCTTTACCGGAGATAATATTTCCGTTAAAAAGGTCCAATAATTTACCCTCCATGTAGTGTTTGGATCCAAAATCACACACTGCAAAAAAAATTTTTATATATATATATTTTCCTTAGTTTTGTTTTTACTCATTCCCATGTCTTGTATGACAGCAAAAGTTATTTTAAAGTGAACTACTCCTAATATCTTATAATCCCTTTAAATTATAAAAAAAATACATGTTCAACATGTATCGGAAAAGAGTAATTATTTCTGAGAAAGGATCTAGCATCATTTGTTTCCATGATGGAGCTTGGTTTGATAGTGTTTGTAATGCAATGAACTTCATGCAATGAACTTTGTGTGGCTTAAGTGCCTAGATACTTTTAGGGTCCCCAGTGCATATTTCAAGATGTTCTGACCTTGTACCACTCCTGCAGCTCATGATCAGTGAACTCGGTGTTCTCCCTCAGGTCCTGTAGCATCTCGGGCCTGAGTTTGCTGTTCTGTTTTCCCATAATGATACGTCTCTGTGCGCAGTGACAACACCGAGGCCCCGGGTCAGACCTGTCGACAAAAATGACATGGGGGTCAATGAGAAAACATTTTAGAGTAGATTACGAGTTCAAGTGATAATAAGAAGGAGTCTTAGTCACGAGGCCAAGGGTCAAGTGATTAGAAGCCGTCATGGTATTGTGAACATGAAATTTAAGCTAATTAAAAACCGCAAGCTTCTTCCAAATCCTAACGTGTGTTTGAACTCTCTTGCTCTGGTGTGACACCCATCAGAGCTCAGTGAACTTTAATGTCTCCCCTGACATTACATGGATAATTAGAGCCAATGTGTGTGAGTGTGTATGAACGTGTGTTCCTACAGAATATATGTGTGTGTATGGACATATCCATTAGTGAGTTCATAACACCCTTCTGAGCTGACTCATTCTCACATCCTGGGTACAAAAAAATCCTTATGCTGACAATAAACACTGCAAAAGGAACTGTACAAATTAATCGGTCCGAATGCGAGGTAGAAAAACAGCCGTTCTCTCAGGATGTTTTGAGAGCACAGTTAGCAACCTGCGCTAATTAATAACAGAGTCGCCCACAATTACTGCGAGATGGGCAGCGATCCGAGGCCAAGCAGTGCACCGCGACAAAAACACTGGAGGAGGATCAGCACACACAAACAAGAGTTTCCCAGATACATGAAAGCATCCAGCACTGAGCACTAGACACATTTGTCTCAAACGCAAAGGGTTCGGTGTTAGCTCAGTGAAGAAAGATTATCTGACAGTATGTGATAGAAGCAAAAGCCTGGTTTGAGTTTAAGCTAAATGACCTTACATAAGCATTGAGAAAAAGAACATCCTCCAAACTGTATCACTTTCAGGGATGCTAATTTTTGCATGATTACGGATAGCAGCCTGTCTGATTTGATTTTTTTACCCTATGCTGAGTGTGTTTATTCTCGAGAGAGAAATAAACCCCAGCGGAGAGAGATCTCATGAGGAAAACCTCATTTTAAGCTACTTTTTTAGCTCTGTATTAAACATGATCTGGGGGAGGAGACATCGTTTTATGAAACACCACAGATCAAGTTTGGATTAGTCTAGATTAGGGCGTGGCTAGGGGTGGATCTGCAATAAAAACAGCCAATAAAAAAATTGAGTTTCAGCTTAGATTTGCTTGTACCTTTTTTGCTATTTTAAAACTTGTGTTTAGAAGAGGCCTGAACAGCAACATTGAAAGAAAATCTTGCCAATATTTTACCATCCAAACCTGACTTATTTTTTTTCTACGTAACACACACAAAAAAGATATTTTGTCAAAATGCACTTTTGTCAATGTTGTAGTTCATTTATTTTGGACACCATTGACTTTCATTGCATGTTCTTCAAAATATCTTGTTTTGTGTTCCACAGAAGTAAGTTGTATAGTAAGTTTATGACAACATGAGGGTGAGTAAATGCTCATTTTCATTTTCGGGTGAAATAGAAAATAAAAGCTTGATGGTTTAACATTTATAAATGAATAAATCAAATAACTAAAAAAAATATAAATTCTATAAAATAAAGGTATTTTCACAACATTTTTTTTCCTAAATACTTTTTTACAGTGAAATATTACAATAGTTATCATTATTATTATTATTATTATATCAAAAAAAATATTTGACCAAATTCAGCAGTCTTAAAAACAAACTCAAGAAACTTTTTTAAATAAATGTTTTAACTTTTAAAGGGGTTTTCTCAAAATTACAGGTATTTTATCGAAACGAATATTTTCCCCCTCTCCGTTTTCAATAATAACATCGTTCACACACATAAATACGCTGTCGAGCGCCATCATAACTATGCCAAACATTATGGGTGGCAATGTAGGGAGAAGGATAAAGCCATGCAACCCAATCAGAATCCTCAGAATCAACAAGAGAAAACCTAAAACGCCGTTTCTACCAGTTCACACAACAACACATAACCGGCGTTTTCAAAAATCTCCACTTTGGCCCGAGTTTTATTGTTAATATAAATAATCGTTTTCTGTGATAAAAATGGGGTTTTCGTGTAAACGAGACGGCAATCCGCAGGGAAATATCTGCATTTTCCCTTCATGTAAACGGGGCCTTAGACAATAGTGTTGCCATTCCTTGCAAAATCCTTGCTACTAGTTTTGTCAACCATCCGCCCATCCCCCCGTCAGGCTGTGAGGTTCAAAATGTCTTTAACCTCAGCCTAGTCCTGTGATTATATGTCCCAAACACTTTATGCATAGCTAGAGACTGATCTCCAGACTTAGCCATTTAGGGTTGAAGCTACAGCAAATGATTTACCACAGAGATCACGACAAGGCCAAAGATTGAGTGGGGGAGGGGGGAGATGTGGTTGAGGGAAAAAAATAACAACAATGGCAAGAATGCAGAGCAAGAGCAGCTTACACTAGCGGATGGCCCAGTGATGATGAAAGAGCATCACCGCCAAGTGTTGGTGTGGGCTGACCAGCAGACACTGTTTTCATTATGCCGTCTGCTTTTGTCCCTTAACCAGCCCTGTGGATATTTGCCACATTTCTACAGAATTTGTGTCCTTCTACAAGAACCAGAAGATGGAGAGAAAATGTAATACTGAAACTGCAGGACGAAGTAATTATGTCTGCATATGTGGCTGGAAAAACTCCAACTGGCTAGGTAGTGCAATGTCAAATGACATGTCTCTCTATGCGTGGCAGACACCTTGCTGATACTGAAAGGAGTGCTGTTCCCCAGGGCTTGAATGTCATCACCCACACTGAGATATGTCACGTTAGTTTTAGCACTCTACACTCATTAGACTTCATAAAAGAAGGCTGAACCGATCATGGTTAAAAGAATAAAAAAAGTCCTAGCTCCAGCCAAGATGAGTGGAACAAAAGACATCTGGAGGAAGGCGAGGGCAATATACTGTATAAAGAATGTAGTGACTTCATCCACTTCCAGTCACACAGTCTCATGGTCAATTCCAAAGGGAAAATCACATGATCCTTAAGAAATTATTCTATGCTCAAGAGACATTTCTTCTTATTAGCAATGTTTAAAACGGTTGTGGTGATTATTTTTTTAGAGAAAACAGTGATACATTTTTCATTTGACATAGAAATCTGTTGTAACATTATAAAAGTCTTTACTTTATCAAATAAAGCACAGTGATGGATCATTCTGAGCACTAACATGCAAGTGCATGAAGAAAATACATAGAACCATTTCTGTTTTCATTTTTACTTTAAGCCTCCCGAGTTATGAACGAGCAACCTCTGAGCAATAAAATGTTCACCTTGTAAAGCCTCCGAATACAAAAGTGCACAAAAACACAAATTACAAACAGAGCATATTTATGAGTGGGTCAGTGCTCTTGAAAAAACCTCGATGACAGCAAATGCGAGAAAGACAGATGTGTCGAAGCACGCTCACGCACAACCTCAAACAGAATTTCTCCTTTTCTTGTTCTTTGCAGTTTCTCTTGTTCCTCCCTCTGGATGTTTGGGCTTAAGGGGTAATCCTCTCTATCTCCACAGTGTCCCACATGTGTTAGTGGTTGTTCTGACTGTTAAAATCCAGGACAGCCTTCCCACCCCGTTCTGCAGACAGCTGTTCCTCTCCTCTATGTGGGTCAGCAACATCTGGACTGCTAATCCAGCTGTAGGGATGGATGAATGAAGAGTAATGAAGGGAAAAGCGGTGAAAATTCACCAAGGACCGCACTGTTTGTTTTGCGTTTACACAATGCTGCATCCGCACCACACGGTGTCACTATAGTGCCAACTGCAGTATCATTCAGCACAACATAAACAAAAAATGATTTAAGCATGGTCAAAAGTAGTACTGGTAGTAGACATTTGTTGCCTGTCTAAACCAGTTTAGTGTACCACGTTCAAAAGTGCCACAACTGTTCAGTGAAATCGCCTCAGAGTTGTTGTTGTTGTTGTGTGGGAAAGCCTGAAGGCCGAGGAGGCTGAATATCAGAAACACAAGAGCCTCATTAAAATCCCTGCCAGCAAGAGAGTGGAGATTGAATGAGCCACTGCATACCAGTGAAATAAAAGTGTAAGGCGAAAGGAGAAAAGAGAAATGAAAGGAGAGTGTTAGAGAGTGCATCAGAGGAGGGGAGAAAGAGCCAAAAGATGAATCTCACAACAAGAGTATCTTATTCCTGCATCTATAAAAAGGCAGAGGAAAGAGGATGACAGAATTGATTTTTTTCCCCACTCCTGTGTTTCTATCTCTGATCCATTTATGAGAAACAGAGGTAATCAGAGAATCAATCTAACCCGACAAGCGACTTTTGATCTCTCTAAATCAGCCGCCATCTCTTTCTCTGCCTCTTCCTTTTTAATCCGCCAGCTCTAGCCTTCATTGCGTTTGCTTAAGACCCTTTTAATTCCTCTAAAGTTTAATTCTAATTGCGCAACCTTTCCATGAACAATCTCCCTTTCATATTCTCTCCTTTTTTCCCCCCCAACCCCTATTGAGATGTCTCTGTAGGCGGCATTTTAAGAAATCATAGGCACCCACCCAGCTGTTCCAAAAAGAAGATAGTATAATTACGCTGCCTTTTAAAATACCACCATTTGAGATGTATCCCTGGTGGGCAAGGCTCTAAAAAATATTCAAATAAATTTGATCAACAGTTTTAAATCAAATTTAATAGCATGCTGGGTACACCATTTTAATATTTGCTGAGAAAATACCCTCAATTAAAATAAATTAAAAGACAATACATTAAAAAGGTGACCAAAATGATAGAATAAATTATAAAGTAGCTTTAGAAGTCTCATTTCATTTCATTGCATAAGTAAGTCAGCGCAGTCTCATCCCAAGACGTCATATAACTGACGTCTTGGTACGTCTTTTGACCATACGTCAACATCCGCCGTTTTAGGGTACCCTTTAACGTCGGTTAGATGACGTTATCGGATCCTAACCCTACCCCAGACCTAAACCTACCCCTAAACCTACCCCTAAACCTACCCTGTCACCTAACTGACCTTAAAGGTAAAGCGTTAGTTGTTTGACGTCCCAGGATCATCATGTAGCTGACGTTAAAGAGTACCCTAAAACGGTGGATGTTGACGTATGGTCATGTAACGTCAGTTACATGACGTCTTGGGATGAGACTGTGTTAAGTAAGTCTATTACTAGCTCATAGTACAAGCTACAGTTGAGTTTTTCATTCTGTTCAAGAGGAACTTTTATATAAATTAACGTAAACAAATCAATCCATGTTTTTTTCTGAGCTATTTGTGTGGCTATACAAGTTTCTGCCTTTGTGTTCTAAGTTCAGTCACTTCTCTTCTGAGGTTCTCTGATGTATTGAGAATAAGAATGTGACATCACGCATTTCACTCCGCGTTACATTGTGGGAAGGCGTCGCCATCTTGGAAGGATACGCTATCTGTTGTCATGGTTTCTTCGAAAGTGAGACCGAGAGAAATAGCGACAGAGAGAGAGCAGCTTGATGTTTGTTTGCGCCGATAGCGTCTCCTACCATCATGGCCGACAGGCTCAGACCCCGCCCAAATTGTCACATGACGTGACTCCTCACTCTCAATACTTTCTTAGAAGGCAGCTGCTTATTTAGTCAGTAGACAATTACTACATTTTAAAACAGAGTCATTTTCTCTTTTTTCAGTCTTTTCCCCCCTCTCTGTGTGGCTGTAACGAGGGAAATTACAACCTGTTTTTGCACCATGTACACAAAATTTTATTCTTGTCCTGACATTTTGATGACATACAAGAACACCTATGAGTCTGTCTGTAAAGGGCAGACCTTCTCCTTAAAAACACTGTGCTGAAATCCCCAATCCATCAAAATTTTAAGATTACAGAGGCTAAAGGACATTGCTGTGACATTACATTGGTGTCTGAAAAGACTTTCTTTAAATGCATTTCTAGATGTTTGGTTTAACATTTGAGCTTAGCATTACACAGTAGCACTCGGTTCATCCAGCTGTTAGGTTAGGTATGGATGTAATGAAGACAGATGGGGTCGAGCCCTGACCTGAATCAATGAATCTAATTCACATTACTCAAGAGAGAGGGAGGGGCTAGAGGACATAATAACAAGAACAGATAGAGAGAAAGCGAGGGGAAGATGGAGAAAGGATGCTAATGAAGGAGGTAAAAATAAGAATGAGGCTGTGTCCTCGGTGAGTGAGGTCCCTTCAGTCAGCTCACATTGTAGACATCATTTCATACCTCTTGCCAACAGGGACTTCAGCTGATCTCAGCTGACTGGGAGGGGATAGAGAGATGCTTGGCCTTTTTAACTTTTTTTTTTGGATGGGACAGTAGAGAGAGGACAGGAAATTATGAGGAGAAGAGGAGAGAATGGTATCAGGAAATGACGCAAACCGCTGTTGTACCAAATCCAAGTCTCTGTCATAATCCCTGCCTCCTCGAATGGAAGATTCCATGGGCTGAAAGAATATTTTTTAATATTTGGTGCCTGAATGTTGCTTGTTAATGGTGTACTTGCCAAGCCCTAGCAACCACACAGAACACCCGTATAACTGTACAGACACACTCTAAAAACCACTCTGAACACCCTAGCAACAGCTTATGAACTAAAAATACATATTAGCAACAACAGTAATGCCGCGCAGAACATCCTGGAAACTGTATAGCATCACACTAAAACACCCTAGTAACTTCATAGCAGCACAATAAAAACACTCTGACGACCTTGGCAACAGCATAGTGGTTCCCTGGCAACCATGCATAACACCCTAGCAGCTGTATAGCAATGCAATAAAAAAACACTCAAAAGCATAGCAACTCCCTGGATACTACGCAGAAAACCCCGGCAACTGCACTAAAAAGCACTTAAGACCTTGGTAACAGCATAGCAACACATTGAAAACCACAAAGAACACTCTAGTAACTTTATAGCAGCACAATACAAACACTCTGATGACCTTTGCAACAACTTAGCAGTTCCCTGGCAACCATGCATAACACCCTAGAAACTATATAGCAATGCACTAAAAAACACTCAAAAGACCATGGCAACTCCCTGGCAACTATGCAGAACCCCCCAGCAACTGTAAACCAAACCTTAGCATAGCAACACCTTGGAAACCGACCCTGAACACCCTAGGTTCATGGTGACTCAATTTGCATTGTCAAGCATCACTCCCATTTTCATAAAATTCCAATTAAATTATATGTAAGGAATAATTGATGACGGGCCTTTGAAATGATCCAGCCTGGCATGGATAAGAGCAGGGAGAGCAGCAATAACCCCTCTTAGGGAACAGAACTAACATGAATGAATGCAGATATTGTTAATTCAAGATTTTAAAATACAACATAATTTGAGAATTTATACTGATTCTTCTGATTCAAAGCCAAATCCTGACTGACTTGAGGAGGATATATATATATACATACATATATATATATATATATATATATATATATACAACTGAGGCTGATAGAATGATTAATACATCCTGATGTTAACGGCATGTGTCAGAATTACCCAAGCTGGAGCAAGCAAGGACACATTGCAACAAGAGTGTTGCTGTAGCCAATTCAACAACTGTATGGGATCTATTGGGGGAAGCTTACACCCCTAACGGCAGCAAAATATGATTCAACAAGCATGTTGTATAATCACAGGACCATTGCTAAAACTAGTGTAGTTTTGCAGGAGAAGCATATACCCTGTAGCTCTGAATAAGATGCAGTGTGCAGCTAAGCTATGAATACAGTGTGCTTCCTCATTCATGAACATGATTTTTGCTCCCGTCGTACTGATTCCATCGGCTGTGGATATGAAGAAGACGACCACCATGAGGACCATCAAGCTACAATATTGTTAGTGTTGTTGAATAACATACCTGAATACTGTGTATTTTGCACAGGTATGTTACCGATAAACGAGCATGTGCTAACTTTACCACAGCATGTTCCAATCCAACCAGAACAAGCATTTTCCAATGCAACCAGATAAGCCTAAAGCAACACTTGATTACCACAGCATGTTGCTTCGGACAGTATGCGCAATAATACTAGAATCCTAAATAATGAGCATATATTCGATAACACCATGCAGTACTGATAGCATATCGCTAATACCTGCATAAGCTTAGCACAGCATGTGATAATGACACCAGATATAAGGCAAAAACACAGCGATGTTCAAAATAATGACAGTAAAACAAAAACAAAAGTAAAACAACCATGTTTCCAATAGCAACTCAGCTTTTAGAGGAAAATGTTTTCAATAGCCACTAGATTTCCTTTTTAACAAGCAGTGTTTCAATAGGTTAGATAAACAATCACATAATGAATAGTGATTGTTAACTGTCTTTTTAGAGCTGTGCCACAGCAGAAATGATTCCGCTTGCAACATGAATTGTTATTTCCTAATACCGCAAGCTTGCGTGAATCTGTGCTGCATAGTGTTAAAAACATGGCATGACAACGCGAGCAGTTGATAAGTAACAGTTGACAAGAGATAATTAACACACACTGCCAATATGATCGCATAACAAGAGCATTTTAATAAAAACGACTGGATAAGCCCAAGCACATGGATACTCGGATAGCATTACTTAGCAACAAGCATGTTGCCAATACCCTTGATAGCTTTTAGCAATAAGCATAAAACAGAAACTTAGCTTAGGGAAGATTTTCAGAGATGATGGAGAGTGAATCACACCGAGTCCCGTGTCAATAATGCAGCGGAAATGCAAACTGAGGTCACTTCCAAATCAGGCAGTTCAAGATCAATGCAGTTAATCTCGTGGTCAAATTCACAAGTTGAATTAATCTGAGGTGCAATCCTAGTGGGGAACGAATTCCTCTTGCTAAATTCTCGATTGCACAATTACTTGAGAGATGGCCTGCCGAATTTCTCCATTTAATTAGCTCATGAGAAACGTAATAGCTATTGATAATACTGAAGGAGCTTATATATGTATACAGTGATAGACGTCATATTCCTATAGGTAGTCGTGAATCACCTGAGAGTCAGCCGATGAGAGCTTCATTAACGGGACCTTACGCTACACTTGATTTATTCTGCTTATACTATTAATGGGGGGTCACACAGGAATCACACACTTAACTCTCAGTCTGATTACAGTAGGGTCATATGACGGCATGAGAGCATTATAGATATTACTCTGCGAGAGAGAGAGAGAGAGAGAGAGAGAGAGAGAGAGAGAGAGAGAGAAGAGATTATATTTAAGAAAAACATGGCATCAGCAGACAGATGGGACGCGCTATGAGCATCTCCCCCAGAGTATGACCTACAGTACACTTACATTAACAAGCTTTCTGCCACATCGGTGGTAGTGTGCCGTTATTACACTATCCCTTCTCAACCCTCACAAGAGATGCATTAAGAAAGTCTCATCATCCACACAAAGATACTGTAGGAAGATCACTTGATCATTATAAACAAAAGAGTCTTGGACCTGTTCTGAGAGTGTAAGCCTGATAATCACTGGAGACCGGATGACCTCTGTGACCCGTCCGTGTCCGTGAGTGCATGTGTATGTGTCCACACGTGCGTATGTATGGGTGTTATAAGTCATAAGCTGGATAGAGTTGCAGATGGTGTTGAAAGAGAATAACTGCTCATCTGTTGTTTATTGTTTCAAGAACAATAATTTGGTTAGATTGTGGCTCCAGAAGGAATCCAGTTCATTTCATACAGTGACTGAGGGTTATTCTGTTCAACAAAAGACAATATTGACTGGCCTATAATGAATTGTTTTCTATCAGTGACTTGATGAGTAAGTTGTGTGGGACCATCTACAGACCTTATGTAGCCCCACCCCTTTTCAGCAAAACGAAGCATTGAGAACTTTGTAAGTGTACAGACCGTTTAATAAGAAGATATTTTATAAAGACAGTTCACTTCATGTATACAGACAGGAGCCATCTTGGGAAAACAGTCACGACATGTCAAACCACGATGAACGGCGTTCGTGGTTCGATTTATCGAGACTGTTTTCCAAGATGGCTCCTGCTGTGTATACACGAAGTGAACTGTCTTTATAAAGTATCTTCTTATTAACCGTTCTGTACACAAAGTTCTCAATGCTTAGTTTTGCATTTATAGACCGTTTTCAAAACAATTTCCCCCAAGCGCATCGACGGGTGAGTTGAAATTCGTTTACTTCCAGGTCTTCAGTACGAGACGCCTATAAAAACCAAGCGTTTTTCAGGTTTCTTTGAATGCAAAAACCAAGCGAACGTCATAAGTTGACCTCAGACAACAATATAATCAAATTTAAAAAGCCAGTTCATGACCCCTTTAAGCTTTTATTTTGTTGGAAAACTGAAGGAAACCTTAAGTCAGTTTATAAACGCTTCTCATTACAAGTGTGGAATGCACATTATAAGCGACCCAAACTCCAAGTCAAAGGAGTGTCTGCGATGAATGTCTATGAATGAAAGTTTGGAACTACATTGTGCAATGCAGTAGTGATGCTTGCATTAGTAAGTGCCACTACACTGTGAAGGAAAATCCTCTCACTGTTGTAAACACCTCCAGTTATCAAGTTTTTTGGCCTGAGCCAGATGACATTGAGATGGAGTGGTTGAAAAAAAGTGGCACATTGAGGTCAACCCCGAGCACGCCTCCTTAGAAAAACTCAGGCTTTATAGAAGCACTTATGGTTACAGTATGTGGGTCACAGAAAGAGACCAGCGGCCTTCATCCACATTGGCACAGCATCAGAGCACAAGAGGACAGAGCCGTAACAGAAGGACACATGCACAAAAGCACACAAAGACTATTTCACATTCCACTTTAAATGAGCTAAGTGCTGCTTTGATTATTTGCAGCAGAATAACTTACTAATGTAACTGAGATCTATGACCCGAAATCAAGATCTGAGTGTATAAAACGTTTAGGCTGGAGGGTTAGCTAAAGCATTTCGCAAACAAGGAACAGATCATGACGTTGAAAGAAAATAGACAGCCACCTTTTGGAAAGGAATGCTGTTTATATTCAGTTGTATACTCGGGCTCACTATCGGTTTAATTCATTGCACTGGTACTGGCATCAAATGGTGCCAGTACCAGTGCAATGCTTTAATTTCACTAAACTGGATGAGTTTAGTGAAATTAAAGTATAATGCACAATATATCAGTATCATAACGATTGCTGGTTGATTTTTGAAATCATTTAAATTCAATATAATGGTATTGGTCAATTGTATATTTAATTGTGCATGTTCATTTTTTACATTGTATTACCTTTGCTGTTGTCAAGTGCTCACTCAGTCACAGTGAAATCAAAATGTTTTTTTTTTTAATTATAAATGACTTTTTCATGCACATCATTTTTTTCAAAAAATTTTCATGTGCCTTCGTAATCTTTAATCAAAATAACATTTCCTCCTTGCATTCGCTTTTGACGTGTTTACTAGCGCGAGGACAGGGCAAACTGTCACTCACATGACATCACATAATAGCGATCCACAATGATCTAACCATCCAATCAATTCCTGATGAACAAAATCAAGTCCCGCCCTACATTGTTTCTTGTAAAAGAAGCTGATCACATCACTGTATATATACTATCCACAATAAACTTGGAACTTCTATTACGCATTTAATTTTTAAAAACACGACTAACTTAATAACACTGTAAATTATAATCTTTATCAAATCTAAAAATTAATAGCCTAAAGATTTTGATATTATAATGTTGTGATGCCTAAATTCACTTGTAGGATCTAAAATGATTGATTGTTGAATTTTTCAATAGTTAAATTAGTTTGCATTCAAACTTTAAACAGAACATTACAGGCTAACATATGTGAAAAAGTCACAATTATTATTATTGCAAATATGCAATTTTGATAACGATGATTGAAAATCTACAAAACCGTGTAAAGTTTTTCTTTATGGCATGTATTAATTTTAACGGTACAAATTACAGACAATACTGTAAATGGGATATTGATTGCAAGAGACTGGACAGGACTCACAGTTATGAATTTACTGTTGGTCTGTCAACAAATTATTATTCATTGCGATATAAAAAAATACTGTATGTATATATGTGTATGTGTATATATGCATAAAGTTTATTTACTATATACTGTAAAATACAAGTGTAAAAATATACTGTATGAACCATAACATTTGGTATAGTTGAAGATTAATGACACGCATCTCTGAACTATTTAAACTGGTTGATCATTGGTTGATTTAATCCTTTACATTCCCCTTCATTAGTGAAATATAAGATTCACCTGCACAATTCATCAATTCAGGACAAATTTACAAAAAAGGACTAATAGAATGTATAGAAAATATACTTGACATTACTTATGCAATGACTAATGGCTATGTTTTGAGGGGTAAGACTATTCAATAGAGAATGTGTGAGCAACATGACATTAGCAATTGATAATGCAGGAAACAGCGGGCAACTGTACATGATCAACTGCAAAGCATTTGGAACTTGTTCAAAAGAGTGAGAAATTGCTTTTATGATCAGTGCATCTCTACACGAAAGTCTTTTAAAGTATTTTTCAAAACAAACATCAACCTTTCTGAATTCACTTAAACACCTTTCATGCCGCAAGCAAAAGCCCAGATGGCAAAGCAGTGTTTAAAGGCTGTGTAAAAGCGTTCAGTTTCAAAGAATTCAAGAGCATTGAGATTCATGAAAATTCATTCTCAGGGAATCAAGATTCGCCTCCTTTGAGTTTCCCATTATAGATGTGGAATTCAATAGATAACAATAGGATCTCTTAAGAGCTTGTTGACCCGACGCTTTAGCTTTATTACCTGTCACCTTATTGATGTGTACTTGGCAGAGGGTTTTACATCGCAATATAGAGCTTTATATGGAGTCTGCAAGTGTCAATACCAATCCTCTATTCATCTACCACATACTCAGGCCAAAACATAATTCATTTCGTTACGTCGGGTCCCAGGCTGACTTAACTGTAGTCTGTAAAGACAGCAAACGCACACACAGATTCACATACACACCGCAACAGCGCTCATAAAAGTCAGCTTATCTACTTCACTGTTCAGAAATACTGCAGATGAGCAACCCCTTGACTTGAAATCTCTCTATGCATTTTAAAATTCAGATAAGATGTGTTTCTCAGCCGTAAAGTTAGTGTTGATCACGTTCAAATGGAAATGCTCTCGAACTGAGAGAGAACCACAGCAATATTGTGCAGTTTGGACAATAACCACAGATTGACTTAGAATCGATGTGTAAGGGAGTGGGAAACAACAACAAGGTTTAGCATTTGTCTAATGTTAACAAATGGCAGTGATATATATGAATTACATTTCGTGTTGTTTTCCCAAAGTGTATAGAGTGGTGTTATCTCTTGCAGAGTACCCAAAAGCAACAAATGATTGATGGCTAAATTATCAACAGGCACTTAAAGTAACTTAAGGACTTCTTTAAGCTATAGAGATGTTAAAACTACAGTGATTGTGGAAGAAAAACATGTCGCCATGATAAAGACTCTTTAGAGTGTTTACTGCAAAAAGGTAAAGCTGAGAAGCTGTCATATGAACAATCTGTCAGTTATTATACAGATATGTTTCATTGTGGACACAATAACTTGATTGATAAGATAGACTGAGAGTAATGATGAATTAGGCCCTGTACCTGGTATTAAAGGTAGTTCACTTTAATAAAAAAAACTTTTGCTGATAATTTACTCACCCCCATGTCATCCAAGAAGTCCACGTCTTTCTTTCTTCAGTTGAAAAGAAATTAAGGTTTTTGATGAATTTTCTCCATAATGGACTTCATTGGGAACCAAACGGTTCAAGGTCCAAATGAGAGTTACAGTGCAGCTTCAAAGGGCTTTCAACGACACCAGACTGTAATGTTTTCATCAAAAACATTAATTTATTTTCGACTGAAGAAAGAAAGACATGGACATCTTGGATGACAAGGGGGTGAGTAAATTATCAGCAAAAGTTTTTTTTTTTTTAAAGTGAACTACTCCTTTAATTTGCATTTTGATCTATCGGATCACAAGTAGACGAGGGAGATATAACCGTTCACACCTGGTGTTTTAATCCATCTCTTTTGTCCAATTTTGACCACTTCTGTCCTAATTTCTTCAAGAGGATGGTCTTGGGTAGGTATGCATCAATACCGATACCGATAACTGATAATTCTTTATAGTATAATGAATATCTGAGAGCCGATAACCAATATAGCCGATAAATCTAAATATATAATAAAATAAAACATTTATTGTTGGTTTAACATTAAAAAAATCATAAAATTTTTACATCACCATTTTTCTTAATTTAGACTAAAATATCTAAAATATTTCTTTTTACAATTCTGATTCAGCCAACATGCAGTAAATCAAGGCTGCTTAAAGTTTAGTCAATAAAAACCTCAACCTCAACCTCAAACCACAACTTGTTTTTCCATGATCCAATCAATTCCCAATTAATTAAATCAACTCTCTCTCCCAACGTTTTTTAATCACAGTATATTCCATTTCACCCAGAAAGGTCAGATTACATAAGTAAAATGGCTTGTGAATATCATTTCATGTTGACTTTAAAAAACTGTACCGTGCAATTTAATAACTTTCAGCCATTTGAAATGCCATTTTATCAGCTACTAATATGAATGTGGATTACAGAATTGGGGGGGAAAATACAGCACAGTTAACCTAGTTTAACCTCCATGTGCATTTTATGCCAACATAACATAAACATAGAGATATGTCAACTGGATAATCTCCCAGCTGTACAAGCACAGATTAATTCAGATAACACCTTACTATGCACAGCCTGCTTACACAAACGGACACAGAAGGCCTAGTATTCTGTTATCGTTGATGGATTAAATATATATGGCAACGCTTATCAAAATATTGCAATTAGCACAATTTAGATTCACCCCAGAGAGTTACTTCAGAACCTCTGCAAAACCACTGATGTTTAACAAATCCGTCCATTCCTGCCTCAAACGTCCGCCTGCTTGAAGTTGCTGAGGGATCGGTTTCTGAGTTTCTGCTGCCAGATTCAGTGGCGCAAACCAGTCCAGCACTGGCTGAAGACACAAACACATAAATCACTTCAAAGGGCTGTGGAGCCGCCTGCTGCTGCTGCCCATTCCTGATTTCTACAGTATCTCCTCAAACTGTGCCTGAAGGTCATTAGTCACAAGGTAAAGAAACACACAGGGCACGTTTCTCTAAAAACAGCAGCCATGTTTTCAAGGGTTTGGATTGTTGTAATTTCCTGTTCTGCCGTCTACACATTAGCCCAGAAGAACCTGAATTATGGAGGTACACTCTCAGAAAAAAAGGTACAAAAGCTGTCACTGGGGCTGTACCTTTCCAAAAGGTAAACCTTTGTCCATTTTAGGTTCTATTATGTATTTTAGGTGTTAATATGTAAATTTAGGTGCTAATATGTGCATTTTAGGTGTTAATATGTGCATTTTAGTTGCTAATATGTGCAGTTTAGGTGCTAATATGTACATTTTAGGTGCTATTATGTATATTTTAGGTGCTAATATGTACATTTTAGGTGCTAATGTGTACATTATAGGTGCTAATATGTGCATTTTAGGTGCTAATATGTACATTTTAGGTGCTATTATTTACATTTTAGGTGCTAATACTGTATGTACATTAAGGTACCAATATGCACCCTTTAGGTACAAAAGTCTACCTTTTGAAAAGGTACCGCCACAGTGACAGCTTTTGTACCTTTTTTTTCTGAGAGTGTAACGTAATTAGAATGTAACTTTTTGCTTCGGATTTCCCATTTATCCCCTGGGACGTGCAACGCAATGGAGTGAAACAAAGGCAGCGTATCATTCATCCCTCCGGAGTTACTTGTTGCACGAGTCCTTCTGCAGCTGTAAATCCCACTCATCAGCTTTCAGTGTACTAGCTCGAGGAACACAAATAGCTTTTCGCAAAGAGTCTGATCTTATTAGAGAAGGTGGCGATGAGGGCTGTGAGCAATTCAGTATTCAAAGATATATCATCCCGCCAATATCGGGAGACACATCAAGTCTTCTACATCAAATATTAAGAACAGACCCAGCCGGATCATTTCCATAATGACCCACGTAATCTACACGAGGAGAAGCACAAATTAGTGACATTTTTGGGGGCATTTAATTAAGGCGTAAATATCAGTAAATTGATTAGCACAAACACTATAATCGAGTTGCATGATTCATCATAAATGATTCAAATACTTTCCCATAAATTTGGTATCTGAAAGGGAAACTCCTACAAATGCATTTGCAATTCAGCCACAAAAACAACAGTCTACACACCTTTTCAGCGCTAATTTTTCACAGCGTACTTTAGTAAACTCTGAAGAAGGTTCAGAGGGTTTGCGCTGGCTCAAGCTGTTAGTAAACCATGGCTCTTAATTGGATGTTATTTACAATTCAATGAAAATGTATTATAGTTTGAATTTATATTCAATGCAATTAGTTGAACTTTAGAGTGATTTTTGATCCACTTAAGTGGGACTCTTTAAATGTAATTTCATAATAACTTCTATTGTATATGACATAACAATTAACTTAAAGTGTACTGCCAAATACTGAGATGCATTCATGGTAACTATTAAACCTACAATATATTACAAAAAGCACTTTTTTCTCTTTTTTCTTTTTATTTCAAAGACAAATGCCATTGTTTGTACTTTGTGCAGAGATTGCATTTTTTTACATTTTCGAACCCTCACCAACCTAGAATAAACTGCCTTAGATTCTGTTAATTAACAGTAATGGCACATAAATAAATAAATAAATAAATAATAACACGGCAAACAAAGTGCACTTTTTTAACAGTTGTGAAAGTGTACTCTCTTTTATAGAGGTTTTATTTCATTAATGTTA
This sequence comes from Cyprinella venusta, assembly GCA_038021265.1. Classification (NCBI taxonomy): domain Eukaryota; kingdom Metazoa; phylum Chordata; class Actinopteri; order Cypriniformes; family Leuciscidae; genus Cyprinella; species Cyprinella venusta. Next base: position 6,320,874 of record CM075878.1, read on the forward strand.
TTTTCCTGCGAGTAAAAATATGCTTTTAGGATTTGAAGTACACAACAAAAGTGCACATTCAATGCAATTACGCACATTTCTTTTTTACAAGAGAAGAGCAAAACATTGACAGGTTGATCAGAACCCAAACGCAAATTGGAGAGAGGTTTAAAGTGAAGGGGTATATCTGCTCATTCATTTCAGTTGTTTTTATGGATTATGTATGAAGAAAGGGAGGAAATTCTTTTGTATTGTTTTTTTTTTCTCTGATTTGAACATCTCTGTGCTCTACAGCTCAGCCTGCAGCCACATGTCTGAGCTTGTGAATTCGGCTAACTTGGTTTCTGGTGGTCTTCAGGCACTCATCAACTGCTAGACTTCCAAATCACATCTGTTCTTCCGACAGGCGCTTGTTCCAATTGCCATTTCGTGCCAGACTACTGACATGTTCCTTAAGCCCTCCATTACCAACATTTCAGAATCCACTAATGAGGAATGAGAAAGCAGGCAGTGGAGAGAGCGTACAGAAGAGCACCAGCTTGTCTCGTATCAGGGTTTTTATGCCATATTTTCAATTCAATTTGAATTGATTTAAATGCAAATCATTAAAAACAAACCATGCACAGAATAGTGCCTTAAAATCCACATGCGGAAAATCTCACAACAGTGACATAAGCAAGGGAAAACTCCCTAAATCTTTAGGTAAGATTCGTGAGAGAGCTTAGACTCAGCTGGGGAGTTCACCTCTTCAGACTGGCACATTTAAATGAACAAGCTTGTAGGTGATCTTTATGGAGCTTAATTTAGCTTTGTTTTTTTGGATAGAATTCATAAGGGCCCTTAGTCCAGTGTCATACTGCATTATCTTCAAATTGAGATGCTGAAAGAGTGTAAACACAGCTGGCTTTTAAGTTTGTGTTTTTATTTTTACTTGTTAATATTTTTTTAGTTAAAACCTACATAAAATATTAAGTTGGTCATTTTGAATATGAAATCAAGAATATTTTTTGTGGAAATTAATACACTAATTCATTATCCAGATCAATTAAACAGACGATATTTGTATATTTTAACAGATTTTTCTATATATATATATTTTTTCATTTATTTTGTTAATTAATACATCTTTAATTTCATCATTTGCCATCATTACACTATATTACTTAGATATAGTTATTTAGATATCCACCAGTGATGTATTAATTAACAGATTATCGGCCAAAAGCTGATCTACAGACAGCCTTTTAAAAGTCTGCATTGGTCTTTTCAAAGATTTATGGTGAATTATGCATTATTAGTTATATTAGTGTAATATTACATTTAAATTCATAAACTGAATTTAATTAAAACCAATTGATAATGCTGAAACTTATCTTCCTATTATTTATATTCCTATTATTTATATTATATTATATTACTTATATTCCTATTATTTGACAATACTGTTATCAGTCATATTGGTATTGCCAAAAACTCAGGCAACAATAAATCTAGATTTCCAAGTATCACCCATTGAATAATTCATATTGTGACTAACAGCAAAAAAATATATCATCTTCACTTTCACAGAGATATCAGGGGTTTTTTTGTCATACAGAGTGCAACGGGTTTTGTGGAAGTTTCCATTATTGGAAGCAGAATGTAGCGCAGCTCATTCCCATTTTTAACACTACACACTGAAATGTGCCAGACTCAGAGGACACCCCCCATCCCACATCGTAATTATTCTCACCACACCTTAATTGCCCAGGGCACCATAGTATTCAGGTCAAGGAGAACTGATCTCTCACTTCGTAGGTCTCCAACGATGAACAAAACAGGCTTCAAAGTGGCCAGATTCAGCCAGATCTTCAAAGTGCTGACCCTTATGGATGTCCAGACAACAGCCCGGTATGCCAACCTCAGCATGTCCCATGACAGGACAGCAAGACAAGTAACTATTTCCTATCACGCCAAGATTTGGATTCAAACAGCAAACTCATGGTTGAGAAATGAAACGTACAATAGACTAAAGGCTGGCCCACACTAAAAGATTTTTAAAAACATATCAGTTTTTGTGACCAAATCTACAGAGTGCTTGCACGTTTGTCCTTGGGGTTGAATGAGCCATCATTGGGTTAGACAGTCAATCTGAAAATAGTGTGTTTTTGTCGCTTTAAGATCTTTTTTTTCCATGATGCACGAAACGAGAGGGAGGGGCGAGCTAACTTGGTTTGTTTGAGATCTCGCTTCAAAGAAACAGAAGTGACGTTACCCACAATCGCTGATACAACCTTAAAGTTAAAACACCTCACACCATAAGAACATCTGATAAGGTAATCTGTAGAATCATCAAAATAATCGCGACTTTACCAAGGATTGTCGGAAGGGAGAATTTGGGACCAAAATTGGCCCGATTATCTTGTAGTGGGTGGGTGCCTTACAAACTTATTTGAACTCTTTACACGCCATTTATGGAATTTACCTAATTTATGAGCCAACGCCTTCCCGCCATTGACAGAATTTGCTAGTGTTTCCTTGTTTTCACTCTTATGCGGTAGGGGGCGCTATTATTCATCTTCTGAAAGAGTACATTATCTCAGAATAAAAAATAGACAAAAAAGAATCAAAAACAAGAGATAAAAGCATTGCATTCACTGTACAAAAATATGTTCATGATTTGTAATCACATTTTTTTCTTTTGTCAAATCAACTTAAATAATTTATGTGGTTCAGATAACATAATATTTTGAGTTTCTGATGATTAAACCAATCTCCTTCATTGTATTAACTCAATTTTTCAATTTCAATGTACTTAAAATTTTAAGACAACCAGGTTACTTCATTTTTTTAAGTTAAACCAACAATATATTTTTTTTTCTCCGCTTTTTGTTCAAAATACTGCTTTTTTTATTCAACAAGAAAAAAGAATGCATGATGCTAAAATAAAAGTATGTCTTTTTTGTTTTAAAGCAGGGGCTATTTTCTTTATGTTCACAGGTATTCATACAACAAAATATTCAGGGGCAATGACATTTTTGTCAAAATTATCCAAAAACTCTGGCGATGGCAGGCATTTTTTTAAACGCAGGTGTGAAAAGAGTTCATGAGAGTGTATCACTCAAGATGGCTACTTAAATTTATTCTTTAAATATGGGACTTCACAGTTCACACCACTGCCACGACATTCCCAAATAAGGATGAACTATTCCACCTATTGTTTCGGGGGAGGGCTTGGGAAATTGTGTTAAGGGTTGGGAGAAAGGGAAACAGAAATGTCTTAAAAAGTATGTTAGTTGAGACATTATGGAGCCTACTATCCCATTTCCTGTCGTGATGAGGCCAAGACTAAAAATACACATCCCCTTTCGTCAGAACGCAAATTGCCCCCTCAGCACGAATTTCTCCTTCAACCGCTATCATGTAGCACAGCATACAGTCTCAGAGCAGGAAGAGAAACCCCACAATCCCCATGCCTGGGAACAAATGTGCCATTCGGTTGGCTTTCTTTGATCCAAAGGTTGTGTCTGTGTAAACTGTGTTGACCTTTGTCCACTATCATATCTTGACATCTTGACTCTCAACATCAGAGTGTCAGACCAAGTGAGTCTGAAGACTAATTGTGTGCGTTGACCTTCAACGGTCGGTTGCTCTCATTTTGTATATTAGTATCTGCAAATCCTTTGAGGATACTCACAGTATGTCAAAGATATTAGAGTCCTTACTGATTTACTCTAAAGCAGGGATTCCCAATACTGCTAATGGAGGGCCAATGTCCTGCAGAGTTTATCTCCAACCTTAATTAAAGACACCTCAACCAGGTAATCAAGCTCTTTAGAAGAGATAGAAACGTCCAGCTGTGCAAGTAATATGCAAGTAATGGAATAATCAGTATTCCAGTTGTCATGTGTATTTTAAAAGAGAGCTTTGTCTTTTGGCTTCACTGGCTTCCTATAACGGATACAATAGGCTTGAACTTTTTACTGACACCTTGTGGAGTGGATGCTATATCACCTAAAAATAAAGGTTTCAGGGTAGCAATGACATTGTAGAACCCCCTTTTGCCAATAAATATACAAATAATTCATTCATTCCACAAGCTAAAATGGTGAATAATATAAGGTTTACCTATTTTTTTCTGTCGAATGCAATACACTGCTTACTTTTTCTCCATTTGCAAAAAGACCCAGTATTTCTCAAATGAGGAAAACCCTACGCAACTGACTTTTTATTTGCTTTCCTCTGCTTATCTTTGTCTGCAGCAAAGTCATTCCTAAATGCCAAGTATAACTCTCATCAAGTTCAAGAGGTCCTCTCAACTCCCCAGTGTCAATGAAAGGTCGTCCAAGATATGACAGCAAAAGGAACTGACTCACCAGGGCTCAGTACATGTTGAAAATAAGTCAGCCCATCTGAACAGTGGGAAGGTCCACTGAAAGAGCTCTCTCGAATCCACATACAGAAGCACTGTCGGTCAGCATGACCTCATAGAAAAGGAGACAGAAGTACTTGAGACAACTTCACATTTTGGACTTAATCTCAGTGTTGCAAGTATGGAAGTTACTATACTTAAACTGAAGTGCCTTGAAATGCGCAGCATTTTTAAATAAGTTTCCACAGAAACAGGAAGACAGGGCGGGACATATTGAACAGCCCCTCCCCTTTTTAAAATAGCCAATAGCGTTTAGTTTACTACATGATGAGCTGTTGAGCTTGGTAAAGATTTAGTTTCCTCCTAATCTCTAAACATTTTTCCTCCTAATCTCCTCCATCTCGCTAACATGAAACTAGACTTCATTCGCCCCAATGTAAACCATATTTACTCTGTCTGAACCATTCCCTATTCCCTATATAGTTCACTATGTCCATACCAGTTACCTATTTCAGCCGCAGCTTCATCTATTTATAGCGTAGCGTAGGTGATGTGCAAAGTGATGTCATCAACATCATTGATCCATATTGACAGAAGTGAGAGACTGTAAGTTTTAAATTCTTATAAATGCGAATTGTGTCAGTGTTTTGGAGAACATAGCTTATAGTTAACACTAAGGCTAACATATTCATACTAGAAGCCCCAAAACTTCTTTTGACAATTTTGATTTCATGGGGACTTTAAGAAGGGCACTTGCACATTTTCTGCATTAGCCACAGACTTTATATTGCTCTTAAGTTTCTCTGCAGCCAGCGCGCATTAGAAACAGCATGACACTGATTGCATTTACTCACAGACAAAGGCGAAGCTAGAAACACTTGAGCTCACAAATATTCACATCCTACCACACACTTTCCTATCAGAACAACATAGCGGTTCTGAGAAAGCCCCTTAGAATCAACCACAACGCGGCTGCTGGGAGTAATTGGCCAGCTTTCTGCAGTCTAATGGAAGGCGCAGTGCAAGGCTGGATCTATGCTATAAAAAAGGAAGCAAGAACTTCTCAGTGGGGTGCAAAAGCCACATCCTCCCTTGGAAAGGTCCTCAAACTCACAATCACATCCCACAGTGCAGCCACAATTGGGCTGAGTGGAAGTTGAACACAGTGGTCAGGTAAGGCACACACAGAGATTGGTTACTCGCAGTGTTCAAATGAGTGGCACAGCGCTGACTCATATTACAGCAAAAAAGTGAAAAACTGAATTTTTAAATTTTTTTAAGGCCTCTAACAAATCTAGAAGCACTAAAATTCTAAATTCTGCATTGAAAATAATGCCACTTAATGTGATTTGATTTCTGTTTTTATATCTTGATGATCTTAATTACAAAGGGCACTTTAATGTATTTTAACAACGACCATGAAAGTCATCTTTATCTCAGTTTAAGTGCCATGACTAATATCATCACAAATGTCCATTAACTCACAGCTAGTATTGTGGATGTTTTATGGACCAGTATTTCCACCGTAACGTGTGCCATAAAGTTACATTTTATGTGCTGCAAAGCACAGATTCCCTATTGAGTGGATGAGATCCACGTTCTATTCAGCCTTTAACCAATGCCAAAGAGGATCACATGCTTTGACGGAATAAAGAAAACAGCACAGTGAGAACTAATGAGACAGCTAATGAGACCACGAGATTTCGAAGAGAAATCCAAGAAAAAGCCCCGACAGGAGATTCTGGCTTCACAAAGGCATTGCATCATATGTCTCAAGCACTGATAAATGGTGGCGTTTCATCCAAAAACAAATTATGTTCCAAAAAAATACGGTTTTATTTTTTCCATGGAATACAAAAATTGAAATTTGTTCAGTATATTTCAGAATGATATTCTACAACTCAACCCCCCACCCGCATCTATGAGAACATACACAAACATTAATCTCACACACTTATCAGCACATCTTTAAGCATGAAAAAAATCCCTGACCCCACCCTGACCTGATGCCATAACCCTTTCATAGATCAATGTGCATCTTTGTATAAACTGTGTCCTGAAGGGATTCAGTGGGACCAACAGCCTGATTACAAACAGACTGTTACAGATGAGCCCGTCTTTCCCACTCTTATCTTCTTACATAACCGTAGCCTTCACCAACATCAATGGCATGCAGAAGGTCCATTCATATGCAAGTTCAATTTGAATGTGTCACTCAGATTAATAAAATGAACAAAACCGCATACATTAATTGGTTTGAGTTTTTTTAGACCCCTAAGACCTTGGATTTTGTATGTTATTTTAATGTGCATATTAACAGGCTTTTAAAATAACATTTGAACCATGTCATGATGACCATGTGTTTATTTTCATTGATTTCTATAATAGCACTCGTTGCTATTAAATTGTTTTTTTTTCTTCTTTAATCGAAATGATAATTAAATAAACGCTTCATATACACTCACTTGTGCAGTACAAAGGTAAACATGTCACTTCTCTTTCCAAGATCGAACTGCACGCCGAACTGCTTCTGAAGTCTATTGCAGCCTATGCGCGTACAGTATGCTAATGCATAATAATTCAATAAACACTGTGGATAATTGCTTCAAAATCATTTTACATTGGTCACTTTTAGAACAGGCTAATGACTTATCCCAGTAGCCCAGTTGCTTGCGCAGGATTCATGCCCCGCTTCCTCGAGCTCTTCGAACAATAGCATCGCCTGACTGTCCAAAACACAGAATTACTGGAAGCGCGCACATCCGTCGAGCACGACCTCTGGCCCATCCAAACATTCCTTACATCCGTCGTCATAATCACAAAACTATCAATTCATTCATAAAGTAGTGTTCACGACATTGAGGCTGCACAATAACCCAAATCTGTGTTGTGAACTATCAATCACTGGGTCAAAAAAATAACGCAGTCCCGTTATTTTATATCACTCCATTCTAATTTCATTTGTTTAGTCGCTTTTTAAAACTAGGCTTTATTTGGGATCGTTCCCCATCTCTTCCACGTTATTTCACGCGTGCTTATGATGGGATGCTATTTGACAATACAGACTCACTGCAAGAGGAGAGCCAACGTTCCGTCATTAAGAATTAAAAAATATTAATATTTTACAGTAAGTAGCCTAGGATACGCAGGGCGCGTTGATTGGTCATCTTACCGTGTCCAAAAAAAAACGCGAAGTTTCCCTCGGTGTGTTGATATGTTGTGCAAGGAGAGCAGGATAAGCAGCGCGAGCGCCTTCTCTTAAGGTCCAGCGATACTGTCTACTGCTGCCGCGCGCTGCACACCATGTTACCGTAGAGACACGAGCCGCGGCGCTGCTCTGCTGGAGGAGGAGGCTGTGCTGTGCTGTGCGTCTACGGAACTGCACCGGACGAGCGGATTTAAAGCAAGGGAGGGTGTTGGTAGGATTACGTGGTGCCGCTTTAATAAGATGTCACTACGCCGAATGGGACCTCTGCTACTGTGTCTGGGCCCTTTTAGAGGGGTACAGCAACACCTTCTGGGAGAAAAAAATAAGCTCACGTGGGAGTCATGAATGTTAGCTTACTGTAAACATAGATAGATAGATAGATAGATAGATAGATAGATAGATAGATAGATAGATAGATAGATAGATAGATAGATAGATAGATAGATAGATAGATAGATAGATAGATAGATAGATAGATAGATAGATAGATAGATAGATAGATAGATAGATAGATAGATAGATAGATAGATAGATAGATAGATAGATAGATAGATAGATAGATAGGAGGGGACAACTGCTATGAGGTGGAGAATAACATGGTGAGAAGATACTGGGAATCTGAGGCTCTAATAGTGTGAAGTCAGTACATTTCCGAATGTAGAAAACAGATTTTCCTTTCACTAAATGACTATGAAATACAATAAAGCGAGGAGGATCCAAACCATGATATATCTGTGGTGTGAGACTAAGTAGCTTTAAAACTTCTTAATGCATGATCTTAAAGGCTAGCAGCCAAGCAGAGCTTTGACAGAGATCCGGCTAATTAACAGCTTCCCAGCAGGATCTGCTCGAGATGCATGATGACCCACCAGGAAGGCAAACATCAAGACAAAAATCTTCCATTCTCTCTGACATCATGACTTGCAGCTATTGCAGCATTTTGTTTTAACACGTTAAAGGGATAGTTCATCCAAAAATGAAAATTTGCTCTTAGTTTACTCAGGCTACCCATGATGTAGGTGTGTTTTTTTCTTCAGTAGAAATGTAATGAAGATGTTTAGCTGAAACTGTGGTCCTTGGTGATTCTTATATCGTCACTTCGAGAGTAAAAAAATACAGGCAACACATAATGAACACTGGTGGCTCCTGACGATACATTGAGGTCTTGTTTCATGAAGCGAAACAATCTGCCTGTGCAATAAACTGAACAATAGCCTATTTACTGCATTGTACCCGTAATCCAAAGCCTCTGCAAACGGTCCTGAGCGCGTCCATGGCAGTCTGGAGCAGTTCATTTTGTCTTGCCTGTATATGTTTTTTTGATTCTCAAAGTGATAGTCATTGACTTGCATAATACATGAATCACCAAGGACCACTGTTTCAGCTAAAAATCTTCTTTGGTGTTTTACCAAAGAAAAAAAGACACCTACATCTTGGGTGGCCTGAGGATGAGTAAATCAACAGCAAATTTTCATTTCTGGGTAAACTATCGATTTAACGTGAATAGTCTTAAAGTCAATTTCACATAAAACTTCTTGATTATTAGACGACAGGGTTCAGAATTGAACAGAAATTGCCTTATTCTATGATATAATTCTATGATAAAATGAAATTAAATTAATATTTGTCTTACTGTAGATTTGTACAACCCCGTTATAGCGTCAAAATTCAAGAGCTGCATTTTTAATCGTACATTCCAGTTCTAACTCTCTGAAATGAATAGGAGTTAAAATGACCAATTCTGTTAAAGAGATAGTTCACTTTGAAATTAATTTTTGATATGCTTTAGCTTATGGGCATCCAAGATGTAGGTGTCTTTGTTTCCACAGTACTTTCAATTTTGATATGGAAGACGATTTCGATATATCAACAGACAACGTTGATTTTTTTTTTTTTTTTGCAACCGTGCAAGAGATCACTTCCGGCGCTTGCGCAGACCGAAGCGCCCGTGCCTTCAGATCAGTTGGACGTGGCTGTGGTTACAAGAGGTAAAAACGATATAAATACTGTTCGTTTTCTCACATAAACCGCTCTTTTCATGTCTTAGGCCATCAATGTGTACTTACGAGTCATTAAATCATGTTTAATTTGGACTTCTCTGTGCATGCTCTTTGAGGTGGACCCCATAGACCTCCATTATATGACTGACAGACAAGAACGGTTTGACCTAAAAATATCAAAATTGAAAATACTGTGGAAACAAAGACACCTACATCTCGGATGCCCTTGAGGTAAGCTAAAACATATCAAAAATTAATTTCAAAGTGAACTATCCCTTTAAATGGATTGAAACCTTTTGAAAAGTTTTCCTAACACAGTAATTCCAAGGTTAATGAGTTTGATTCCCAAGGAATGAATAAACCAATAAAATCTACAGTATATATTGAATCCAGCGCACGTCACAAAATCATCCTCCAATTGTTTAAATAGTGCTGAAAAAAATATACATTTTCTGTTGTTGTATTTTTCATTTTTTAAATTAAACCATCCCGATATCGATTTCTAAAATGCCAAGATCAAAATGAGAAAAATGGACTTTATAGCTGAATTATAACAGTAGACATTCTAGTAATAACAAATTAAGTTATTAATATCCACTGAAATGAATAGGAGAAAGAATGACCTGCTTTAAAATCACACCACTGGTCATTACTGTCTAGTCCATAAAGCATGACTGAAGAGTCTCATGGAAGATTGGGCAAACAACTTGAAAATACCTTAATCAAATCCTGGGAGAGTAGATGATCACGTTATGATCTATGAGAGCGAGTATGTGTGTGTTTTGAGTGGCTGTGTTACTGGTATATTGAGATGACTGCTGTGGAGTCTTATCCCAGGCCAAAGCTCTGACTCAGCTGATGTTGATTGCATTAGTGTTGCTATATCTTCAACTCTCTCTCTCTCTCTCTCTCTCTCTCTCTCTCTCTCTCTCTCTCTCTCTCTGTGTGTGATTTAGAAACTGATGTGAACACTGCTCCTCATCTGATTCCCCCTCTTGGTTTGTTGGCTGTGGCAAGCATTATTCTATAGGCAAGCTCCAGAGTTGCATTTTCTCTCTTTTAGTGTTTTCTTACGAGATTGCATTGTCCGTAGGGCTTTGTTTTGTTTGTTTTTTTCGCTTTTATATGCACTGGACACAAAGTCCAAGAGAATATCACAACACAGTCACAGTCTATCCACAAAGAAGGAAGCACCACCAAAACCTGCAGATTATTGTACATGTTCTGCCCTGATATTAAAGGAAAAATCCGATCTCATTGTTTTAAACATGCTCAAATGCTGTCCTGTATCTCAAAGAGTAAAGCATGACAGCAATACCAAGGTACAATAGGTTGATTCCCAACCAATAAAATCTATCCCTTGAATCTGTCAATTGTTTAAATTGTGTTGGTTTCTGGTTCTGTATTTAAACCACCCCCAATATAATTTTCTAAAATATCAAGATCAAGATTAAATGTAAATTTCTTTATAACTGAAATACACCCAAATGAACCAGAATCAAAACAAAATCAGTCAGTAAATCTGAATCAGGTCATCTTTATCAATATCCATGCCTTAAGCATCAATATAAACTGCCCATTACAGCTTATAGCTTTAGCAAAGAGAGAATTTCTTTTATGTATGAACCAAGTGTATATTATTACTGAAAAACACCCAAATGCATCAGAATGAATCTAATCCAGTCCATCAAAAGTGTTCAACAGAGAGCGCAACACTTTGAATAGCTGAAAGCAAAATCAAATTAGCCAAGAGACTTAATAAATGAACACAACAAATGCACAGCATGTTCCAAATTTTATGAATAACTGGAGGTTAAATTCTGTGGGCACAGATTCAGTCATCAATAAATTTCCAGCATGCATGCATCCTCAACATTAAAATGAACAATCCCCCTGTGAGGAAGCCCTCTCACTGTAAAAAATAATCCTGTAAAAAAACGGTAAACTACTGGCAGCTGTGGTTGCCAGCATGATACCGTAAAAATACGGTGCGTTACCGTTTTTAAAATACCGTTTTGTCAGCTACAGTATTATGCTGTTAAATTACATTATACTGTATCACTGTAAATTAACAGCATTTAGCTGTAGCTGACAAACGGTATTTAGTTGTTAATTTTAAAAATGGTAACGCACCATATTTTTACGGTATGATGCTGGCAACCACAGCTGCCAGTAGTTTACCGTTTTTTTTACAAGATTATTTCGAGGGCTTGGAGCCAGAGGGGCGTAAGTGGCATTTTGGGCGAATATGAGTTCTTTATATCAAAATAAAGGTCTCGATGAGCTCTATCCAATGGTGACAAAATGCCTATCTGAGATCAAACTGTATTGAATAAAGCAACAAAAAGGCGTATTTGACTTTTTGTTTTTTTTGAAAATGTTTTAGATCATGTTCATTGTGTTAATATGCCATACATTTTTACTTAAATACTCATTTCATGTAAGTATGCCTGTGGTTGCAATGTTTGTGGGTTAAGGTTAATAATACAGGTGATTGAAGCGTGGTCTAAATTTTGTTTTGTCTCTCCTGTAAAGTTTGTTAAAAGCCACTTACGCCCTTCTGGCTCCAAGCCCTCGATTTTTTTACAGTGTAGAAAGCAGTTCTAGGCAGTGGCGTAGGTTTGATTTTGAAATTGTTGGGGACGGGGGCATCAAAATATAAATATATTTAAATTATTGCTAGGGATATATCAGTGTCACTGGATATTGGTAGGGTCACGTCCCTAGCGTCCCTACTAAATTCTACGCCCCTGGTTCTAGGTAAAACACACGATCAAAAGGAAACCGTGTTTAGGGTTACTGGTGTTACATTTCTGCCTGACTCGGAGACCTGTGAAGCAGGCGACACTTTCACCTGGCCACTGTCTCGCTCAGCGACAGATAATCCTTACGCTTTTCATGTCACCTCTGCTCAGTTAGGGGATTATCTATCGGGTTGAGCTATTTCTGGTGAAGCAGGACAAGCCGCTCCATAATCTTAGTTGAAGCTTGACCAACCCCAACAAGTGTGGTCAGTGAACACAAGCACACAGGTCTCAACTTACTGCCTCTTACAAGCACAAGGTGATGATTGATTTAATGAGCTTTACACAGTCTTAATGCTTTGACTAGGTGCTGAGACACCTTTCACCTCGTACCTTGAATACAGCGGATGTTCTCAGCGCAACGATGCACAAGCGGCAGAATGGAACGGGTGAATGAAAAGAGCTTCTCAAAGCTCTCGCTGTACTCATGCATTTGGCTTTTTCACAGTGCATTATGTCTTTGAAGAGCAATATTAAACTGATATTCTCCAAGTAGACTGAAAGGTCAAATAAGCTACCGCCTACCGGTGTGCATACACTACGTTATTTGCGATTCACAATCATTGACATTAGCAGATGCTTCTTAGTCTCATAAAATTATGTCTTCTGTCAAAGCCACCTGTGGTCTAACCAAAGGGTTAGGCTAAATAAATGCTGGGCAGAGTGAAGGAAATTGCCTTTTTCATGTGTAATCCATGATGTGGGAGTCATTTATACTCCGCAGCCTCCCCATATAAAGGATATTACTGTAATTATGATATTGACAGGGGTGGGTAATGTCCAGAGGAGAACATCTATTTCAACAGGGCAGGGCAGAGGGATGCTCCTCAGTGCACGGAGGCACATTACTGAGAGTGCTCTCGAAAGCAGATTAATGAACTTCGATTTGGACCTCACACCCTTTCTCTCAAATAATAGAGATAATGAGGAAAGGGATGGGTTCAAATTCAGATAAAAAAATAAAAAACAAGCATTAAAATAAGCTAAAATCACAAAAATCAAGATATTTATTATTTGCATACTATACTTTTACGCCTTTACGCAATGAGCTTATGCTGCGTTCGCACCACGTTGTAACCGTGATTTAGAGAAGGCAACCCATGACGTTCTACTCTGAGCTGTTCACGTTTAACACTAACAATATCGAAATGAAACTGCAGCAGTCAGGTACAGGAGCTTTGAGACGTGAAGAAATTTAATGGAGTCTATTAATTCTTTGTTCATGAATTTTGGAGGAGGCGTGGCTTTGGAGACACTCTAAAGGGTGGGTGTGATCTAATGCTTTCAAAGCTAGCTTGCTATTGCTAGCTGCTCCGAAATTGCCTACCCTACCTTTAATACAATCTTTAAAGGACAAGTTCAGTATTTTATTACTAAAGCCCTGTTACAGATCCCAATTAAAGATCGTTTCTGATTAAATAGAATGGTTAAGATTGTTTTTAGATAGATGCAGCTCTCCTGAGAATTTTCAGATTCTGTGGTTGCACCCCCACACCTCTACAATGGTTGTGGTGCACATGAACAATCCTTCATAAAACGCATAAAACTTTAGTTTACAAAGACGTGAAACTCACTGAGTGGTCTAGGATGTTCACCGATATGCTCACACAAAAATGGCAGCAAAAGATGCTTTCCAACAGGTTTATCGTAGTTTTTGTACAACTCCATTGACTTGTATTGTATGTTCTGTGATGTGCGGTCTGCCGCCGGCAGTGGTGGACGAAGTACACATACCATGTACTTGAGTAAAAGTAAAGATACTCAAGGTAAAATATTACTCAAGTAAAAGTTGAAGTGCTGCCTTTGAACATTCACTTGAGTAAAAGTACAAAAGTATTTGCCTTCAAATGTACTTGAGTATCCAAGTACTTTTATTTTTTTATAGCTATAATGTCCTATTGTAATTTGTCACAAGACTCTTGCTTAACTCAATCTAAGTGAAGACTAATGACACTTTTGGCACACCAATCTATTAATGAAATGACATTAATTAGTCTGACACTACCGGTCAAAAGTTTAAGATCGGTAAGATTTTTTATGTTTTTAAAAGAAGTCTCTTCTGCTCACCAAGGCTGCAACTTTTTGATTAAAAAAAAAACAGTAATATTGTGAAATATTATGACAATTTAAATTGACTTTTAATATATATTAAAATGTAATTTATTCCTCTGAAGAAAAGCTGAATTTTCAGCATCATTACTCCAGTCTTCAGTGTCACATGATCCTTCACAAATCACTCTAATATGATGATTTGCTGCTCAAGAAACATGTATGATTATTATCCATGTTGAAAACAGTTTTTTACATTTTTATTTCAGGATTCTTTGATCAATAGAAAGTTCAAAGAACAGCATTTATTTAATATTTTTATTTATTTTATTTTATTTATTTTTATTTAACTGGTTCCAGTTAGTGTTACTATATTAAATATACTATATTAAATATACTATATACTATACTATATTACTATATTAACTATATCAAATCCATGGTGAATGTTGCCGGTCTGTGGACGTAAAGTATTAGGCCCTACTAGTTTATTCACGGCACAATGTTTCTTCTGGTTTCCATGACAGCGCTGTTTGATCCAATAGAGATCTACGGTTAATAACGGAGAAATGTGAATGCATCTCACTAGTTATCGCAACGATGTGTTGGCCGCGTCAGCGCGAATTTTGCCGGCAGAAAAATGGTCCAAGCAATCGTTCGGTTTGTATGCGTACCGAACCGGAAGCCTCGAACCGAAACGGTTCAATACCAATATATGTACCGTTACACCCCTAATATATGTTATGGGAGCAGCCAATTTCCCTCCAAAATTAAACACAAAAACGTATTAGCCTAATGCAGTGTTTCTGCTAGGCTACTCCCCAGAAAAAAAGTTATTATATGCAAGTCATTTTAGTGGCAACGTAAGCAATGTACATTATGAGTCAATACTTACCGATATTGCTCCAATAATACTGCTCTTTGTCCCGCTTAAAATCATTGTCAACGCGATTTGTTTGGAACTATTGAGAGCTACACGAGACCGGGCGGCGGCGAGATCACTGTCACAACCATCTATGTACGCAACTCTCATATTAAACGGCTCTGGTTTGCGCTTAGTATATAAAGCCAAGGCAAGTTCAAAACAAAGCGCGTGCGCTGTACTGTGATTGGTGGCTCGTTTGACCAGTTACGTTTTTATCCACTCATAAATAAAAAAAGGAACGACTGATTTTGAAAATGTAGTAGAGTAAAAAGTAAGATATTTGACTTTGAAATGTAGTGGAGTTAAAGTAAAAGTCCCACAAAATTTAAATACTTGAGTAAAGTACAGATACGCAAAAAAGCTACTTAAGTACAGTAACGAATTACATGTACTTCGTTACTGTCCACCACTGGCCGCCGGAAACGGAAATGGTGTTGTTTGTATTCTTTCTGTAGTCTTATGCAGTCGCGGTATCACAGGCTGCAGCATACAAGTGGTTTGCTTGCAATCGGCAAAGGTCCATTATCGCCACCAACTGGGCTGGAGTGTCTATTATTCAAGCTCTCAACGGAAGAATGTACGGTTGTGAGGTGTTCGGAAAAGTTTTATGCATTTATGAAGGATTGTTCCTGTGCATCTATGCTATCTTTGTCTAAAAAACAATCTTAACCATTCTATTTCATCAGAAACGGTCTTAAAACGGAGCTTTAATTGTAAAATACCGAACCTGTTCTTTCAATGGCCATTACACGTTAGGTGTTTTTATACCATGGAGTTTATGGATATACATTTTTATAGTTCATTATTTCATTCTCTTAAATATTTTATCAGGTATTAATTGTAAATTGTAAAAAATAAAAATAAAAAAAAATCATCCTTATCCAGTAAATAACGAACTGCAAAAGTCACGGGGCTTGGACAATGGGAGACCTTGGTGTCAAAAGATTGAGAACCACTGGTGTGGAGTGAATGACTATGAATCATTTCTTTTTGACTGAATCATGTCATAAACCTACAGTGTTATTTCTATATAGTGAATCAAATACACAACTTAGAACTGTGATTTACTGACTGGTTGTTCATATGACAGTCAAAAGCTAAAATGTAAAGCAACTGTAAGCAAAAAATGAACAATATTTTGTAAAAAGGTTACCACATTGCTTGTCCATTTAGCATTGTTGTTTAATTCACTCATAAAAGCATCTTACAACATTTACAACTAAATTAAGCATCAACAGACAAAAAAAGAGTTTGATAATGGATAATGAATTAGCATAATGAGTCATGATAACATCTATTGAATTAACATGAGTAGTGAATAATGCATTATCTGTACAAAACGTTCAGATATCTAACAACTATAATTATGTCATAATATTGAAAGCTTCAGTGTCAGTTTTTCTCAGCCTTGTTTATCAGTCAGAGAATTTTGCATATGGCAGGTTTAAAATTCAACACGTGTTGCGCAACAAGGACAATCTGTACGCTTGACATCAGGATCGATATCAAACACCTGGTGATTCTATACCTTAAGTACACAGATGAGGCGATGACATTGGTGCATGTTAATGGACCCCGAAGAAAAAGGATGTTCAATTTTTATTACAATGTCAATATAAAAGGTGGCGCCATTCAGGTCGTTTAGCATTAGCCTATAAACAAAAGCGGCCAAACATTATCGGTTACATTTAGCTGTATGTGAGAATGAATTTAGAGGGTAGGTGGTAAGAGCACTTGCGGTCAGTGTTTGAATTATTAAAGTGTTTGTCAATGTCACTGGTGCTATTAGCAGCGGATTGCCTTAAAGGAGAAATGTTGATGTAAGGTTGTGGGAAAACGCTCAGTCACAAAATATTCCACTATGTCAAGCCAAGAAACACTGAACATCTGCAATGCAGCCCCAGCTCTCATACCAGAGTCAGCCTAAAGTCTTGTATAACAGCAGCTGAACAGCAAGAGACTGAAAAATGAAAAAAAGAAAACAAAGCTAAATTAATAATGATGGTGGAGCCCACCAGCAGCAGGAGAGTGTTGCTGCAATATTGATGAGATCTGAACAGAAACAGAGTCTGAATTCTATGCTCGTGTGTGCGGAGGCTTAGAAGCGCTGTGAAAAGCTTGTTATCGGTTTGACGTATGTTGTTACCTGCTTATTAAGCTATATAAGACTTCTTTTTGACAAGACCAGGGAATTTAAATGCAAAGTCAGCTCACTAACATCAAACATCAACTTTAGATCCTCACAGCACAAGAAAAAAAAAAACAGGATAATATTTTTCTCTGGTTTTGACACCAAAGAGATTGCACATTGAATAATCTGTCAGAATGCGGATAAAGATGGTGACTTAAATCATGGTATCTTATCTTATTATAGGTTACAAGTGGCATCAACCCAATAAAAAATAATGGTTGTCACCATTACATAGTCAGGTTAGGTATAGTAATCTGCACTGTAAAAAATATGCTCATGATTTGTAATCACAACATTTTCTCTTTTTTTTATTCTAAACTGTTTTAATTATTGATTTCTTTTAATTATTTTAATTTCTTCCATGTAAAGCGCTTTGAATTGCCACTGTGTATGAAATGTGCTATATAAATAAACTCGCCTTGCCTTGCCTTTTGTCAAATCAACTTAAATAATTTATGTGGTTCAGATAACATAATATTTTGAGTTTATGATGATTAAATCAATCTCCTTCATTGTATTAACTCAATTTTTCCATTTCAATGAACTTAAAATTTTAAGGCAACCAGGTTACTTCATTTTTTAAGTTAAACCAACAATATCTTTTTACAGTGTGTGTAATGTTGCACATGAAAAAGCACTCTGAGCCAAAATACCCCAAAATATACTTAATTTACTTTTTCAACAATTGCTGCAATGCCACAAGATCCCTCTAAAAGTTGGGTTTATTATTCTAGTAATTCTAAATTATTCCTCTCCAACCCAATTAATTTGCTTGAGTTGGCTTTTAGAAGTTCCAAATCAATATCTGCACCATCCTTAAAGTGACCCATCCATTTTTTTGTAAAGCATATCGGCGGTTTAAATACTGTATAGCCCATAAAATCCTGAATTATTCATGTAGTGTAGATGGATGAAAGTGTAAGCACTGTGAGAAAAGTGTTGAGCCAAATAAGAGCAGTTTAGGAATGACTTGCTACTGCTAAGACAGAGACATTTATGAAGGTTTATTAAGATGAACGATGATGTCGAAGCTGTTTTGTCTGATTTACTCTCTTGCTGCTCTCCGGAGTGTTTTGCAGAGACCCAGAATGCTCCTCATAAACTGTATTCCTCAGCTGTTATCATTCAAGTAAACAGTAGCCGTTTTGATCAAATGGGTGTAGTGTTTCTCTCAGGAGCGGGAAATGGCCACTTGTGTCAATTATTATTAATGCTAATGAATAAAAGTTTCTCCGTGGTACTTTGTTTCATCTGTTCACTCCCACAAAGACACCCATCAGTGCAAACATATGATCAACAACAGCCACACACACCCATGAAAATTCACTTTTTTTTCTCAGTTCGGAAATGAAGAGAAATTAATGAGGTTTACTGGAGCAGAAAGGCCTAATCTTTTGTGTTTAAAAGGGCAGAACAGAGAAAACATTTAACTTTACGATCTTCTATAGGTTCAATCTGTGGTTCAATGTTGGTGCACAATCAAATGGGTTGCAGGTCCGTATAAAATAAATAAAAATATTATGTTTTATTACTATATTAAACTATAACTAGCCATATAATCCTGAACACTGCAAAAATGTGCATTTTTTTTACAGAAAAGTTACATATATTTTTACTGTATTGTTACAATACAGTAAAAAATGTATGGTTAAATGGTATAGGCTAAATGGTTAAAAAAATAAATAGTAAAAATCACATTCATTTTACTGTAAAATACTGTCAAATTTATGATTTTGGCAAGTAAAAACTATGAATTACTGTATTATTCACAATCAAAAACAGGACAATGACGTTACCAGAATGACCACATATGGATCACACATATTTTATTTAAATTGTTTTAAATAGTTTATCTTATTTATGATATAATGTCAATTATTGTTTTGCATTAAATTTGATGTTATTTTGGATCATGTTTATTACATTATGATGTTTGTTAGTCTGATGTTGATCTATGACCCTATGCATGTCTGTGTAGAAGTATTGGCTATTTGTGGACAGACCACTTGATTATTTTTACCATAACATTACAGTCTTTTAGAGTCGATGAACTCTGTTTGTGTCACTGAATCATTTTCCCATCATTGTAAAGCTGCTTTGAAACAATCTGTATTGTATAAAGCGCTACATAAAGGTGACGTACAGTTTATTAAATATTTATATTTAGTCTATTACCATAAATAAATTATCATCTTTTTAAAGGGAGGAGAAAACACATTTTTGGTTGAAGTCAAATTGGACCAGTTTTGGCTTTGTGTCCAAACTGGACCAGTTAAGTTGCATGTCCTCAAAACCATGAAGAAAAAGAAGCACAACCTAGACAAGACAGATAATAGTTTTTTGTCACTCTACCCCATACCTAAACCTAACCCTAAACCCAACTCGTCACCTAACTGACGTTAAAGGTAAAGCGTCAGTTGTATGACGACCCGGGATCGTCATCTACCGACGTTTAAGGGGGCCCTAAAAAGTCGTATATTGACGAATGGTCAAAAGACGTCCCAAAACGTCAGTTATATGACGAATTGGGATGAGACTGTGTTAAGCCACACACTAAAAATGGGACTTCATCCAAAATGCTAAACACAGTTCTCTACATTAGACGCATCACTCAAAACTCACAGCTCTTTAAATGGCACACTCACTTACAGATTACACACAACGATCATGTGTGAAAAACGTACGCATAATCCGTTGACTTAGAAATCAAAACCCTTTAGCACGACAATTTTCAATCATCTCATCTCCTCTGGAAGACCTGTGGGATATTCAAACCCCAAATCTGAACCTATTATATAATCTTGCCCTCAATTAGGCTGAGTCAGACTCAGAGTGTTTGGGAATACATTTTTTAACACAAGGCATTATTTTAAGAGCATAATTCATTCCTGAATGGTCCTCGCAACGTGAATTATTTTAAACGGAATCCTTGCATTTTTCCTAGCATTTTTTTTATAAATAACTTATGCTGATCAATAAGAAATTCGCCTAATAAAATATACAACCATAATCATATCCAGTGGCACTCCAGAATATCAGAACATGTGTAACCTTTTCTTATGAATGTATCAACCACCAAATAAATGAATAATTCCGAGAAGTTCAAAGCTTCCTCTGTTCGACTCTTGATCAAAGTATCTTTCCCACAGAGACTGAAGCGATTATCAGAGCACATGTGCAGTGACATGCACAGAGCTGCCCTCTTGCTGTTGCTGATGGCAAGATGTCACAAAGCACCACATGAGACTATTTTCTTATGATAAACATGTTAAGGTTTCATTATTGTGCACAAATGTGGATTACAGGGCTCGCTATGCGGCAGACACCTATACACCAAATTAGTTTATTTGCATTTGGCAGTAACGGTAAACCCTGTTAAAGCGATACTGTAGAGTAATTGGCTTTATATCCTCAAACAACAAACTGTGCCAAACATTGACTCTGAGCTGCTGCTGTACCTCTAGAGAAATACACAGAGGTGGGTTGGTGTGGTCAGATAAGACTCTTCTCGTGATGGGTCTTATGACTCAACATACCCTGAAAGCACCTGTGAGTTAAGATCAATTTTGTGTGGGTATCAGAACGTGTTTCAGTACCGATCTTAGTAGGTTAGCTGGGCAAAAACAGAGTGCATATCTCTTTACACGCGCCTCTCAGCTGTTCAGTGAGTGGAACACTGCCTATCAATTATGCATGGGATGTAATGCACACTTTGTCTATACTGTATAGGGCGCTACTGCTAAAAATGGAAAACATTTAAAAATGTTATCTTGGGTAAGCATTCATTAAAGAGATTCAAGTACTATTACATTGTTTATCTCATGTTGTTCCAATAACTAACTGGTTTGAGTGGGGTCAACTTAAATTGTTCAAATTAGTTCAATCAAATTAACTTTTAGCACTTTCTTATTCTTTTGAGTTAAACAGACATATTTTAAGTAAGTTGAATTGTTTAACTGGTTTAAATTCTATGAACTTGTTTCTTTTCATTTAGACAAACTTAAATTTAGCTTAAACCGGGCTGGGATTTCTATTTCCCAGCATGCTTTGCTTTGCCATGATACTTAAAAGGGATAGTAAGAAACACTAAAATTAAGTGTTTGATTAATGTTAAGTGGGAGATTTATTAGTGTTTAATATTTAGTTTTGCTAGTTTAGATGAGTTTGTTTTTTTTCTTACCTTAAAAATTTTGATGTGACCGATTACATCAAATTATTTGAGTTTTGCCAACTTATTTGGGTTTACAGTGTGTCCGATTTATATGCGTCCGAAGTCCGATTTATGGACAAATCATTCTATTAAGTCCATTTTTACAAAATTAGTCTAATGCACAAAACCAGTCTGAATGATTTGTTCACAAATCGGACTGACGCGATTCTTCAGTTCAACTCACTGATTGAATGATTCACTGTTAAAAGTTCACTGGATGGGACGATTATTATTGAAAAATGAATTATAATGAATAATGACTAATGATAACCAACATGGTACCAATATAACATATATCCCTACCATTTCCTAGGGAATAACTGGAATCCTGCTGATCTTAGTATCTCGTTCACTTTACTAAAACATTTCTCTGTCTGATGTTGTTTAAGTCTCCACTGTGATCTACGCTATCTCATGACCAATTCGTACGAATTCGTACGAGTGATTAAAAAGTGGCCAATTCGTACTAATTCATACGACCTCACTCGTATGAATTCGTACGATTTGTCTAAACCCACGTGATGGGTAGGTTTAGGGGCGGTGTCAGGGGTAGGTCATTCGTACGAATTCATACGAATTGGCCGATTCGTAAAATATGTACGATTTAGCAAAAACATACTAATTCGTACAAGTGAGGCCGTACGAATTGTTACGAATTAGCCACCTCGTAAAATTCGTACGAATTCTCGTGAGATCGGGTTGTGAAATCTACTGTACAATCATCTCTCACCCTCTCTCCATCTCCACCATCGCATTTCATTAGGAAATGTCCCCACTTCTTGTCACTTGTTTAACAGAGCGTCTCTTTTTATTCTGAGCTGGACAGTCAGCTCACAGCCTGGACCAATGTCTGAACAATAGTCTTGACGTAATTGTGTTGACTTTCAATAAGTGTTAATCTCATCTATGTATCCTTTTATGTACAAATACTTTGCAATTCACTCTGTTTACAAAGCTATCAGACTCAGTCTTGAATAATTAAAAAGAGAATGAAAGAGGCTTCAAAATCAAACCACAGCTTATGGACTACTCCCTAGTGCTGCGCAAAATACGCTCCAAGACCATCGATTTAAGAGGCTCATGATCAAAGAACAGAGAGAAGCATAGGCTCTATCTATGAACACATCAATCACATTTGCACAAGTCCTTCGATTTAAGTCCAATTTGAGACCAGCTTCACATGGGAGCGGTTTTAATTAATGTGGATTGCCCTAATTAGCCCCTTTGTGACTGTCTTAATTACCAGGACAAAAACCGGGACACCCCAGTCTGAATTAGCGTCATGCTAGTGGATTCTTAGCCTTATTTTTTATGCAGCAAGGTCAAATGTTTCCGTTCTGCTCTCCTTGCATTAATGAGACTGAATCTGCATGTGCATCGAATTAGATTTGACAGATTATCGTTCCTCTGCTAATCTCTGCCATTGGTATCTAGGGAGTATTTTTTTTCTAAACGAAACTCGATAAAGACTCCATCCATTAACATACTATAACAGCAAAGTTCCCAGAGGTGCCCCAACTCTGCCGGTGTGAAAAAAAAGTTTTCGTATGGTTCATAGCTTGTAAAAGAGATTCTGAATCCCAATGGGACCTCCTGGTTAAATAAAGGTATAATATTGTTAGGAGAAAGTATGGAAGCCTGTTATTGCCTCAGAGTAAAAAAAACAACAACAAAGTATTTTTAATCGCAACTCGCAACATTCATTATCTTCCTTCACGTTTCAGATTGCTCATAATTTACCCAGGGTTAACAATTAATCCTGGATATTTATATGCTGCTGTAAATTCCTAAACCCTTCGTATTTGCATGTTTGTGTCATTGTCAAACCTGTTATCATAACACTCGAATTAGCCTTGCCAACTGTACTATCAAATATGGACTTTTTTTAGGGTAAGAATGAAACAGTCTCTTCTTCACTCCAAATTATGCGTTTTCCATCCAATCACCAACACCTGTCCTTCCATTAGCCTCTTGTTATCTTTGTGTATTGAAACCCTCAGTCATTGTCTGTTCATTGTCTTGTGCTAACGTTTCATGCTGTTGTTTCTCTGTCTGTTATTAAATGTGAGTTTATCATCCTTTTGCATCATGCATCATGTTTGTGGATTATCAAGTCAAGCCAGCGCGTGACCGTCAGAACTAATGTACGCAAAGTCGTATGCCGAACAGCCTTTGGCAGCTCAGGAGCCTTAATTAAATGGAGACTGGAGAATAAGAAGCTTCGCCAAAAGGACTGAGCTTCCATGGCAACAAAGTTGGGAAGGTTTAATTTATGTGCGAGGATTTTCTCTCTCTGTTTTTCTCTTTCCCCACATTATGAGGAGTCTCAAGAAAGCATCAGTGAATAGCGATGACACTGCCTTCTATTGGAAGTTCTTGTCACCCAGGGCTACTCATTGGTCTGAAGACACAGCTCATCAGGCGCTGTGGATTTGGTTATTGGTATGGTCTATATATAGCAGCTGGGCTGCAAACAGATGAGAGCAGACAACTAGTCCCTGGAGTAAATGAGCCTTTGCAGAGGCATTCAAGCAGTGGACATCTAGCAGACACTTAAGGGGGCACTCGCTATAGTTGCCTTAATGTCAGAGAGTAAATTGGGGTTTGAATTTCATTTAAGAGCAACATTGTTGAGAGAATTTCAAAGCCAACCAAATTCACATCAATTATTAAATAATCTCAAACAATGGTGCACGCTTATTGGAAATGTGAGCTTAAATTAAGTAAAAAAAAAAAATAATACAGTGAGGATAGTGAAAATAATTAATTTACAAATTATCTTATGGCAAATTATAAATTATATCATCAGTGCACCAATTTCAGTAAAAATGATACATGTATTAAGCTTTACATTGTGCAGAATCCTTTTGATTTTACTATTTTTCAAATTTTTCCAAAATTTGCTTTTTTAAAAAAGAGTTTTGATATAATCTCAGGACTTTTCAGACCGCAGTTCTGAATCTCTGAATGTCTGAACGCCTGTCAAAGATGATATTGTAAAGCTGTTTACCTTTTGATCATGCCAAGTTTTGACAACTTATGATATCTTGAAATTCAGACTTGTGAAAGACTAAGCTGAGTTTAAAGGGATACTCCACTTTTTTTGGAAATAGGCTCATTTTACAACTCCCTCAGGGTTAAACAGTTGAGTTTTACCGTTTTTGAGAAGAATAGAAGAATATCAGTAACCAGATCGTTTCTGGTCTCATTGACTTCCATAGTAGGAAAAAATATATACTATGGCACTATATATACAATATACAAGTCAATGAGACCAGAAACGGTCTGGTTACTGATATTCTTCGAAATATCAGAAAATCGGCTGAATGGATTCGAAAACGGTAAAACTCAACTGTTTTACTCTGAGGGAGTTGTTAAGTAAGCCTATTTCCAAAAAAAGTGGAGTATCCCTTTAATACTTAAGTAAAAATCCCCATTTCCAAAATTGGCTCCATAGCAAGGTATGCTGGAGGTTTCCATTTCTGACTCATGTTGAGTCACCATGGGAACTGGAGCTGTTTGGGTTAACTGGGATAGTACGGGGGGTTCTGATTTAATTGGACATATTTGTATTGCTATCCCTCGTATAGAGGAATAAACAATATCCTATTTACATTACATGATGTACTGTTAGACAGTACTTTCTAGAAGGGCCATCTAAACAGATCCTGTTAATGAACCTCACACCATATGATCTGGAAGCAGCCCAGTGCACAAGTAGGTTGCCATGGTGAGCGGTGGAAAGGTTCTCCCCCATGGAGAATGACTCAGACAAATTTGAATTGGGCAAAAGTCTGTTCCGCTGCTGTTTGAAAAATGTTTAGTCCGGAGGACTAACTCATTTACAACAACAATTTGTCTTATGGAAAAGAGAGAATGCACTTTAGCCTACAGCAGGATCAATATGAAAACAAAAAGCGAGTGACTAAATTAATACATATGTTTAAAACTGTCAACAACTCAGAACCAGTTTTGCGAGTTTTTTTTTTTTTTTTGTCATTGCATTTTGTGGAGCATAAGAAACAAATAGAGATTTTTTAAATTAAAAAAAAATTAATTTTTTAATTAAAAATTTAATTTAAATTTTTTTTTTTAATTAAATTTAATTTAATTTTTTAATATAAAAATGAATGTCCTGCCTGACTGGAAATAGCAAGTAGCAAATCATGGTTCATGGGGTATTGATTAGAAATGCACCGATATATAAATGTTGTAAGATACGATAACCAATAATTCTTTATATTTGAAAGTTGATAACCGATATAATTGGCTGATAAATATAAATCAAAAAATTTCATATATTTTTTGAGAGCCTGATTACAAAAACAAAAGTCTCACCATTAAAAGCCATGCATACAATCATAATGTTCTTATTATCATTTTATATATGACAGACTTGCACTGCACATGTTGCACTTAACTGTATTTAAAAGTGATTCCAATCATTTTTCAAACTATTTAAAACCATCTTGCCGAACAGTGCGCATCTGAAGTGTCCAAGTATAAGGAAATCTTCCATTATTTATCAGCCAAATTTTCTTAGCAGGCCAACGATAACATTAAAAGTGAACATATATCGGCAGATGAAGGACCCTTTATATGATACGGTTCTAAATAGGACCGTTACTACTTGTAAAAAACCTTTAAAGTAAAGTAAGAGTGTAGAACAGCAATTTTTCACTATGCTGTTTACCATCAAATGTGTAAAACTGGAAGGCGAATAAACATCTAGTTTTGCACTTTTCTCAAAGCTCTCGTGACTCAGTGTCTCTAAATGATGACTGGCTTAAAGTGCATAATCTGCGCAACCTCAGAGGAGACGTGTTGTGTCTGTGCAAACAGGGTCCCTGTTATTACATTACTGTCTGTTTAAAGTCACAGAGAGAGAGATAAACACGGCCAATTGAGTCTAGCGGTGTGGCCTGACAGGGAGTGGAGATCAACAGCGTCAGGGGGGACGCCTGTTGTTCGGGATCAAACTGACAGAGACATCAAATAACCCCGATTTCCGGGAACAAGCATTTCACACACAGGGAGAAGTGTGACTCAACAGTTAAAATGTCACTGGGAGGTGAATGAGTGACCTTTACAGCACATTTTGGTTCTAATAAAAAGCTACTAAAATTGGGCCATCAATATTGGAGAACAGGCACACATCTGGAGGCAGTTTGAGTCTATCAGCTCCTTCCTTCATGAAGCCGAAAAGACTGGTTTTTATTTGTTTAGCGATACTATCATCTCTCTCTTGGTTTTGGATCATCACATTAAAATGGCGGCTATAAAAATAAATCTAAAAAGACATTTTTACAAGCCTAACTGCATTTAGGATACAAATGACATGCTTTTTTTGCGGTTTTAAATACAAAGTGAATGTGTCTTACCAAATGTTTCTCTGTAAAACCTCCATGATCATCATGACAGATGGAAATTAAGGAATTCAATGCAAATTCCATGTGGACTCACGTATTCCCGAGGCGCTCGATCAACCGGCCGCTGAGCTCAACATCTGGAGATGTTGCTGATGGGTTCAGTTAACTCCTGCATCATCAGCTCCTGATGTGAACAAATAGATGAGGAGAGCTCTTCATAACGTGTTGTATTTTTGCAATGTTACAATTAAAGGTGCACTATGTAAAAATTATGAAGTAAAATATACAAAAAAACATTAGGCCAGTGTTATATATTTTGTTTAGTTGATTACTTACTATTTATAAATTGTGTAAATTGCGATATTAACCAAGAAACAGGGACGTTTAAGCAGTGTGAGGGATTGAGTAACCAGTCAATGGCGTCATATCAGCGCTTCCCTCAGTTTCCACTCTATCGTACTGCCTTAGTAACCATGGCAACAGATGTGGACTACTGGGTTACGCCCATAGGTTACGTCTAGCGGTAAACTGTTGTTGTTTTTTTGCAAACATTTTGGACCATGGCAAGCAGACTTTGAGACAAAAAGAGGACTAAAACAAGGATCAATGTAATTTCCGGGATGCCGAGGGATTTTTTGTGCCAAGGAAGTGACGATTTTGTTCTCTTGAACACGTGGGATGAAAATAGTGCTTTATTTGCAAATGTTTTGTGCGATATTCCAATTTTATGCATAAGTTAAACTCGCAACTTTGGATGGAAACTTGGTTAATGTTAAGCAGAATTTTAACTAGATTTTCCAAACATGGTCTACAGCATAGGCTATATCTAGACTGAGTGGAAATCACTGCAGAACGGATGGACACTGGGGACTTCAAAACCCAGAGCAAGCCACCCACCGCTGCCCCGTCCACCCACAGCCTGACCACAAGGTTACGTCAAGGTGTCAGCAATATATCCGAACCAAGCTTACTTTGCCAATTCAGTTACACTTTACTTTTTTAACACACACACACACACACACATATATATATATATATATATATATATGTGTGTGTGTGTGTGTGTGTTAAAAAAGTAAAGTTAATGTAGGTGCCATGAACTAATGAATAATAATTTTGCAGCTGCAACTAATTATCTTGGTTATTGTTAATTTATAAATATGCTAATTTAGGCTACTATTAGTTGATTTTAGTTATGTAATGCATTAAACTGTTAGTTTAACTATTAAACTATAGCCTACAACTGATAGTGTTAAAGATGTAAAATTAATTTAAAAAATAGAAAATGTACTTTTCATGAATGTTTTTACAATGGGGGGGAAAACAACAATTTGAGTTGCAAATGCCTGCATTGCAAACCAATTATTGTGTTTACTTAAAAAAGGTGTTTTTTTAAGTTGCATTCAAAACAGCGGTATTTTAATATTATTGATATACTATATATTTTTTTATTCTGATTATAGTATTTATTACTATTATGCATTAGCTTTTTTATTCATTAATGCATCAGTTTACATTTTAATTTTAGTTTACATTTTAGTAATTTTTTGGTGCTTTTTATTAGTTGCTGTTATTTTACATTTCTATATAACTTTAATTTATTTTTATTTCCGTTTTTAGTAATTTTAGTACTTTAACCTGAACTTTTTCAGTTTGTTTGTCATTTAACATTTTATTTTATTTCAATTGCCAAAATGATATAAAACAGTTTAAGTTTAGTTAAACAACTCTGTTCAAAATCCAATTTAATCCATTTAGATATGAATGGGAATGAAACTTTTAACCAAGATAAATACATTTTTTGAAAACATTGCTTATTATCCTGACAATTCTCATTATAAAACGGATTCAATTTCCAGAAAGTTCTCTTATAGACTTGAGAAAACTCATGAGTGTATTTATAACGGTGATGATTAATAAAAAGAACCCAGTTCTTGTGAGGAGCCCAAGCTAAGTTATGCATGATCGCTCTAATGGTGCTACTTGGGCTCCGGTTACTATGGAGACAGCAGTAAGCTGTTTCTAATTTAATAAATACTGTAAAGATTGACCATAGATTGGCCACACCGAGGGAAAACTTCACCCTGTTGCCATGGATACCTCCTGCCAACGACTAAGACCAGGTTCCGCACCAGTGAGATAAAGAAATAAATAAATGAACCCATTTAAATTATAATAAAGGATACAAATTAATCTTGAAGTTATGTAAAACTTTTAAACATTGCAGTCATATTTGCATTAGCATAACCGAGGTGTCATTGTGAACTAATTACACTAGTTCATCTCTGCCTCCATGAGACTAGATTCAGTTTCACACGAAAAAAAAGAGAAAGAAATCGCTGTTCTTTTTTTAGACAGAGGTAGAAGAATGCGTCTAACTGTTTCTTTCCGTCACAACGGAAATCAATGCCCGGCAGTGTATGAGCTTATCGATTAGATCTGCATGCTTGCTTAAGAAGACATTTCAGTAGAGCTGTCGCTAAGGGAGCAGGGCTCTCTACCCATACTTGGCTCCTTCCACCTCCCCGTCATCTATTCAGGCCTGTCATACAGAACTGATGGCTCTGGCTGATCAGAGGCATTTTAGTTAAGCTTGATGGATCCGTCAGGACTCATTCTCTTTTAAACTGGGTTGTTGTTCTTGGTCTATGAGTCCAGACATTGATCTGAGGAAGAGATGTCTGTGTTACAGCACAAAGTGACACAACAAAGGGAGAACTAAAGGAGACAAAGATGCGCTTGAGTTCATTTGGTTTCTTCCCTCAAAGAAATGGTCTAAAACCAGCCTAAGCTTGTTTGTTGGTCTTAGCTTGATTCCCAGCCTGGATAAGAATTTATGCTAGGTTTTGAGGTATTTGTTTATCATTGGTCAGTTAGTCTAGCTTAAAAGCAGGATAAAGCGATTTGTTCTAGAAACATTTTTTGTCCTGGATAGCAATCACTAACTCAAGTGCTGTATGTAGCCTATATACTGTAAATACCATAAAATGTTCGTCCAATCATTGCATTTGGTCCGAATCATTTCCCACCTGCCTGGCTATTTCCCAGTAGGACCTCACTGCAGTACAAGAGATCCAAGGGGCAGAGTTAGATCCAGATCTAAGGGGTGGATATGGGTAAAAATTAGGGGTGGAGTCAGGGACCTGGATATTGGATAGGGGGCACAGGCCCCAAAAAGGTTGAGAATCACTGTCCTAAAAGCATCTGCATTGACAGGCATTTAAAATTATCTGTGTTTAGATAGTTATATTTATTTAAAAAATGTCATCTTATTTAGTTAAAGTTTAAAATGCAGTTTCTCAAACACTGCTCCCAAATTTCCAGATAGAGATATCTACCACACTGTAAAAAAAAAAAAAAAATCAAGATTTGTTATCACATTTTTTCTTTTGTCAGATTAACTTAAATAATTTATTTAGTTGAGATAACTTATTATTTTGAGTTTCTGATGATTAAATCAATCTCCATTGTAATAACTCACTTTTTCCAGTTCAATCGACTTAAAATTTTAAGGCAACCAGGTTACTTACTTTTTTAAGTTAAACCAACAATATTTTTTTACAGTGTGGAAATACCATATTAGCAAGAGGCACCTCTTTTTGTACACATTTTAAGTATTTATTTTATGTTTATTCGTTCTTAATGGTATCTGTTTTATTACATATGTTCATATGGAGAAAATCATTAAGAATGTGTAAAAAACAACAGCAACAGTGAATTCGCTTTAATGCCGATTCAGTGGTCAATCGTAGCACTGGATTATAATGATGATTAACTCCCCCGGACCATACCCCATCCAATCTCCCACATTTTCCCTAATGAATTCCCACAGCTGCTGATAGAGTCTAATTATTGTTATTAGTCCAAAGTCTGGCAATTACCTCACTATTACCTCATTGCCACAAAGGCCAATTCATTGGCTACAATCAGAGGGCCACGAGGCTATCTGTTTCAGACAGGATATTAAACATTAGGTGTATACAGCACCTGCTGCAACCTATCTGATGGGAAGATGTTTTTCCTGTGGAATATATTTGCTAAAACATTGGTCTGAATACATATAGACACATCAGCAGTGGAGACCACATGATTAACTGAAGCGAGGCCTTGCTGTGGGAGGGGACGGCGAACTTGTGTTGCGTCAGGCAGATCATACGAGTTCACAGCTTATTTTATCCATCTGTCTGCACCAGGTTCACCTCTCTAGCTCATAATAAATCGGTCATAATCTTCCACCCATCATATCACAGCTGGATCAACCTAATACTACAGGATGTAATGGTGCACGCACACACAAACTGCCAAAAACATCCACAGAACCAACATCTCGTGACTAAAATAAAGCTTTTATCCCTGCATTGTGCATTTTTACAGCCGCTCTAATTAGCCAAGCCTGGCAAATGTAATAACAGAGCAGCTGTCAAAAGTATCTATGTTTGGATTGGGGTGCGTTGCTGACCTAAGGTTATTTAAAAAAAAAAAAAAATTCGGTGCTCATTATTTCAACAAAATGCTTCTGACACAACAGGCATATCAAAAACCATAAATTTGCCTCGACTCGTAGTCATCCACTCTATGAGTCCTTATCAAGCCAGCGCACAATGAGCCAACTTTGCAGGAAGGAAGTAAAAGTGTTATGAATTTATTTTCCTGAGGGCATACATAGGCCTACATGGTATTCCCCAAGCAGCCAAACTGGTTTCGACACCACCATCGATCTGCAGGCAGAATTCAATTTTCTGTGAGCTTTATTATCACACGTAATCGATTTGAAGCGCCTCTACGTATAACATGTATTCGTTTAAATGAAAGAATTAGCAGCAGTGTTATTCCTCAATTGGAAAGTTTTGCGCTTGAAATGAAGATGCTACTCAAATGCATCCCAGGTTGTTGGTCAGCTTCTTATTTAAAAAAAATCAAATGCCTATTTTATAGAAAGTCTGTTTAGCAGAAGACTATTTGCTTATTTAAACACCATGTGAGTGCATTAATAATGCGAGCCAGATGGCAGTCCCTCCCCAGCACTTCTCTGAAGTAATAAAATGGAAACGATCTCTGATCAATCACTACACACGGGGTCGGCAACGATGGTCTCATTACCACGATGGCGCCTCAGAGGCCCAGTTGCTTGATAGCTCTCTAGTTTATCTGTGCCTGCAGTTTGGCAAGCCTTCTGGGTAATTGGCACCAGCGCATGCAATCAACAGAGAGATCATTCATTTCTTCTCTTTTTAGTTTCAAAACCTCGCTGAGCTTAACAAGTGCTTGGACACTGACAAATTCTAGACCTGTTTTTAGACTTTCAGACTGAAAACTCCAGCAAATCTGAGAGATAACATCTTGGGATCATGCACAAAATAATAACTTGCACAAAATTGTCTCTTATTTATAAATGATTTAAGATTATCATTAATGTTTTGAAGGTCTTTGGATCTTTTACAGGGTCTTTGGATCTTTTACATAAAGCTCTGCTGCCATCTAATGTAATGCTGAGGAGGTACATGCCACACTGTAAAAAAATATTTTCAAGATTTTTTATCACAACATATTTTCTTTTGTCAAATCCACTTTATAATAATTTATTTCGTTGGGATAACTTATTATTTTGAGTTTTTGATGATTAAATTAATCTCCTTCATTGTATTAACTCACTTTTTCCAGTTCAATCAATTTAAAATTTTAAGGCAACCCAGGTACTTTTTAAACCAACAATATTTTTTTACAGTGTAGTAATCACAACATTTTTTCTTTTGTCAAATCAACTTAAATAATTGATTTAGTTCAGATAACATATAATTTTGAGTTTCTGATGATTAAATCATTCTCCTTCATTGTAACTCACTTTTTCCAGTTCAATCAACTTAAAATTTTAAGGCAACCATGTCACTTACTTTTCAAGTTAAACCAACAATATTTTTTTTAAAGTGTACTCTCAAAAAACATTGTTTTCTAAAACAGTTCATTCTTTACACTGAACAAGGCACAGCTGAAGGACTATTATGTAATTAGTCTTTTGTCTATAAAGCATTTGCAGGAGAAATACGCTGACAGCGAAACTGATAAGACTTTTTTTTTGTGCCACGTTGCACATGTGCACAAAAGTTCTGTGCATGTCCTCGTAAAATTCTGCTCTCCTCGTAATTTTACCTTTTGTTAAGGTAGATTTTTACATTAGGATCTAAATGCAAAAAAATAGAATAATTTGTTCAGAACAGAATGTCCTATTCAGAGAGCAAACTGAGAGCAATATGTTCCCCACCAATAACAGTTTTCATTATAGACAGCACAATGAAAGCTGAAATTATAGGCTATCAGAGTTAGCAACCCTACTAAGGTTTATTCAATATCGGAAATGTCTTTGACTATGCTGTATTCGTATCAGCTGATGACATGACATTAAATGTCATTAGGTCATTTTTTCATTATGACTAATAGGGTGAACTCACGTAAACTGGGCCCTCTTTTGTCAATTA
The DNA here is from genome assembly GCA_038021265.1 of Cyprinella venusta. Lineage (NCBI taxonomy): Eukaryota > Metazoa > Chordata > Actinopteri > Cypriniformes > Leuciscidae > Cyprinella > Cyprinella venusta. Next base: position 6,354,433 of record CM075878.1, read on the forward strand.
TAACAATGTAAAAATGTGGCTCAATTTGCCTGAATGTCCATCCCTGGTTTACAGTACATCTGTTAAAACTAAAAAAAATTATGGCATTCTACAGGCTTTTGTCCTTATTGATATTCACATACTATATTATCCAGAGAACAACATGCAGCACAGAGAAAGATCTCTTCAAATGAACGGATGGTTATCGAGGAGGCAGCTAATCTGTCACATTTCGTGTAGATTTAACAATGAGAGAGAGATTAATTTAAAGAGGCAGTCTAAACACTGACGTCAACAACAATTTGTTCCAATTAGGTTTATAGGATAGACGCTGCAAAACATTACTAAATAGCACAGTGACACAAGAAGATAATGCACAAGAAACGTCAGCAGGAAATTATGTCTTACTGTTTTATATAATAATCAGATGCCAATTCTGGATAATGATGATAACCTTTAGCCTATTTCTGTGTTCGATATCTAACCAAGGATTATATGTAACAAGAAAGGACAAACCTGGAGAAAAAGAGTGGCAGGTAATGTAGCTCAATAAAGATATTGCAGTGTTTAGATGTTTAACTATGGACCTTTTCTCTCTTTGGATGACAGACATATCTGACTTCTTCTTTTCCCTATACATTCCCTTTCATTTACAATAATTTTCTGTCAAAAGATATACATACACCAACGTTCAAAAGTTTGGAGCTGATGAGATTTTCTGATTTTTAGAAGTCTCTTATGTTCACCAATTGTGCATTTATTTGATCAAAAACACAGTCAAAACAATTTTATTGTTAACTATTATTACAATTTCAAACAACTGTTTTCTATTTTAATATATTTAAAATACAATTTATTCTTGTGATTGTAAAGCTGAATTTACAGCATCATTATTCTAGTCTTTAGCGTCGCAGGGATGTAACGTTAGTGGAGGCTAAACACACGTAAACGCCGTTTACGAAATAGCGTTTACCCACCTCCGAAGTGCGTTTATCCACCTCTTAATATCTTATAGTTCCTACGACATTTTAAATTAAGATTATGTTTTCATATTTTTCATTACTAGTTTCATAAGACGAACTCTTTTATATTTCATACTCTGCATTACTGTCAGTGTTGACGGTTGCACTGTTGTTGACGCTCACGCAGCCTCTCGAGCAGAAATCTACACAATGAGCGCATCACAACGCGCAACGCGCAACACACACACACGCACACGCACACACTCAGTTGACAACATACTGCCTATAAAAATCTAAATGTGGAGTTTTAATATTTTTAACATATGTTAAGCAACCTCATTTTTTCCTGAACATGTGACAATGATTTCCTAGAACAGTTCAATAAACAGTTAAAATTAAATCACTTACATTTTACATGCAATATTGGCTGTTTTTGTTCTGTTTCAGCAGCGAAAATAGTTCCAAACAAAAATCACAGCAGAACCACGGCGCATGTCACAGGAACAACTGTTTTCATCGACTGAGTCAATGACCCATTCATAAACATCCGTCTCATTTTAGAATGAATCAGCCGTTTGAACGAATCGTTTGATTGAACTAATCAATGACTCGCCTGCCGCCACCTACTGGCGATTTAGTGTTAAATGTTTAAAAGTGGTATCATTATTTCCAACGTTTCTTATATGTAAATTTAAATCAATTTCATAACATTATTTGATGCAACTGTAATTTTTCAGTGTAAGTGATTTAATTTGATCAGCCCCTAGGGTAACAGCCCTATAGTGTCTTATTATTCGAAATAATTGAAATTATTGATCAAATTTGGAATTTAAAATGAAAGATGAAGCATACATTTAAAAATATTGAGGGAGGGGATGCCCTTTAAAGGTGCAGATATTACAACATGGTGATCTAAATATCAAAGCTGATTGAACACTGATGAGAATATTGTTTAATAAATTAACACACACAAAAAAAAAAAAAAAAAAAAAAAAAAAAAAATCCGGACGAGCAACTTTTTTACTCGGACAAGAGAATGGCAGATTTACTTGTCCGAAGGACAAGCGTATGAAAAAGCTTAATGTCGAGCCATCCCTATATAGCAATGTCATCAGGATACAAAGACACATGACCACGTCGTGGTCCACCAGAATTTTACCCTCCTCTTTTTTTACCACTACACCTCTGGTCACATGATCCTTCAGAAATCATTCTAGTTTGCTGTTTTCCTGCTCAAGAAACATTTAATATTATCAATGTTAAAAACACTTGTTTTCTTTGATGAATAGAAAGCAAAACACTTTTTGATTTTAATTGAAATCTTTATAAATGTCTTTACTGTCACCTTTTGTGTACGTTTGTAAGTTTATTAATTACCCGAAAAATTTGATCAGTAGCATATATATTATTGAATACAGATAAGATAAACTTTAAATAAAATATACTTTAACTTTCTATATATTTCTATATATTTAACTCTCTCAAATGTACAATACTATGGCTTCTTATCAATGTTCGAACATTATATTACAGACTAATACTCCATCCATCGTATACGACCACATACATTAGACTACATAAAACAATACTGTAGTTTGACTCACACAACATCATCAACAGCAATAATTACAGTCAATTGCTGAATTAGAATTACAGTGTTGTTCAAAACATACACTGTGTAAACACCATTTCAGTATATTTTTCCTTAGTCACTTTACATTTAAAGGGATACTCCACTTTTTTTTGGAAATAGGCTCATTTTACAACTCCCCCAGAGGTAAACATTTGAGTTTTACCGTTTTCGAATGTATTCAGATGATTTTCTGATATTTAGAAGAATATCAGTAACCAGACAGTTTCTGGTCTCATTGACTTCCATAGAAGGAAAAATAAATATACTATGGAAGTCAATGAGACCAGAAACTGTCTGGTTACTGATATTCCTCTAAAAATCAGAAAATCGGCTGAATACGTTCGAAAACGGTAAAACCCAACTGTTTAACTCTGTGGGAGTGGTAAAATGAGCCTATTTCCAAAAAAAGAGGAGTATCCCTTTAAGAATAGCAGCACACATTCAATTTTAACAGTAAGTTAATATCATTTGTTTTTCGACAAACTGTCGCTGGGAAGTGCTTATGAAAATGATCGTTCCTTGCAGTGCTTCACAAGAGGCACAATTTCTTTTTCATAATGCATAATAATCCATATTTCAAGAGTCAAGTACAGGATTAATCCAAAAGACCAGCACTGGGTTGAATCTTTTTGGCTATATATGTTGTGAGTGGCCTTGCATATAGGTCACATGGAAAAAAGGCCAAGAGAATACTGAGATCAGGAACCATTGAGAGCACAAATGACGAATGTCTACAACCTGAACGTCACGTCCAAAATAAGAACATAATGTACCTCTATGTATCATCCTTGTCTTTGTTATTTTGCTGTATTGGTGCTTTTCTTATGAGGGAATTTCTGTGCAATCCCATAGGGCACATGGGCAGCGATGGCACCCATTTCTGCGGCACCTTCCACGTGGAACATCTGGTCATCGAAGTAGATGTGGGGCCGGATTTTCTCCAGCATGGGGCCTTTTGGTGCGCCGGCCAGGAAAAGAGCCTCGTCTATCTCTAATCCCCAGGCACGGAGAGTCTTTAAGGCACGGATGCCTGAACTGGCTGCACTGCGGGCCGTCACAAGATAGGTGCGGATGGGACAGTCCAGACGGTGGCCTTTAGCATAGAATTTCTTCTGAAGCTTCCCAAGCAATTCTAGGAAACCCTTCAGCGGCCCCTGTGTGGTGGACAGAATCATACACAGTATGTATTGTAGCACATATCCAATAAACGGAAGAACAAGGATGTTCATTCCTGCTCTTGGAGCTTTATATAACATATCATATCTGCTTATTTAAAGGTCAAGTGTGTCATTTTGTATTGTACTCCCCTAGGGGCAGCAAATGTAAAAAGTATCTTTTTTTTCTTTTCAAAAATGTTTCCTACGCCCATGTGCCATTGAATAGGAAATCCCGCTCATTTCAAACTCATTTCACTGTTATATATAGCCAATAATGCTGCCAGGCTGTGAACTAGGATACTTAAACAAGCAAAAAATATTTTAAAAGTGCCACAGCGTTACACTTTTGGGATTGGACAAAACATAATATATATATATATATATATTTTACAGTAACATTTTGTTTATTCTCACTTTTAATTAGTTGCTTATTAGCATGCATATTAGGATATTGGTTGTTTATTAGTACTTACAATGTACATATTAATGCTTTATTTTGCATGATCATATTCTACATCCCTTAATCCACCCCATATTTAAATATAACAATCACACTGTTAAAAAAAAAAAAGTTTTTTCTTATGTCAAATCAACTTAGATAATTTATGTGGTTCGGATAACATAATATTTTGAGTTTCTGATTATTCAATCAATCTCCATCATTGTATGAACTCAATTTTTCAATTTCAATGAACATAAAGTTTTAAGGCAACCAGGTTACTTCATTTTTTAAAGGGATAGTTCACTTTGAAATTAATCTTTGATATGTTTTAGCTTACCTCAAGGGCATCCAAGCTGTAGGTGTCTTTGTTTCCACAGTATTTTCAATTTTGACATTTTTCGGTAAAACCGTTGTTGTCTGTCAGTCATATAATTCAGGTTTAGGGGGTCCACGTCAAAGACCATGCACAGAGAAGTCAAAATTAAACATGATTTAATGACTCGTAAATGTTAAGTAGGTACACATTGATGGCCTAAGACACGAAACAAGTGGTTTGTGTGAGCAAACAAACAGTATTTATATATTTTTTACCTCTTGTTAACAGCCATATCCAACTGATCTGAATCAGATGTCCAACTGAACCGAACTTAACCGTGTCCAACGTTCCGCCGGAAGTGATGTCTCGCGCGTCTACGTCACACATTGTTTACACAGAGATTTCGGAAGTTTTACCTTTAACTAAACATATTTAGATATATCGAAATCATCTTCCATTTCGATTTCCTGTATATCTAAATATGTTTAAATCTTCACAGTGAAAGGTAAAACTTCCGAAATCTCTGTGTAAACAATGAGTGACGTACACAAGCGATCACTATGAACGTTGGACATGGTTCAGTTCGGTTCAATTGGACAACAACGGTTTGACCGAAAAATGTCAAAATTGAAAATACTGTGGAAACAAAGACACCTACATCTTGGATGCTCTTGAGGTAAGCTAAAACATATTAAAAATATTTTTTTTTTACAGTGTACCAAACCTAAACTTAACTAACCATTAATGAGCAGTAATTAGGGGTTTATTGAGACCAAATTTCTAGTTAGTTAATAGGGAGAATTGGACCCTAATCTAAAGTGTGACCAAAATGACACACATAACCTCTAAACATGTATTTTGCATGTACTCTCCAGCTTATTTCAGTTTAAACGGGTAATTGTGAAATTGCATACATGATCTAACAACGTGTTTTCATTTTCCCTCTCATGCTCGAAGAACTTGTCCAGGCCGTGGGCTTTAAAAATACGCTCAGACTCATCAGAAAAGAGAACAGCGTCGCCATCAAATGCCACTTTCAGCTGGGTCTCAGACACCTCGATTTGTTTTTCGGACATAAACATGGTGGCTGCTGCAATCCCTGTAAGAAAACACAAAGACAAAAGTAAAGTTTACCAGCCAAAGGGAAAAGAAGTCAGGCAGGACCCATTAAACCTCAGCAAACCAAATAGGTCATTGGATTGTTAGACATTCAGTCGATATGGATTTCAATGCTTTCCCCCATTTCAGTTATTTTCATTCATATTTATTTATGTAATTATTCATATGATAATGATGTGAATCTGTTATACTGAACAGAGCAACATATGGTGTTCATTTACACACACTAGGCGATCTGATTCTGAACCTACTAGTGTGTGTGCTACAACATCACACCATCAATTTACTTTTTAGTACACATTTTAATTACATTTTTTAATTCAGTATAGTAAGGTTAAAGGGAATAATCATGCACAGCCTCTGTACAAGCCAACCGTGCCTAGAGTGAGTTCACCGAAAGGATCTTTAAATGGCAAACTGCTAGAGCAATTCCTTTGGAGGCACTGTGACCACTAAGTAATTCGGCACTTTTCATAATTCAGAATTATTGACAGGTTACCTCTCAAATCACTATCTAAATATACTACTCTCATCTAAAGTCTGTAAAGCACACCTATTTAGATTACATATGTTGTCAGTGAGACTAAATATTTGTACCTACACCTGTCACGGTTCATGAATTCAGTATCTCTTTCTCGTCTCTGTCATTGCTGTTGTGTGTGAGTGTGTGTGTTACTAACCTTCAGCAAGGGCTTCCTGAACCTTTTCAGCATCGGCAGACAAGTACAAGTTTGTTTGCCACGCTTTCAGGTACCCAATGGGGCTGCTACCTCCTGTCATGACGAACCGCTCGATGAATAGATCTGGGGACAAGAGAAAAATATTAATCCGCAATTAACATTTTCATGAGAGCCAGTTATTATTACACTGATATTTTTGCATTTGGCAGAAGCTTTTATCCCAAGCGACGTATGGTACATTGCATTCAAGCTATATACACATTTTACCAGTTATTATCATAGCCTGCACCTTAATGCTTTTTTTGACAATTCTTATTTAAACTAATATATATAGGCATTTCCATGTAAAATAGAAAGGCTTTTATATGACTGGACTCATCCTCTCACATGAGTGTGAGTTGAAATCCATTTATCTATTAGCTTCATTATCTGTAAGTACTATTTTCTGCAACTTTCCACAAATTATTTAATCAATGTATCACCGTTTTCAATTAAAAGGTTTCCCTTGAGACACGTCAGTTGAACTGTTTAACAGATGGAAAGCTTGAGACTGGTGAGAAATGTTGGGGTAATGTGCCCCTTTTAGCTTTTGACACATTAGGGTATGACTGCCAGCTCAGTAACACATTAGCAGCAGGTTTGATTTACATGACATGTCAAGCCAAGTTTGCCCAGGAGTAAAGTAACTAAGGGATCATTATCGTAAAATGAACCATGGTCAGGATCCTGATGCACGTTGGTGAGATGGGATCATCCTGAAGGGGGTTATTTTGCAATAATAATAATAATTTTACAATAAGTGTACATTATCAAACATACATGGAAGTTATTTTATTATGTAAAAAGAAACTGTGGAGTACAATGGAAGACATGAAACCAAGTGACAGTACCAAATAGGACCTATTTAATTAAAAAAAAAATACATATTTTCAAGATTTGTTACCACAACATTTTTCTTTTGTCAAATCAACAATAATTTATTTTGTTCGAATAACTTATTAATTTGAGTTTCTGATGATTAAATCAATCTCCTTCATTATATTAACTTACTTTTTCCAGTTCAATCAACTTAAAATTTTGAGGCAACCAGGTTACTTCATTTTTTAAGTTAAACCGATAGTCTCATTATACAAAAATATGCAACATACAAATATGCAACCAAATGCTGTGACTGACTAATCAGAATCAAGTATTCCTGAGAGCCATTAAATTGCAAGATATATGCAGACCAGGGATGGCCTAAAGAACCTAAATGATATATAAAAAAAAAGGCTCATGATATTTCAATGCCCACATCACAATAACATCAATGTTAAGCTTTGATCCAATCCATCATTTTGGTTGAGATTGACATTTTAATGTTTAAAGTGTGTTGGATCAGTATTGAAATTTTGATGAAAGCCGTCAGCACACATGTGGGAGCAGTGATATTGAACTAACATTGATTTGTTGTTGTTGGCCAGAAGATCATGAAAGTATAGGTGTTTTAAACTTGGAACAAGTTGAATGCGTGTAGTATGAGTGTAATCTGGATGTGCTAAATTCGCCATGCTGTCATTATCGCATGACCTACTACTGTCAGTTGTGTCGCGTCACTGCCATTCACAAATCCTCTCCTGAGGCCTCATGGGATATTAGTCCATAGTATGCCGGTATGTAAGTCGGTCATCCAGGTACATTTTGCCTACACTTTTATAATTACTGTGAATTCAGACATACTGCTTCAGTCACATATTTATGACTACTATTTGCAATTTCGGAATTGACTGCAGCCAAACTCAGCTGGAAGGATTGGACACTGCTGCCACATGCATCTATTTGTAAATGTTAATTGAAGAAACCATATTGATTTTGATAAAAGAAAAGTATTTTGGCCTGGCTATTCTTATTTGTTGTATTCTTTTATATAGTTTTGTGAGCTCACATTAGGCTCACATTTATCCCCTAACAAACATCTAACATTTTTTTGTGGTTCAGAACTCATAGTTCTGACTTCAAATGGCTCTTGAAACATCAGTCCATATCCGCATTTTTGTTGTTTTGTCTTAAGAAAGGCCAAAAGATGGAGAGATGTTTGTTTTTTCTTCAGTTAGCCACCGGGACGATCAAAACCAGTCCAGCTGAGGCGCTACAGGGAGCTGAGCAGGAAGTGGCTGGTTTGCGCTACAAAAGGTTAAAGGTGTCGCATGCATCTCTGTGGGAAGATATTATTGGCCAGCTGGAGATTTATCTTCTAAGAAAATATTTGCATTCACAGTTTTGTGTCCTTAGAATCATGCTGTTACTTTCCAATTCCATCCCGTACTTTCAAAGTATTGATTGATAGTGCCAGTCTATTTGTTGTTACAGATTTGATTCAGATTTAACTGCCTCTTCTAAAATGAATAATTATTTTCTGTTTTGTTAATATGAGCATAAAGACACCGCCGGCGTGTGTCTAACCATCAGACTTGTGTTTACCTGTAACATTAGATCTTTATTCCAGTTATACTTCCTGAGAATCGCTACACTCTTTCTTTGAACAAAACCAACTAATATTTAAATCTCTAGATAGGAACAATACAAATCATTTTAAATCTCTTAATTAACTTTGAATGCTCAGCTGTGTGTCTAGACAACAAAACTAAAAAAAATGCTTTTGAGTTGATTGAGTTGATTTAACCCAATTTTGGGTCAAATGTGGACAAACCCAACTGTTGGATTAAAGAAATGCAATTTATAAATTTAACACAACAGCTGGGTTTGTCCATATTTGACCCAAAATTGGGTTAAAACAAAGTATACAAAGTAAACCCAGCATTTTTTTAGTGTATGAATACAATAGGCTTATATGTAGGTCTAAAAATCAGAGGATAGCTTGTAACGCTATCATAGTTTTATATAGTCATATCTTCTAGCCCCTAAACTTTTATGGTAAAGTACTAAGTTATAGCATTAATGTACAACTTTCTTTAAAGCGGTTTCGAAATACACTGCTGGGTTATGGTTTCAACCCAAATTTGGGTCAAATATGGACAAACCGAAATGTTGGGTTAAAAAAAAATAATGATGTGCTTTTAATCTTGTTTTCCCTTTAAATTAAGTTTTGTGTAATGGATAGTGAGAATCCAGGTTATGGGAGGGTCAGTAATACACTTACTGTGGTAGTTGATGGTGTTGATGAGTCTGACGCCTACGTGGGCATGGTTGTAAGTTACAAGCACAATGTCAAAGAGCTCCTCGCTCTCTGGGTAGAGCTCCCGCAATCGGTCGTTTACTGCCTCCAGTGCCTGAGAAAACATGCCAAATAAAGTGTCTATCAAATGAAGAGGTGTGGAATCAGTCAATGTTACTATAAGGCAATGTCGTTTGAAATTATAACTTAATAATGCATTATATTTTTATATCCTTGTGTATTACCTTAACAAACGGGAATGCTGGACCAGGAGCAAAAGGCTCATTCTCGTGCTCCATCTGATATCTGAGGTACTCCTCTATTCCTCGCTCCTCAAACACCTTCTGCTCTTTCTCCGTGCGGAACATAACCCGCGATGACACTGCAATGGTGACAGCGTTCTCTGGTTTGGGCTGAATAGGGATGGTGAAAGTGCTGTGAGACATTCATCACAAACACAAGGCAATTTTGAGCATATAACGTGCAAGAACAAAGAACCGGGGAGCTGATTCTTCAGTTGGCTGAAAACATGCATGTTTTTTTATAAAAGTGGTCTATCTACTGACTGTATGAAAGCTTTTGTGTGACAAAGACTGAAATTTAAGCTAGTTTTCTCTAATATATTCTCTTATATATGTTAAAATCTTCTTATAGTGCTCAAACTTCACTTGTGAGTTGAATTTGCACATTGCATATCGTAAATGGATATCAATGTTATTTATACACTGTTATAGGATGTATTCATATTTTAAATGAGCTTTTAAATGTTGTTGTTTTTTAAATTTTATAGGTCTATCATTTTTTTCAAATATCTTGAAATGCATTTTATTGTCACATTTAAAGTATAAATTTGTTATGTGATTTTGTCATGTTAATTTTTTTATATTTTATTTAGCTTTTTTTTACTCATTTTAATACTTCATTTCTATTTTTTTCTATTTAAAAAAGTTTTCATCTAATATTTATTTTAATTACTTAAAAATTAGAAATACTGTTGAATATAAGAATTTAGATTAAAAACATCATTGATTAAAAACCTGGCGAGACATTATAAAGTGATAGTTCACCCAAAAATGTAACTTCTGTCATACCGTCATGACGTTTTTAGGTGAAATATCCCTTTAATACATCATATTTGAATAATCACATATGGAAGGAAAATGACTAAATTGCAATGTTGCTTAGATATCGTTTTCTACAGATAACTTAAAAAATATAGTTCACAATCCATATAGACCACTTTAGCAATCTGCTAAACATCTTATTTTTGTTTTCCATGGAAGATCATAAACAATACTGATTTGAATCATTATAAAGGTGAGGAAATTATAACACAATATGACAGAGTGCATAAAGCAATTTTAAAAGAACAGTATGAAATGCAATAGTCATCTCTCCTCAGCAAGCAACCATGCGTCATTACAGATTATCTTGTTAAGTGAGAAGGCAAGAGTGGCGCGATTAATAAAGAGCACATTAGGATCTCCGCTTTCAGAGTATTCAGTCAGTATTTCATGCTGTCACATAGATAGACTATTAAGAGTGATCCAGTGATCAAACTAAAATTCACTTCCAAGTAATGTTTTCTATCCCTTTTCTGTAATTCAGTGGACACTGCTGGTAATGTATCAAATGGTGAAGTTGGTAACATGATTCCCAGAGTATAAAACATGTACAGTGTTTACAGTCACATGGCCCACATCAGCTGACTAGCAGCTCAGTATGTCACAGGAAACCCAGGAAGAGCAGAGCTTGTTAATTTTGGAAAGGGGCTACCGTATGACACAGCCAGACCACTGTGCGTGCCGTTCAGCATGAGCGACTACCCTCCGACCAGAGACATGTACTGCCTGAGGGGTTATGGGAAAAGGACAAGCCAGTGTAAATTGATCTGTGATGAGTGAAAAGCCTTTCACCAAAGAACCGGAGACTGATTTGCCATTCTAGATGAGCCATGATGTTGTGTTGGTCATGCTGGGAGATCCTGAGAGGTTTGAACAGGACAGGGAAATGTTTTAATGATAGGGGGTCCGGGATAGACGTTACCGGGAAATGAGAGTGGATAAGTGGCCACTGCATTACAAAGGGAATGGGCTGTATGGCCAGTTGAACCAGAATTGAACTATCAGCACACTGTTAGATGGAACATTTACTCTAACAGCCCTTTACAGATCTGGAAAAAGTGAACATTGACCTCCTCTTTATCGTAATTGTCTGAACTGTAGTGCGCACTTAGAAGCTAAATGTGCCCATTTATACATTAGTGATTTCTGAACCAGACAGAAACATGAGGGCAAAAACACAGGGAAGAAAGTTACACTTACATGCAATTTAGGATGTTTTAGGAACTAAACAAAACAAAAAAATGTTAAAATAGAATTATTCATTTAGAATGTGGGAAAAAGTCTGAAGTGTCCTTGTGACCAGTGGGACCGGGGCCCACTAGGGCCCTCAGCACATTTTCAAAGGGGCCCAAGAAGACTTGAAATAGGCGAAATCAAACAGACCGACACAAAACAGACAGTCCGACACCAAACGCACATTTCAAAGTAAAATAACTGGCTGTAGCATTGTTTTTCAGAAAAACGAGTGTGAGTACTATGGTATTGTTTTATGCTTTAATACAGTCAAAAAGTGACGTAGAGCACCTTTGTAGTTTTATAATTATATGTGATAATTTAAGTTATTTCCACTCTAGAGTCTGACTTAAGGGCCCCTCTGTGTATTATGTTGTGGTTATAAGACTTATTCTGCTATTTTTTATGTCTCTCTAGTGGTCAATCACAGGAAAGCAAAACATTTTGATTGCATTGCACATTCACATCAACGTAAAGGCATACATGCCTTATATAACTCATGCCTTTTGTTAAACATCTTCTAAAAAAGGATTTCTATCCTGTAAAAATGGAATTACCAATGTTATGACAATATATGTTTTATATTACAAGATTCAACAAGTTGAAATGACTTAAACCTCCAAGTTGATTCAACTTAAGAAATTTAAAGCAACACTTTGGACAAATTTCAAATTTGAATGACTTTGAACCCAGTAATGTCACTTAATAACACTGTCAAATGTATTGAGGCACCATCAAACTGAGCTCTTAAGAATGCATTAGCAACTTTGTTTGTGCAAGTCCATATTGTGGGTCAAAAGGTCATGCGTTTAGTAGAGCCAAGCAGAACAGATTGTTAATGAAATGGCAGAAAGCAAAATCTGCATGACCCTTTGAAAATACTTACAAAATATATGCCTCCCTCCACCTTCCTGGTCCGTCTCACAGGTCCCTTCATAAAATAATATTTCATATCAACCTCCATGTCACAGGAATACAGATTTGTCTGTTATGTAATGCATTGAACAATACATATGTTCCGGTTGGGAAAGAATTGCCATGATTGGAAATGAATAGGAAAACACAGCTGGGACAAAATGCTAAAACAGATGAACCTTGTTGAGAACCGAACCACCAAACCATCCTATCATGATGACCGTAAAACCAATGACAATATTGTAATTCACTAAGAGTTATGTATAAGTGTTATCCAATATATATATATATATATATATATATATATATATATATATATATATATATGCATAAGCTGTCTGCCATATTGGAGCAGTCCGTAACTGCAACTGTATTTAGACGCATGTATGAATATCTATAGACTTCAGCAGATGATTTTTCTACACTTAACACAATAAAACAAGACAAAGGCGTCAGCTGACACGACATTAAAAAGTAAAAACATTAAAATTACGATAGTAAAAATATGTAATATTGAGTTAATACATATAAAAACACAAACCAACACATTCAAACTTGTGAAAGGTTGTCCCATTTCTAAGGGAATTTAAATCTCAGCGGTTTCACAATCAGAAGCTGAGTCGACCATTGCAATATGGCGGGTGGGCCGACTGGTCTGGAGCGATGGAGAGTGGCATCTATGTATACAAATCTATGGTTTTTGCTCTCCTGTAGTGATGTTATATAACCATGTGCTTGGAAAAGCTCCTTGAATGCTTGCTCAGTAGTATATGATGTTATTTGTGGTTCAAACTCTTTAATTACACTGGCACAGATACAGTTACACACAGACATGGGAGGGGATGGGGGGTTACCAGTAGCAGTTCGTTTCAGGAAACAATCTTTTGGTGAATAAACTAAATAAACACTGTTTTCTTTTCCTGTTACCGGGCGGAAACAGAAACTGAACCTCTGATCCTTTGCACTGCATCCATTCTTTAAAAATAATATACTGTAAAGTGAGCAAAGAAAGGCACCATTCCTCTTAATTCTCATAAAATAGGAGTACATGGAATTGTCCATTTCAATTTGGAAACTGGGCATTATTACATTAAAGACCAGTTGATGGCAAACCTACCAATCATTTACCAGATTTTTTATGAGAGATTTAGATTTTGATCCTGGCTACGATACTGAAGTACAGATGCTTTGCGGTTGTGTTTGGGTCAGTGCCACATTGAAAGGTTAAACACAAGGCTTTTTAATGCTTTTTAAATGCAATTTATTCCTGTGATGATAAAGCTAAATTTTCAGCATCATTAATCATCATTACTGTCAAACGATCCTTCAAAAATCATTATAATGCTGATTTAGCGCTAAAGAATCATATATTATTATCATTGTGCAGCTAATTTTTTTGTGTGTATGTGAAAACTATGATCATTTCAGGATTTGTTGTTAAGTAGAAATTTCAAAAAGAAAATAAATGTAAAACAATTCAGTGTTGTATTTTCATTTTTAGTGTTATTTTGAGCAGTTTAATACTTCCTTGCTTCCTATTAATTTCTTTCAAAAAATGAATAAACTTCCGGACCCCAAACATTTGAAAAGTAGTGTCTGTAACAATTTTGTAACATTTTGCATATTATTTTAAAAAAGTACTATTTACATAAATTAATATATTCATATACTGTATTAACTTTTACATGTGGCTGTTTAAGTGCTGGTTCCCATTATAACACTATAGTGTACAGCATTAAAATGAATTGTAACGTCTTCCTAATCAATAATGCCAGGAAATATTCAACAGCTTTTTTTCTGTCACCTTTAAGGTAGAAAAACACACACTGAGATATATTCACTCACTGGAGTAAAAGGTGTGACAACTAGCCCCGGGCTCCACTTCCTGCACAGATAAGGTTTTTAAATAAAATATTGCAAGTCAGGTTTTAAATAAAATATTTTATAATTATTTCCATCACTTGGCTAATATGGATTCATGCAGGTTAAAGTTGCAAAATTGGGAGTGGTAAATTTCTGTACCCACTGCATAGTAGACAATTTCCCTGCTGTGTACGAAGAAGAACCATGAATCATTCTTGGGTCGTTCTGGGGCAACTAGTGCAAGTGTTAGAAATAGGAGAATACAAGAGGATAACAAAGAGGAGAACGGCATTGCAGGTTATTAATAGATCTGGAAAAGGCCAGTGCCGCTTATAATAAGTATAGAGCTAAAGGCTGCGACGGAGAAGGGAATTATCCACATGGTGTTGACCAACTGCCTGTTGCACACGCTAAAGGAGACTGTGCCATCCAAAATGTATTTGACAACAACTCTAAAGTTCTCTAAAATACAAAAACAATGCACTAGACCAGACAAACTCTCATTTTATAAAGCTCTGCCCTTGATTGTAACTATTTTATTCATCACAACATATGACAGATGGCATTTCGATATCTTTACAGCGACGATTCCCAGAGTCTAAATTATCTGCACCTGCTGCACCTCCGATGGCATTATCTCCTTACATTAGTAGCCTACTGTTACCTAATAGTGCTATTACCCCTCCTTTCCCATGAAACCTGTTCTGCTTCTCTTTTATAAACACTGACACCACAACCAGACACCACAACATGAAAGCCTATGATCCTATTTACATTATATTTCATTTAATTAATTATGCTATTCCCTGTGGAGGGAAAAGTGAGACCGCAACTATGAGACTGGCTACACAGCGCCATTGAAACACGTGCACTACTCATCGTATGTAAACATTTCACACACTAAATAGGCGTCATAAGTGTGACCTCACCAGTAAAAGGTCAGAAGCGATAGGAAAACCACATCACAATGAATGTTAAGAGTTACACTATGCAAATGTCCACCTGATGCACAAATACAGTGTGAAACACTGATCACAAATGGGACACTTACTGATTTGGGCTTCTTTGTAGAAGCCATATTTTCATGGATATCCTTGCTGTCCTCCCAGGACGCTTTGCTATCACCGTTTGAGGCTGCCGGACAGGTGTTGGGCATGGGGTCTTGCCCCTTCATGACCTGAACATGGTCAAGACTCATTTTCCCCAACGCTTCTCATTAACGACACACTAATCCAGGGCTGTATCAAGCTGTGCTATTCTCTCTGTTCACATGCACAGTCTCTCTTCCACACACAGTGTGTGTTCCCAGCTTTAGGCAGGACAGTGCTGTTGGTATCCAATGGTATATCTCCTGCTTCAAGGTCTAATGGCAGTGCTGGCTTTAGTTGTGTGCGTCTATATCCTCTCTGCTCTGACGCTCTGCCTGCAATCTGCTGCTGTGACGCGGTGTGTGTTGATATCTGGCCCCTTCTCTCACCCTCCCTTCCTCACTCCTCTCATCCCTCACTCATGCACATACTGTCCCCCTCCCTTTCCCTCTATTACGTGCTATCATCTAGCATGTGCTCTCTCTCTCTCTCTCTCTTAGTAAACTAGACAAAATATCAAACATTAGAGAGGATCAGCATATATCGGCCAATGAATAACGAGCTTCCTCGACAGCTGTCCTTCCTAGTCCTAGCCCCTGTCATTGGCAGCTCTGACACACGAGAGACAGGTAGATAGATACCAACACAAACATGACTGTTCTTTTTCCCCACTGTCCCCTTAATGGCATTGTTTGTAGCCCAATAATCAGTTGCTAGGCAGCACTTCGACCTCATGTAGAACCTTGCCAGAGATTGGCTGCTTACTGGCAGCCCTGTCAACAGCCTTGGGGATATGGGTGGCAAACTGTCCACACTGTACTTCGAGTGACAGGCTGCCCTCTTCTGGGTAAAAAGGAACTACATTCTCTTCACTCATCATAGGAGACCGCACAAGGCCTAAATTTAACACTTAAACACTCCCCAATTGAACTAACAATTGAACTAAAGTCTAATCCTGGCTTAATCTAAACCCTGTCTGTGAAACCAGGCTTATGTTTTATTATGCATACATCAGTCTTATTTCTCCCCATAGGAACATGTGAGGAGAAAAGCCTCAGTGGAGGCTTTAAAACAACATTAAATAGCTAAATATGACACAAGTGAAATCCACTACAACTCTCACCCCAGTTTCACAGACGAGGTTAAAGCCCAGTCCCAATCTAAATTCCTGATTGAGCTGTTTTAACTGAAAGCAACTTTCACTGATCATAAAATATGTCAGTGCCATTGTTTTGACTCAAGATGCACACCAGTCATGTTTTCTTCTAAGTCACATACTATATAAAAGCTCCTTAAATGCTCTAAATGAACTAAAGACAAATCCTGACTTAATCTAAGCCATGTCAGTGAAACTGTGCCCGGTTGTATAAAGCACCTTAAGTGTATTTTGGTGTTGCAGAAAAAACCCTTATCTGTAAACTGATCCTCTCATTTTGCCCCTCATTTCACTTCATAAAGTTTAGGGGCCTCCTATCCACTTCTTAAAACAACAGACTGGAAATGGTAAAAAGATAATAAATACTTGTGACATATATTGAATGTACGGGCCATACATATATGCAAAATGAATACGAAGTTCTGCAGACAAACTCGACTTTATATCTCTCTAAAAAAAAAAAGTCTATCTTCTGGCATCAAAACTAGTCAAACTGGCTGTACGTTAAATGTAATTTATTTACTGAAACACTGTAAGAGAATGTCTCCATCATTTCAGCGTTGCTAAGCGAAATACTCAGTAGTATATATACATAAAAAAAGATTGTCATTATTTTATAAAGAGTAGACACTTACGGTATTATGTTTTATTGAGGTCGCGGGACTTTTACTTTGAAGCGCCGTTTATCATGGAAAATCCCACACGTCATCTCGCTTCACATCGTTGTTAGCGGCGGCGGAACGGAAAGACAGATAGCAGCAGTGCTTCCTGAAAGTCCAAACAAAACATGAGTTATTGCCGTTTTCTTTAGGTTTTAAACAAACAAACTGTTTGAAATTAGTTGGAAAATAGCCATTCGTTTGAATAACAAGAATGGAGCATTCGGTGCCCAAAAAGTAAGTGAAATGGCCAGCTCGGCTAACCAGTTATCAACCAAGCTAATATTTACAGGCCTCATCTCACTAACCAAACTGAAACTTCATATCATTGAACGAACTAGACAACATTGTGTGGTTTATATCTTGATGTTCGTTGTTATATCTACAAAATGAACGCTTGAACGTATTCTGACCTATGTTATTTGGTATATAAGTTTGGGTTACATTTATAATGTCTGAACCCATGACGTTATGCTTTAAATAAAGTACAATTGTCTTGTTCGTGACAGTAAGCTGAAGAAACTCAGTGAAGACAGTCTTACCAAGCAGCCAGAGGAAGTATTTGATGTCCTTGAAAAACTTGGAGAAGGGTGTGTATCATTCTTATCCTTAAATGATATTGATTTCATTTTGTATGAAATATTCACATAATGAATTATTTTTGGTTCAGATCATATGGCAGTGTTTTTAAAGCCATTCACAAGGAATCGGGCCAGGTGGTGGCCATTAAACAGGTTCCTGTCGAATCAGACCTACAGGAAATCATCAAAGAGATCTCCATAATGCAGCAATGTGACAGGTAAAGCAGCTCATGGATTAATAATAATAATTAAGCATTTTGGTAATATAGTGTTATTGGGCTTAAATAATTCCCCAATTACTCTATCCTTGTATTTTAACAGTCCTTATGTGGTGAAGTACTATGGCAGCTATTTCAAGAATACAGATCTGTGGATTGTGATGGAGTACTGTGGAGCTGGATCGGTGTCTGATATCATCAGACTGCGCAATAAAACGGTAAGATATGAAAATATTATAACTATAAATACACTATACAGATTCATCCCATGCTTAATAACACTGTTTTTTTTTCCTCATGATAAGCTCACCGAGGATGAAATCGCCACTGTTCTCAAATCCACCTTGAAAGGTCTGGAATATCTCCATTTCATGAGGAAAATTCACAGGGACATCAAAGCTGGGAATATTCTTCTCAACACAGAAGGCCATGCCAAACTAGCTGATTTTGGAGTGGCTGGACAACTCACCGTGAGTATTAAACCTATATGCTTTAATGTAGAAAAATTGCACAAATTATTTGTCAAAGGTTTGGACATTACTGATTATTATTTATTAATTTTTTAGAATAATAGTTAAGTCATCGAAAATATAAAAGAACCAGCGTTTTTCTTGTTTGTACGTTGATGTTATTGAATTTTCTTTTATTGATCCAGTTTCTCTATAAATTAGTTCCTGTAAAGGTTACATGCCATCTCTACTGTAACATGGTCCCATAATAGCAGAAAACTAAGATAAATAAGATAAACATTAAATGTAATTGATTAAAAATGCAATTTTGTTTAAATTCAGATTTAGTAGTTTTAGCTTCTTCTTCAAAAAAAAAAGCCTATAGATTTTTTTGAGTCCAAATCATCCTTAAAAAAAGTTGGTTTTGACAACAATTGACAAAACTATTTGTTTGACTACAAAACTTAAAGCATTCAGATCAAACGTTTTTCTCTCATCTATGTTCCTCTAATATATTTTTCGGTCAAGTTTGTCCAAACTGCTGGTGTATCATGTTGCATGAATTAATGTAATCATGTCTATTTATACTGACCACAATAGGACACAATGGCAAAGAGGAACACAGTTATCGGGACACCCTTCTGGATGGCACCAGAGGTGATCCAGGAGATCGGATACAACTGTGTGGCTGATATCTGGTCTCTCGGCATCACGTCCATAGAAATGGCAGAAGGAAAGCCTCCTTATGCAGACATTCATCCAATGAGAGTGAGTGGGAACACTCTGAGAATTCTTTGACTTGAAATTTTGACAAGGTAACTGGATGGTGACTCTGTCTGGTTTTGTTCTTTTGTGTCATCAGGCTATTTTTATGATTCCCACAAACCCTCCACCCACATTCCGCAAGCCAGAGCTGTGGAGTGACGAATTCACAGATTTTGTGAAGAAATGTCTGGTGAAGAACCCAGAGCAGAGAGCGACGGCCACTCAACTGCTGCAGGTGTGGGAAGAGCCTTGCATTGTGAACTAATAGTTCCTGTTTATGACTCATACAGTTACTAATTCACTCTCTATTTTAGTTTGAGGGTTTTCCATAAAGTAGTGTTTATAAACATCTAATCTACTTCGGCAGCATCCCTTTATAACCAATGCTAAGCCAGTGATCCTTCTGCGGGACCTGATCACAGAGGCCATGGAGATGAAGATCAAGAGACAGCAGGAGCAACAGAGAGAGCTGGAGGAGGAGGATGAGAACTCTGTGAGTTGCATATCAATTGTTCAGTTCACAATGAGCTCAGCATTTGTGTTATAGCTGATGTCATATGTGACTACACTCTACAGGAAGAGGAAGTAGATTCCGGCACCATGATGAAGTCTAGTTCGGAAAGCGACGGCACCATGCGGGCCACGGGCACCATGAGCGATGGCGTTCAGACCATGATCGCGCACGATGGCACCATGCTGGAGTCTGACCTGGGCACCATGGTCATCAACAGTGATGATGAGGAGGAAGAGGAAGATCTTGGCTCGATGAGGAGTAAGCCTTTATGTCTTTATCTTTTAATTAACATTTGTGGCTCTTCGAGAAAAGTATAATCTGATGTTTTATCCTCTAAATAGGAAATCCTACATCTCAGCAAATTCAGCGTCCATCCTTCATGGACTACTTCGACAAGCAGGACTCAAATAAAGCTCAAGAGGGTTACAACCACAACCAGCAGGACCCTTGTTTAATTTCCAAGACCGCTTTCCCTGATAACTGGAAAGTGCCGCAAGATGGAGATTTTGATTTTGTAAGTGCTATGATGGATCTTTTGATTTGCTTTGTGTTAGAGCTGCATGATTAATTGCTAGAGTTCGCAATCTCAGATCAAACACCCATGCAATCTTATTTCTAAATGACAACGATATGGTCAAATCTGCGTTGGCATTGCCACTGACCCATAGAGAGCAGTCTATATTTTAGTCAAGACTGAGACTAAAACTAAATCAAAATTTTCTGTCAAAATTAACACTGCAGAAGCGATCAAAATAGAATAAATCACTTTTCGAAATCAACTTGACGCTTTAAATATTGTCTCAATTACATCATAACACCTGACCTGTAGGTTGTCTAGTCAGATTTGTGATCTCTATGTTAAACAAAATTGGGGGGGAAAAATTGTGATCCTCAATTTATTCAGAATTGTGTAGCTCTATTTGTATGAATAAAGCTGATTAAACTGAATTCTTTTTTTTCTGTCTATGTAGCTGAAAAACCTTGATTTTGAGGAGCTCCAGATGCGTCTCACTGCTCTGGACCCCATGATGGAGCGAGAGATCGAAGAACTACGGCAGCGCTACACGGCTAAAAGGCAACCCATTCTCGACGCCATGGATGCGAAGAAACGCAGACAGCAGAACTTCTAACCGACTTCACAGATGCTGAAGCTTCAAAGCTGGCTGGCCAGATCTTATGTTCCCTCCTTTGTTAAATCTTTGTACTGATGCATCTGATTCTAAACTGCTGTTTCTACTTTTGAAGAAGGTCCTAGTGGATGTATAAAACAACAAAAAAATCAAGATATAATACTCGATCAAGATTTTTTTTTGTTCTTTAGAATTAAATTGTCATCCTAAATAGAAAAGATTGAGTCTCACCCACACAATATTATGAAGTTTATGCTTTTCCGCTTTTCTCTAATTTCCAAAAACCAGAGATGGGGGACTCAAGTCACATGACTTGACTCGCACATTTAAAGGGTAACTAAACCCCTTGTCAGAGCCTGACTCCACCCACTGGCAATATTTTAAAAATGCTGAAAAAAATGACGAATCGTGTTTAAGACTTCGACTTAACTTGACCCTTAGCAGGACTCGACTTGACTTGCTTGAAGTGAACCACTGACTTGACTTGGTTGTGTGAACCTGCGACTTATACTTGCTTGAGACTTTATGGTATGGGACTTGAGACTTGCTTGTGACTTAGTCCCATCTCTGCCAAAAACTCTTTACATCTGTGGTTAATACTTTTCTTATACTGTAAATGAAGCCGAGGCAAAAAATAACTGTGATAATGTAATGTTTTGTGGCTGAATTCTTAAGAAATGCTGGTTGAACTGCTGCAAAGTCATTTTTAGGTGTGAATAGATTATTAAACCAAAGACAATCAAAAGCAGACAATGCCTTAGAGTGCTTGTTAACCCTCTTTTTGAAGTTCACGTCACCAAGCTTTAGGTTAGTATTCTGCTAATATGGGACCATGTTACAGTAGGGATCTTTTTCATGGAACTAATTTAGAGAAACGGGACCATTAATGCAGCTATGCTTCCCATTTCATCAAAATTCCTCTTCAGCACAAAGTAAGGTTTGAAACATCTGTCCACAGCTTTGTAAATATGCATGGCTTATTTATGCTGAATGTCATTTTCTCAGTTTCTGAATGTTTTTTGTCGTCTTCCCTATGTTTTCTTTACTGGCTCTTTGATAAAGTGTGCTAATGTTTGTGTGAGGAAGTGAGAACTACTTTTCCTGTGCCCCATTTTAAAGTTCTTGCTTTATCTCAGGGGTTGCTCATCTTCGAACTCTTTCCTCTGGTCTGTTTCAAAGATTTCAATGCAGTGATATTGTGTTTCTCATTACAGGAATGGTACCATCATTACTGAGTCTCTTAATACCTTCCATGAGCAATACGGCAACTCAAGGACAGTAATGTAACAATGCCAGTAATGTGAATGGCCTAAAATGTTGCTGAATCTTTTAAGAGAAGGATGAATAGTTTTTAAATGACTCTTAACAATGTTTATTCCCTGATTGTGGACTGATGATGTCTATGAATCTGAGCTGGTTTGAAGTATAGTCAGTTAATAATTTTTATAGTTAGGGATGTTATCAATACCTTACATTTCCTCCAGTTGTGAGTTATATCAGTTACTCTGACATTTACTTAGGCACGTCATTACTGAACACTCTAATTTATTTTTGCATTATTCATATTGTATGTTATTTTTTGCACCCTGCATAGAGTTTTTGAATAAAGGTCTGTTACTTGTCTCATTAATTCACATTTGGACTTTTTAACAATATATTTTAGCTATTAAATATACAGAGAGACCTGGACAGGTTTGTATGAGAAAATTAATAAAAAACATAGTCAAGTAAAATCTAGTTGTATTTTTTCTATTCTTAAACATATGATCGGATTTGGAAATTGTTCTTATTGAAGCAAATGTCTATGTAACTATTAAATTATTACATTTTCTTGTGCAGAAGTTTGGCATAAACAACTTAAAGGGATAGTTCACTTTGAAATTAATTTTTGTTATGTTTTAGCTTACCTCAAGGGCATCCAAGATGTAGGAGTCTTTGTTTCCACAGCATTTTCAATTTTGACATTTTTTGGTCAAACCGTCAGTTGTCTGTCAGTCAAATACACTGGAGGTGAAGGCGGCGGGTCCTCCCTCAGTTCACCTCAAAAAGCATGCAAAGAGAAGTCACACAATTAAACATGATTTAATGACTCATAAGTAAATGTAAATACACAATGATGGCCTAAGACACGAAACGAGGTGTTTGTGTGAGAAAACGAACAGTATTTATATCGTTTTTACCTCTTGTTAACAGCCGTCGTCGAACTGATCTTAATCAGATGTCCAACTGAAACGTCTCCAGACTTTACGCCGGAAGTGATCTCTCGCGTGTCTACATCACGCATTGTTTACACAGAGATTTCAGAACCTTGCACTAAACAAATTTAGATATATTGAAATCGTTTTCCATTGCGATTTCCCATATATCTAAATATGTTTAGTGAAAGGTAAAACTTACAAAATCTCTGTGTAAACAATAACAACGTTTAATTTTGACTTCTCTGTGCATGTTCTTTGAGGTGAACTGAGAGAGGACCCCCTTCACCTACAGTGTATGACTGACAGATAACAACGGTTTGACCAAAAAATGTGAAAACTGAAAATACTGTGGAAACAAAGACACTTACATTTTGGATGCCCTTGAGGTAAGCTAAAACATATCAAAAATTAATTTCATAGTGAACTATCCCTTTAACAGTTTGGTGTTAAAAAGGTATAATACGAATACAAAAAATCCAAGTAATTAAGAGAGGAAATTAAGTAGTTTAACCATTTATACCGGGCATTTAAACTATCCACTGCCTTTCGTGAATAATATGAATTTATCCACTGGTTACACGAACTACCGTAATCACTCTATTACATAGACTCTGATTTATGAACTTCTTCCAAGTGCCAACAACATCTATATTTAATTTAGCCTATGCATAAAGATCCGAAATAGATCGTTTTAACGTGTATTCTGTCTTCAAATTCTTTCCTTCAAGTCTTTAATAATTACAGTTCTGAACTGTGCGAATTCTGCCCAGTGTAAATAAATAGACTGAATAGGTTGCATCTTAACCAAGCCTCTATATTTGGGTTGTTACGGTAGGAATCGCTGCCGCCTACTGGAAGTGATTCTCTACAAACCTGTTTGCTTTTGCCATAGACTTTTACACTCATTCATCAGCTCAACTGGAAGTTAACGTGTGATCCACGGGTCTCTCAGTGTTGAAATATGTCTGCGGTTATTAGGAAGATCATTCACACTGCAGCAGCTCCTGCCGCGATCGGGCCTTACAGGTGATTATTAGTTAGTTCCTCAATAATAAACGCACACGTGACATGCTCTGAGTCTAGCATATGTATAAGTGTGTTTTATCCATATAGGCTATAAAAAAGTTGTACCTAAAGCACCGACAGTTATAAATTTTACAATATGTCTACTCTAGAGAGCAACAAAAAAGCCTGACATAAGTTACAGTGCAATATTTGTTCGGGGCGTGTCTTTAGACAGCGCACTCAGCAACTTTGTGCTTTAGATTTCTGTGCGAATTATCATCTGTGCAAATCATATACGGTTTAGTCGAGATGTCTTCTGTTCATAGAAAATTCCCGTATACAGCTAAAGCCCCTGTTAGACAGGGCATATACAGGTAAGATTCTTGTCCACCAACTTTAATGTCAGAACACATTTAGATTTCAAACTTTCTTAAATTGTATAATTTGGATTTTATTATGCATGCATTATAATCTGATTTTGGAAGTGCTCCATGCTACAACTGTTTAATCATTTTTAACAGGGGGGCTTGAACCCCAATATAAAAAAGTGTCTCTGTTGCACAATATTTTTTTTAACTTGTATTAGTTATTTGCAGACAAAAAAGCATCAGGTTTAGATTATATATATATATATTGCATATAATAACTTGAATGTCATTACAATGGGGGTGTTTGTGTTTCGACCAATAGACAGTAAGAGGAGGTGTCAAGTTCATTGATTTGACCAGAGGCCAACCTGCTATTTTTCTTGTTTGGCATTTCTGGCACATTTTTATATACATAAATATATATATGTATCACCAAGGCAACACTTGTTTGATCAAAAAAAAAAAATACAGTAAAAAACAGTAATATTGTTTTCTATTTTTAATTTATTTAAATTTTCTTTTTAAATATATTGTTATTATATTTTACAAACGCATGATCACAGAAATCCTTCTTAATATGCTGATTTGGTGCTAAATTATTAATAATGGTTCTTTTAATTATCAATGTTGAAAACTGCTTAATATTTTTTGTTGAAACCTTCATACATTTTTTTCCAGGATTCTTTGATGAATAAAAAGTTCAAAATAAGTTCAGTCACTTGGGTTCAATTTAATGCATCTTTGCTGAGTAAAAGTATTAATTGATTGTTGTTTTATTTTTATCAAACTTACCCCAAGCTTTTGAAAAGTTTCCACAAAAAATATTATGCAGCACAAAAGTTTTCAACATTGGTAATAAGTAAAAAAAAAAAAAAAAAAAAAAAAATCTTATTTATTCCAAACTTCTGACAGTACATTTCACTTTATGATCAACTGACACATCATTCAAACAAGCATGAATCAAGAGATTTGATGTGTGTGGTGACCAACGATCTTCAGTTTCAACTTCATTATATAACTTTCTGAACTAGTCTTGTATTAGACACATATTAACTTGGACTGTGATCTCAAGCTGATCTTTTGTGATCTTGGTGTTCTATAATGTTACAGTGTGATATCTATCTATAATATCCAGAATCCAGTTTATAATTAATAATAGCCAAATTATATTAAAATAAGATCAAATAAACTTGAAAGTTATCACTGCAGTGTACTGGTTATACCAGCAGAAGGCAGAGGAGGACAACATTAATGAAAGTAAACATCCCTTTTCCTTCCAAAGTCAAGAGTTCACTGTTAATTCACATTTTAATGATGTGGCTTCTATATTCAGCCAGGCTGTTTTGGTGGACCGCACAATGTACATCTCAGGACAACTGGGAATGGACGTAGCATCAGGACAGTTGGTGGCAGGAGGAGTGCAGGCTCAGGCCAAACAGGTGACAGAACGCAGCACCCATTGATAGTTAACATTTAGATTAATATAGTTTGGAATAAATTAATCGCTTACAACACGTATTAGAGTCCATTTTGCTGACTTTAATACACAAAGTGACATGTTTTATTACACAAAGTAGTAATTTCCCCAAAAATGGACACACAGTGCATGTTTTAGTGTGTTTTTCCTTATAACTTTACAGGCGCTCATTAACATGGGGGAGATTCTGAAAGCTGCCGGGTGTGGATATGAAAACGGTACGTCATCAAGCATCCCCTACATGTCAGTTCTTTCATGCAAATTTTCAGCCATTTCAAACTTTGCTTTTTTCTGTGTTTTTTTTTTTTACAGTTGTCAAGGCCACAGTATTGTTGGTAGATATTAATGACTTCAACAGCGTCAATGATGTGTACAAGCAATGTGAGTATGAATGAGAGCCACAAAGGCATAATTCACCACAGAGTGTCCCTAAACATACAACCATAAGATTCCCTTAGTTTTAGTGGTGTTGGTAATTATTGAAAACCTCTTGGGCATGATATTAATGCATAATGTGTTCATTCTAAAAATTTGTGTGTCCTTAAAAAGTCTTAAAATGTGTTAAATCAAGTCATTCTATATAGATCAGTGGTTGAATTAGATCAGGGGGTTAATAAAGGCCTTCTAAAGAGATTAAATTCAAGTGAAATTGTAAAAGTAATGGTTATCTGTTGTAAGTGTTGCTATACAATTCACTGTGTTTCTCCCTAAACATTTACATTTAGAGAAAATATTCTTTTCCCATTTATTTAGTCCTGAAATTTTATTTACTCGGTCTTAAAATAGTCTTAAATTGACCTAGATAAAACCGGCAAAAACCCTAAATAAGGCCTAAATCAGCATTAAAATGTTTTAAATCCACTATTTAAAGGTCTTAAAAATGCAACCACCAAACTGACACAGCAATAAAGACTTTAAATCACTCTGTTTTTTTTAAATCATAAAGTATAAAAGAGGATTAATGATACTTCTGATATATATTTACATTTGTATCCCCATATAAAAATGTATTTGTATTATTATTATTATTATTATATTTTCAGTCTGATATTTATATTACATAATACATTTTCTTTTTAAGTTATTCTTAAAAAAACATAATGCACTCTTTTGAGAGGGTGATTTTATTGGAAGCCAATGGAAAGGATGTGCCGGTCTTACAATAGTTTTGTGAAGGTATTGAAAATGGCAATAAAAAGCACTATATTGGAAGTGTTGATACCTGATACAGATACGCTGGGTGTCATTTGTTTGGAGATTAAAACCATGACTTTAGTCAACATAACTTCCCTAAAAACCTTCACTTCCCCTCCTGTACACCGTCTGTATGCATTAGGCAAGGTATTGATTATTCAGATGTTACACAATGATGTGTCTGTGCAGCTCTTGGTATTTCCTCTTTAATACAATGCTGATGGGTAATCCTATCCTGTCTGCGTGTAAAGAGATACAGTGCAATTCTGTGAAACGAAAGCCTCCTACGAGGATAACCCATCATCACTGCCTCCTACCTCACAGAACTTTCCATGATGTGACATGCAAACAGTGTTAACAAATAGTCAGATTCATGTAACTTATGATGCAATTAATAATTCATATAAACACAGGGATAAAGTGTTCACACCTAGAATGATAACTATGGCGATTAGCATCCACACCAGCATACGGTATCATTCTGTTTATTATAAGCGCATGCTCCAGTTTAGTCGTCTGCGTGAGCGCTTTAAAGCAGGATGGATTCTGATTGGCTGTGAATGTTTGTCATTCATCAGCTGGGGGAAAATATCACTGAAAGTGATTCTAGTTTTAGTTTTGGTGTGAACTCTGCTGTTCTTTCACATTTAGAACGATTTTTAGTACACTTATCGTTTGCTAGTGTGAACGGGCTTTACAACACTGTTTTTCATGTCGCAAGAACTGCAGTCAAGAGTCAACCATGTAAAATGGTGCTTATAGATAGGATAATAGGATATAGCTTATTGACACAAGGTGTCAAGTTTAACCTTACTGGCGGTTTTGTTCATCTTTGTCATCAGTAAAGAACCTAGAGTTTCCCATAGTCTGACTTTCTTTTTTTCTTTGTCTTAGTTTTCAAGAGCAATTTCCCAGCTAGAGCTGCCTATCAAGTATCCGCGCTGCCCAGAGTAAGTATTAAGCGCAGGTTAGTTAGTAGTATTCGCTAAAGCAACCAGCTAACTACACACTACCTTGGGCTCAGTAAGATTTTTAAAAGAAATACTTTAATTCAGTTGGTCAAAAGTGACAATAAACACTTTTGCAATGTTACAAAAGCTTTTTATTTCAAATGAATGCTGTTCTTTTGAACTTTCTATTCAGCAAAGAATCCTGAAATCCTTAAATTCACGGTTTTCACAAAAATATTAAGTAGCACAACCGTTTTCAACATTGATAATAAAAAAAATGTTTCTTGAGCAGCAAATCAGCATATTAGAATGATTTCTGAAGGATCATGCGACACTGTAAACACTGAAAATTCAAATTTGCCATATAAATTAAATGAAATTATATTAAATTAGAAAACAATCATTTTAAATTGTAATAATAATTCACAAAATTACAGTTTTACTGTATTTTTGATCAAATAAATGCAGCCTTGGTGAGCATAATAGGCTTCTTTAAAAAACATTTGGGAAAAAAAACAAGCTTTTGAACGGTAGTGTTAAATATTATATTTTGACATATAACCCATCCAACACTGAGCTATGGATATGAATGATACCTCAAATCATATGACTTCTAGAGGAGAGGTGCACTAATTCCTTTTTTAAGTGATCAACTCACTAAAAAGGGAGAAAATCCCATAAACTGTCATTGAAGGAAGGACCGGTGACATGTAGAAACCAGAATATCACTACGATTTAAAGGGATACTCCACTTTTTTGGAAATAGGCTTATTTTACCACTCCCCCAGAGTTAAACAATTGAGTTTTACCGTTATCAATATCAGTAACCAGACAGTTTCTGTTCTCATTGACTTCCATAGTATATTTTTTCCTACTATGGAAGTCAATGAGACCAGAAACTGTCTGGTTACAGATATTCTAGTAAATATCAGAAAATCGGCTGAATGGATACGAAAATGGTTAAAACTCAACTGTTTAACTCTGGGGGAGTGGTAAAATTAGCCTATTTCCAAAAAAAGTGGAGTATCTCTTTAAGGTGAGCTCTTTTTAATTGAGCCAGTGAGCAACCACATAGCAACACCCTGGCAACCACCCTTGCATCATTTCAGTGACTTTTACATGGCCACCACCAGTCAAATTTTCTTCTGAAAACGTACAAATCTAGTTGATTATAATCTATTAAGATACAAATACTGCAATAAAATGTATTATTTGTATTCATACCTCAATTTAATTTCACTTTGTTTTACAGGGGGGGCTTGTTGAGATTGAGGCCATCGCTGTGTTGGGACCCATCACAGACGCCTCCTGACTATATGATCCCAGCATGCATCACAAATTGTAAATATAGTTTTATAGACACTTCATCCAAGATTACAAAAGAAATCACCAATAAAAGCATTCCTTTCCATGGGCAATATCTTCTTTTGCATTCTTGCTAATATTATCATGATATTGAAATTTTACAATTACTTTGTGAATTTACTGTGGAACTTTCATCATTAAATACACTTAATCTATAATAGCAACCATTCAAAACCCAGTTCAAGTTAAACTTTATTTTTAAACTCCTACTAATCTGTCACTATCCAGCCACATATTATATTTCCTCCATTTGCAAAGTTCAGTTCAATCTGCAGGAAAACATTTGCATGTAATAAATAAAACAAATAAAGACCTATTTTTAAAATATTTTTTCCATTGTCAGTGTAAATGTATATAACATGCATGGATTTTACTGATCACTGTAATAGTTCAGTGGAATGCATTATATAAATATCACATTTATTTTCACAATTTTCTTTGGCTTTTCACATCTTTATCTTGGGGTGAAGCCACTAAGAGGCACTAGTATGAAATATTAATAACGATTGAAATCTCGAACTAACGCCAGCCATTATTATTTACTTTGTGTTCTCATTCTGTGTATATAAAGACAGGCACATAGTCTTTGAAGACCAGTTGGTCTATTTCTTGGCAACGAACAAGCAATAATAACAAATAAACTAATGTTCTATTGTATTTTTAAACCATTCATGTGAAATCCGAATTTTATTGTGGTTGAATCTGGATTCTGTAGTAACTGTGTCAATTGTTGCACACTTAACTATCTTCACCAGAGGCTGAAAGAGATGAAGTGGTATGGGAAATCAATCAGATAAGACAGTTATCCTCAAGAGATACTGAAATGTTTGTCTGTGTTTATAATTAATTATATTACCCTACTTACCAGGTGGTTCCTCTGGTGGAGAGGAATCTGCCTGGTCCTCAGTTGTGTTCTCTGTGGAAATATAAATTAATCTAATTAATTTATTGACTTAGGCTTTAAAACTCACATGATAAATAAAATAAACCGAAATTGTTTTACATATTGTAAATGTAGCTGTTTTCTGAGACCATTGGGCGATTGTTTCTTTTCAGGACTTGTCCTGTGTGTTTATCTTATCTGGTTTCTCATGTTAGATCTAAAAGTTTTAAACTCTTTTTATTATTTCTTGCTGCATTCTGGTATGTACTCTGTTCAGTGGGTAGTCATTATATATTTGTCAATGTCAACGCTTTTCCACATTGCAGCCAAGATATTTGCATCGGTAGATAAAAATGTCATTCACATTTGAAATTCAGATAATGAGGCATGTTGTGGCCCTCACCACCATTAGGATTTGACCAAAATAACTATGGATAATTGAATTGAATAGAATTGAAACCCCTAAGACCTAAAAAATGGGTTGCCAGGATGATTTAGGAAAATGTTATTTTAATCAATATGAATATTATATATTATGGGTATGCTCATGCTCAGGGAGACCGTTGCATTTAAACAATGCCCAATTGGCACTAAGGGGCCTAAAGTGTGCCAAGAAAACTTCCCCCACACCATTACACCACCACCACCACCAGCCTGCACAGTGGTAACAAGGCATGATGGATCCATGATCCAGGCAGAAACGAGGCTTAACGTAATTGCATGTAAATGGTTGTATATATACTACTGTATGGGTTGGGTAAATTTAAAAAAGAAAAAAGGGTTGCTCATAAAAAAAGTTTGAAACCAACTGATTTACAGCATATTCACATAATCACAAAATGAAATCTGTCAGTCTAAATCAAACCTAAAATAGTTGCCAAAAAATCTTTTCCTTCTCAAGGTTTAGCCTAGTTCTCCTATCCTTTGTTAGACAAGCAGATGGAAAAATATCTGTATGATAGAAACCCTCAGTTCGGTAACCAGGGCTGGAAAGTCAAACTAAGCAGGGCAGTGTTATACTCCTTGGTCATGGAACAGTTAGTAGGACACTTGTCAGGTAACTAGAGTTAAACAAACACACTATTGCCAATTTAAACCACTACCATCACCTTTCACTTGAAGTGTAAAGTTAAGTATGAACGTGTAAAATTGGTGCTTCAAATTTTTACAATTATACAAAGTTATTTCAGGAAGTCTTCGTTGCTAAAAGTGAATGTGCAAGGTGTTTTGCATCAAGAGATATGTCCCTGGTAACTAGCTAAACCATTTGCATACACAAGCACAGAACACAAGGTATAATGTATCTTGAGAAGAATTCAAGGACCTGTTTTTTAGGACACTTCACTCACTGAAAATTACAGAAAAGTGACTTTAGTCTGTCTAAAATTTTGGAACGTACCACTTGGTGCTGTTGCTGGTTCTTCAGTATTTTCAGCTGTCATGGAGGGGTTGGATTCAGCAGGTTCAGACATGATGGCCTCAGCAGGAACTGCTTCTGGTTCACTGTGAGCTACTGCAGCTGCAGAGCTCTGTATTTCCTCTGAGTGAACAGGAGCTGCACTGGATGTCTGTGGAGTCTCCTCGACCTGTGTTTGGTCTGGAATGGTCTCACAGTCTGCTGCAGGACCACCATTTTCATTACTTGTCCCTTAGAGATCAAGACAAATATTTTAACCAAGTTTAAAAGCATAATAAAAAATGACTGCTTGAAATAAAATAAACATTAATAAAATGAAAGACCTTAACTTGTTTTAATTCATCTAACTAGTTGCTGAGTGAGTTAGGTTTGGGAATCGAAACTCTGGATCAATTCACCCCTTGCCCCTGTAGAGCCGCCATCTTGAAACAGGGGTAGACACAGGTCTAACCATAGACAGTAAAAGGTCTAACGGAGATAAAATCACCATAAATCATCACGAATGCGATTTTCCTTGTTTGTTTTTTTTGGTTTGTTCCAACGGTCAGATATGTATTTATCATTGATTCCACAAATAAAAAAAAAAAAAAAAAAAAAAAAAAAACATTCTTCCTAGTTCAGAGAACATCATACGCTGCACAAAAGTCCGCCACCATCAATGAATTCAAAGTAAAGGCAGAGATAGCAGCGTTACCTAGTTACTTCCTATGACAAAACCCCTGTTCCAAGATGGCGGCGGTTTTGACGCATACTTATGGTGCGTTCTATTATTCATCCGTCTCGGAGATCCGAATCGGACGACAGACGTTGCCTAGCAACACGCCCCCTTTCCTCGGATTTCTCCTCTCGGACGTCGGACCACCGTGAGGACACCGAGCAAGAATTCCGTTTCGGAATTCAAGATGGCTGCGCCCTGTGACTTGTACGAATGAATTGTTTTCATTGTTTTTGAACCGCTTTGGTATTTGAAATGACGGTTATAATCACTCGTGTTACTGCGTCCCCTGTGGGTATGGGAATCGGTTGTTGTGAGTGCAATTACTAACGTTGCTAGCGTTGTTAACAGAAGATTAACATGAAAAACATTAAATAAAGTGAACATTTTCAAGTTCAAATGGCTGCGTTTTGATAAGGTGTAGTCATAATATATTTTTTTTTTAAATGTAAGTGCCTGGTACTCGGCCAGTGCTACCATGACAACAACTCTCTCCGACTCGGACACGCAAAACATAATAGAACGCTTGAAGTGTGGACGTGACGTCAAATCCGAGGTCCGAGACGGTTCGTTGGGTATAATAGAACGCACCATTAGAACTCCAAGGTGAGGTCTCTAGTGTATCTAACCAGAGCTAAAATACGCTAGTAACATTTTAACTAAACTACTTCCTAACATGAGATCAGAACACTCTTGTCCCATACACCGCACGACCCAGAGTGTTATCAAAAAAGGTGGACTGGTTTAAGAAATCAACGGAACGTAAACGGAAGGGAGTAAAGTAGACAGGCAAGCCCCTATTGCTTTACACATCTCTCTCCATGACGGTGAGAGACACATTTTTAATTTAAGCAGTAAATAAACTAAGAACATCTGATCTAACTTGAACATTAACACACATATCTTTACCATCACAAAAACTTTAAGTTCTTACTGCAATAACACATAAATCAATGCTCAATAAAAATTACCCATAATGCACCTAGCTGCTAGCGCTGACTGACAGGTCATAACCTGCAGCAGTCTTGTGTCCTCTCATTAACAACAGTATTTTTGTCTTCGACTACTTATATTCTATACTTAAGTTTACATTTTTAATGAATTTGACTAAAAAGTTTGCATTGGTGCTTTATTCCTGTCTTTTTTTAAATAGTTAAATGAATGATCGCGAGGTGTCAAGGTGAGGTCTAGTGTATATAATGAGTCAGCGCTAGCAGCTAGGTGCATTGTGGGTAATTTTTTTATTGAGCTATTATTTATGTGTTATTGCAGTAAGAACTTAAAGTTTTTGTGATGGTAAAGATATGTGTGTTAATGTTCAAGTTAGGTCAGATGTTTTTAGTTCATTTACTGCTTAAATTAAAAATGTGTCTCTCACCGTCATGGAGAGAAATGTATAAAGCAATAGGGGCTTGCCTGTATACTCATCAAGCTTCCTAGTTTGTCCCGTTGATATCCTAAACTAGTCCACCTTATGATAATACTCTGGGTCGTGCGGTGTATGGGACAAGAGTGTTCTGATCTCATGTTAGGAAATAGTTTATGCCGCGTGCCAGGCAACCTGTAACTCGTGTTTTTCCAATCTTATTCCGTGAAAGTGCACTGGTACGGCCGTCAAACCCCTGACTTACCACCCGTGAACTCGTAGATCGATGGACTCCCAGTTACGAGTTCTGACGTCACATAGCCTGCGAACCTATAGAAAACTACAATGACAGCCCCTACGATGCAGTGTTTCTGCAGGCACATTTCCAAATATACAAATAAAGTAAAATAAAAGGTATTACAGCTTATCTTGCCTCATGCGATACTTTTCCTCCTCAGTTTCCCACAAATAAACAAGGAGTAAGCACCTTTGGTCTTAGAAATTATTGCAAATGTGCGTGAGCCCCGTAAGTTCCACCATGCTGGTTTGTTTACATCTAGGTAGTTTGGCGTGGACACTACTCGATCGTCTCTCGGCGCCGTTGATTACATCATCTGTCACCTGGTGCCGGCCCGGCTCTGGGCTAAATATATTTTTTAAAATAAATACATTAAATTATATTGAGCTTATTTCTCCAAAATTTGAAAACTAAACGTGATTTCTGGCCGTTTTTGCTATAATGCGCTACTCCACCCATTATTATAACTTATTTTTACGATCAGCGCAATGCATGATGGTATGTAGGGCTTAGGTTAGTGACCATCGGTTGTGCACTACTTTTCAAAATGCATTCTGGGATACATTGAGTGGACTATATAGGGTATAATAATCATCACTATACATTCGGACAGCACTACAAAATGGCGAGCTCACTATATAGTCCACTATATGGTGAGTAATGGGTGATTTCGGACACGGGATCTGTGTAAGGGCCAAGGGGTACACTCGAAAACAAGGGGTGGGGCCAAGGGGTGAATTGGGATTAAGCCTTAAGGTCATGAATCAGATACTTGTTATTTCGATTCTGTTTATTGAATCCTGTGAGTACATTTTAATCTTGTTTTAAACCATTCAAGCGCAAGAAGACGCGAAAGAAAACTATTCGGTAATTGGTTCTCACGCAGTTTTCTGTGCTGGGAGCATGCAGAGCGCGCACAGAAAGCTGCATCTCAAATAGTGCACAAAAACTGAATTGAGTTCTCTTTTGAGTCTTGCACTTGAATGGACAAATACACACAATTAAGTAAAAAAATATCCTCATAAACACAGTCGGTTATGTTTTTAGTGAACATAAACAGTTGAGAAATGCCCAATAAACCTGCTGCCATCTGTGCCATTGCTGATAATCAAACAGCAAAAGAAAAATAAAATCACTCACTGATCATGACTTAATAACTTTTGTTACTTTAATAAGGATTCATCTTGATCGTATTTAGAAAAAGAAAACTGCAGTGTATTACATTTGATTTTAATTTCTGAACTTTCTGATCTTGAGTTGTATTTATTTTGTTCTTATTGTTTTACTGACTGTACACTTGTCCTTACAATGTTTGAAATTTATATTAGTTAGTCTAGTTTTCTGCTGATTTACTTTTCATGGTATTTAGCTGCATAAGAATAAAAATGTTTAATATCTAAATGTTTGACTTCTTTTTTTACCATATTTGAATGGAAACTGGGAATCCGTAAGATTTGGGATCGATGCGTAGAATTGGAATCATTAAAATTCAAAGAATACCCAACATTTGTCATTTTCTTTTAGTTTAATTTGAAGTAATCAAATAACTATAAGACTAAATAAAATGTACAACTTTATAAAAACTCTACAGACATTAAAAACTATATACAAAAACACTAACAAAATTCCTAAAACTTTAAAATCAAAATATAAAACATCTAATTGAAAATATTAACAAAAGCCATAAAAAAAAATCACACTGATTTTTCATAAAAAAAAAATCTAAAATAATATTAATAATGTTTTAAAAAAATGTAAAAGTGGTTTAAGTGTTTTTTTCACTATTATTTTCTTTATATTATTGATCACATAAAGTAAGTTTAGGCATATTAAATAGAGTACAACTAGGCCTGCATATAATCTGTGACAACAAAATTCCATTGAAAACTCCACAAATTTCCATATTCAAACGTCATGCA
The DNA here is from genome assembly GCA_038021265.1 of Cyprinella venusta. NCBI lineage: Eukaryota > Metazoa > Chordata > Actinopteri > Cypriniformes > Leuciscidae > Cyprinella > Cyprinella venusta. The sequence goes on from CM075878.1 coordinate 6,390,725, forward strand.
CATTCCTTATTTAACTTCATTTTAGTGTCATCAAACAGAATTATAATTTTTTCAATATTATTACAAAATAACTTCCATATTTAAAAAGATTAGACACCTCAATTTAAATGTATTTAAAATGCTTTCATCTTCCAAACAAGTTCAGTATACTATCTCTGTTCAATGCATTTTACTATATTTAAATAATTTCCACAGAGTTCACATTTCATTAACAGAAATATGAAACACATCTGTTATGTCATTTCTCTCTTCTCTTCTGAGTATCAAGTGTCGATAAGGTACAAGACAACATTTTATAAGCATTCTTTAAATTCAAGCCTGGTCTATCATTGAAGCTGCATTGTTAATAGTTAAATGCAAATGAAATAAACACATTGGCATCCTGGTTAAATAATGAAAACTAATGTAACAACAGGTGCTGAAGCTATCAAAGGTTTATGACATCATCAGCCATCTGTGATCTAAAGTACACAACATTTACATGAAACCCTCTGAGATCCGGGATGAACCCACTTTGTTTAAATGTAACCATTAGCAGGGTGGCATGCATCACCACCCCCGAAGGAGTACCTGAGGTGTGGAGGACCTCCTCTGATCACCAGAATGTTTTTCCTCAAATTCCAAGAAATCACCATAGAAACAGTGTGATGGTTCAAGAAACAAACACAGCAACAAAACAAAATACAAATTTCCCTAATTTGTTTGACAAATTGAATTCAATACAACTAAATTCAAAATTCTATTCAAATGCAGTTGTTATTTGTATAGCACCTTTTAAACACGTATCAGTTGATGAATGCTCATGAGATTGCAATCATCATCAAAATTTTGTTAAAAGGAATGTAACCATAAAGGAAAGAGTTTAATGAGTAACCGTAACCGTTTATTTTAAGCATTTCACCATTTATAATCACATTTACTGAAGTGTGAAATTTTGTTCCTCTAGATACTCAATGCAACACCAAAGTAATGTTTGCGATTAGGTAAAAACACTTTAAATAAAAACTATCAGATGCTGAATATAAATGTAATACATGATTGTTATAAAATAACTGTATACTGTACATCACAGTGTTCATGCTAATAATTTTGAAGCCAGTTATCAAAATGCTACATGAAATTTTCGCCTTAGCCATAAAACATAATTTTTCTTGTAGCTTTCATTTAAAGTCTAATGGTTTAGGATCTGGGCATGGCGTTTAACCTTAGGTTCCTCCATGGGGACTTTCAATGTAACGGATACTGTAAGTTTCTCTATGAGAGACTAGGAGTCAAGTAGATCTAAACTGCATGTTGGGCTGCTGACAGCATTCTAGATAGGGATCTTGGGTGCCTTACACAAAGGTTGAGGGTTCAATTTCAAGTTAGGTTGACCCAGGGTCCGAAAAAGTAACTAATACCAAATTTACACAGGTGGCTTAGAAGCACTTCTGAAGTGGCATTACAATCCTCTCACTTAATGATCTACAATAGATTTTAGCATTATCAAAATAGGCTACACAAACAGAAATTCTTCCTTCTCATCATGAAATATCTTGCTAATCAACAATATAACAAGATAAAGCTCAAATGTGAGTTTTTGGGCTGTATAGTCTTACCTGATGTGTTCCCATCATGTTTGGTGTTGGGTCGTGTTGTGTCTTGAGCTGTGGTCTGAGTGCTGGAAGTGCATCCCATCGTGTCTTCCTCTGACAGGACAAGAGTGAGTGAAGTCAACAACTTTGGTGAGTGTTGTCGTTCCCAGCGAAGCGCATCGACTTCAAGTGCAGGAAGACTTCGCTAATTTAAACCGCTCTCGATATAGACAGTCATTCCCTAAAGAGGTAACACATTGGGTGAGTATGTGGGAATGACAGTCATATGCAAACCAGCCCTTATTCTCTCGGTAGCAGGTCACGGTTCAATGCAAACAGCAGTGAACTCCTAGTCTTAGTTGTCTGATTAAAATACGTATTTTCGTTAAGAAATGATTGGCTATGCGACACTTAACGTTTTAAACTGAGTTCTAAAAACCAAAATTTTGGTTTAAATCTGTTAACATCTGTTTAATGAGAGAAAATAAACTCTTAACTTAAACGTGACATCACTTAGTCCATGTGTAATGATTTTGGCGACATCTACAGGTGACTTCTGGAGTAGCACTGGCCAACCCTAACCTTGATGCAATGAAAACTCCTACCTTCCATATCTAATGTCAGTGCACAAGACCCTATCAACTTTATAAACCTATAACCACTGAAGGTAAAGAGACATATGTTGATGAATTAAAGATTGTCATGCACGTAGCTTTTGCACAAGCTGAAGTAAATACTAATATATTGAATTTGCACAGTTTTCATGCACATGAATAGCCTACAACGCACCACCATGGTAATGTGACACTAAAAGAATGCGATACACTTTATATAGCCTATAGCATAAGTTGTAACAAAAAACCCCTAAAGGATTTTAATGTAAAAAATACCGTTGTCACACAATTGATGCAATAAAAAAGCAGGGTCTAATCTCTTGCAGTTATTTTATTAAAACACACTTGAAATGACTCTTCTTCAGGAATATATGAATTGAAACCAAACAACCACTTATAATGAGACGAGAACTGACAGGGCTATACACAGGGACCGAACGAGGTAATTAAAGCTTTGAAATTAATTTTTGATACGCTTTAGCTTACCTCAAGGCCACCCAAGATGTAGGCGTCTTTGTTTCCGCAGTAGTTTCAATTTTGATATTTTTAGGTCAAACCATTTGTGTCTATCAGTCATATAATGAAGGTCTCTGGGGTCCACCTTAAAGAGCATGCACAGAAAAGTCCAAATTAAATATGATTCAATGACTCGTAAATGTAAGTACACATTGACTGCCTAGCCTAAGACATGAAACGAGCGGTTTGTACGAGAAAACAAAGTATTTATATAGATTTTAACCACAGCCACGTCCAAGTGATCTGAGGGTGCAGACATTTTGTGGCTTTGGTTACAAGAGGTAAAAACGATCACGCTTTTCTAAACGTGCATGCATGATACACATTCGAATAAAAACAAATCTTTCACTGCAAAAATAAGGTGCAGAACAAACATTTTATATGCAGTTTTAATACAGCATGGAATTCCATCCAGAATAGACACACTTTTCCTCAATTCATCATAGTTAATTCAAAATAAAGTTACTTTTTTCTCTTCTCAAAAACACACACACCATATTAAACTTTTACAATTATGAAATCAATAGGCTAAACAAATCTGACACCCAATATGGCAGCACAAACATGAATTAAAGGTAAGGAAATTCCAAATGTGAACATTTTCAACAAGGCCCACGCCTACATCTTTTTAAGCAGAAGGCCATAAGGACGGATTGAACTCTCTACTATTTTTTTCTCCTCTTCTACTGATGTGCCTTCAGGGATAGGGACCAACCAAATGTCCTTGGTCTTTTTTTCTCTAATCTCGGGGTTGATTCGGTTCTGCATGATGACTTTGTAAGTATTTCCATTCTTTTGCGAAATGAAGTTCTTAGTTCTTGCGAACAAGCCTGCCACGTTGATGTCTGGAGATGAATAAATCCCTCTTCCGTAAGCCTGACGGTCTCCTGACATATACTGAGACTGTATGATGCCCTCAGCCCCCTGTAAATCGGTTCCGTGGTAGGAGACTGGCCACTCACCGGGCTCGGAATGGCTCCTCCATCCATTAGATCCCAGCCAATCGTTCCCATCCGGGTATTTGTCTCGCACCTTCAGCGCGAATCGCATCCACCCGTAGGGGCGTCGGTACGGCTCGTCCCCGCGCTTGCAGTCTTCAAACTTCGGCTTGGACTTGTTCGTAAAGTCAAAATCAAACTTTGGATCGAAAAAGTCATCTGAAATCACAAATAACTCTTTCCGGAGAGAAGAGCTCGAGCTTTTGCTTCTCGGGGTTTCAACAGCCAACCGCGACAGAGAAGAAGTCAAAGAAGTCATTTCATTTTTAAGAAGGGCAAGAGTTGTCAGCTTGGCAATCTGCAGTTTAATGGCTCCATCTAATGAGTTGCAATCTGACTGCAATTTCACATTGACTCCCAGAATGGCAGAGAGCGCCTCAGTCAAGATATATTTGTCCACATCCATCGTATTAATCAAACTTATCAAGATCTCTGAGCTGTTATGAGACACCGTGTAACACAGAAAGGGTTTAGTATTATTACTGGGAGTGAGGACCTAGATTTTTATACTGTATGTCCTGCTTATTTAGCACACCTGATTACAATCAGCTCATCGGACCTTGACTGAAAACATGGCTTTTAAAAGCAGAGGAGCAACCATCAAGGTTTTGAATGTGGTGGCATAACATAAAAGAAAAGAAGATTATGAGACTATTAGGTGAAATAGTATTTGCAACAGGCAATTAAAGGACAACTTGCTAAAATGTAAACCATCATTCCCCTGATAGGCCTATACCTGGTCATGCTGATATTTTACTAGAGGGGATTTGGGCACTTTTTAGCACTTTTTACGCCTGCACAAACAATTACTCCAAATTGCCTTGAGTAGCCTAAGCCCATTCATTGTTTGCATCAAACAATCATGAAAAGAGTCAAGGCCATTTTACACACTGTAACCCCATAGTTGCAAGATAAAAGTTCAGGCTCTGGACACAACGTGGAAGACGTGGAGAATCTCACAACAATGAAAAGTTCACAAATCAACACCACCTTCGAACATGCTCAGGAGTTAATGAGCGCAGATGCGGAACAATCAGTTAACCGGTTAAGAAAGCACAGGAAGCATGCATGGGATTGCAAAGTAAAAGTCCATAGTCCATGGACACAAAGTCCTCTTGGTTACAGCTTCTAAAAAACAACATTGGTAAAATATAAACTGGCATTGAGGTTTACAGCCCTGGTTTGTGTGCATGTCCCACACCAAAATGTTCCAGTGTCCAGTGTGATCTTTTTTTTTTTTTTGCTTCAGTGTGATCATTTTGATTGAGAAATTTAGGAGGAAGATGGATAACAAATAAAAGAACATTGTTGTTTCTTCATATCTACTATTCTAATGTCATTTCAAAATGCAACATGTTTTGACACAACAATGTGTTGTGTAACAGGCAACGCCGTTTAATCTCTTTTGTTTGACCATAGCACCAAGTATTGCAAATGTTGCAAACATGAAACATTTGCCATCAATATAAGGACTATTTTATCATTATGACATTACATTTTAGGTCATAATTTTTTGTTATCAGAAAACAACATACAATTTATTTTATTATGCTGTCATGTGCTATAGCCTAATTATCGTAAGACGACATGGAAAATGCCCATGAACACCCCTTTATGCGTTATTTTCCACTGGGCAACATATTTTGATGCACGAGTTCATGAGATAACCTTTAACCTTTTCAAAATGGTGGCAAGCAACGCAAGAGTTGTGAATGGTAAAAATATGCACTATTCACAATCTAGAAACTATACAGCATTATTATTTCCTATTTGAATTTTGATAAATCATTTTCTTGCTGTAGCAATCTATGATAGTTTTAGCTAAATAACAGGTCTGGATCTCCATCTTTTTACCATATTACGACAACAAAAGCACTTGAACGCAACACACTGGTAAATACCAGTTCACAAGTGGAAAATATCATATTTTCCATAGACACACCAACACACCGAATGGTTTTAAAAGTTTATTTCAGCTGTACAATTTCATGTCAACTTTTTGAGAAAAGTGCCTAAAATATCTCTCATTATTCAATAATATAATTATTATTGAATTTTTTTCAGAATACATTATTGACTAAGAAATGTAAAATATGTTTATTTATTTGACTTTTGAACAAAAAAAAAGGTAGATTGAACATGTCACTAACCTGCCTTTACATGCTATCGGAAATACTTTTTTACGATTACAAGCTCATCGCATTCCAATTTTGACTTGTGAGCGTTCATGTCCAATTTTTTAACCAGGAAAATAGCATTTATGATTATTCCGATATCACGTGAAGGCAGCATAAGTAGAAGAACGCTGAAGTAGGCTAGTTGTGCAAGTCCATAGCATTGCCCTGTTTTAATGAAACATTGCTTAGGCCTAATGGTCTTTTGTATTTTAAATGTCTTCTGCTTTAGACTATACAGTAAGAAAAGCAGGCGAAAACACCAGTGCTGGATTAATAACTATTTAATTTATGGTACTGAACATCTCTTTAAGCAAAAGTCAATGTCAGAAGATTTGAAAAACACCAGTGCTGGATTAAAAAAAACTATTTCATAAATGGCAATAAACATCTCTCAACCAAAAGTCAATGTCAGAAGATTTGAAAAACACCCTGCTGGATTAATAAACGATTTAATTGTATATGGTAGCCTAATGAACATCTCTTTAACCAAAAGTCAATGTCAGAAGATTTGACAGTTGAAACTTTAATAGCCTGTACTATTGTTTGTCGTCCACTTCTTTAAGCATAAGGCCATAAGGCCGGATTGAACTCGACACTATTTCTTTCTCTTTCGCAGCAGATGTGCCTTCCGGAACACGGACCAACCAAAAGTTTTTTCCCTCGATGATGTCTCTTTTCTGGGGGTTGACTCTGTTCTGCATGATGACTTTGTACGTCTTTCCATTCTTTTGCGAGGTGAATTTCTTGCTTGTTGCATAGCCATCTGCCACGTTGATGTCTGGAGATGAATAAATCCCTCTTCCGTAAGCCTGACGGTCTCCCGCCTTAAAGTGAGACTGTATGATGCCCTCAGCCCCCTTTAAGTCGGTTCCGTGGTAGGAGACTGGCCACTCACCGGGCGTGGAATGGCTCCTCCATCCATCTGATCCCAGCCAATCGTTCCCATCCGGGTATTTATCTCGCACCTTCAGCGCGAATCGCATCCAACCGTAGGGCCGTTGGTACTGCTCGCCCCCGCGCTTGCAGTCTTCAAACTTCGGCTTCGACATGTTCGTAAAGTCAAAGTCAAACTTTGGGTCGAAAAAATCATCTGGGATCACAAATAACTCATTCCGGATGGAACAGCTTGCGCTTTTGTTCTGATTTTTCTGATCACCAACAAATAACCCCGCCAGTAAAGAAGTTAGATAACTCACAGGTCGTTGCACCCATGGTTGGACCACCTCAGCCACAGACATGAACGATTCATAACCAAGTAGGGCAAGAGTTGTAAGACTTGTAATATCCAAATTAATGGCTCCATCTAAACCATTACAATCTGACTGCAATTTCACAGTGACTCCCAGATTGGCAGAGAGCGCCTCAGTCAAGATATATTTGTCCACTTCCATTGCATCAAAACTCGACCTTACAAGAGAGTAAGATTTCTTTTCTGTTTGTGCCGAGTAGAAAACGTAGCCCACGTGGTTTATCAAGAGTAACACACATTGACTTTTGCTTTCAGTTTAACGGGAGATATGTTACATAAACAGGTGAGGCCAGTAATGTGGGCTAGGCAATTGGTTCCTTATCTCTAGCTATACATTTATCTGCATGAATGACCTTCCTCAAAGAATAAACTTGAGAAAGACACTGTTTGGTTTATGGTTTATTGGAAACTCACCACATATAACTGAATATTACAATTTCCATATAACTTTTCCTTTTGAATATTTCAATGTCCTTTTGCTTTCAGTTTATTTCTTCAAAACATGTTTTCATTAAAACGGACTACTTTGCACAACTACTTCTGCTTTACTTATTACATCTCGGGAGATTCCAGTAAATGTTCAGCGCACGTAGGCTATAGCCTACTGCACTTTCCAACTGTGCATTCTGAATAATAGGCTATAGGCCATTTACACACTAACCTGCAGTCCAATGCTCGTCTTCTCATTAACAGTGTTTTTCTCTTACTGATATTTCATACCAGGGTTAACATTTTTTAAAATAATTTGACTAAAGGGATTGCTTGTTTGCGCTGGTGCTTTTATTAGGCCAAGTCGAATTAATAAAACTCGGTATGTGTAGCGGCGTAGCGGATGGGCACGCACTGCGGGGGGCCCTCATTGTTGTAGGGGCCCACAATAACCCCTACAGGTTGTGTCGATAGATAGCGAATCAGAATCACAGATTATTATTTTTGGAAGTATGACCAACATAATAATTTTCACCTGAAAATATCATCTGAACTAGTAAGAAACATACACTTTTGTTCTGGTATCTGACATTGCAGTAAATTGCGCTGATTAATTTAACAATTGCTCATAAGTTTGAAAAATCCTGCAAATTCTACTTTGTTCTCAAATTGTTAATGTTAACAAAGTCAGCATTGCGTGATTGTAGCATTGTTTGATCATTTCTGTTATTTCTTTAAAATATATTGATCTCCTGCATTGATGCTAGATCTGTAGAGGAGAAGAGAAAAAATTCCAAATTTGTAAATCTTCTTGTGGACGGTGTGCTACACACAGCCTACGACATAGCTTAAGCTTCTATTTATAGAAGTATATAAATTAGCCTTTAGTTTAGAACTAATACACTCCTGCCGAAGCCATAAATTATATCCTGCTCACTTTCTGCTAATAAATAAATAAATAAACAAGAAACAAGGTAGCCCTGTGATTGACCATCTATCCAGGATGTCCTCCCGCCTGTGGCCAGAGATGCTCTAAAATATTTTATCAGGTGGAAAAATATTGTTGCGGTGGACAATGAGGAGCCTTGGAGTCAAAAGGTTGAGAACTTGCCTACACCAACGATTATTTGACTACACGTCCCAGTGTGACTGTTTTGAGATCTGTGATCACGAGGTTCCGCGGTCTCGCGATGCGGGCGCGTGAGGTTTACGCGCGCGGTGCACGCTGGGAAGCCCTTTCTCTACGAGGCCATCTTTGTGTGATCAGGAGGTGAGCGCGGCTCTGCTGGAAATTATTAAAATAAACCCTTTAAAAGTGTTACGAAGACTACGAGCGCATTATTTCGAAAGTGTAGATCTTGATTTATCGCTTCTTTGTGTTCAGGTTGGCCAGATCGGACTAGTCAGGAAAAATGGTGGCCGCTAAGAAAACGGTGAGTGGAGCGCGATGCAGCGCATGCTGGACAACTTCACGTGGAAGCTCTCTACAGGCCTGATTATAAGAAACTAAAATGTTTACATGCACATGTATATGACTATTCTTACGCAGTTGAATTGATATTAGTTATTATATTGTGCAAATATTTATCTCTGATCGCTGGCGTGGTGTTGTATGGGCTGAGTATTAACGTTAGCTGTTTAGGTGCGCTGGGTGTTTCTAGTTAAGGGAGTTGTTATATAAATGTATTATTAAAACGTGGTTTATTATCGTCTACTAAAAGCGCATTTAATAAATATTCACACCTTACTGTTTATAAATGTTGTACAGGAAGTGTAACTGTTGCTTATGAAGTGTCAGTGAGAGAATATAGTTGTCTGTGAAATAAACATGATACAAACATTGTACATGTCACCATAAGTGCTCTGACTGAAGTTAACTTCATAGTGCGAAAGGTTTTTAATTGCTTAAGAAATGTAATTGTGTTAAAGACTGAATAAATGTTTGATTAGTGTGATATATAGTCAAGATTAAAACGCAGGATTCACACCTGAGTTGTCATGTTAAACATTTGACATATAAACTTGTTAATTTCAAAGTCATTTTCTAAGTGAAAAGCATTAAATACGGAATGAGATTCCAGAGTTTTTTAATCTTTTTACATCAGAGCGAAGAAGTCTATATAGAAAATTTTATATATGTGTGTGTAATATATGGTTGAGAGCCAGAGCTGTCATTCTGAGAGCATCTTAAAATTGTCTAGATTGTAAAGTGAAAAACGGTTCCAAATATTGCAATAGCAGAGCACACTTTGTTTAAAATATTTTGGAGGTTGTCTCAAAATGGTTATTCCAATTTTGAAGCCTTGAACAGAAACAGACAAAGCTTATTTCTTGACATTCTGTGTTTTTGGTGTATTTATTGTTTTGTTCCATATCTTCATCTTTACAGAAAAAGTCCCTGGAGTCCATCAACTCTAGACTGCAGCTTGTGATGAAGAGCGGTAAATACGTTCTCGGATACAAGCAGTCTCAGAAAATGATTCGCCAAGGAAAAGCCAAGCTGGTAATCCTGGCCAATAACTGTCCTGCTCTGAGGTGTGTGTTGTTTCCCTGCTAAAATATTTCTGTCAATCTGCTGTCACCATGAAAACAATCTGTGGCCTGTGAAGGTTAAGAATAATAATTTGAATGATTCATGATGTTTTTCCAGGAAATCTGAAATTGAGTACTACGCTATGTTGGCCAAAACCGGAGTTCATCATTACAGTGGAAACAACATTGAGCTCGGTACAGCCTGTGGCAAATACTACAGGGTGTGCACGTTGGCCATCATCGACCCTGGTGTGTATTCACTGGCAGAACTGATACGACTTGATCTAGTAATTTCGTTTGCCTATAACTTTCCCTGTCATACTGTATTGTTACTTTTGGACTAATGGGTCATTTATATCAAAATCAAAGTATCTTTATTTGTCTCCCTGAGGAAAAATTAGTTTGGGATATAAAGAGATTGCTACAAAGAGATTACAAGTCAGAACAGGGGTAAAGGTTTACTACACTAAGACTAAGAGCTGTGCAAATAGCAAATCACCATTTTCTAAAATCTGCTTGTGCAAAAGTAATATATCATGTCCAATCCATACATAATATTCAATCACAGATATACAGTATATACAGGGTTAAAAGACAAAAAGTACGTAACTTAAAACATTAAAGGGATACTATCCTCTCCCTCTTCCGAGTTATGATATTACTGCGCCGAATTCATTGATATATATGCGCAGTCGAAGTGCTCCAAGAACTTGCCATGATATTATAGTAGGCTACTCGAAGAGCTGTGCATTTTCTAAAGTCTGCTTGTACAGAAGTAGTATCATATCATGTCCCTAACATTTAATTACAGATGTACAGTACATTAATAAATTCACGGTCTCATATTCATCGCTGATCATTTGAGCTTAATTGGAAGAGGAACAAATGAGCGCTTATACCTATTGTATTTGCTCAGAGGAACCCTGTACCTCTTTCCCGAGTTCAGTAACTCAAACTCTGAAAACCATGTCGAAGTCAATGTAGATTTAAAAGGTTGCTGGTATGTTTTGCACTGTTTCAGAAGTAGAAATCTAGATGATCTGAATGAAAACTAATATTCTATGCATTGTTAATTCAATTGTAATATTCTTCCTCTCGTTTTCCCAGGCGATTCTGACATCATCAGAAGCATGCCAGACCAGCAGCAGGGGGAGAAGTAGAGCCATTCCCACCAGATCTTTATTAATAATAAAATTGGTTGAAACGGTCATTGTGGTTTTTGGGGTTATTTTTGTCTCTTCGTTCGTTCAGGTTGGATTCGTTTAATGCATAAAACTGCATGAGAGATGGAACTATAGTATAAATAACTATATATAGTTAACTAACTATATACATATATTTCTTTTTTCATCTGTCTCACTGAATGTTTTTGTGAATCAGCTTTTTATATAATATCCATACATATATATTATATTGATTTTCATAATTCGACCGTTGTGAGTGCACAGAACTGAAACACAGCAAATGTGCTAAATATGATGAGTATGGGATAATTGCATTTTAATTTTAATTAGGGCTGTGCAAAAATTAATTGCGGTTAATCGCATCCAAAATAAAAGTCTGTGTTTACATAATATATTTGTGTGTGCCATATATAATTATTTTGTATATATAAATACCTGTGCATGCATGTATATATTTAAGAATTATTTGCGCTTAAATTCTGTATGCGTATATAAATACATAATCTATATTGTATAAATATAAATATTTTATATATGAATAACACATTTTCTTAAATATATACATGCATGTGTGTGTATTTATATATACAAAATAATTATATACAGCACACACAAGTATATTATGTAAACACAGACTTTCATTTTGGATGCGATTAATCGCAATTAATTTTTGCACAGCCCTAATTTTAATCTATTAGGCATAGATCAAAGAAGCATATATCTTTTTTTACATACTGATTGAATACAGCCCTTGACATTCTATGATGGCAATATTGTAGGCATTAGAAACGTGCTGCTGCATCGACATATTTTTTTCCTAAGGATTTTCAGGCCAAAAATAAAACTGACAGGCCTAAAGCGCTTGAGCAGAGAACACATCAAAAGCTCTCTTCAGTGAAGTGATTGCCCTAGTTTCCTCAGTCACGTGTCATCAGTTTTTGAAGCCTAATTCTAATACCCACACAGATAAAGATGAGTGTGTTCAGTGAGCTTGCAAAAATTAAAAGGATGAATAGGGAACTGTACATGAGATCTCAACAGCACTTCTGAAAAGACATCATGCAGGATGTGTGTTATTATAACGCATCACTGGACAATATCCTTGGAATCCAAACCATCAAAAATAGGTCAGTGGATGAAGTGTGTATATATATTGTTACCCCTGACAGTGACAGTTCTGCTCATCCAGAAATAAAAGTAGGTGAATCTTTCTCTGATCATGCAAAGGTAAACGTTCCCAAACCAATAATACTGGTCACTAATAATGAATAATATAATTCTGTACTTAGTTTAACAATTTATCCTTTATCTTCATTTAGTCACCTGCATAATAAAGAGATGTAGAGCCATATTGACGCATTACTGTAATATTTTATTGTTTATGAATAAGACATAAGCCAGTGTCAACCCAATACAGGATGTGTAACAAGACAAAGACAAACACTCACAGCCATTCTACCTAATGACAAACATTATTCTGGGTTTCTGAGAATTCATTTTTGTGATATTCATTGACACCCGTTCCATTTTCATGAGGAATATCATGACAATAATTAAAATGTACAGGTCACATTTGATACCAACAGAAAAATTCCAAATACACAGAATACTTTGAAAACTGAGTCACGAAAAACATTGCTTTCTTGAAGCTGAATCCGAGACGCTGAAATGAAGATGAAAGTCTACGCTTAGAACAATGAAAGGAAATGGTTATATGTATCAACCTCTAATACGTTCATTAATGCATCTATCCCTATTGTTACATGGTGATTAAATGTAAGTACTTAGTCATTGTCAGCTATGGATACACGTTACAAAATACCCTTGCATAGCCACTGTATATAAAAATGAAAAATGTTCCCAATAACAGAAGCTTGGAGATGACTGGGGGAGATGCCATGTTACTTAAACTGAGCTAGGTGCTAATCTACTGTCGGCAGTAACGTAATTTACTTTTAATTTGTCACAATTACTGATTAACACCATTCACAGACGACAACATGAATAAATAATATTCATATGTGCAAAAACATTGCAGTCTGAGATTGTAACCTAGTGAAAATGACAGAAAAGTTATCCTACTTCTCTAAACAGGAGTATGTAACTTCAACAAATGACAATATTTCCTTACACATAATTCTCATTTATTCATTTGAGCACTGTCCTGGTTCAATGAACGTTTAGATCAATTGAAATTTGTGGCATATTGATTATCACAAAATATATTTATATTAAAAAAAAAAAAAAATCAAGCCACTTACAATGGAAGTGAATGGGAATTTTTTGTGATGATTTTAAAGTAGAAATGTGAAGCTTTTAATTTTACAAAAGCATTCATATTTCTGTTTTAAGCGGTTTAAATCGATGCATGTTTAAATCGTTTTATAGTCAATTTAGCATTTTAGGCATTACATGTCAAAGAAGCAGTAAAATCAGATATAATCACATTTTTTTCACACTGGTGTACTATTGAAATATTTTTAACATTTACGGATGGCCAAATTCACTTCCATTGTAAGTGCCTCACTGTAAACATGTGGCCACATTACTGACATTTTTTGAGCAAAAGGTCAATTGACTATTGTCAAATAATGTAGTAATGGATGAACACAGCTCACACAGAAGTCGCTTTGAAAACAAGTAACTTTCTGTTCATCAATGCGCTAAATTCGCATTACCAATTTAAATGTGTTGCGAAATCTGCGAAGGAAAATCTCTCGCCGTCACAATCGTGTGGATTCCTATTGAAACAGTAAATGTGACCGCACCTTAACCCAGATTTCTGTACACATATCTGATGTGTACAGACTGGGCCCCTAAAGGTATATATTTCAATGCTTTTGCATTCTCTCACAGGAGTTTTGCGTTCCCCCAATAAACTTTACGTTCATTTCTAAAACCTTTGAGGCCCTCTGAGTTTGGCAATTTTAGCAAAGTTTGAGAACGCAAACATTTTGCAAGCGAACACACTTTTTTTTTGGAGATCGCAACCATTTTGCAAGCGAATGCAACATTTTTCAGGGGAACGCAAACATTTCGCAAACGGACGCAAATTTTTGGGGGGAAATCACAAACATTTTGCAAGCGAACAGAATCATTAAAACGTTTCAAATCTACTTGACTTCAGAGTAATCACGTAAATTAAGTGTATAGAGCTTTGTAACTGTTCACAGCAGGAACAACTGGTCCTTGCAACATCTAAGTAATGATTAGTAATAGTTAAGTTGTTAAAAAAGACTAAATTAACAAATTATTGCATTGTGTATCAAGGAAGACTTAAAAGATTTCACTTTGTTAGATAAAATTGAGTACCATTGCTTGTTAATTTTTTTTACCAACTAATTTAGTTATATTCTGAACCAGAGTTCAAATTTCGTTCATTTCGTACAGTACAAAGAAATTAAAGTGAAAATGCCGGCTTCTTACATTCGGTACATTTCTAGGTAATTCCCATTTAAAAAGTGCTCTTTCGTAACTCCCGTGTTTATCATGCACGCTGCATTCAAATCTCAGGTATATCAGTAGACGACAACACTACTGACAAGTTCACAGTATTAAAAAGGCCAGTGCCACACATAATCGCCGAAAGTGCAAATCAGATTGGAGCTGACACACAGCGTTGGGTTGCCAGGACAGCTGGGTAGCCTTGTCGAGGGAAGGGCGTCTCAAAGTCACACTGCTGCCTCCAGAGAGGAGAATTACGTCACACAGCGACACACAGGAGACCGAGGCAACGGAATGGGCTATAGTGACAAGAGATTGTTTCTTTGGAGAAGGTTTGGGGGCAGCGTAATAAGAAATCAGTGCGATTCTCAAGCCGAAACGTACTGGGGAGGGGGATCCTTCGGTGGAATGGCGATCGCCTCTTCATAGGGTGGAAGTAGTACCTGAAATTAATGCAGTAACATATTGGTAAAAGCTTTCCCCATTTCTTCTGTATGCTGTATTCTTAACGAATCAGGACACAACAAAAAAAGAAAACAATAAGTTCGAGCTGTAGCAGTTAGCACACATGCTAATGACACGTTAGCACTGTTTGCGATGAACATTAGCTAGCTTCTAACTGAATACTGTGCGTTTATACTATAAACTATTAAAAACAGCACATTAATATGCGCAATAAAACGTTTTAAAGAGTAGTAAGCTATAAATTTGACATACAACTATCATAGTCTTGAAAATTTAAATTTTAGATTAAAACTCAATAAAACATCAAATAACTTGCACAATGAGTCAAAAAAGTGGTTCAAGATCTCATGTCTGATATTACTTCTGGTTTATTTTGTCACATCCACATCCTGGACATGGTAGCCTAGTGGAGAGCCTTGCATTGTGAAATACACATTTTTATGCAGCCCCGCACATAGAATTTGTTCTAAAATTAAATTAAGGCTCCAAAATAATACATTTGTATTTGTATTTTTGTAGCCATAATATCTATATTGCATGTTAGTATACATACTATATACTGAGAAATAGTAAAAGTAGCACAGTAGTATGTATTCTGAAAATAGCCATTGAGATATGGTGCTCATGTGGAAAATTCAGGTTCGAACTGCTTGCCTCATACCCCAAAACCCCTTTTCACCTTTATCTTCTTATCTCTTTTCTCTCTAGTTTGCTTTGCTAGTCATTTGTAAACCACGGCCGAGCATTTTCAAGCCGCTCTGGATAAGAGGGTCTCTTTCACCCTCTTCTGTCACTGCAGAGAAACGTTAATCCTCCCTGTATAGAAAGGCCAACCAAAATTCGGAAAGACCACATTCTTTGTTTAGGTACTGTAATGAAAAGATGAGCTAATTAGTAATATGGTCATGAATGCCCTGAGGGGATCACGTTCGCACCTTGTCAGGATGGCTGAAATGCGTCAAAGGAGCGAATTTCAAATGAACCGAACAAGTGTGGACAGTTACGTAACGGCCTGCAGCTGAATAGTGAAAAAGCCCTATGTTTCTCAATGGCCTTTTACTTCTATTCTTTCCGTCTCTTTTTAATGCATCTGAACACTCATTATGCTGGAAGGACATCCGTGGAATTCAGCTGAGTGACCCGGGCAATCCAATTAGTCCGATCACCACCCACCCCAAAAAATACAAATATTTTTATACTTAATTGCATACATACAGATAAAACGTATTTATCTTGAATGCACTGAAAGTCACTTTAGATAAAAGCGCCTGTCAAATGCATTAAATGTAACTCTTGCTATATGCGTGTTGTCAGTGACTGGAGGGCTGTGAGGGTCAACAGAGCAGCAGGACAGATAGACAGAGGCAGTAAGACAGGATTTCTTTTGGCAGACAGTACTGGATTAGAAGCACAGCACAGTGCCCTCTCTAATGCCCTCCATAAACACTGACTCAACAATACTGAGGGCACGAGGAGAGCGTCATAATTCATGATCCTGCTGGGATGCACATCAGAACATCCCCTATAGCTGTGCAAAGATAAACTCTAGAGCAGGCTATGTGACTGTTTCTTGTGACTGAATTATGTGTACCAGGAACTGAGAACTGGATGATTTTATTTATTTGTGTTAATGTTTCATGACCATTTATATTTTTTAGCTGACTAATACGCAGCATGACTAGTGTTGCATAATTTGTGAACAAATGACTTAGTTTTATTCATATTTTGAATCGGCTTTTATTTTATATTTTTAATTTTTTTTAGTAATTTTGTTATCTGCTTTTGTCCTTTTATTAGTTAGTTTAAAATATATATTTATTGCTATTTCTGAATCTGAATCTAAACAAATGTTAAATATATACATTCAGTAGATAATTATTTTGTATTTTTTTTTTAATTTTAATGTAATTTAGATGTTACCAGAATAACTTTGTTTTTATTCAGTTTTTTTTTTTTTTTAATAAAAATATAAACCTCATATGTATATGGTAATAATAAAGCTAGGATGAATTATTTGGGGCCTTCTCAAATGTACTGAAAGAATCATAAATAGAATTACTAAGGAATTGGATTTTTTTAAATGGAATCAGAATCTGAAACTGAATAATCAAATTCCATAGGATTCTAATCCCTAATCAAGAGTTTTGGTTCATAAGATTTTTTTTTACATTTTTGAATTTATCTGATTAAAATACAGTAAAACATGATTTCAAAATAGCTTTGAAAATAAAATACATTTCTATTTAAATATATATATATTTAAAATGCGATTTAGTCTTGGAGCCATTTTCTTTTATTATTAATAATGTTGAATACAGTTGTGCTCCTTAATATTTTTGTGGAAACCATGAAACACTTTTTTCTTAGTATTCGAATAGAAAGTTCAAAAGAACATTTATTTGAAATAGAAAGATTTCTATTCCATAATTCTATGTATATATTTACACTTTGTAAAACATATTTACAGGCACTTTTGATCAATTTCATGCATCTTTGCTGAATAAAAGAGAGCAAACCCCAAACCTTTGAATGGTTTTACAACAGTTTATGTGTGTTCACTATGAAAACATATGTAAATGTGAATGTAAAGAAACAAAACAGTGTACGTTGAAATAAACCCTTGACTTACTGTAGTGTCATTTGTGGTGACATAAACCAGGACCTCTGTAGTGCTTCTTCCACTAACGTATCTGTAGCAGTTCCAGACACAGGCAATAAGGTAAGCCTAAAGAGAAAGAACAGCCGTTGATACTAAATAAAACACCATCATAAATCACACTCATATGGCTTAGCAATAAAAATAATGAGCCACAGAGATATAGAAATACATAAAAAGAACACATGGGACAAATAACATTTTTTTTTTCCTATATTTAATGTGCAAAAACTGGTCACCTTTCTTTCTTTTTTCACTTTTTTCCCATTTTTAATCATAACCTCAGCTATTTGCTGTTATATTTGAGGAACTGCTAAATGAGTACAATGCTTACAAATCTAAAAACTGTCGACCATATCTGCTATTTCTGACCATATTAAACCTTTGGTCGAATTTACAATTATGCTAATTCATATTGCTTTAGACAGATCACAATGCAACAAACAACCTATTAGGCTGTCATGCATGCAGCACGGGGAGGCAAGCTAAGAGGTTAATTTTAGCACACTGTGTTTATCCCAGAAGAGTAATCTGCCTCTCTCTAATGCGCGCAGGCTGTCATAAAGCCATTTGTATCACATCTGAAGTCCTCTGGAAAAGTCAGGCTTCTAGAAGGACAACACAGTGTTCGCCTGAAGCACTAGTCATCTTACAGTGCACCACATCTAGCTATAGCGAACCAAAAATGAACTGGCGGATAACAACGAAGGGAAAGTACAGTTGTTTCGCATTACCTTAAAGGCTAAGATGCATCCAACAAAGAGAAGCACTGCTAATACTAGGCACATGTTGTTTGTGGACATCAAGTCTTCTTTGTATGGAAAGGTCCCAGGCTGTTAAAACATAATGACACATCGATTCACTATCAGAATGATAATTTGCGATATCAAAAACTCAAAGTTATGAGGTCCTTACCAACTGCTGAAGATAGTCCTGTATGGTGTTGGGGTAAACAACAACACTTATTGCTACCAGTGTGTTAAGAGCAAAGTCAAAGATCTGGTAGCAGAAGAAAGGAATGATCCATGCAGCATGTTGCTGAAAAATAGAAAAAAAGAAATCATTTTACTACTCGGCACAAACCAATTTTGCAGAATCAGAATGTGCTTCGAATGATCTTTAAATCTCATTTACTCACCCTAATGTTTGTATTCAATGTGAAGAAAGAAAGTCTTATGGGTTTGGAACAACATAATGGTGAGTAAATGTAGTAAATAGTAAATAGTCAAACCTTATATGCACCATAGGTTGCCATTCCACAAATCATAATCATCAGCAATGAGATTGCAGCAGCGATACACATGTCTGTGGAGGAAAAACACATCAGATCATGTATTCATGCACAGTGAATATTGAGTTTGATGGCCAATATGTACCATCTAGGATTGGGTAAAGATATAGGAAGAAAGATTTTTCAATTTCAGCCTGAAATCAAATAATATATTTCAATAAAATCCTTTTAAAACGAGTAGAATTTCACTGAACATTATTTTGCTGTCCAGCAAATCTTACCCTTAGTCGAGTTTGAACTGAGCTCACTAAAAAAACTTGGTTTACCAAATTATGTTTTGAAAAATGTTAAAGAAAATGTTACTGAATTTGACTGTTTCGTAGTGTTCATGTTAATTAAACGTAAATATTACAGTAATGCAAAGTTAGAGATTACCTCCTTGTACGGTTCAAAACATTAACTCAAATGATTTACATCTAAACAAAAATGAACCTGAATCGACATTAACTCAAATGTAGATTTAGTCAGGTAAACCAAATAAAATACAGATCAGACTGAACTGATTGAAGAAGACTTTGTGAATCAGAATCAAATAAAATGTAAATTGAGCTTGTTAATCAGATAAGAAAATTTGTCAATGCCCAGAGCTATTAACAAACCGGAAATGACATCTATGTAAATTACATTTTTATAGTGAAATAATATGTATTGAAATTATAATGAATTGCACTGAAATAGATTGTATGTAAATTGTAATAAATGTTATTTATGCATTGACATTTTTATGAAATCTTTTTTAATTTATGCATCATTTCAAAAATCTGTTGGTAAACCACTCTGACCATGAATGCTCATGCTGGCATTAGAAATGATTAATGCATGCAAACTTACTAATTTATCAGAAAAGGCTACAGACTGATATATGAGCCAGTCACATTGCCTGTCTGAGTTAAAATTTTAGTAGTTCAGCCTAGTGCACACAAGACAAGACATTACAGGCACTCATGAACTAGTTACCTGACCTACAATCTATAGTACTGAATTAGCCAAAAATATGTTTTATGGATAATAATACAGCCTAGTAAGCACATAGTGGAGGAAAATAAGTAAACTAACTTCTTTAGTTTCTAAAAGGGAGACTGAACACACTGGCAACAGGCAGATTTCCGGTCTTTTTTAGGGAGTGTCTTATATTATCAATGCACATTAAAGAGGACCTATTACATATATTTGTAATGATGTGATGTCACACCCATGGTTGCATAAGCCACACAAAATGGGAATCACTTTGAAAGTTTCAGAGTTGCCATCTGATTGGTTGAATTCTACAGGATTCTATGAAATATGAGGTGTTTTTTGAACAACCAAGCATGAAAAGCAATTCTAGCAGACCCCAAAAACAAAATCAAGACTTGTAAAAGGGCATAATATGGCCTCTTTAAATATTCAGTTCAGTCAACGGCTAATATTACAGTTTTTCTAATCTGACACTTCTGAATGAGACACTGTCTATAAAATTAATATGAGATGTTCGAGCTCTCAGGACTGTAAGTAAATTGAGAGCACTGGTGCTGGTCTTTGAAATAGCTCCCTCCACATAATCTCCTCCATATGTTAAAGTACACTCAACCGTCTACTTCAGCGCCTATTACAAAACAGGCTTCATATAACAGAGGCCAGATGCAAAGCAGCCCAAACCAATTACAGGGAATGATAGTTTGAATCCTGCTGATGAGAGTCAGAGCCAGAATCTATAGCAGTGCCGATACCACCGGGAAATACGATAGCAGTCTTTGAGTTCTTGCTGAACTTCAAAAGTTGATGCTGATCTGTTTGTTCATACTGGGATTGAATAACTATGAGAGATTAAATGTCTCGAACGTACTTGCATCGTCCATGACGTCCAAATCCGTGCCGAGTTCGGAGCTGGTGAGGTGGTAGTGGTACTGGACTGGATCATTGAGAGCCGACAGCAGGATTAACAAAACCACTGCATTGATGAGCTGAAAAGGACAGAGAATATATAATATATATATATATATATATATATATGTATATATTACAATATAGATGTTTAAATAAATTAGTCTATATTATATATATATATATTTAGTGCTGTTTGACTTTGCAGACCAAACAAAAGACCAATCAATCATTCTATGCCATTAGCTCCACGTGAAGGACGTTTATATTTAATTAATCCGTGACACACATTTCCATTATCCTCACTCATCGTCTCTTATGATGTTTTGTCTGTGGAAGCATTTTCCTGTCTGTGTCAATAAACGTCACTGTAGTTTTTAGGTTAATGAATTCTGTAGTTCCTTGCAATGCAGAAGAAACTAGAGGTGACCAGAATATTCCACTGTTTCTCCTAAATTTAAGTCTTTGTTTGGACACAGTTCGATAAGACAACTTTCTTTAGTAACAGTTCAAGCTTAAGATCAATGATCCTTTTTCTATTTATACTATCCAAAGAAGCTCTAGTGTCTAAAACAAGTCTCAACTAGGAGGAAGCAATTACGCGTTGTTAAACAATCATTTAGTGGTTAAATTATTTCATTCTTCTCAGATTTTCTCTTTCATATTCTGTCAGCGGTGTTGCAATCGGCACAGTGACATTATGAATCATAAATATGCGTGGAGAATTTTGAACATCAAGAATAACGCATGCACAAAAATTCTGTCTAGATATTTAACGACCATTTTTAATAATTTTAGAAAAATACTTTCAATTAGAATTCCGCAAACATTTATAATTTACAAACAATATTCAAAAATAGTTTATGTTGGCTATTAAAAAAAACATAAATAACGTTACATATGTTATATAAAATAAATCTTCTTGACTCACCATATACCAGATGCCCAGGATAATGGTGCCCGTCCGTACATGACAACACAGGCAGCAGCTGGTCGTGTACCATCTGTCCCACGGCGAAATCATCATCATTCCGTCCAAAAACTGCACGACTAGTGCATGTGTCTTTATTTTATATTATAGATTTGTTTTTATATAATTCGATGGATTTTTTTTTTTTTTTGCTGCTACAGCTCACCGTCGCAGTTCAATCCTGTATTGCTTCCGTTTCCCGTCCCGTCCCGTTTGTTCCCTACCGCTGCATTAATCCAGCTCATCTCCACACCACGTGACCAGAGGGGGATTTGGTGTGACGTCAGGGGCCCTCTGGTGCATTTCGCTCTTCCACACCAAGTCACTTGACTGCAGACGTCACGCAGGGAAGTCAAAATTTGGGTTTATTTTTGTTGTGTGAGAAAGATTATGTAAAACATTTAGGAAGAGACTGTTATGCATAATTTGACCTTTTGCGAGAACAATATTGTCATTCTACATGGGGCAAGTTGACAAGGTGGAACCTAATAGGTTTTTCAGCTAAATTTAAACAATAAAGTAAATAATAAACAAAATAGTAAAAATGTAAAGGATTTTGACCAACAAATACTGTAAATAATAAGCTGTATTACATGTATAACATTTCAAACATTAATAAAAAAAAAATGCCTGGATTTTTGTTTAAAATAAATGGCCTCTCTTGAACTTTCTATTCATCAATGAATCCTATGAAAAAATGATAAATATAATGTTTAAAATCAGAATATTATTATGAATGTAGGCTAAAATAAATAGGCTAATCAAATAGAAAACAATTAATTTAAATTGTAATAACAATATGGGATAATATTAGCTACCCTTTTAACATTCAATAAAAAAAATGCTCAAACATGAAGAATATAATCTAGTTTATCTCTGACTTGACTGCAGACTTTGTCAATATTGGCAAATCCGAGCACAGTTTGAGATATGTTTATTCAGATTCAGACTATTATGAAACTCCACAGATGACATAACTGGGGTCCCTTTTTAATCACAAAAGCCTTCCTTTGTCTCCATTTGCTCTTTGCAAACGTGGTTGGATAAATGATTGAGATGATCTCACTTCTTTTTTTTCATTTTTGATCGACATATATTTAAACCTTTTTTAGTGTCAAAAGTGACAGGCGATACACATGGATACATGGATATGAAAAACGCAAATAAAAACTGGAGCAAACATGTCTTCGGATGCAGACTTATTCCCCCTCTTGCTTACAAAAGTGTTGATAATCTCCAGTGAGATTATATGAAGGGATTCTGTGTTGATGAGGACAGGGCATGCTACGTGACAGAGGAGGAGAGCAGATGGGCCATACCAGTGAGACAGTGTGTGTGTGTGTGTGTGTGTCTGTGTGTGTCCGCTAAGCCTCTGTGGGCGGCAGCTTCATCACTGCATCAGGGGATTTACAGCTCTCAGCCAAAATAAGAAAGTTTAACAGATACAAATCAACATGGTGGCTGTACAAGTGAAAGGTTCACTGGTTCTGTTTTTTTTATATCCCTGTTTATTTGTTCTTTAGCCTTTAGTCTGGGGTGGAAAGTTTTGTTGTGTTTGTACATTTGTAATTTTTCTATTTATTTGTTTTAGTCATAAAAGCTTTTTTTTCTTTTCCAGTGTAGATGGACTGACTAGCTGAAGACGTTACTGTAGCTTTACCCATTAATAGACACGGTACTTCCATGAAAATAAATTCCAACACACACAGCACTAAAACCATATTAATATGACCCTTCACAAGATAATGCTTCACAATTAACTCTGTTAGAGAACTACATATAGCAGTTTACGGGTTCAATAAAATACCGTACTCACCTGTTGAGTAGGCTAATAAAAACACCATCTCTGTGTCGCTTTTACAACATTTCAAATCCCAGTTCTTGCATTTCTGAATGTCAAGCCAATGTTGGTTCTGGTTTTATTATGCGCTTGGTCGCGTTCTTTGCCAGCAGACGCTTGGCTTTTTAATGAGACTTCACGGAGGTTCAAGATTTCTTGCTGACGTAGCATATATGTAACGTTATGTATTTGTCTGCTGTGGCGTAACGAGCTAACACCGGGCCCTTAAGCGATTTTATATAAATATAAAAAAACACTGCTGGTGACGGGGCACTATAACACATTGTTACTCACTGCTATGATTACACAAACATGGGCCTAGGTCCAAATACATAAAAAAAATTCTTACTTGCATTAAAGCTGCATTTTCCAGGCTAGCATCAACCACGGCGCTGCTACCACCAACGGTCGCATCAGGTCACAGGTGCTCCACTCTTGCTCCTTCTTAATCTTCCCTTCCTGTGTCATTTTTTAAAAGAAGCTTCCTATTTTTGGTAATTTGTTAATTAATTTGTCAAATTCCTCTTTCCGTTTGCGCTTTTGAAAGCCACTGACTTTTGTGTTTGCAATTTGACGACTCGTTCAAACTTTTACTATTTTTGCACGCAATGCGCCTGTTCATCCGGGGATTCTCCAGTCCCAATTGAAACAAATTACACCAAAATCCATCATTGTTTGTTTCAAACATACATTTAATGATCAGTAAAATATGTTATCGTCATTATTTATTCAAATAAATTTGCGAAAAATTAAAATGCGATCAGACTAAAAATAGAAAATGCGATAGGGGGGTCCGGCTGTCAATCAATATCTTCCAGTCACGCGGGCCCCTGATTGGTCAGGGCCCGTAAGCAAAAAACCATTCCCTCAGGTCTAAAATTCCCATAATTAATCAGCGCAAGCCAACACGTTGTGAAAGGATTGATGTATTGACTTATTTGAACAATTTTGATCAAAAAAAGTTAAAGTAGCTTTAAATTGATGCTTGCAATGCAGCAAAATAGTGTAACCTTGACATTAGAAATGTTGTGAACCTAAATATTGATGGGTAAATAAAGACACAATGTGATGTGTTTACAGTCTAAAGATGGATTAAGAAAAGGCTGATAACTATTCAAATAAGATGATAGATGATAGAAGATCAAACTGAAATTCCACATGAAAATATTATGACTATGCTGTAGGGGTATTATTATAACTATTATTATTATATTTCTTAAATATAAAATACACTTTATGGAGTCCAAACGGCATTTTATTTTATTTTAACAAATCAGCAGCTCAATAAGCTCAAATAGCAATCTTCTTTTATTTAACAAATCAACATAGAAATATTGCATTGACTTAAGTAAACATGATCATTCTTAAATTCATAAATTTGTAGAAATACATCATTTGAGTAACCTCTAGAATGATAAACTAAGGCAGGCATCCGATGATAGATCAGTCCCTCAGAAACACATGATCTACTGACATTTACAAAAAACCATGGGCAAAACACCACTAAGTCAACCCAAATATGAATAAGCATTTTATCCCCCCCTCCCCTCCCACATCCATTCATCATCATCATCATCATCATCATCATTCATTAAAGCCTATTTACAGTGAGTGGTACTTGCACAGGTGGACAGTAAATCAGGACGTTGTTCATCACTATATAATGGTTAAGTTCATGCAAGTCCAACACTGACATCAATCAAATCTGAAACGAAAGGTAACGCCAAACCTGCTAAAAAGACTAGATAATGAGGAAGAGAACAGAAAGCATACACTTTAAGTACAGATTAAGGCAACAGATTCCTGATACTGATACTGTTTTAGTGTCATGGAATTAAAGCTGCGCTAATAATCATCAACTTTACCAATCAAAAAAAAAAATCACATAAACCTACTAACTTACTCAGTCAAAAACAAACATGAGCAAAAGTGAAATGTTCACATTGTGCAAGAAACAAATAAGTAAATACACTTGGTATTTTACAACCTTCAGCACAGTGCAATTACAAAGAGTTTTACCATATAAAAAAGCCCTTAAAGTACTATACATATGGCGTGGCTTTTTCTACTTTAGTTTGCAGGAAATAAAGCATTAGTCAACTAGTAGTTGATTAAAAAGGGAAGAGTTGTAACTCTAAACATCTCCAAGATCCACATACCCAGTTACATGGGTAAAAAAACACATACCGGTACTCTGGACGGAAGAAAGGCTTTAAGAAAATAGGTTTAGCTTTAAAAAATTCTCTGTAAAATAACTGTTCTCTGGTTTTCCACCACAGCGATCTAGAGGATTACAGTAATTCACCTCACAGAAGAACTGCTGGAGGAGACGCGGGCTCACAGCGCCTCTCTGTGGCTTCTAACAGGAACTGCAACACTTCAGAAATTGCTGGACTGCAAAGTGCAATTCAGCAGAACTAAAGCGCCACAGGAACAGTAATAGATGGAAAGAAAGTCGATTTCCCAAGTTCAAAATCAGTTAAGCATCTGTTTGGAAAATAATGATCATGAATGTTTTGCTCCACTGAAAGCATGTCTGATATTAACAAACCTCAGTGTGGCGTAATAGTGCACATAAGTAGTGTTCCAGCCCACGGACTGCTCACCTTTACTCTATAGTTTTCATTCTTTCATTTCTTTTCTTTTTTTTGTTTTTGCTGAGTTCTTCCAACTCAGTTTTGTTTCTATTTTGGATTTTATTTTAAAAGCACAGTCAACTTTTCAGTATAAAATTCTGTACTGTGGAATTATTGCATAAACAATCTATTTGCATAAACTCTCCTGGATTTTATTCACAGTTCATGTTTCTCTCCTGGCTTTTTTCTTCTGAACTTGCTTCGGTGGTTCCCAGTTCTGATCAGAAATCTCTGTGGGAGCAAAAAAAACAAAACAAAAAACATTATATAAATATTATATACATAATAATATATACATATTATTTTCAGCAAGATCGTCATACATTATTAATGTTATTATACAACATCCCAAAGTCAAATTTGAAAATCTAGGACTTGAAGTTGCAGTCCTGTGTTTTTCCTTTGTCGCCATCTCTGTTTGAAAACTGCAATTGCAGTCATTCACGGAATTATCAACTTTATGCGAGTTGTACTTCAACACCCTTGACATGGCACATCGTGTGGATGAACACAATGTTTGGTGAGACTGTGAGGCTGTCAGTCACTGCGATTCAGCATTCAGAATCACAGATTAGATTTTTTGGAAATATGACCAACATTAGTCAATACATTAGTATAGCGCATTTCAAAAGAAAATTATTTTATCTGCAAATCGTTTTTGAAATTGGCCGATACCGATAACCATAAAAATGTTTAATATCGGCGCCGATAATCGGTCGACCGCTAATTACAAGATACCGCTTTGAATCAAGCTAAGGCAGATAGTTTTGAACACTGTGTTTTCTCAAATATGCATTTTGGATAATTTTTAACCCCAAAAAAGCTACGGACTGCGGCATTAAAGTTTTATTTCTGTATTTTTTTGTGGCGAGAGAAGCGTGGATAAATGACATACAAACAATATTCTGAAATTATGTAGAATAAAAAATAAAATAAAATGTATGTGTAAAACCTGTATGATTTACCTCACATATTATATTGATGGTAAAGACAAATTATGCCCTTTTACAAAGTATTAATTCTGTTTTTGGAGTCTATTAGAATGTATTTTTATGCTTGAATGTCAAAAAGAAAAGAATCCTTTTTAAATTCCACATTGTCACAGGACCTCACTTTTCAATCTGTCAGTTGGTTCCTGTCTCTATGAAGCCCCTCCTTACAAAAAGGGCAATGTGCTCTGATTGGTCAGCAGGACCAAAGTGTTATGATTGGTCAATACTTTGACCAACTCAACTACATCTCACCCCTTTTTTTCCAGTATGCCTTGGAGAGAAATTATTTGAATTTAGTATGTCAAATATGTTCTCAAAAGAAAACTCAAGGTGTTTCAGGGAGTTGAGAAACAGTGTTAACTGATGTAGAGAATTCCTCCCTTTAGAGTGGACTTTGTGCTTTGTAAACAGGGACATCACATACTAAAAAAGCATAATATGCCCTCTTTAAACATTCTCACTAGATTCACCATTTCATTTGTGATTTACTCACTTGAAGAAGACTGTGGAGGGATGTTTTGCTTGGATCCCTCATCCTTTGGAACATGAGGATGAAGCTTGACAGTCACACCTTCTTGAGTCACCTTATAGAGGAACATACAATTCGGTCAGTCATGCAGAATTCACAAAGTGTTGACATTTAGGCGTTAATATGACCATTCTCAGTTTATTTATGATTTTTACCTCAGCGGTTGAACCTTCTTCCTCTGGTCTCTTCTTTTTCTTTCGTCTCTTAGATTTTCCACCTCCTGCAGGATCTGCCTGGTCCTTGTCATCATTTGATTCCTGAAACCAGAACGAACAAACATTTAGCAAAATATACTAAAAGTACATTTACAATATTACATTTACAATATTAACTAGAGATGTGCCCAAAGCCAAATACCTTAATAGGAAAGGCACAGATAATAGCTTCAAAACAAAAAAATGAATTCAACCAAATAATTAAAAAAAATATGAAAATATTCAGAATATTAAGTCATTTCTTGTGTTTGCTGAATCACAGACGAGAGCATAGCACAATATTATGCATAAACCTCAAAAATCACTATGCAATATAATGTGTGTAAGAAGTGAATGAGTGTAAACTGAACACAGATGAAATAACTGCATTGCTGTCTCAGTGCGTCTCTCAGAAATCAGACTAAGATACTGAATCATACACATTTTCTTTACTTATCATGTGTATTTAAATTATTTAAAACGGATTTAAATAAGCACAGCACGATCAGAAATCAAATAGCCTCTGAAATAAAAAAATGGCTGTCAAGAGTAATATCATTTAAGATACTGAACCGTACACATTTTCTATTACTTGATGTTTCTATTTAAATTCTTTAATCCTTGTATGATAATCATAGGCTAATACTATTTCCTTGTAAGATGGCAAGCATTCATGTATTATTTATAATTTTTGCATTTTTTGTATGCATAGTAAAAGTAGTTTTATTGATTTTGAACCACTGAATATTTTCGTTCAATTTCCATGTCCTCCAATCAGCCATTTTATATAGTCCGACTCATATATAAAGTTAAAGTACGTAAAAACGTTTTTTTTTTTTTTTTTTAACATTTAGTATTATAATCAGAAGATATTTGATTATTTATTTACCACGATCGGGGAAGAACCTTGAGGCAGGTCTCGACCTTGGGTCGCCTGAAGCACGATTTAAGACAGATATTAAACAGTCTTCCCAATTAAGTTTAACTTCTGGTTAAATCCCCACACACTTCCAATTTTACCTAAATACAGATTCAAATCATTTTTACAGATACATATTCAAATATTTGCTCTACCGCACACCCCAAATTATAACTGTTTTTATACCACAATTGGGCTGGAAACTGGAATCTCTTTCAAAGCAGGAGCATCAAATTTGGGCTCATAATTCCCCCATAACTCAGCTGGAGCGTTCCAGTCGGAGCTCGGGTCCACAGCGGAAAGACCATCTGAAATCACACAGAGACACAGGAAATGTTAATAGTCCTTTATGATATATCTAAAATCATTTAGAAGTTTGTGGTCAATGATTTTGTTTTCTTCAGCAAGGACACATTGAATTCATCGTCAGTGAATACTTTTTAATAAGATCTCTGATGAATAGAAATTTCAAAAGAACAATGGAAAAAAATATGCATGGTTTCCAAAAAAATATTAGGCATCAAAAGTTTTATCATTGATAATCATAAATGTTTCTTGAGCACCAAATCAACAATGAGAATGATTTCTGAAGGATCATGTGACACTGAAGATGTATTTTTGATCAAATAAATGCAACTGTGGTGAACACAAACCAACATTTAGTATTAAAATGTAATTAGAAAATACAGTCTCTCATTTCTGAGTTTCAATAAGTTTTGATCTTACTGGAGCTGGACCATTCATTGTCAGGGGCGGGTGTATTGTCCCATTTCCCTATTTCAATGTTCGGTTTAGTCCGAGTCTCTCCACCTGTAAAACACATGGGAAAAGATGATTAATATTTGTAGTGTTTATTAGCACACAAGGACAAAATGATGTGCTCCTTACAAGAACATCCTCTTAGTGAAAATAAAAGGTTACACATACCTGATGGGTTCAGCCTAAGCATTGTTACGTTCACTGGGTTTGGTTCTGCCTTAATTCTTCCATCCAAACTAGTCCATGCCCCTGACAAATAATAAGACAGCATGTGTATTCATTATTTTATAATTGTAAAATTTAAAAATATTTCTTGATAAACCAAACTGCTAATTTGCTAAATGTAAAGTACTATGATAAAGGTTTGGTTAATAAGCCTACCATCTTAATATAAAATTAAGTGAAGTGTAATAACCCTAAGGTTTGAATTCATTGGAACTACTATCTAATCATTTACTATGCGTAAGAAGAAACTCCAAGCTCCAAGCTGAAGATAAAAACCGTCAAATGCAGCCGTAACTGTTATAAACTCAAGGCAAGGTAAACAAGTGTGATCTATTACCTTCTGACTCTAGTTTCCATGTGGTGTTATCACGGTTCTTTTGCCCAAGGGTCTTTCTCCCAGTAGACCACTTCTCGTTGTTTAAAGCGCTTGTTTGCGTTGACTTCACAGGCTCCTCCATTATCCCTCCACCGTTCACAGAGTTCACATCATTATAGTTAGACGTCACTAAAGAAAAAAGTGATGTTTGTAAGGTATGCTCTGAGTGACACCGTTCAAAGTTTACCATTCAAAAGTCTCTCGAGTTGACAAATAATGCATGTGTTTGATCAAAAATACATTAACAACCATAATGTTTATGCCAACTTAAATGAATCGTTTTCTTTTTGAATATATTTTCAAATTAAATGTAGTCCTGAAATGGCAAAGCTGAATTTTCAGCATTAAGCATCAAGTTTTCAGTGTCACATGATCCTTTAAATATTATTCTGAAGATGATCTAGTGCTCAAGAAACATTTTTATGAAAAGTCAAAAATGTATAATGGTTTCCACCAAAAAATAAGCAGTTTCAACATTGATAAAGTCTTCTTTAGTAACACTGATAATGTTAATGACATTTTTAATCAATGCATAATTTCTGAATAATTATATGTATTTTTTATACACTATGCCTTTTCAGAAGTGTATAAAAATAGACAACAGCAAATGTGGAAATTCAATAACATTTACTCTGTTCAATAGAGTTGACAATAAAAGTCTATTATATTATCTTTAAATATTTTACCATATTTAAATATTTTTTTCACTACATTTAAAGACAGAAAAAGGATCAGGAAGGATCACAGATTTTATATTTTGTAAATTTAAAGTTTTTTTGTTTTTTTTACCTGGGGCTGTGATGACATCACTCTTCCCGGCCTTGGCACGTGATGACTCTACAAAAAGTCAAAGGAAAAGATCTCTAACCATTAAAACTGCTTAGAAACTTAAGCCTGTTTTATGTTTCTGCGTCGAATTGACAGCGTACCCCCGTAGAACCATCTACGTCACAGCGAACCCCTCTCCAACCCCACCGCCTTAGCTCGACGTGCACCTCCCAAAAATTGTAACTACACGACGAGGCGACGCAGACCACAAGGGCTGTGATTGGTCACATTATACATCATTTCAGAACCATAAAACGGCCATGACGCCAGAGGAGTGACGAAGCATATTGAGGCCTTTAAAGGAACCCCCTGCATATTAACATTATCGTGAATGCCATCAGCACAGAAATGTGTTGAGTAAAATCTAAAAAGGACTTAAAGGAAAAGCATACCCTTGTTTTTCTTGGTACCAGCTGTGGCTGTAACCACAGGTTGCTCCACCTTCTGGCTGGCATGATCTCCAGCTTCAGGGCTCCCAGAGCTGTCGCCAGGGCCCTTCTCCTTTTTGCGCTGCTGACGTTTCTCTCGATTACTGACCTTGGTTTCCCACGCACCTGCTAAACACAGTCATACTGAGAAAGAACCTTCTCCCAGCAGATCACTTGACTTCATTTAAGCAAGATATTTTACATTTCAACTTGTATTTTTTCATACTTGCCGCTGCCGTTTGGTAACCTAGTTTCATACCTTCATCAGGTTCCTTGGCATCGGAGGAGGAAACAGCTTTGGTTGGCTTCACCTCGGGTTTTGGTTTCTTCTTGTTTTTCTTGGTCTACATACAGTAGGAAGCAAAAACACTCGTTTACAACTTCCTGACAAGTCATAAAGCAAGAACCTTCTTACTCTCACACTTACTACAGTCACAAAGATATCTTAAAAAGCTTATTTGGTTTTGTAAAAGCTATGGCTAAAGTTTGAAGCCTTGGGAGAAAGTACAGTTTCCCCTCTGGATGTACCCTACATTTGCTGTATCTGCATTATCAAATTACAGCCTGATACTGACACCCGACCTCCCTCAATCACTGTTTACAGACTGAACCAAGGCTGGTGCAAACGTTCATAGCACTACTTGAAGTGGAGTTAGAAATAACGAGTACAAGAATGAACAAGCGAAGTCATATTTTACAAGCGTTGGAAGGGGTGTATAGACTTGAAACACAGTGGAAAGAGTAGACTAATATAGATAATATCCAGGGATTATTAGGATAATATCAGCTACAGTGGCTAGTGGTTTTCCAAATTTACTAGCCACTTAGCATTTTCACTGGTAATAATTTTGACATCGATACGATGGGGAAAATAGATATTTTTAATAATATCTCATAACTTGGAAGCAGGTATATTAGGCTGCTGTCATTTTAAGACCTGACGCACAGATCTGTTATACATCCGTTACTGACTATGTTTACCTGTGAACCAAGAACGGCATTTGAGATAGATAACTTTGAGAAAAAATAACTTAATTTAGTACTGAAAGGCAGCTTTGTATGTGCTCACTTTGGGTGTAAGCATCTGGGGGATTGAGTAAAATTAGGTGCAATCCCACGCAGAAATTCAAGCATCCAAACATTGAATTTTTTTTTTTTATACGAATTCAACCCACCAAAGTGGCAAGTAGGAATGACTGTTACACTCCTCTACTGAAACGTAGGTGGATAAAGTTGTTGATTTTGTTGTTATCTCAAAGTGCTGTATAAACATTTGCAAAAGATAAATCATTGCATAATTATGTTTGATGATGTAAGCAAAAAGAAAAGAAAAAACAATCTCCAAACGGTTCTGCTAGCTGCAGAGCAAACTAAAGTCACTGCCAAATGTCTTAAATACTACTACAGTTATTGTGACTACAAATATATAAACAAACCAATACACTTCCTCTATGAAACCAGAATGAATACTATGTGGAACAACCTTTGTATCAGCAGGTGGCTGTGTTGGTGCTGGTGCTGGTGAAGGAGGGGGTTTCTTCTTCTCCTCGGTGACTTTGATTTCCTGCTGAGGTTCAGCCACTGTCTGTCCATTAGCCTGGGCCTTCTGCTGCGAGCACATGACAGTTACAAACCAACAAACTCCACGTTTCCTTCCTCTATGAACTGACAGTGCTTGAAAACTCCCCTTAGGGCACGAAAACTGTCACAATATGCGTTAGACTTACAAAAGGTGGTGTTTAGCTGAACCGAAAGTTATGAAAGCGTGAGTTAACCGGTCAGCTCTACAGTGCTACGTGGCTCTTCTATCGCCTTCGTGTCTCTTATATTACGACACTCGTAATATAATAACAACGCCTGATATGTTCATATATTCTGAAAGGGGACGATAAACAATTTAGAATGAAATAATTTTAATAGGGAAAAGATTTCTATAGCAACAGCGGTTTCTCACTGGTTTTGACAGGTTAGCATGTTAGCAGCTATTCGTGCTAATCTCTCTAACGACATTCATTTGATTTAAATTACTGCATCTCAAAACCTTAATAAGCCGCCTATCTCTTAAATTTGGGTGTCACATAAGTGTCCAAAAGAGCTGTCTATGAAGGCAGTTGTCTTGGTTTTGAGATAACAGCCATTATCAGTTGAAAATCACGATCACAGGCCGCTTACCTTGTCGGATGCTTTCTTTTTGTTCTTCTTCTTCGGTTCGCTTGGCTCGGTCTTCACAGTCTTCGGTGACAGGGCGGTCTTGACCGGGATCTCGGCGACGGTGCTGGGACTCACAGTAACAGGGACGGCTCGGCGCTTCCTCCGTCCACAGGCCGGGAGCACCACCAGCACAATCAGCCCGATAAGAGCCGTGCTCAGAATCAACCACGACGGATACTGCTCCGGCTTTATCCCCAGATCAACCCCTAGCTCGGCTCGGAGGAAATCCAGGCCGGAGGACAGCAGCCCGCGGATACGGTCGGACACGTATTCGGCTCGCTGTGTGGCTAAAGTTCGCCAGTCCTGGTCCATTTTAAGCAAGCGGACAAGAACTGCACGAAGAGACGAATAATGAGCTCCTGCTGCTGGCAGCGGGAGCGAGTCAGTGAACGGCAGGACTCAGGAGGGAGTGGCTTTAGAATTGCTTGCTTTCTTGCGTGATAGTTGTGTCTCAATACCTATCGATCTGGCTACCTAGACAACACTTTTTGCGCGTCATATGAGGGCGCTGACATCAAGGAGAAGGGAAGGGAATCAAAATAAATGTAAATATTCTAGTTCCGCTTCTGGTTTCTCTTGAACGAGTTCTTTCATAGTTCAACTAACATTACCTTTGCGAAACAAGAGTATTTATTTTTCTTTTAAACTATGTATATTGCCAAATTATGAGATAATTTCGGATTTAAGCAAAAAATATAACAAAAAATAATAAATAAATAAATACATAGTTGTGAAATAAATCTAATTCATATTCAAAAATGGTTATGATTCATGAAAAAGAACCGACTCAAACGAGTCATTCATTCAGGAATCCGTCTGGTCTAAACACTCTTAAAGATACGAAACCAAATTTTTAAAAATTCTGTACAAATATCTTTGACTTACATCTCATTTTACACAGTATTTGTAATCTTTTAATCAATTGCGAAATATTTAACCGGTTCTGAATAAGGTTTTCGGTTCTCCTAACCCTGAACATGTTAAAGTTCACCCATTTTTTATTTATTTTTTTTATTTACAGCCATCAACAGGCCCATCGAAATTTATTAAACAGAATAAATGTCTTTATTCTGCTGGACACAAAATAATATATTTTGAAGAATGTCAAAACGTCCGGGAGCCCTATGGGTTGTCAACCGTATAATACGGAATCGTCCCGTGTTAGACACATAAAAGTCTTGTTGAACGTTTTTTTCCGTATTTTTGAGAATCAATTCTGTCCAAATCCATAACAGACATTGACCTAGAATAACCCCACAGACTGTCACTTGATGGCACACTGTGACGGATCATTTTAGTGACTCGTTTGTTCAATCACGTTCATTACAATGAATGAATCTTTTTCGAGTCATTTCGTTCATTTAAAGGGGTTACATTTTATACTTACTTTTTGCTAAAAAGACACGAGTAAGGACGCATTGTATTATGCATCTGGCCTGCCAGCTGATGATATAGGCTATTTAATACATCGCGAAAACACAAATCCAACACACTGCACTTGGATGAATAAATGTAGGCTATTCGCTTTATTTAATAATATTCCCAGTTCCATATTTTTATTAAAAATGAGACAATAAATGGTTTTATTTTTAAAAGTTGACTCCATTCTTGACACTGGTCCTTTTGTAGCCATTTTGAGAGGTTTGTGGTAAACATATCAGGATACTTCTTTGTTTACAATGCTGAGGTGTGTCCATGCTTCGGTTTTAAGTGAACAGTTGTGCTGAGCGCTCATTTTGATAGCTTTTATACATATTTGATTGAATACAAAGTATTATGGAAACTTTTGATGATGGCCTCTTTTCATTTTCCTTCCACATTCGACATCAGCGTCATGCGCACAATCTGGTGATTTGGTAGTGGATGACAAGCAGTGCAGATTTCATAACCTTGTATTAAGTCTTCATGGGATATTGGTGCTTTTAAAAAATCATTTGGAATAAGTAAGTGCATAAATTCAAAATCTGGTTAATGAAGGAACAAGAATAACTAACATGTTATTAAAAGTTGAATTTCCAGAGAACTGATGTTTAACTCTCACATAACCTGAATCGTTATAAAATGGTACATTTGACAGAGGAGAGTTGAATGTCCTGAATAGTGAACACGTGTTAGAGGCGATGTTGATCTTGTTGTGGAAATATAAAGATTTTACGGTGTGAACATCAACAAAAAAGGCAGAAAGCAGAGATTGATACCTACTCAGGTCAGATGTGTCTTTTACTTTGTGCCATATATTCTTTCTTTGTATATATTCTATTGTCATATTTTTCTTAGCTGTCTGCAGTTTCTATTTGCACCCATTCATGCAGCCGACATCTTACAGGCTAATTTGACAAACTTTTATTGTAATGTAAACCTCCACGTTTCAAGGTTTTCTCTCTGAAATGGCTTATAATGGATTTTGACACTTGACATTGTCAACCCAATGTAATATTTTAGCCCTTGTTAATGTAATTGTTAATGTTAATGTGTCATGTGTTATCATCTTCCATGTTACACAAGTTTCAATATTTATGTTTAATCTAAAACATTTTGAAATTCTAAAACATTTACACCACAAAAATATTTGTTTTTGTTTCTGCTTGAGAACCCATAATTTGTTTTCTGCTTGTCTGTGTACTATGGAGTCCCATGTGAAAAAAACCCCTAAAAAAAAACAAAAAGTAAAAAGTCCGCTGTTCATTTTTCATTTTCAGCTTTGACTTAGAAAAAAAAACCCTAAAAGTAAATTGACGACTTTTCTTTCGATAGGAAGTAATAAAATACTGTCCAATAAATAAATACAATTTCTTCAAGTTCATCATTAGAAATCAGCATCAAGAGTGAATTCACTGTCCATCATGTTTGACATCACTCCAAGTCGCTGGTATTCGCCAACTCGCTTCTCGAAGAAATTCGTTTTTCCCTCCAATGAGATTGACTCCATAAAGTCGAAGGGGTTTTCGGAACGGTAAACCTTAGGAGACATAAATTATAAAGCACAGTTATATAAATACAAAGATTATCGGACAAAAATCAGAAGGCAATCTCGATAAAATACTGACTTTGGGCAATCCTAAGTCTGTTAGCAATCGGTCAGCCACAAACTCAATGTACTGCTTCATGAGTGAGCAGTTCATCCCGATCAAGTTGACTGGTAAGGCTTCTGTGAGAAACTCCTTCAGGAAAGACAGATACAATTACATTCATGCCTGAAATAATGCATTCCACATTCCTAGAGCACAGCAATGTGAACTTACCTGTTCAATGCTCACAGCTTTTTTGATGATATCATTCACTCTGTCAGCAGAAGGTTTTTTCACCAAGTAGCTGTACATTAGACAGGCGAAATTACAGTGCAGACCCTGTGAAGGTTCAGAATAAACAACAATAGGCTTGATTAGATTTTCACTGTTATCTCCACTAGCATTTATAACACACTTTGATCAAACCATGATCTAATTATCTTAAAGCCTCTACTGATAACATTATCATATTTTTGTTTTAACCTCATCTCTGCTGATGAGTTCATTGGAGTAGGTGAGTCCGGGCATCAGGCCTCTTTTCTTCAACCAGTAGATGGCAGCAAATGATCCAGAGAAAAAGATGCCTTCCACCGCAGCAAAAGCTACAAGTCGCTCTCCTAAGAATAAATAAATGAACAAAATCTGCTGTTGATCAAATCTAAAAATAACCAATTTTGTACTCTTATTTTAGGAAAAATTAATTTTTCACACACACCAAAAGTTGAGTTTGTGTCAGAGATCCACTGCAAGGCCCAGTCTGCTTTCCGCCTTACAAGAGGCATGGTCTGAATTGCATTAAACAAATAGTCCCTTTAAGAAGAAGAGATTTGGATTTAGAGAGGATTCTTACATTGTATTAAAATAGCATTTGTGGGAAATCTGCGGGGGAGCCTAATATTATCTAATTTGATGATGCCGAGTTAAAAAAATATTAAGAAATAAGACTTTCCAGCTTTAATGCTTTTCAGCTTTAATTTAAAATAAAGTGTTACCCATGTTTTGTGAAAAATGTGGAATGTTTGGAATCAGTACCCCAAAATTAGAGAGAAAGAAGTATAGAGGCGGTGCAATTTACGCTGTTATGTTTAAAGTCGTGCATGAACGTTTATAACACAAGTTGTTTTTAAGACTATTATGATGGTGATCATGATGTTGATATAAAACACAAGTAGAACTATCAATGCCTTCATATCTCTTACGACGTGGCTCATAAACCACATAAGGAAAATGTTAGCAAAAGCTGCTTAACTGAATCTTGCACCTGTCACCTGTGTAAAAGCTGTAACTGACATCGTTGAAAGTACACTTCATTTTCATCTCACCTCTCTTTTAGATCCCTTATGTAGGTGTTGATGAGCATGCTGTACATTTCGGAGTGCACATTCTCGATGAGGATCTGAAAGCCGTAGAAGGATCGAGCCTCCGGGAGCTGCACCTCTTGACTGAACCTATGCACCTGTGAGAAATAAAGACATTATGTTTATTGGAAACATCTTGTTCTACTGATCTATTTCAAAACATTTTATATTGTTTTATTGGTTTCCGTCATCTTAATGTGGGTTAGAAGGAGATGCACTTGCCAGGTTCTCGTTGACTATCCCATCACTTGCTGCAAAGAAAGCCAGTATATGGGATATGAAGTGTTTCTCTTCAGACTTCAGGCTGTCCCAGTGAACCAAGTCCTTTGATAAATCCACCTTTACAAACCCATTAAAACGTTTAGTGGTTTCACATTCAGCAGTGACAAGTGCATACTCATTTTAATTAAAAGAATTAAAAGAGCACCAAAAATAATAATTCATTATAATGTAAATTCTTAAATTGATGACAGGCTTGATTATTATTATTATTATTCTTAATACAACATTGATCATTCAAAAATAATATTCACCTCCTCAACTGTCCAGAATGAAGCTTGAGCTTGTTTGTACATTTTCCAGATGTCTGGATATTGAATAGGGAAAATGACAAATCGTTTGGGGTTCTCTCTGAGGAGGGGCTCGTCTTCAATACTGCTTGGGTCAACATCCTTGTGTCCATTCTGCAAGAGAAACATGACTGTTAATAGCGGATTTAACTTATTTACTGAAGTCTTATTACATCGGCTATTCGTTATTAAAGCGCAAAGAATAAACAGAGCTGTCACTGATTGTGTGATTGTGTAATGTGGTGCGGACTGATGACGAATCTGCTAACGAAAATTTTAAAACGACATTTTCATTCCCGTGTGCTTTAAAGAATAACATTACAATTCTCACCTATATTCACATTTTAACACATCAAAATAAATATAAAATAATCTCTACATAATT
Organism: Cyprinella venusta; assembly: GCA_038021265.1. Taxonomy (NCBI): domain Eukaryota; kingdom Metazoa; phylum Chordata; class Actinopteri; order Cypriniformes; family Leuciscidae; genus Cyprinella; species Cyprinella venusta. The sequence continues at coordinate 6,429,944 of CM075878.1, forward strand.
CATACCTTAAAGTTACCACTTTTTCAAATCGCTTTCGCGATTCGCAACACATAACAACCTTTTTACAGAATCTGCCATTATGACACACACTACTTTCGAAATTGTATTGCTATTAACACTTACTTATGTATTTATATTGTTAAATATCGCTTTATTTTGCGCTAAGGTCACCTTTTCCTGTGCGCGAGGCTCTTTGTTATGAAAGCTTAAAGCCGCACACATATTCAGGCAGGCAGATTCAACACTTATTAAAAGGCCGCATCGTATGGTGCATAATAATTCCATTATTAACGTTACCTGATATTCCGTAATGTCTTTCTGAGAGTTGCTTATACTGGAGTTCATGGTTATAATCGTGTTTGGTCAGCAGCAACGAAGCTGCGATCTCTCTTCGTTGACTGTCATTGAAAATGACTAACTGAAGCAAGCAAGCATGCATAACACGCTTATCGCTCCTCCTCTTCCAAAGGTCCTCTGTACAGAAATTAACCCTTTCGATTCTTCAAATTATAAAATGTAAGTTAACCTAGTAAAATATAAGTTAACCTTAACCACCCGTCAGCTAGTTCAATTAAATAATACAAATACTAGTACCTTGTGTAATGCAGTTTCATTGATTCACACACGATTTTAAAATTAAGACAAAAATAAGACTCTTTAGTGTTTGCTCAGAAATGTATTAAATTAATATTTTAATCACTTTTACAAGCACAATTTTACACTCAAAAACAGGCAATGGTCCATTAGTGCCTTAGACAAAAGTATATTTCATTACTAAGGGGTGTGATTTTATAAAACCGAGAGCTGTTATAATCAAACTTGGACACCATGAGGTAAAACATGAATTTGAAATATACACCATTTGACTTTTCAATTTTAGATTGAGAACTAGTGCCTTGTAGTATATAATCTGATTGTGGTGAATCTTGTATTTTAACTGTAACTTGAGGTAAATGTCATCTCTAAGCAGGTTATCAGCAGAGTCATAACACCATGCCGTTTTTCTCGTTTTATAAAATATACAATAGGGAAAACATGAGACCAATTTACATCTGCCTTCTACTAACAACCTGGCAGAAGGTTCAACATCTTTCGAAGGGACACTGCAAATTATAGCACACTCTACCTTAGAGCACTATGAAATATATAACAACCTTTGGAAATACTGTCACGTGACGCACCACATGTAATTAGGAAACCATAATTTGGCATGAGGGGCGAAGAGAAGCTCCTTCTATAAACCATGGAAAACTAAAAAGAGAGAACAAGGACAGATCGCTAAACCAACGTACACTTGTTCACACAATGAGGGTCGTGGCCTATTTGTGCAGAATCTAAAATCCATCATGATTTGAAACAAATGCATCTTGTACAGACAAATCATTTAAAAGACTGTCAGCAGATCATCTATATCAATATATGTATACATAATAAAATTAAATTAGTTGAACATTTATGTAAACGGTGTTTAAGAAACCCAGGATTTGGGTGCCATCTCCACAGTCATCCATTTTGTTGCATATGTTTTCTTATATGGGTTTTCTGTCATTTTTGAGCAAAAAAGGAAAGTGAACCTGTTGTAATTGTGAGAAACTGAGGTAACAATGTCACTCAATTAGTTTTTGACCAATAACATCAAGTCAAATAGAATTTTCCACCCGTGGAATGTTGACTCTGCAAGCAATTCACATGCCCAGTGGTTAGTAGACAGACTCTGGCTCTGTTATAAGCCATACTGGACCAAAGAGAGGTTTTTCATGGTGTCATCAAGAGAAATTCCCGCCTCTTGCATCTCAAACCTGGAGGAATGAGGAAAAAACAACATTATATTCCCTTAAAACAACCTTTAAAATCACTCCTTAGAATGGGTGAAATGAAAAGGGGATGACACAAACAGTCTACAAAAGGTCAAATGAAATGTGATCGTAATCACCAGTCATCTGTGGAGATGGTGTAATACACAGGTGGCTGGTCTGTGTCGCTGAGGGTTGCTGGGCCCTCCTGACCGCTTGTCCCCATGTTGCTGAAAATGAGCCAGTCCCCAACAGCGAGCTCAGGGAGCAGGCAATGCTCCACCACCTGGTCCAGTGGGTCACATGACGGACCCCACAAGCTGCTGGAGAACACAGGCTCATCAAGGGTGAGCGACATCTGAAATACACAAAACATCCGATTTAAAAACCTCAGGTAACTGGTACAAATATTGTTCATGTGTTCTGGGTGCATGCATGTTTTTTTACCTTGTGGACAGAGGGTGTGGCGATGACATTTCCAAACAACTTCCCAACAAAAGTTCCATAAACACCATCGTTCATGTAATACACAAATTCTGGTACGTCGTTTGGGGTCAGCTCATCTGAAAGTGCAAAAGACACTGAGAATATAAGATAAGGCAGATGAATATCAAGGAACACACATCAAATATAATGAGACTCACCATGTGTGCTGCTAAGGAGATCCCGGCATGCCACTTTTTTGCCAATAACATTGACAGCCAAGGTAAAGGAGGAAAACACAAAGAAATTTCCTGGTTCAGCAATGATGCTCACTCCAGACGCTGAGGGGAAATAGACTTCCAGCAGAGGTTTGACAACAGAATGTACCTAATCAAACAGACATGAAAGAAATCTTAGAGTAACATCTATGCTGGATGACATAAAAAAAAGAAAAAACATGAGTATCATGCTTGCTGTACCTGTTGCAACTGAAACTCAGAACCACTGAATCCTCCACCAATATCCAAGATGTTCATGTCAAAGCCTAATTCCTTCTGTAGAAACAAGGAGGTCTCAGCACTCCAATAGATACATGAAATAAATCAATTTAATTCTCTTAAAACTGACCCCCATGTCAAAGATGCAGCGAGCGTCTGACAGTGCATGGGTGTATGCTTGGGGATCTCTGCATGATGCTGGCACCTGGAACCTGCGAAAAAATATCCCATTTTATAAAAACTCTTAAAAAGCCTAGGAAGTCACAGCAGATTTATGGGGCTCAATCCTTTCACTTACGTGACTCCAACCACATTTACACTCAACTCCTTGGCCATTTCTAGAAGGTGTCTACAGCCCTTCAGGGAGCAACCAATGGTCACACTCGCCTCTTCCACCTGTGATTCAGTAGACACTTGAAGCAAAAGCCTGTTAAGACAAGAACAGGAGAATTTCGTAAATATATCAAGACCGTAACCGCGTCATTCACACAGAATGCATTTTTCTGCAGACATGCACTAGACTAGACGGACATCTTTGACAGCTGCTCTTGCGTCTTTCATGAGAGCCGCACGTTTGAAAAGCCATATTAAGTTCAGATTCAGATTATTTTATTTCATGCCATGTCAGCAGTCAGAGCTATTTTCATGGCAAAAATTCATTTACAAAAATACAAACATCATATAAATACAACAAAAACAAAACTAATATAAACAAGAAGTCATATTATACATATATTTTAACCATATTAAGTAAAAAAAAAATTAAACCTTTAAAAAAATATATTTCAAGACTTTCCCCATTCCACTCTATCTCATGTTTTTAAAACAAAAAAGTGTTCGATCAACGCTTCGGATTAAACAAAGCTAAATACATAACTACAAGATGCTGTTGTGTTCATAATTTTTAATGCAATTTACAAAGTTATATTTGATTTATAAACTATGCTTTTTTGTTTACAGACAGTTATGAGATGCATTAATATTTTGCTCCTTGCGCCCTCTTGTGGCCTCAGGAGACAAGCTAACATTCTCCAAACTGAAATAATGCCTTATATATTTGAATATAATTCTAATATTATGTATTATATAGTATTATTTTCAGCCATTTTGACAGCCTTGGTCTTCAGTGTCACATGACCCCTCAGAAATCAAGTATGCTCAAGTAACTTTTCTTATTATTATTAAAAACAGCTGCTTCATATTTTTGGAAATTATGATAAATTTATTTCAGGATTCTTCGATGAATAGAAAATTTAGAAGAACAGCATTTTTCAAATCGAAATCTTTTGTAACATTATAAATGTCTTTACAGTCACTTTTGATCAATTTCATTATCCTTGCTGACTAAAGTGTTAATTATTTTTTTACTGAGCCCAAACTTTTAAACTGTATTGTACGTGAATAGGTTTAGCAAGGACTTACTTGGCCTCAGGATGGGCGCGGGCAATTTTGCGAAGGTCTGCCTCATTTTCACACACCAGATAGTTAATGCCAGTCTTGGCAGCGTGTTTAATGAGTGAGAGCTGCTTGCAAACTCCAGAGAGGATGATGTTTTCAGGAGGGACATCATGATCCAACACCAATGTGGTTTCAGCCTGAAAGAAATCAATACATTACTATTAGATGAAGCGCCTCAAAATCCAATGAGATGTTTCAAAATAATTCTTTCAAATATCTTCAAGTAAGAAAAAAAATGTAAATGTTACTTGCCTTATTTGCACAGACAAAACCAACACCAAGTGCAGACAGGACTTCAATGACTACAGGGCTGCTGTTACAACAGACTGGGTAGAAGGGTCGAACTAGGGGCATAGTGGTCTTCCACAGAACATGCTGTCGCATTAGGGCCCCAAGGTCGGCCACAACAAATGCATTTTTTTCAGCCTGAGGAACAAAATCGGATCAAACAATGAAAAAGATGAAAAAACACAAGTTTTTTAATAACTTAAAAAAGTTATTTTTTAACTTAAACAGACATTCATCATGCAACTTGACAACCAATTTTCTGAACTCACCAGATTTTGTTCATAGACGTGGTTGTCGATAACATTTTCAAGGGTCGTACCTCCCTCAAGTAGTTCTATAAAGTAGTTTGGTGCATCAACGAATCCTTTCATCTCAACCGTATTCCGCAAATCCGACAATCATAGAGAGTTTACTGAGCCGCTGGGGTATTCTGGGTATGCAACAAACTGTTTAAGGGAAAACAAATGGTTTTAGAACAAAAACTTGCATAACATTCAAATAACCTTACGCTTTCAGACAAAACTTGACGACATGGCGTACAACTGACCATGGTCCATAATGTTTAAATGAAACAACAACAGCATGAGCATGCTAGACGTAACATAGTTGTCTGTCGCCATGGTTACTATGTCAGTATGAGCAGAAACCAGGGATAACACGGATATAACTTCATTGACAGGCGACAATGACCAGGGACGAGCGATTTTTTAAAATTGGAATTTCCCTGAAATTAAAAATCTTTGGGAATTTTTGGGGTATTTTAAGTACACAACTGCAGGAAATATATCACACGTGCATGTGATTTTTGGATATTTTATTATAAAATTCTTACATATTGCACATTTAACCGTGGAAAGAAGTCAATACACTCAGTTTTTCAAGTTCAAATCCTCCAACGTTATTCTAAGAACTCTCCTGACTGTTTTGTCTGACAAAAAATGGCAGATTCAGTGGATTATGATTGGTCAGATCGCCTGTCAATCAAACTCCCTGCGAAAGGTCAATTACAACACCTACCCACATATTTCAAAACACAGTGTTTCATGAGCAAACTTTGAACAGGAAGTTGAAATGTGTCATTAATCTAAATTGGGTTTACAACAGCAACAAAGCTAATAAGTACCACTGGCATGGATAACTAATCACATAGCTAGAGAAGGTATCACATGAGTCCAATTTTAGTGATGACAACAACACATAGGCTTTAGGAATGTGGCCTACAGGCTACTTTTTTTTCCCTCAAACCCAATCAGAATAAATCCCAGTGGCTTTGAAGCACAATAAAGTATTTGATGGTATTACCAATGGATTTGTGCAGTATGAATGGGGGCAAAGGTGTTAAATATAATCTACCAATAGTGTTACGTAAAACCAAAAATAATCCACTACAGTTGGGTGTGTGTGTGTGACACAGATTTTTGTGTGCAATTAAATAAATCATGTTATTATGTAATTGTCAATAACCGGTACTTCAGGAGAAGTGTGTAATATTTAGATACTCACATGGACAAGGTGGGAGATGGTCCTCTCCCGCTATCAACTAGGATCCCAAGGCGGCTCAGCGTTGAAGTCGAACAGCTCGCGGTAGAGGGCCTCCCCTAGGCCTTCTGGGTATCGCTTATACACTCGCAGAGAGAGTGGGGAGCCCTGTGGCGACACAAAAACAGGTGTATAAATATTTGATTTACAAGACCAGCTGATGGATAAAATAAACTGATATATATTGGAACCAACAACAAAAAAAGAAGTAGCCAGACAGGTTAGAACATTTCTGAAATAATTCATCACAGATTACACAGATGCATTCTATATTTTCATTTTATCAAGTCACTGCTTTTTTTACTGTTGTACTTTGTACTTGACCTGGGTGATGTTACTCTGTTCTCATTTTAAGCATTAAACAACACAGTCTTATCTTCCCGCATGGGATCAATAAATGAAGTAACTTGCTGAACATTTATCTGAGGTCATGGTGTTTGTTTCTTCATGTGGACACCACTTTGGCCTATAAAACACACTGTATCATATTTAATACATGACTTTCTAGGGCCATGTGATCAACTGTTTAACTGTTTCCTATGGCCTTACCAATTAGTCAAGAAATAGGTTTTAACTTTTACGAAGTAACGTTACAATAAATACTAATCCACTAAGGCTTAGAAAGTTGTGGTAATATAGTGTTATTATGGTATAATAAACATTTTGTAACTTAAGTGACTTGTGTTTGGGCATGAGGCAACGTTAATGTATAACGTAGAGGAAAACAACACATAAATTCATATATAATCTATCTTGTGACCATAAGAATGTCATACCTGAAATTAAATTAACGCTAGAACAAGGTAAACTAGTCTATATTTTAACGTTTAACACTCGTCATTCAATAACCTGACATGACATGTCGTAAGCACCTGGGTTTGGTCCACAGAACAGCTCACTAACGTTAACTATTTACCCGACTACACCCGTCATACTCCAACAACTAATTATTTATACCAATAAACGCGTGTAATTCTCCTGAAATGTGAGTTTTAAATCTATTTCTCGTTGTCCTTCATGGAGAACTGCCATTGCCCGTATAACGAGCGTAACTACAACCAACCGCCATGTTGTGTCACGGCTCCTTACAGCAAACGGTGAAATTTTTCCGGGATGAAGACTAAACACAACAACAAACGCTGTACTTACGTGAGATAACGGCCTGAAAGATTTGGAAAATCGTCTTCTCTTTTTCGGCGGAATTTTTAAAGAGTGGTGGGGACACAAATAGAAGAAAGAAAAGAGGCTTTATGTGCCATATGCCTGGGTAAGAGGGCTCGGCCAAACACGAGAGCGATGCTGTCTATCTCAGGCAGATTCAGAAATGGTTGGTGGAAGAAGGCGGGCGGTTTGTTAGAGAACAAGGGGCGGAGCCTAAGATCATATCTTACTACATGAGCTCTGCTACTACAGCGAAGGCTTGGCTTATGAATATTAATTAGGTTACGTAACTGGCTCGTGACTGGTTGTTCTGGAGAGGATTTCCAAGAAAGTTCAGCCCACTCTGATTAATATTCATAAGCTCAGCCTTTCGCTTAGTGGGATTCGAATTTCGAAGACGTGGTAGGCGTGGACATTTGTACTCACGAAAGAGAATTATGATTCATTAGCAAATTCCTTTTGGAGAAATGCGCTCCTTTAGACATGTATGGGCCACCGTGGGTTCTGTTTATGTAGCTTAATACAGTGCTGCTTTCTGATACACCCCTCCCTTTTTATTTAGTTATGTCTATAGGCATGGAAGTCATTGTTGTTATTTTTAGATTAATTTTGTTTGATACAACCAGCATATTTTTTATACTGTATACAACTGTACCACCAGTACCAGTAAAACCCGTTCATAATGTTTTGTTCTCTTTAATATGTTCTCTCATCTGATTCATAATGTTGTAATGATTAGGTTTACAGCTGGCAAAGCTGTCATAACAAACCCGTACACAATGATACATAAACATACAAAGCACAAGGTGCAATTGTTTTCATAGCCTTTTGCTGGGTGAAAGGTCATATTCTGAGGTTCTGGGTTTTATTTGTTAGCAAATTTTTTTTAAATAATTCCCCAAACAGACTAAAAAGCTTATTTTTTCAGACAAATAAGTTGTTAGAGTAGAGTGCACATGCCTTCACTAAAGATCTTGTTTTGTTTCAGTAAATCGTTGCAAAATATGTTGCTCAATTTAGAGTCAACCTCATAGCCTACTTTGTCTGCAAATCATGTTATTTACAGTAAACTGAACATTTTAATTTTATTTAAACTGAATTTGCACATTAGCTGTATCAACTGAGTAGTAACATAAAGGTAGATCATTTGATACTGTGTAGGCCTACTGTGCTCAAATAACATCATATTGATGAACATTAAATACATGTATTTTGTGCTGCCTGAATTCTTGAAGAAAGTTTTGTTAATTGAAAGCGGTTATTTCACATATTGTAAAGTTTAGTAAGTAACTGAGTTAGGTTTAGTAGGCCTATTTTTTCAAAAATATATATATTTTTTGTTCTTTTAAGTGCTTTTAGGAGACAATATTTGGTTGCAAAGAATGCAATCTGCTTTTAATCAAATTGTTCATTTTGGGTGTTTTTATACATAAAAAATATAGGTTTCAGGGAAAAACCTTTTTTTTTACTAATTTATATTTTTAATTTCAATCCTTAAAACAGCTGAAAAAGCTGAATTATTTGAAATAGGATACATAACCTACTGCTTAACTCCCTTTAAGTATCCAAACCAAAGTCAACAGTTTAGTAACCGTGCAAAAATCCACTTTGCGCATCCTGAACGCACTGTCACCTGAACGAAACAACACAACCTCCTCAGCTCAGATCAGCTGACTGGAGGTGTGATGCGGTCTGAAGGGTTTTCAACGGAGAGACTCAATTAACTGTCCATACAATGCTTTATTAAAAGAATTTACAGTTTTATCAGATTGTTTTATTGTATACTAAGGGACTACATACGGTAAGTATCGCCGAAAATGATTTCAATTTCATAGTCGTGACTGACAGTCAGCCGTAAACGCTGCTCATACAATATTTACAGACTTTGAAAAAACAGAAGCGTCTAAATCATTCACGTACGTATATTGCGTTACCATGTTAATGTACACATTTAAGATTAAAAATATTCATTCAAATTTTAAATAGCTGTTCGAGCAGGACACATATAGCCTATCTGATGGAGCCATATGCGTTGTATTATTGCAGAATGACTCGTGACTGGTCATTTTATGGAATGAAATGGTTTAGTGTGAATTTGCTCATACGATCAGTATGGAAAAGAGAGGTGTATTTTATTTGACAGGTGTTATTTTTGTGTCTCAGGTACCAGAATCAGTCATGTGCTATCGGAATTATCGTAGGCTAAATAGTTTCCTAGTCAAAAAAAAAAAAAAAAATGGGACATGAATTGGACATCAAGTCAAAATGTTCATCATGCAATGAGCTCGTAATCACGACTACAGAAGTGGGAAGTAGGAAATATCCGAAAGCATTAATCTACATGTTTTTTATGAGCCTTTCCATTATCATTTAAGAAGTAACGATGACAGAGTTTTGGCTGATCTCTGCTCCTGGAGAGAAGACCTGCCAGCAGACATGGGACACGATGAACATGGCCACAACCCAGACAAACAACCTGTCCACTAACCACAAGTTCAACATGCCTGAACTGAAGGTTGATGATTCCTTATTTTCTATTTCAATTAAAACTCTTTTATTAACCTCTCTCTCCTCTATCTAATGAGATTTGGGGTTTCTCAACAGGTGGGAACTCTGGATGTCCTGGTAGGGCTCTCAGATGATCTGGCCAAGTTGGATGCTTTTGTTGAAAGGTTTCATGTCTACATTTGTCTTATTACAAGAGCTTGTTTTTTGTGTCAAAATTGATTATTTATCTTTAATATTTTGTTCAGTATCACTGACACCGCTTTGGTACAAACTCATAATTCCCTTCAAATTACTTTATGCATTTTATAGCTTCTGTCAAATTATAGTCCTCTAAATTTAGTTTTGTGTATTTACACTGTGGTTTTTTATATATTCTTTTAATTTTCCAGTGTAGTGAAGAAAGTGGCCCAGTACATGGCTGATGTGTTAGAAGACAGTCGAGATAAAGTTCAGGAGAATCTTCTGGCCAATGGAGGCAAGTGAACTCAACCCTCAATACACACTAACCACAATATTGATGGTAAACTACTACTACCAATATCACATACAGATATTTAATAGGTATTAATGTTAAACTAACATTTATATAAATCTTGTTAAAAAAAATTATGTAATCATAGTCTAGTCTGTTGTATTTGAAAGTCATTGTACATATCTTATAAAGCTTATTTTATATGATTAAAAATATTTATAATTTGCTTACAGTTGATCTGGTAACATATATTACACGGTTCCAGTGGGATATGGCCAAGTATCCCATCAAACAGTCCCTTAAGAACATCTCAGACATTATGTCCAAGGTGAGGCATGTTAAAATCTTTTATCATTTTTTTATAATGCACAAAGAGATTGATCTTTCATTAAACATCATGTTTTGGTTCTCTGTTCAAAGCAAGTGAGTCAGATTGACAATGACCTTAAAGCCAGAGCTTCGGCTTATAATAGCTTAAAGGGGAACCTACAGAGTCTGGAGAGGAAGAATGTGTAAGTGGGAGGACTTTTACATACTCAATTTACATTCTGTGAGACATTATTCCATAGACTGTAAAAAAACGGATGACGTGTCTCCACTTCCTTCCACCATAGAAGAATGAAGCCAAAATATCCCAGAAACTCTTTGCCGTTTACGTCATTTGGAGCCTGAGTCTGCGGTATTGATTCTGGGGTGGAGGCACACAATATCACGGTCCCGCCCACAATCCCGCTCCTGCAGACTTAATCACAATCACAGCTGTCAATCATGATGTTAAATCCTGTTTTTTTTTTTTTTGTAGTGTCAAATAGCTAACTAAAACCAAACTTTTTGGAAAAACAATCACTTGAACATACGTCAGCGTGTTAAGAACTAACTAGACAGAAACCATATTCGGAAGAAAAAAATATTACTGCAGCCAGCCACTAGGAGGGCAAAAGAAATGTTTTGGCTTCACTTTTCAGGATGTGTGAGGCACACTTGCATTAATCATTTTTAAGATTGAAAGACTGAGGGAACTTAATCTGGACTGAAAGACTGAAGGACTGGTGTTTTTGTTGTATTATGTTATGATGATGACGATAATTGTTAATGTTTTTTTTTTTTCTTCAACCATTTAATAATAAAAAAAAAAATTAAGTGACGTCAAATAATAACATGTCTTGTCCACTAGGGGGAGTCTTTTGACCAGGAGTTTGGCTGATATAGTCAAGAAGGATGATTTTATACTAGACTCTGAATACCTTACTACTCTACTTGTAGTTGTTCCAAAGTAAGTCAAGCTTAAGTATTTGTGCTCCTTTGTAAAGACTGTTTAAAATGTTTCTTTATTACATTAAAGGGATAGTTTATCCACCTTAAATCTGAAAAATCAGTAATTTATTCACCTTTATGGCATTCCAAACCTGTGTGACTTTCTTTCTTCTGCAGTAAATAAGAGAATATATTTTGAAAAATGTTGTGAAGGGGATAGTTCACAAAAAAAGACAATTTTGTCATTATTTACTCACTATCAAGTTGTTTCAAAGCCGTAGGAGTTTATTTCCTCTGTTGAACTAAAAAGAAGAAACTTTGAAGAATGTAGGTAACCAGACAGTTGACGGTAGCCATTGACTTCCATAGTATTTTTTTTTATACCATGGAAGTCAATGAGGCCCACCAACTGTTTGGCTACCAAAATTCTTTAACATATACTCTTTTGTGTTCAGCAGACAAAATAAATGCATGTGGGTTTGGAACAACTTGTGGGTGAGTAAATGATGACAACATTTTAATTTTTGGGTGAACTATCCCTTTAAGAAACGAGTTTTGGTTCCCATTGACTTCCATAGTGTGAACAGTAATGCTATGGAAGTCAATGGGAACTTCCACAGAATAAATAAAGTAATCGAGGTTGGGAACGACATAAGGGGGAATAAACGATGACAGAATTTTAATTTTTGGGTGAATCTTCCCTTAAACTCAGAATGTGCAAACTTTTTTTCATCCATCTTTTATCACTGCAAAACATATTTTAAAAGTCTGTTTTAAACCATTTTATGGCCCAAATAGGACAAATTATCCTGACTGGCAGAAGACTTATGAAACTCTTTCTGAAATGGTTGTTCCAAGATCTACAAAGTGAGTAAAATCAAAGTCCCTTCATTTCAAGTCATTTCACTTGACGGCCATCTTTGAAACACCTCTTGGGCAGCTATAGACCTTACTCAGTGTAGTGCCTTACTCAGTGTAGTGACTTACCGTGTTATCATGGTATCCTCTGTAAAAAGCTGTTTAAAGCTCCTATCACTTATAATTTTACATAGCTAATGTTGTCTGGAGTTTTTATCAACTCAAAGTTCTTGGAAAGATATTTTTGCAGTGTTTTGTCAGCAGAACAATCCAAAAACACATTAAATAAGAGTACAACCCACGAAGATGGCTCTGCTGTGAATAAAGTCTATTTCAGTCATTCAAGTACAGCTCCTATCTCTTTGAATGGGGAAACATCAAATTCTCCAAACCTGTTCACTGATTGGCTTTTTTATTTAGAAGGTGGGACTTATTCCACCGTATTGCTTTCACACTTTCTCCCATTCATAGGGGTGCCAAATGCACCGTCTTTTATATCTCTAAAGTCTTTGGTCAAATTCAAATTCTATTGCCCTACGCATATGTACTTTCTGTAACCTATATTTATTACTTGTCTAAAGCCTCACACACCATTACTCCTATATGTGCACAATTAATCGCATCTGAAGTTATGAACTCAAAAAGAAATCACAATGTAGACCAAAGACCAAAATGTGGCTTTATAGAGCTATTGTTGTAATGAGATTACTGCTTTTAATGTTCAACCTTCATATGTGTTTTATATGTCCTTAGCAGTTTATTGTTGTCTCTCGTTGAATCAAGGAAAGTGCTCATCTGTGATAGATCCTAAATCAGAGTTTTCATCTTCTGTTAGGCTTTTATTTGAAGACAACGACAGTGGGTTGTTTAGCGTCACACTCTTCAGGAAGGCTATTGATGACTTTAAACAAAAAGCAAGAGAAAACAAGTGAGTGTCTGATCTCTCCGAATATATATATATATATATATATATATATATATATATATATATATATATATATATATATATAAATGCAGGTCTGCATTTAGTTGGTCAAAAATAAAACAAAATTATTACATTTAAAAAAAAACATTTTTTTTTTCTATTTTAATATATTTTTTAAATGTAATTTATTTCTTCAATGGCAAAGCTGAATTTTTAGCATCATTACTCAAGTCTTTCAGTCACATGACCCTTCAGAAATCATTCTAATGTGCTGATTTGCTGCACAAGAAACATTTCTTTTTATTATCAATGTTGAAAACAGTTATGCTGCTTAATATGTTTTTGGGAAATCATGACATTTTTCAGGATACTTCGATGAATAGGACATTCAAAAGAGCAGGATTTATTTAAAATAGATATCCTTTGTTACATTATAGTTGTCTTTACTGTTACTTTTGATCAAATTAATGCGTCTTTGCTGAATAAAAGTATGAAATTCTATAAAACATTTTTTTTTACTGACTTTTGAACAGTGGTGTCTACTTATAATCAAAAATATATATATTAAAATACCAAATCTTGCTTTTGAACTTTTTTGAGTTTTGTCATATTTCAAGAATCAATGTAAATATATCCCCAGATTATGTATGAAATCCTATAAGACTGCTATCAGTGCCTGTAGGTTTTTGATGCACATTGAATCAGAGGGAAGCTGACCTGTTGCTACTGAATTTGTTTCAGGTTCGTGGTGCGTGACTTTCAGTACAATGAAGAGGAGATGAAAGCAGACAAAGAGGAGCTGACTCGCCTCTCCACTGACAAGAAAAAGCAGTTTGTATGCATGCAGCTGTCTACATTCTATTCACTATTGAACATGATAAAATCGTTCACAATAATGTTGATGAGGAACCTCAAAATCACAGCCAGTCTGAGAGGACCAGAGCTTTGATTACTCTTCATTTGAAGTAACAGGAAAACCAAAAGATAAATAATGTCAATCTGCTTCTGCTCCTCAGGGTCCTTTGGTACGTTGGCTTAAAGTAAACTTCAGTGAGGCTTTCATCACATGGATACACATCAAGGCACTTCGGGTTTTTACGGAGTCTGTCTTGAGGTACTGTGTGGGGTATAAAACTGTTTTTCATGGAGGTGTAGAATGTCAGATATATGACATCCATGTTTGTATTAAACAGGTATGGGCTGCCAGTCAATTTCCAGGCCATGTTGCTGCAGCCCGGCAAGAAGAATGTAAAGAAACTCAGAGAAGTTCTGCAGGACCTTTACAAACACTTGGACAGCAGTGCCACTGTTATTGATGTGAGTTACCGTCAAACGTTTGGGATAATTACTAATTTTTCGTTTTTTCAAAGAAGTCTCTCATTCCATTATGTAATATTACATAATATTATTACAGTTTAACATAACACTTTCATTTACACAAACAATTTAATTTATTCCTCTGATGGCAAAGCTGAATTTTCTGCATCATTAGTCCAGTCTTCATTGTCACATGATCCTTCAGAAATTATTCTTATATGCTATTTTGCTGCTCAAGAGACATTTTTTATTGTCAATGTTGAAAACGTTAAAAAATGATTTGGAGTAAGAACGATTTTTTTATTCTTAAGTGATACTTTTATTCAGCAAGGATTATGCACTAATAATAATTTAAAAAATAAGAACCAAATCAGCATTAGAACCAGTTCTGAAGGACTGGATTTATGTCCATACTTTGTCATCACAAGAATAAATTACATTTCAAAATATATTCAAATTAAAAACAGTTCTTTTAAATTGTAATATCTCACAATATTACTGTTTTACTGCATTTTGATCAAATACAGCTGATTTGTTTTCTTTTTTTGTTGTGGTATAGGCATCTATGGACATCCCGGGTTTGAATCTCAGCCAGCAAGAGTATTATCCTTACGTTTACTACAAGATCGACTGCAACCTCTTTGACTTCAAATAGAATTCAAATACATTGTTTAATTCTACTTCACAAAGACTGACTCTAATAATTTATTAAACACTTATTGTTTATTCTATCATTACCTTTTTAACCTTTCTACTCGTACCTCCCTCTCACTGGCTCGTTCCTTTTTCATTCCTGCCTGCAGATCACTATTTTGAATAGGCTAAGGAGTCACAGAGTTTTACCATCTGTGTTATTGGTTTAATGTGTTTACAAATGAAGGATTTTCAGGGGTTTTAAAATCTGGCCTTAGATGGCATGTACGGTCCAACATTGAACACTCCTCATTTACTGAGCCTGCAATGGTCGTGCACTGTTTTTTTTCCATCGGTGCTTACTCTGTGCCATTTGCAGGTAATGCAGTAATTATGTCTAATTGTGTTGTCGAGAGCCACTATATTTGTTTTTGTCTGTGTTTGTGCTTCTACTGTGAGATTAAATGTATTTATATTTTTGTTGTAAAAGGTGAAATACATGATCACATGCTGAATGTCAAGACCAATCAAAGTCAATAAAGTTATAGCACATCAATATGCCTTTTTATGGTCAGAGGAGAATTCAAATGACTATATGCACTATTACTCTTATTATATATCCACATATAACACACACACTGTTTGGTTTTGATTTTTTAATGGGGATATTCCATAGATATAATGATTTTGATACTGTACAAATATTCTATCCCCTAACCCGACCCCTAAAAAGACCACTAAATAAGATTTATAAGTTGTTTTCCTCATGGGAAGCCAAAAATGTCCTCACAAGGACAATGACTTCAGATATTGCGATCTTTGTGACGTTTTAAAGATTTTAAAGAATTTGTTATAACAGTAAAAAGGTGCTACTCAAGTAAATGTACTTTGTTACTAAAGTTGCATAAAAACTTACAGGAAAAAGTATTGATGGAGTCAATCAGTTAATATTTCGTTGGTTCTCTCTTGTTTTTGCAAATTTTGCAATATTTTCATTGTATGACAGCCTAGCCAAAAATGTATCACAATTTTGCGTGTTTCATTGAGTTATCACAACTAAAACAATTGACTAGCACTATAAGCAAATTGCTTACAAAATCTTTAAAACATTTTTAATAATTTGAATAAATGGTGAAGAAGTCAATTTTTCTGGGCCGAACATATACTTTTTGGCCACTACTGTTTAGTAGTCAGTTTTCGTACAACTTTCGCCACAATAAACTGTAGCCCTCGATGACGTAGGAGATGACAGATCTCAAGTTAGACAACTTCAACACGAGGGCACAGCTGCGCGTGGGACCACCACAGCACACACTCGCGCGCTCTTCTATCTGCATCATCATTGCTAGCGCATGCATCGCTCCATCTTATCTCAAATTCTCAATGGGCTGCGGTGGGAGTCGATCAGATGCTATTGAACCGCGATATCATGAGAGCTGGACCAGAGAAACCGAATCGACGTGGCTTACCAACACTGATGCTGAAATCCCCAACGGTGTGACATATAAGAACCGCGCCGTTCGTGGAGAATGTAGCAAGCTTATTAAAGGCAATGCAAAACTATCAGGTAGCCTATAATGCTGTTTTGTTGTGGTGGTGAAAAGTAATATAGTCTATATTTATAAATGCATGAGCATTTTCATATTTATCTGATTTAACTGCAAAACTCTATAGCTTTAAGATCTTCAGCATGCTCTGAAATCAAATCAAAGTTTGTTTGGCTTATTGTTCTCTTTTGAAATATGGTAACCTAGTATGTTATGAGGCAAAATCCAAGCTTCCAGAAGTTTTTGTGAAATATGATTTCCACAGGTAGAGGTACAGAGGCCAGGTCTTGTGGAGACAGAGGCAGACAGATGGTTAATACAGGAACTCAATGTGGGAGGCAGGTTTTGATTTCCAGCACCTGCACAAACCACCAAAGGACATCTTGTGGCCTTGAGGTTTGAGTCACTACTTCAGAAAGCTAGCAGTTATTAATGAAATATTATGGTCTCGGATGTATAACTCATCAGACTTTAGGTTTGCCAATGTAACCTATACAGAGAGTTGTGTCAATGTTTGAGTAACACTAAGTCTGTTTCCCTATCGATATGGTGACAGCTCGTTTGTGTTTATACTGCAGATAAGTGACTCAAACCCGACAACACACAAGGAGGGGACTTCTCATTTTGAGGGGGTTTCATCTGATGCTGCGACTCACCCAGGGGAGCCAATGTGGAAAAAATCATCTTCGCCTGATGCGGAGGATACGCTCTGAAACCCAGAGGAGTTCAGCCCATGAGGATTACAGGCTGTATAAGAAATCATAAGCTGTCAAGAGAAATCGAGCTTCACAAGACATAACATCTCATTAACGCTCGCTTAGAGAAATATCACACTTTACTGAAGTTTTGTTGCTAAAATGGGTTAAGGTGCATCTGATCATTAGCATGCCAAATATAGATTTTAGTCTTCTGGCACCCTGATGTCTCAGGAGTTACTGAGCAAAGCAGCATTATGTTCATATTATTGCATGAATTATTGCTCACAATACACTGTGCAATTTTAATGCTAATGAAACTGATTTTAAAGAACAGATTAGGCTACTAAATGCTTTATTGTCATGCTTAAATAATTGTTAAAAGAACAGTTAATATTATTATTAGGTTATATGTTTGTGTAAATATGCATTTACTGGAAATTTGACAGTATTCATTTATTTATTTTATATTTACTAGTGATTCGGTATCATAGTTTTATTTTAGAAATAAAGTTGCTTTCTTTGGAGGATAACAACAAGATCGATAGACCTTAGTTTTTTGGCATTTTATACAACCACCTATAAGTGCTGTAAAATAGCCACTAGATGGAGCAGCTTATCTTATATGAACAGACTGTTGCTGTGTTTTGGACATTTAGTGTAAAATTAAAATAAAATATTTAATATAGTTATTGATAATCTGACAGACTAAAATCAGGAAGATCAGGGAGTTGTTTAAAAGTTGTTTACTTTATAGCCTACCTGAACTATGTCAAGTACAAAGAGCACTGTTGTTACATCTACCCCATTAAAGGGCTGAGTTGTAATGGTTTTGTGCATGAACAGGTGAATTTAATTAACATATTAAATTCAAAATGATCAATATAACATCCATTATCACCTTCATTTCACTTTAAACAGTTGAAGTTCAACAGGTAACATATAACAGGTAACAAATATAGGAATGCATGAAACATAATATACTTGGAAACATCTATCACACCCCCACTCTCCATAAAGACTACAAAATTCTGCTGCATGAAATTTGAAGTAATGCTATTCTGTAATGCCCTTGTCAAAACAAATAAAACATTTGTAGCAAATTTAAGTCTATACTGATTTTGTGGAATTTGTTGCTCCAGTCGAATTACGTTTGGAAGTGCTGCAACCACGCTCTTCATGGTTAGATATATTTTTAATATTTAAAAAAAAAATTTGGCACATAACGGTTAATTGTCACCCCCCTTTTTGAGAATGGACAAAACAATGCACTATTAAAACTTGGTTGTAATTCAAGTATGCTTTGGAATAATGACCTAAGTTTAGTCTTGTTTTAAATAAAACTCTCAGCAAATTATTGCTGAAGCAAAGCACTTCAAAAAATAAAAGTATGAAAAAGTTCTGGAAGTTTTAAATTTACATTAATTCAAATATACTGTACTAAATATTTTTTCTTTTATATAAAATATATTGTATTTTTTTCCATATAAAATTACTATAAAATCAAAGCCATATAACCAAGTTGTGTTCCAAATTTGAAGTTGATATCACAAAAATTGAAGTTCTCATGAGATTTGTTTAGCCGTAATACCAAAAATGACATAAATTCCATTGAATTTAATTGTATTCCGCTGTAACAAATTAATACATTTCTGTCCAAATATCACTTCTGTTACAAAATATGGAACCTTGAGACTCTTTCTGACAATGTGTTTTGTCAAGACTAGAAAAGGTTTTGATCATAAATTATGATGATCAATGAAAAAGTATGGCAAAATATGTGTATGGATTCTGGTACCATTTATTACCATTAAGTGACATCTCAACCATTTGGTAGAGGCCGATATTTAAAAAATTATGGGATGTGTTGAAAAAAAAAATACATTGAGTGTGGTTACTAGCGACATAAGAAGATAAGAAATGCAAACAAAACTTTTTTCCGACATTTTTACTTTCTTTCCCCTAACATTTTTACTTTCTTTCCCGTAACATTTTTACATTTTATTATATAAAGTGGAAAAAAAATGATATTTAAGATGAAGCAGTCTTCTCTAATAGTATTATCAATGACATGACTGACTTTGAGACCATGCGGAAAAGTCATATGAGCGCGTCTCAGAGTCGAACAGCAGCAGCAGCAGCGCGAGCTCAGAAGTAGCGAGACAGGCTTCAGAGGTGGACACGCGCGTTCCTTCTAGATGACAGACCTAACGTAAACATACCTTTTCTGTCTCTTTATCATCTCAAAACACAGTCATTTCGTCTCCCTGGAAGCCTGGAGAAGAAGAATGACCGACGAAGGAATGTTAATCTCACCGTCGGCTCTCCAGGATCCCGGAGATGGAGCGAAAACTGAAGACATCGGTATGGATTGTACGGACGGGGAAGATGAATTGTGTTTGGAGGAGATTTTAACACTGTACAGTCAACCGATCAATGAGGAGCAAGCCTGGGCCGTGTGTTATCAGTGCTGCAGGTGGTTAACTCAAAAACAGAGACGGAAAGAGAAAGGTGTGAGTCCACCTGGACGGATTGCGGGTCCTGGAGATGTGAGGATCCGGAAGGACGGGACTGTTAAATTATATCAACAGAGCAGTCCAGGTAAATCATAATGTTTACATGAGAAGTCAAAATAAATGCGCAGTAAATGGCGCAGCATGAAGCCAACTGAACAGCAATAGCACGATGCGTTATTATTTACAACGGCATTGCTTTGACACAGCTAAATATAAGCGATAAAATGATTAATGGGGGCCATTTTAATTTTTTTAGACAGATTTATGGATGCTAACACCTCAATTCTAACTGTACACCCATTATTTTACCGTGACTTTAAATATAGGCCGATATTTGCATATATACATATTATATGCTTTGATTTGATTTGATTTATTATCTCATTTATTGCAATACAAGCCATTTACTCTTTAAGACCGGTTATATCTTCTCGACCATCGAGCCATTGTAAACAATGGGGCCATGTGATGGATTCATCCATAGGCACCTTTAGGCATGTGGAAACAAAAGGGACATGATCTTTGGCCTAATGTTCCTGTGATATGCATACTTACCATATTGATTCAACATTTAGGTGTATTTATGTATTGTTCAGGATGCACAATTACAACATTTAATATGTTAAATGTAGCTAGGCCTACATCTGATTTTATACTCCCACTCATATTTAGCACATGGAATGTTCCAGGATTAACCAGAATATATTTCAAATCAATACATTTGAGGAAAAATATAGTATAGTGCTTTGAATAATAACTGTTTTCTATTAGCCAAAAATTAATAAAATTTCAGAGAGGGATTTATCAGACAGAAGTAGTATAATTCAATTCTCAGGCATTATCTAATTTGGGTTCTTTCGCCTGAGGCTTTTGGATTTGGCTTCGGCTTCCATCTCTGTTCCTCCTTTGGGAGTTAATCTGACTGCCGTTCATAAGTATAATTATTGGGATGAATGTCTCAATCCTTCCATCTCCCTAACAAGGTTTTAGACGTGGGGTTCAGCAGCTATTTGAGTGTTTTTATGTTTTAAATGAGACATTTCCATAGGTGTCTCCTGCTTGTTCTCATTGAAATAGAATTCTAGCCTGTGACTGACCTGCATTTAGCAATGTATAGTCCATGACCGTGTATATACAACCTAGTTGTTAAGAACAAACATAAGTCCTCTGCCTTATAGAAGTGTGTATATTGCCAAATGACAAGTAAGTAACTATGATGGTCCTTACCAGGCAGGAAAATCAATGCTTATGTAACACGACGGTCTGCTGAATTCTGCTCTCCTGGGGAAGTTTGCTGTCCTGGCAAATGTGAGCATGTTCAAATTACGCTGACTGACCAATGATATCAGACTGTGAACCTGCCAGTTTCAGTCATGATATCTCCCCAATGAATAGATCTGTCTCTCAGATTGAATAACACAGTTTTAGAGCCGAGGTCTGATTTGTAAAAAAAATAAGAAAAGGAAAAAGTTGTCTTCAAGCTCCAGACAATGCTTCATTGATCTTTTATGTCTCCTTTTCTGCTTGCTAAAAAATATTACAGCCCTGGAAACAGCATGTATTCCCAACTAGAAAAATGAAATATGGAAGTGTAGATCTATAGCTCCCGAGAAGCCTAACTCAAAGATATAGGTTAATCTGAGATAGATAAAGCTTTCACTCTCTGTCCTTACAAGGTGTTGGGATTGCATCAAATGCATCAGAATATTGTGCAGATTTGTCACAGATGTTGTTAGTATTGTCTACTGGAAAATATTAATATGCAAACATTACCATATGTAGTAATATACTTTTAAATGAACTGCACTACTCAACTCCTGAAAAATTAATGAATATATTTATGAATATAAGTAAATAGTCATTTAAATAAATAGTCGCATTCACAGCTGGATGGGTTTACACCTTTGCCCTTTTGTTTCAATTTTAGTTTGTTACTGTCCTCCTGAGTCAGACACCCATGTGAATTGATTTCCACGTTAACCAGGTCACAATGTAAAAGATGAATAATTTTCAGTGATTCTCCTTTCATCTTTACAGAAAGATACTATTACAGTACTCGTCTGTTTCATACAACAATGGAAATGGCATCCTATTGCACTAAGTACAAAAGAACCTCTTGAAAAATGCCTTCTCCCTGTCAGGATGGTGTATGTTAGATACTATGTGGGTTTAAATTCAGATTTGATTTTCAGTTGTTGAAAGTGTCCGTTGCAATGACACTGGGTTCATTCATTAGTGGCAGCAGTGAACTCTGGGTCTCGGCCAATACCAGAGGAGGCTCTTTCTTTTAACGCTGTAACATTATACCTCCAGTGGCACTAAAGGAAGGGCTAAAACAGACATAATGATTCTAAGCCTTTTGTTGTGTATCTCAGGCTCAACTGGCACGAATTGCATCTCTTTCTGACTTCTATAGATTTGTGTTAAATATTTAATGTGAAGGTTGTCTGAGGTGAACCCCTGGGTCCCTTCTTTGTAATTTAGAAATGGGGGAGGGGGCTTTTCATGGTCAATTTCACTTCTATTAAATGTATTCATGGTTTCAACCCATACACCACTTCTCTAGAAAGATGCTGGCCTTAGTGAGCATCATCATTATTATACAGCATCTTTATTATTATTATAACGTAACTGTAAGTATTAAACTATCTCGTCCTGCATCATTTGTGCTTTGGAAATTAATCAAAATGCTTTACATTTTTCATTTTTGGCTGTTGTATGAAAAACGAGCAACAAAAACAAAACCCATAGACCCACATTGATTGAAGGACCCAAGTCAGACTTTAGGATGACCAATAAGAACCTACATCAACCTATATCTATTTACTTATATTCATAAATATATTCCATATCAACCTATGAACCATCTAACAATTTATTAGCAACATCCGTGAACACCTTGGCAATACAATAGAGTGCAACAGTTGCGGATTCTGGAATTAAAAATCATGTTAATTTTCTATATAGGGGAGCTGATTTTTAACAATAACCTAAAAACCTTTAAAAACTGTTCTACTGTTAGCTTATTTTTAAAAATAATTGTTCAACAGCAAAATACCTGGTGAAAAACTACATTACCCATGATTCTTCAGAGAATTTCCACCAATCAGAGAATCAAAACAAACAATTTGCCAAAAGAACTTTTTAGTGCCCGCCCACTTCCATGAGGCACTGCGAACAACATATTCTCAAACCACTTAAATATTTGTTCAGATATGCATATTTAGCAACAAATGGTTTCTAAGTATACTCTAACCTTATGTATTGGCAAAAACCCAGAAATTAAAAAAAAATCTTGTTCTGTTATATCCTATTGTCAAGTTCATTGATATATCAGAAAATTTTAATGTTGAAATGTAAAATTTGAGTTATGTGATTTTAAAAAATGGATTCGTCAGATATTATATATTTATTTCTCTTTCTTTTTTCTTTTCCCCATTACAGATAAACACATTGAACCGCCCAGTTCATCAATAGAGGTGAGTCATCGTATTTACTTTTGTTGAGGTGCCAGTCTGGTTTTTTGACTTTTGTGAAAAATGAGTCATTCTGTTGCTATATTTGGTAAAGGGCATCGGCTTGACAAACCATCCAGAGGAAAAAGCTAGCATTCGTCTTTGTATGTTTGGTTTCTGAAGGTTTCTAGGTGCAGTGTTTTTTGCTGACTCTGGTGGTGACTCTTCCCGTGGTGTGGATAGAGTGGTTTTCAGGAGTAAATGTTTCTGTGGGAACCGCATTGTCTTGATGGTATTCATTAGCTGTTAGTTCTTTGTTGGCGTGACAACTTTGTGGATCTCGGCCTGCCTCAAAGTTTCCCTAAAGCTCCCTGCCACTCTGGGAAGTAGCCAAAGCTTTGCTGTAATACATTTGGAAATAGTTTTCCCAAGCTTTTCAGCACCAGGAGATCTCATGCCGCCCGACATTTGTATGCCCTTCCTATTTAGTAAAGAAGATAGTGCTGTGCAAATAGGACTGCGTGTTATGCAAAAAAAAAATTGAAGTAAGATTTGTTGGCTAAATATGATCGATTTTAAAATGCCCTCAGAGTTAACAGATGGGTCCACAGAGGGGATGCGAACATGTAAGCATGAGCCCACACAGCCACACACGCAGTCTTCCAAACAAAAAGAACACATGCGGCCATCTCTGAACGAGATTATCAACAGAGCACTAGACGGTAAACTCGTGACTGTGAATGGGAGGATATTCAAAGAGCAGAACAGCAGGGCCCTGCCTCCTCTGCACACAAACACTATCTTTTTTTTTCCAATAGAGTTGATACACATAAGATAAGACATTTTGTAAACATAAAACATTCATAAATTGTGTGATGTGTGCTGGCTGATATGGCCAAAAAAGTGATTGTGATAAAATATTTAGTTAGGACTACTCTACTTTTGTTAGAATTAACCATAAAATTATCCATCATCCATTGTATCATACATTTAGATCATGAGAACCATAGGTAAAACCAGCCCCATCATTACTAAAAATAGTTTCTATGCTATTTGTAATGAAAAAAACATTAGCCTAAATACATAGTATTAACACAAATGCTATAGCTTAATAATAAAAAAATACTGTAAGTACATTTCATTACTTCTTTTATTAATAATATAATAATTCTATATGAATATAGCTTGTTTATACCATAATACCATGGTGCAGTTCAGGGGTGAACTGGTTATATGGAGCCTCTGTACAATGTGGGACAGCCAGTTAAATCACAGAGTCCTACATGTTCTTTGCTGAATTCAAGCACTTGTCACTGGATCTCATAGATGTGATCGAGACCGATCCGTGAGTAAATGCATCTGCTCTAGCGATTCAGATTAGCCTTGCATATTGATTCACCCTCATGTTGCTTAAAATTGTGTGACTTTGTGGAACACTAAAGGAGAAATTTTGAAAAACGCACTGTACTCCCTTTCCCACTCAATTACCATCAATGGAGATTGGAGATTATATACCGCAATTCACGTTTTTCCCTCAGAATTGTAAGAATTAAACTTAATTATGAGAAAGTCCAAGTCTGAGAAAAAAGTCAGCTCGCAATTCTTCAATTCAAAAACTCCTGATTGTGAGTAGTAAAATAAGAATTGCGAGGAAAAAGTCAGAATCGCAAGTTTATATCTCACAATAATTATGACTTTCTTTCTCGCAATTGCGATTGTATATCCCACAATTATTAGGTTTTTTTCCTTAGACTCGAGAAAAACTCGCAATTGCGAGAGTCAAATTGTGAGAAAAAAAAACTCCGCTCACAATTCTGACTTTATAACTCGTAATTGCAAGTTTGTATCTTGCAGCTCTGAGGTGAAAAAAGTCAGAATTGCAAGATAAAAAGTTGCTCAGCCTCTTAACTTTTTTTTATTATTCAGTGGTTAATTTGTATGGCTTCAGAAGGCTTTTATAGTGGTACTTCCTTTTTGAAGCTCAAAAACCTTTTGTGTTCCACAGAAAAAAGAAAGTCATACAGGTTTGGAACAACATGAGGGTGAGTAAATGATGACAGGATCATCATTTGTACATAATGTTTCATATGTACACTCAGTGAGATCAGAGCTTTGGGCGAAGGTGCCCTCCTCTTCATAAAGCCTACCCTGTCTTAGTGCAGTAATGAGAGGGTGTGTGTGTGCTCTGCTCTGCATGACTGCACCTCTCTCTCAGGGATCATGTGATGTTGCAGTATGCGTGTTTAAGACCTCGCCCTCATGGCCAAGTTAAGCGAATGCCTCGACACTGAACAAAATTCTGCTGCTCGCCACAGACACGCATCCACTGCCCCCTCTGGCTGTGTATGTCTCAAACCAACTGCCCTGTCCGTCAACGACTTAATGGTGCAGTGTGTATTTTTTAGCGACATCTAGCAGTTCGGTTGCGAGATGCACCGAGGGCTCAGCCTGCTGCTCACCCCTCCCTTTTCAAAGAAGCTACGGTGGCTTAAACGGGACAAACATCGTCATCTGAGACAGGAGAGAATAGCCAGAGTAAGTCAAGAGTGTGTAACATTGCAGCCCGTCTCCCGTCATATAGGTGACGCTAAATGACAAATGTTTGCACATGGCACCCTTTATCGTGACATTTGTATTGCTGTGCTTGTTTCTTAGTAAAAGAGTCCATGACAAATGTGAACATCCAAGATACAAGGAAAAATCAGTTTAAAGCACGTCACGTTTGTTTTTCATGTATGTGGTTTTGTATTTGTTTTAGCATTTTCAAGAAAAATGTAATGACTTTAATATTATGTGGTCAAAATCACATCTTAATCATTTTGAAGTATTTTGAAACAATTATCATCAATTATTATTTCATAAATATTAAAAAATTTTTAGGGATTCACAGCACGACATTGTACTAACTGAACAAAATCAGTCATGAAAAGGTTCAATTGTTTTTGACATTTTAAGAGAAACCACTCGATAAAGTTTTCTTTTTAGAAATTGAATTCCTTGCTTCATCACCCTGATATTTTTTACTTTGTCTAAAAAAATCTAAATTTTAATTTAAAAATATAAAAAAAAAAAATCATAAAATATTTATTTAAGTCATCTTATGCAAATGCATTTTTAATGAAATAATAAATATATTTATAATGGATTGGATAAAAAGAAGCCCTCTGCGATGTAACTTTGTTTATTTCAATTTTAATTTAAGTTTAAGTCAGTTTATGTTCTTTTGTTATTTTTAAACTATATTTAGCTTTATTAAATTTATTTGTATTTCAGTTTTAGTAGTAATTTCAGTTTTTCTTTGTTTATGTTTTATTTTATTTCAGCTTTATTTCAATGAATGTATTTAATAGTTTTAATTGTTTTTTTGGTTTTAGTTAACAACAACACTGGCCTTGTGTCATTCACCCTGATATCATAGTGAAGGTCACATCTGTTCTGCCTTTAAGAAACAATCAGATGGAGGCATCTTGGTTGGCAAGGTATTATGCAACATTTTTCAGCTCTCAGACAGCCATAATCTGTCTCTCAAAGATATTTGTAATTTTTTACCTAATCATTTAAAGTTGTCAATAGCGAATCATATCGATCCATGCCCAAAATGGTGTTGATTTTAGGAAGTGCTCTCGGTTGGGCTTCATCCGGCTCACTCTGGCCTTTGGCAGTTCTCTGGAGGCGAGCTGACCCAGTTTTTCCCCATTAACTCAGTACTATTGGCAGGACTCAATTGCTTTATAAATAGGAGAATAGTAATCACATTTAGATGCCTTGGCTTCTCACCAGGGTCTTTCAGCTAAAAACAAACCCACTCCATCAAAATCAGTTTCCAAGTGCTTCCATTATTCACTGATGTGCATCTGCCAACTGATCATTAAAGCTTTTTTTTGATCTACATGATCTGAAGGGTGAAAGACACAGTCCATTTTGACCAATAAGCATCTTGGCAGCTTAATGAAAACTTGTAAAGATCACCGTGTTTCCTCCGCCAAGGTGCACGGACAAAGAGGATTAGACCCAAGATCTAGTTCGGTGGCTAAAGGGGGATTATCAGACCTCTTAATGAGAGTTTCTTCAAGCTGCGGGTCATACTACCTGTCTGTGGTTCTGGACTCGAGAGAGAGGCTGCTGTTAGACAGGCTTTGGATGAGGAGGAATGTTGATGGTCTGTAAAACACCTGTTGAGACTCAAGTAAATTCCCATTATACATCCCCTTCCGTGT
Source organism: Cyprinella venusta (assembly GCA_038021265.1). NCBI lineage: Eukaryota > Metazoa > Chordata > Actinopteri > Cypriniformes > Leuciscidae > Cyprinella > Cyprinella venusta. The sequence goes on from CM075878.1 coordinate 6,457,500, forward strand.
CTGGGTTTTTTGTTTTTTGTTTTTTGTTAAACAATTCACCTCTGAAATACCCCTCATCTCACTTTCACTTTCTGTTTTTTAGTAGTTGTGTGGGTTTGGGGAACTTGTTTGTTAGCTGTGAGCTCCCATGGTTTATTCTCCAGAGGTTCTCTTATTCTTTGCACAAAGCCTGTTTCTTTCTCCTCGCTGCATAACTTTCCTTCCTCAGCTGACTGTGTGAGTGCGTTTGTGTGTAAGGATGAGGTAGAATGTTTGAGTACTTTAGCCCGGTCACACGCTGTCTTGACGCACAACGTTATTTTTAAATTTCCAAGTCGTATTTGGAGCCGATTTACGCACAACCGTCACTTTTCAGCCACGTAATAAGCATCAAAAAACAAGTTGTTCTCTTATTCAACCTATTGTCTTGTGCCTTCTGGAAGATAATCGGTAATTCTTTATTGCGGTTACGGTAGTCCACTTTTGACATCCTACTGACTCGGAAGTATCTTTGCAGTAACCTGAGAGTTACTAAATTTAAACAAACCCTAGTGGCAAATTTTGGAACATGCCATGATAGCTTACAGCAACCTATTTGTTGTGAAATCATACTCAAAATAAAAAAATACTGCAAGACTTTGGACTTTCAGACCACTGGGGACATATATCATATCGATCCATGCCCAATAGAGCCTGATCTCATGAAAGTTCGTATCTAGAGCACGAATGTTATTCCTCGTGGCATTTATACGGCAAAAACAGTTTTTGCGTGTATATGGTACGTGTTTTTCGCGTGCATATGATACGCACTTTTTGGCGTATAATACGCACAAACTCCCCTCCCCCCTAAACCTACCCCAGGGTTTTTTTAGTGCGTAGCATAAGCACGTAAAAAACATTTTTGGCATATTAATGCCACGAGAAATGACATTTGTGGTATAGATACGCATCTTCATGAGACACTGTTGGCCCGAATTGGTGCTGGTTTTAGGAATACATAACCACCGCGATATAAATAAAGGTGACATATATACTTTATTTTTATGAAATAAAGATATTTTATGATATACAATATTTCAGTTAGACTACACTTGAACAATAACTTTTATCTTACTAATTGTTCGACCAAAAAAAGTGTTCAATGAGTATACAGATTACATCTAGCCTACAGCAATTTTATACAACAGACATTTTATAAAAAATATATCAATAAAACCAAAATCAATGTATTCGGTATTGGACATCAATTAACATTGACGTTAGTAGTTGAATTTACATCGAATTATGGTCACCCGACGTCGCAACCGAAATTTAACCAAACATCAACGTCTTATGACGTTGTGTGCCTGCTGGGAACACTTAAATATCCATATGTGGAATGTTAGGAACACTTGAATATCCATATCTGGAATGTTTTGATACCCACAGTTTAGTTTAAGTTTGCGTACATCCCTAACCTGTCGCTTCTGTCCCTGAGTGGTTGACTAAACTGCTGAATGGCTTTGTCTGATGAGATTTATGCTCTTTTGGCCATGAGTCAACCTGATAAAGTTACCACATCCTTTCCCAGAGGACTTCAAGGGGTGGGGAACAGCAGAGTGAGACTAATGGTTTTAGGTTTCAGAAGAACCGTCTCGACAGATCATTTTTAGTAGAGTAGCTTTATTATAATTTCAGCTCTATACAGCCTTTACACAGTCAAGCGGAACGCTGTTCCTCCAGGAACTGTATTTTCAGCCTTTTTTCTTTTTCAGACAAAGCAAAAAAAAAAATTCCCGTTGAAATTTCGATGCATCCTTACAGATTGCACAATGACTAAGACTACATAATGTGCATGTGACGTCTCTTTAATGCTGTCTATCTCTTTCTTACTGAGAGCGATAGCAGCTACATAACTTTTTTAGAGTACAATCTCAATCTGATGTTTAAAGCAAATTAAAAAGTTTGGGATTGATATGATTTTTTTTAACATCACAGAACAGATTTTCCATTCATTTTTTGCTTGAATGAGGTCAGAGAGAGTTGAGGCAGTGGAAACAATTTTTTCTTACATTAGAACAGTAGGACAAGTCGTCGTCCTGCCAGTCTGTGTATGGGACGGTGAGTCACAGTGCTCGTCGGAGGGAAGCAAATATGTCCACCTTGCTGTAGGCTTCTGGATGTAGCCCAGATCATTATGTAACCATTCGCTTTCTCTTTCATTCACTTTCTCATAGTGTTTTTTTGTAGTCTGAGTTTCTGTACTTTATGCTCCAAATATTCCTGAGAGACAGTCCTTAAATGCCCCTTAAATACAGCTTATGTTCTTATACAGCTTGTGAAATTTCCTTTTTTTGTCCTCCAAAGGGTGTCTGGTAGGGATGGCGTAGGGGAAAACCTATACAGCACTGTGGTGCACATTTAAATAAAATGTATAGACTTATTTGGGATTTTTTTAAGAAGGAGCGAACGAATGAGGTGGATATGACATACGGGATTTGGTTGGAGTGTCACCATCCGGAGATAATATCAGCCTTAACCAAGGATGGCAAAGCTGATGTTAAATCAGGTCTTCTATGAGCATTTACTGCAGGCAATATTTAAACATATTTGGGATGCACGATACTGTGCTTGTGTATTTGTAGTCATTCATATGCTCCAAACCCGATACCAGCGTGTACAGTAGTGTTTGTGACGAAGAAATACAGAAAACCAAGCAAACCGAGTGCAGAATGGATACATCAGAGAAGGTTGAATGAATGAATAAGGCATTTATATACAGTAGACTAGAACCTAGTCTGCCCCTACAGTCATATTGCTTTTTATAGCGATAAAAAACAGTTAGTTTAGTTGGACAACAAACGCTACAATTATAAAACTAAAAGAAAAAAACTGCTCTGTTATCTGCCAATAAACAAAAAGTTCCAACATTTGGTTGGCGGTGGATGTTAACTTCACATCCTGTTCATATATAGTCGGTTATCCAGGGTTGGTAAAAGACCATCATGGGACCCTGGAGCACAACCGCCATTCCCCCCAACTTGTTTCATTCATATATGATTGTGAAGAAGAAACCATGTAAGTTTATCAAGGTGTGGTTGAGGCCCCTGGGCATTTGCGGTCTTGGAGAATGTGCTCCCAATGCGTGGTCTGAAATCCTGAGTTTACTTTCAAAAGTTCGGTTGAGTAAATTAGAGAAGAATGGCATTGTTCTGCTCCTCTCGAGTGGCTCATCTCCATATGATGCTGGTGAAATGGTGAAAACTTTGCCTCGGAGCAATGATGTCATGTGAGAAGGGCTCTGACAACAGTAGCCTGTGTCTTCATTGTTTTATGTCACGTGATAGAGCTCAGGAGAAAGGAAAACAACTACATCTGCATTTGTATGTCCTGAGTTGGATGAAATATCACTCCAAAGTGGGTTTAGCTATTGAGGTGGGATGTCAAACCAGGCATATTGTTCATATTCTTTTCATAGAGCTGCAATGTATATGCGTGGAAGAAGTGGCAGGATGTTTTTTAGTTCTCTCCTGTCTGCTCCGTTCACATGGGTGGCCTTTTCTCCTCCACCATCACTGTCAAACCGACCACAGACCGTTCAGATTTAACTGTTCACCTCCAGAATGTTTGCTTAGTTCATCTTGGATGAGAAGAGATTTAGTGTTTAGTTTGTCTTTAGCACTGCAGGAAATGCAGTGCTCACCTGGTGAATGAATAACTATTAATGGAATGTTGCTAAGGAAACGCTTTTAAGTGTTTTGGAAATGGTTTTGAAAAGTTTATGAATGCAGAATTCGATTTTTGAATGAGATGTTCAGGCTTTTTAGATGGGATGTAATACTCTTGACCTCCATGTAGTGTTATCATGCTTCTGGAATTTGTAACCTCAATACAATACCTGGAAAAATATTGGTATTTGATACCATGTTCAATACCACAGGGACAAATTGCCACAACATTAAGGACCAATATCCAAGTTTTACTTGCAAACATAGCCAAGTCAAAGAATTTTCTCATTAACTGTAACTTTGCTTTCTGAGATTCCTCAGGCTCAGAGTAGGAATAATAATAATGTTAACATTTTAAGTTACTACCGTAATACAACTGTATTGTAAATACATATTTCTCAAGTATTTTAATTGTTTTAGTTTAGTACAAAACAGTACTAGAGCATAAATGCAATGTATCATAAAAAAATAATATTTCATATGCAAGCTAATGGTGTAGTTGAGGAATTGTGCGGTATATAGATACAAAAGTACGTTATATCTCCAAAAACACAGCATTAATGAATAGATGAGAAGTAAACAAACAAAAAAAAAGATATATTATTTGTATGATTAAAAGTGTATCAATTTTTTTACAATTACTCAATCAATTGTTGGGGTCGTATAGACCCCGAAGCCAGAGTGTAAACAAGAAACGAAGACCATTTGAAGGTTAATCAATAGCATGAGTCTGAGGCGGAAACTAATGAATGGTTTTCTCCTTGGTCTTTATAAGAAATTCATCTTGTGTTTTAATGTTAATCCCTTCCCATTGTGCACTCTGGTGATCAGCACAATAACCCCAAGTGAATAGACATCATAACTAGTGTGAATGAACAGTGATGAAGAACCCGTCTCATCTTGTCTGCACTGTAGTTTAGATGGTCCATCTTAATAGGGTCAGCCGTCTATAAATAAATAACCTGGAAACCTCCCCTCCCTTTTGCATAATGTGATTTGACTCAGGACAAGCTGTTCTATTGATTGTGTGCTATTGAGGTCTGCTGTGGACGATTTGGCACAGCGGACCATCCTCTTAATATTATGATTCAGATAAAGTTTAGAAATAATCAGAATTTGAATGCTGTTTGTTTGTGGCACATTGTTAAGAGGTTACAGAAACACATGGCCTCTTATGTATGGGCCTGTGTGCACACATTGGTTCACGCATCATGTGCTTGTGTGTGTGTGCTGAGCCACATGCCGATGTCTCAGCAGACAGCTGACTGCTGCCCACATCTGTGTAAAGGGACTGGCATGCTAACTCAATAAGGGGAGGAGAGCGGTACCCAAGTGTGTGCGACCGGCAGACAGCCCTTGTTACTGTCAGAATGCTGTTTGCTAGTAGTAAGGATTCACAATATATCGGCCAGCATATCGCTATCTGCCGAGATATGCATTTATTTTTAATTAATGTTATCTTTATCGCCCCGATAAGAAGATTTGGCTGATATCTTAGGGGCTGTTTACACTACAACAGCGTTTTAGGTGCCTGAAAATGCTAACTTTTGAAAACGTGTTTCTGTGTAAACTACAAAAATGTGAATCTCTGAAGACGACATCATGCGTATTACATATTTACTACAGTGTTTCATTGGCATCAAACTCGAATAAAAAACTTCTCAGTTTTAAACATATCATTGTCGTGTAAACGTACCCTTAAGGCTGATAATTAATGATTATTATGATTATGATTATTAATGATTATAATTATTTCCTTCAGCTGAGACACTTCAGATGCACACTGTTCGCCATGATGGTACATGATGGATAGAATTTTTTGTTATTATTATTTTTTGGTAAGGAAAGGAGTGGAAAATTAATTTTAAAGCTTCAAACAAGGCTACTTTTCGTTGAAGTGCTTGGATATGGCTTTTAATGGTGAGACTTTTATTTTTGTTGCTTTAGTCTGGTTCACTTATAGTTCTGGTACACAAATATAGGAAAATAATATAGTAACAAAAAAATAGGAAAATATTTTTAGTGAATAGATTATATAATAATAACCCTAATTATCATTGTTATTATATAATAGTTATTATTGTAAGTTATTATTATATAAAACACAAGACATTTTTATGTAAATGCAATTTACAAAAATAGCTAATGGTATCTATTTAAAAGAAATTGTCTCAATTATTATATAATACTTATTATTGTAAGTTATTATATAAAACACAAGACATTTTTATGTAAATGCAATTTACAAAAATAGCTAATGGTATCTATTTAAAAGAAATTGTCTCAATTATGCATGCACAAAACATATTTAAAAAATCAAGAGCAGCAATTGTAACAAATTGTTATGGTTATGAATATTGTTCATCCTTAAATCAGGTCTTGAGAAACTCAGGATTTGCCTCAGAGCAGTGATGTCATGTGAACTGGTCTGAGCGAACAGTAGCCTGTGTCTTCATTGTTTTGCGTAGCGTGAGAGAGGAAGAGAGGAAAGCAAATGCATCATTATTGTGAACTTAAACCGAGAGAGATGAAATATCACCCCAAAGTGGGTTTGTTGGGGGTTGAGGGCTAGTTTTTTTTATATCTGATGCATGGCATGACCAAAAAAACTAATCTCCATATCAGAAAATAAACAATGATTTAGAGCTGTTAAGCATAAAAATTCTCTATCGTTCAAGTCTTGTGCTTCTGTCTGGATTTAGCCCTGTATGTGTTAGTGTGCCAGGATGTTTGCTGTCTCTTGTCACTTTCCCTCCACCATCACTGCTCCCTCTCAAACTCATTTTTCCCCCCTCATTCCTTCTGAGTCACAAGCCTGGAGTGAAAACTGCAGAGAGATAGTCCTGTGTCCCTCCTGTTTCAAGACGTCTGCAGGAACTCTATGTTCTCACAGTCACACCCTCCACTGCTTTACTGTACAGCACTACTGTAGAAAAAAGGTGTGTGTGTCTGTGTGTGTGGAAGTAGAAAGAAATATGCCTGTCATATGTGGTGCTGAAACAATTAGCAAAAGTGTTGCATTCAGCTTTAGGCCGTTAGTTAGTGACGTGTGTCTCTATTATTTAATAAATGATGAGCTGTTGCTGCATTCATTAAAACACCCTCCTCCTCCTGACTTCCCCTTTTGGGTGAACGTATGTTATGTAAAAGCTCTACCTCTCCCAGATGTGTAACTGAGGTGGATGTCTGATGCTTTGTTGATGGTGACCACACCTGAAAATGATGGAGTAAAATGACATTGATGGAAGACTATTTATAACGGAGTTATACTGAGGGCAGGACTTATGTTATGTGAGCGTGACAAAGAATCACGGAGCAAGGCTGGAAAACTGAACAGGACATGGTTTTAACAAGTTGTGTTTTTTAAGTTGATCTGTATTTGTTGACTTTGACTCTACTGATCTATTTTGAATTTTATTTAGCTATAAATATTAAATAATATTATGTACAAATAATTTTGCATGCTCGTTTCCTCTAGTTTTACTGATTACCTACTGATTATTCTGATTGCCTTCTCAGTTATTGAATGCTCAATTAAAGGGGTCATGAACTAGCTTTTTAAATTTTTTTATATTATTGTCTGAGGTCAACTTATGACGTTCTCTTGGTTTTTACATTAAAAAAACTTCAAAATATATAAGTAATAGGCTATTTTCTACCCTAGTTTTGAGCAGGATCCTTCATTGGAAATGCGGGGTGTAACGATACCCTCATGTCACGATTCGGTACATATCACGATACTGAACTCACGATACGATATTATTATGATACTCCAAGACATTTGCTAAAAGGTTAACAAAAAATGTACGGTTGATTAAAATGCTAAATTTGATATTACATTGTAGGTTTAGATGAATAGGCTTGGACTTGATGCTTGTATGACTGAAAGTTTCCTAAGAAGTATTTCCTACTAAAGCAAGGTAGTTTTTGACTCTGTGAAGCGAATCCAGAGTAGACTGGTGGGAGTGGCTTTGGACAGCAACATGCCCAGTGCATTATGGGTGGTGAAGTTTTCCTACCTATTTTGCGAAAGGGAAGACAACAGCCCTTTTTTTCTGTTTTCTCCTGTCGGGTAGCTTCAATTTTTTTCCTTCTTTTCTAGTTTCTACAGTGTAGGAAACCAAGTTTTATTGAAAGTGGTAAAGTAGCCCTTTAATCTTTCAAAACAGTAATAAGTTTATAGCACTGTTAAATGTAATCTGGCAAATCTTAAAGGGATACTCCACTTTTTTTGGAAATAGGCTCATTTTACAACTCCCCCAGAGTTAAACAGTTGAGTTTTACCGTTTTCAAATCCATTCGTCCGATTTCCTGATATTTAGAAGAATATCATTAACCAGACTGTTTCTGGTCTCATTGACTTCCATAGTAGGAAAAAAATATACTATGGAAGTCAATGAGACCAGAAACTGTCTGGTTACTGATATTCTTCTGAATATCAGAAAATCGGTTGAATACATTCGGAAATGGTAAAACCCAACTGTTTAACTCTGGGGGACTGGTAAAATAAGCCTATTTCCAAAAACAGTGGAGTATCCCTTTAAACTGAGTAGTATAAAATACAAAATAGTAACATATTGACCATTTATTGGTAATAATTATCATCTGCATTAGCCAGAATTGTAATATACTGTAGATTGATCCATATTTATAACATTATGAACCACGGTGATATAAAATTACTAATAGCTAGATATGAGAATTCTCTCCTAGCATTTGAAGTGTTAAACAACTAAAAACAAGTCTGCTAGTAATGAATGAATCCTTGACTGTTACACACAGTTCTGGGTTTGGAATCCAATGCAGGCTAGGCTTGAATCATGTAGCTTAGCTCTTGTGTACTGTATTACATAGACGATCAGATTACATAAGAGCTGGACACTTATAATATTTGTTTTCCTCATGACAAGGATTAACGTCTGGAACACAGCATGTTTTAGCAGGTGAACCACAGCAAATCCACGCCTGGAAAATGTCAATATTGAGATAGAGATGAGCAGATCTGATGAGTCTTGGTTTGCACATCAGCGCTGTAAGTGGTGAAATTTTTAGGAGACATGATGGCGAAGCCTCATCTGTTTGACATAACACTCTTACATAACAATAATTACATTGGTTTTTATCTCTTTTCGCCGATAAAGCGTTTCGTATAGCCCCCTTTATAAACAATTAATTCTCTATTGCATGTTAGTTTTGTTTAAGTTTATTGACACAAAGGGTTGAGAGTAAATCTGTATCTAGATTATCTTAATTCTTCCTTATTTGAACTTCTTTATCAGACCATCTTGTTGTTCTGAGATGTTTGCCAAACTTTTGCATTGGCAAAATAGTTGGTTTTACCACTCTTTCAGTAATTGCATAATATCATTTGCCCTGCATGAGATGTTCTTGCAGCTCAATTGTATTAGGTTGGTTTAATCGATTGCTTGTTGGGTCATGACAGTCTCCCGATGTGAACCCAGCTTCAGTGATTCCCAGGCTGATTTTTAGTTGACTCACGAGTACATCCGCTTCTGTTTCATGAACCTTATATTGAACTTGTACAAAACACTTGGCCATCAACTCCTTGATGGCTCATGTGATAACAGAGGGCCTCTTTGTGTCCACAGAAACTGTCAGGCACACGGTGGGTAACAGCATGGGTTCATATTTCTCTGGAAATTTGATTCACTGAAAGGTGTTAATTTTCACTGACCATGAGGCTCAAATTAAAAATTGTTGCTATTTTTAGAAACGTTGAATATAATTTGTCAGAATATGGTCTAATATGAATGAATATTTGTAAATAATGAAATGTCCAGTCCTTAACAATATTTTTTTATATAATGTCAGATCTTTAAATTAATTAATAAATAAATATCAAATACATTATGTAATGTTTTAACTATTATTCTATTTTTTATATTTCTTCATGAGACAAATTTACAACAAAAAATACATTTCAAAGCACAAATAACTGATAAGGGATAATACACATTGTTGCTATTTTTAATTTTTTTTAAAGCGTCAAGATGATATTCTCGTTGTTTTAGATACAATTAATTTATTAACAATAATTAATCAGTTTACATTCATTAGCATACATCCTATAATGTATCTTGACAAGACAGATTTACAACAGATGCACTAGCACTAGCGCCTGTATTGTCAAGCCTTATTTGCGCCAAGTATCCAGCGTTTGTCACATCTGAATTCCCCCTCCATTAAACCATGCAGGCCTCTGAGAGTCATAAGACTGTAATGAGGCGTATCCAAGAGGCTCTTTCTCTTGAGCTTGCTTCTGATGCCTTTTATCAGTGGTCGTGATATGGTTTGTAAAATAAAGTTTTATGTCATAGCACATGTTGCTTCTGATGTCATGATTTTATGCTTATTTATTCAGTAATGTTTGATGAATGTGACTGTGTGTATTACAGATCATAGAGTCTCTGGGAATAATGATCTACAAGGCTTTGGATTACGGCCTGAAGGAGCATGAGGAGCGAGAACTCAGCCCTCCTCTGGAGCAGCTCATCGACCTCATGACCAACATGGCAGACACAGAAACAGACTGTCCTGATGAGGGATACGAGGCAACGGAAGAAGAGGATGAGGGAGAGGAAGAACCTGCAGAAGTCTCCAACATTCGTGGCTACCGTGACATCATTTCTGTAAGTATAGATAGATTAGTTTGGGGCGGTTTGACTAAAAATGTATTTATTTTTTTTTTTCAAAATTAAGCCTCTTTTCTGATTTAGAGAGAACTGAACATTCTTATAACCAAGAAATAACGTTAATAAAACATCTAAAAAAAATTTAAGTTTTGAATGTTCCTAGAACATTAACTAGAACTTAAAGGAGAACTCTGGCGCAAAATGAACCTTTGGTCTAATAAAACATCGGTACCTAGTCAATCGTTCTCTGAGATTTGTTTTCATGATAATTGAATGTAAAGAGTTTTATCTCTAAAAACTGTTTAGCGTATAACGCTAGTAATGGGGCCATTTAATAAGTAAAAAGAAACCGCTAGTTTAGCTATGCAAAACGAAGCATTGAGAACTTTCGTAAGTGTACAGACCGTTTAATAAGAAGATACTTTATGAAGACAGTTCACTTCATGTATACAGACAAGAGCCATCTTGGAAAACAGTCACGAAATCGCGTACTATGTGAGTACGTACTGTATTTAAATAAGAACGTACTTCGCGACCATTAAAAACGTACATAGTACGTATCTATATAGTATGAATATGGGTTGTATGAATGAGTCCGGACTTACTACATGCGCCAGGTTGTTGTTGCATGACATACGCTGCCATAACGGTGCGAAAATTTAAAGTGTCTACAGTGTCTACACCAACTTTGCGCGCTATTTACGTCATCCGAGTCGACAATCGCGAGGAGGTGTCGGTCAGCTGCTCGCAAATCACGCCTTTTGTGGAATTTCTCAAATAATGTTTATTTACTAATAAATTTTACCTCATAAAACACACAGATTTTTGGGAAGGAAAAAGCCATTTATTTGCTTGTGATATAATAAACGTGAATGAATCAATAGAGATACGCAAATGTGTCTGTTTATCTCCTAACGTTACAGTTAAAATCTTATTAAAATATAGATTTTTTTTATTAAATATAATGTAATATGATCCATATGGAATTTGTATACATTTTTACATAAATAAGAAAAAAAATCCCCCTTTGTGGGTCTTGGGAAGCAAGATCTTGGCTTAATCTATTCTCTCTCATCATCTGTGAATGTTTTTTACTGAGAGATACTCTCTCCGCTGGTATTCATTATGCTGCTCCCTCAGGCCCACTCCACCAACGCATTACCCTGAGACTCCATAAAGGCATTTAGACACTTATCAGCAGTTATTTTAAATTACAGTCATATTTATCAATACGCTAATGTAGCTGTGGAAATAAGCAATACAACCAGACTGTGAGCGCACAGATACTAGCTTTAGTAGGGCTGTCAAACGATTAATCGCGATTAATCGCATCCAAAATAAAAGTTTGTGTTTACATGATATATGTGGGTGCACTGTGTATAATTATTTTATATATATACATACACACACATGCTTGTATATATTTAAGAAATATTTTCATTTACTGTATATAGATTTAGATATAATTTATATTATTTATAAAAAAATATAAATATTTTATATATAAATTATATATTTTTTTCTTAAATATACATGCATGTGTGTGTGTATATATACAAAATAATTATACACAGTGCACCCATATATATTATGTTAACACAAACTTTTATTTTGGATGCGATTAGTCTTTTGACAACCCTAAGCTTTAGCATGAGTTACATCGTAATAAGCAGTACATTTAACTTGTTCGCCATGAAAATACACATGGGAAGATAAACCACTTGAGTTAAACAACAACATGCATCTGGTAATGGTCAGTGTGGGTCACAGTACGTTCTGCATTATTCTGCAGGACCTTTTCAGGACAAGTTAGATAATCTCTGTCCTTTCAGGCCTTCCTTTCTGTCTCGGAGCACAGAAACGAACCGTGACATTAGATTTCTTCAAGCTGACTGACTGTATTTATACTTTGCCCGGTGAAACCTTTTAAATTCTTTAATTAGACAGAGGAAGGTTCAAAAAAAGATAAAGATAGCATACTACTGTTGAGACGTGCCTCTTTTATTATATTGGCCCATTTGCTTGGAATGGGAAAGTAATTTCTCTTCGTATCTTCCTCCTGTCAAGTCTAGCAGGTTTCTTCCCCTAAGTTGTATTCACTTTCCCTTGGCGTAATCAGTAATCTCGTCAAGCGTGATTCTTCGGCAAGACGCGTCATGGAGAGAATCTACGCAGACATTCCTGAAGAGGGCAGAGCTCGAGGAAGGTGTGGGGAGAAATGTCATTAAGCCGGTTGGAGGTGTCTTTGGTCGGCGTAATTGTGTATTTAAAATGCGTGTCATGCTCAAACTATTATACCTGGGACGCTGAACTTTAAACGGGCCTGTGTTTTTCAGCTGCTAGGAATGAAAGCTTTGGGTTAGGCTCTCAGCTATGTGCCAAATCATAATGTGTAATGCAAGAATTAACTTAGACTGATTCAGAAGATGATTTTTTTTAAAGTCTGTGAAAAATGCAAGGATTATCTTATCAGACAGAGATAGAAAAGACATGCATTGACCTTAAAATGCACTTCTCTCCTCTACAGCCCTGTGAACTATTTTAGGAAAGAGACTTCCTTACAAACAGAGCAATTAGTAAAGATTTGTAGACGTAATGTAACCAGTTACAAGCAGTGGAATGTTTGGGAGCATTGTTGTGTGTAGTATATTTATAGCAACATCCAAATGGGAAATAATAAATCTTAAAAGTTAAATTTACCGTCATTGCTTGTTTGGTCTCAGTCTAAGGGACAACAACGTCTCAACATCTGGTCATATGATGGTTGCCCAAACAAATGGAACTCTACTAAAAAATGGAAATAACTTTTTTTTTGAGAATTCCTGGTCTCATGTTGTGATTTTTAGTCTCACTGTTGTCTCCTTTCCAGCTCTGCACGTCTCACCTCCCCAGCCCAAAGGATGCTCCCAACCACTACCAGGCCGTATGCCGAGCCCTGTACACAGAAACCAAGGAGCTACGCACCTTCTTGGAGAAGATCAAGTGTGCCAAAGAGGTAGTGACCCTCATATTGACACTCATGTTCACACAGTTATTTATGGTACAACTGCCAATTGTGGGTTACTTTAAAAAATATATATATATACACACACCCACACACGCGTATTATCAGGGTTGTGTTTTCAGTTCTGTCATTTATGCCAAAAAACAAAACAAAACAAATGAAAGGTCAGCGTCTTACAACAATATTGGTATTATTGGGTGAAAATCAAAACAGATGTATATTTACATTGCTGAAAGCCTCATGAGGCTGTTGTGTTTATCAAATAGAATAGAGTGAGTGGGCTGACAGCTCAAGTGACTCATAAACAGGCTGTGGACTGTGAAGGTGGTTTGAAACCAACAATGCTTAGTGCATAACGCATCGCCATACGTTTGTTTAATCTGGTTTTAATGCTGTAAATCTTGTACCTTGTTTTCTCAGACATTTACATATAGATTATCTACACAGATCTGGTATTTCTGTTCAATATTTAATGAAATTCTTCTATAATCCACTACAGTAAAGATGACAAAATTTAGAGAGAGATATTTGCTAAAGTATTGGATATGTAAATAATTTGTTATTTAATGAATTTGTTCTTAATTTATTTTTTATTTGAACCATTTATTGATTTATTATAAATCAATTTACATATTTGAGTTTACGTGCCTTGTCATTATTAGATTATTGTATCTCAAATATTTTCAGAGCCATTTTTTAAAAAAAATAAAGCAAGACTTTAGTATGGCAAGCTCTTTAGCATTGCTTTGTAAGTTAAGCCAATTATTATTGGTATGACTGTCTACAAAGTGTTCCAGTGATTTATTAACAAACATTATTATGAAGTGTTATACTTCTATGACATGGTTTTATTTAGATACTATTAACTCTTAAAAACAATATTTGCATAGACTGTAGCATGGCCCTCATACCATTCATTGGCTAAATGAAAGAGGGTCTAAATGTTACAATCAAGTCATGCAGAAACTTTTGAAGAGATTCGCTCTAACGGTTATGAATATCTTTACCTGTCAATACTTGACGTTTCATTAATAAACGGCATGAACTGCACTATTATGACTGCACTGTGTTATCCGTTTGTCCATCCATCCATCCGTTAATTTATCTATAAACACATCCATCCATCCATCTGCAAACCCATCCATCCGTCCATGCGTCCATTTATCTGTAAACACATCCATCCATCCATCCGTCCATTTATCTATAAACACATCCATCCATCCATCCATCCATCCATCCATCCATCCATCCGTCCATCCATCCGTCCATTTATCTATAAACATATCCATCCATCCATCCGTCCATTTATCTATAAACACGTCCATCCGTCCATTTATCTATAAACACATCCATCCATCCATCCATACATCCATGTATCCATACATACATGCAAGCATCCATATATTCACCAATACATATACACCCATAGATACATACACGTTGTCTATGAACACATCCATCCATCCATACATCCATACATCCACCCACCCATCCATCCAATCATACATACATACATACATACATGTATCCATGCAAGCATCCATATATTTACCAATACATACACCCATAGATACATACACGTTGTTTATGCATCCATAAGTACATGCATGCAATATGGACAGAAGTATTGGGACACCTGACCATTGCACCAACAGGGACTGTGATACAAATCACATTCTAAATACTTCATTCATTATAATGGAGTTGGTCCACCGTCGCAGCTATAACAGCTACCAATCGTTTGGGGAAGGCTTCCCACTTGGAGTGCTTCTGTGGGAAATTTTGCCCATCCATCCCGTTGAGCATTTGTGAGATCAGGAAGAGGACTGACCCGTAATCTCCATTCCAGTTCATCCCAAAGGCTGTGGCACATCTATACATATCTCACAGCCTGTGCTGCTGTCTGTCCCTATATTATCTTTATTTGTTCTTCTTCAGTCATGGCTGTAAAGTTCTTTATTAAGTTTATGCATTTTTTTTTTATGTGGAGGTCTCTTATTGATTTAAATCTGTGACCGTGAAGGAGGAAGTGCATCTGTCTCGATCTTTCCTGTCCTACAGTGAGCACACACTCTTTGCTCTCTGCATAACCAGCTCTTTTTGAGTCTGTCAGCCTCACTGACTAGACTGTGCTCACTGAAGCCTGTACATGGTCAGGATCAGTCTCTGCTTTGTCTCTGACACTCTGAGACATTCTTTCAATTCATAATAGGATTTTAGAGTTCAATTGAATTGTAATTGTGTTTTAGCTTCTTGATCCCAGTGTTCCAGTTATGTGTTTTTAGATTTTGAGAGATCTTTTTTGCATATTCATAATCAATAAGAAAATTTAAATCTTGCCTTACTACCCATTACTACACTGATACATATATAATGGTGTGCATTTCATTTTATTACTAAGGCTCGTAAGAAGCAGTTTTAAGGGGATAGCTGTTTGATCTCCCTAGTCAGACAGGCATGTTTAGCCCATTTTTGTGTAATGTGTTGATTGTTTAAACCGTCTCATGCAATCAAATGGCATGTGAACATGTAACATGAGCCTTATCCTTCTGAATGTGTTCTTTCTCTCAAAGGCTTTAGTTTGCATTAGCCTGCTTGCTATGGCTCCTAATCCTCTAGCACCAAGTGGCACTGGGTGGAGGGTCACATGTTGGTGGGTCGTGGCCTTTTGGGTGAAACAGGAGCAGTTAGCTGCTCAATCCTAAACCCGAATTTAGTCCCATCTCTAATAATGATTATAATTAATTACATTTATATAGCGCTTTTTCTGGGACCTCAAAGCTCTTCACACATGGAAGAGGGGAATTTCCTCAACCACCACCAATGTGCAGCATCCACCTGGATGATGCGACGGCAGCCATATTGCGCCAGATTGCCCACCACACACCATTTTATTGGTCGGGAAGAGACAGAGATGAAGCCAATTGGTATTTAGGGATGATAATGAGGCCAAGGGGCAAATATGGCTTGGATGCCAAGGTTAAACCCCTACTCGTTTTCGAAGGACATCCTGGGATTTTTAATGACCACAGAGAGTCCAGACCTCACTTTAACGTCTCATCTGAAGGACAGTGCTTTTTGACAGTATAGTGTCCCCGTCACTAAATTAGGGTGTTAGGACCCACACATACCACAGGGTGAGCGCCCCCTGCTGGCTTCACTAACACCCCTACTCAATAGTTCTGATTTTCATACGTTAAATAATAGTGAAGTCATCAAAAAAGTGTGAAATAATGTTGACAAATTGCACATTGATTGTGAGTAATAGAATAAGCAGCCTAGATCAATTGCTCAGTTGAATATTACTGGGTGGTGTGTTAGTTATGTTGCACCATAGTAGATTTTTTAGAAGCTGGATTGAATGAGCACCCCTGCTTTAGAGGAGAAGATGAGTGAAGAGAGCGTGTGGAAAGGGGCAGAATCTGCTGTGTGGTTCTTTTGATCTTAGCTAGATTGACGGAAATAGTCTCGCTCTGATGATTCAGAGCTTTTTTTTTCTCTGCGTCTGTTTCTTTTTCTTTCTTATGCATCAATGAATTCCTCCTTTTTAGATTGTGTTTTATGATGCAGCACAGTTGTGTTTGATTTAAGGGATCAGACTCTGGGTTACAGGAGGGGGAAAGACTGCAAAATCACCAAAGGAAGTTAATAAGCAATCCAGGCGGGTGCAAAAGAATGATTTATTGTTCTGACCATAAGCCTGGTTTATATAATTTGAAGGCTATGCCAGAAAAAAAAAATCCTAATTTAAATTGTACACATTTTTATTTGTCCTGTGATGGTAAATCTCCTTTATTTTGTCAAATGTCAAACCAGTGGAACTCAAAACAAACAGGTTGAGAGAATATTCTGAGCTAAAGTCTACTAAACACGTTTGTATAGTTTGTCGATTGGTTGTCCCAACTTCAACCCTGTGTGGAAATGACCTTTTTCCAGTGTAGGTTAGATTAGTTAAAGTAGTTAAAGACTAGATTAGCTGCATATTGATCATGCTACAATATTGATGAGTTAATATTGTCCTACTTGCTTGGACTGTCTGTCACATGAGAACAAATCGATTTACAAACAAGCCAGACCCACAATGGTTAAAGCGACATTGACTTTTTCTTATTTTAACACCAGACTGAGGACAATCTAGGCCATCTGTTATTGTTACACCAATTCTGAATACATTTTATTGAACATTTCCTGGGATTTCTAGTACATTGTACATATGTACATATATATACAATATCCGGTGTTGTTGTGTGTGTACACACACACAATATCTCACAAAAGTGAGTTAACCCCTCACATTTCAGCAAACATTTTAGTATAGACAGTAAATATATACTGCTATACAAGCAGCACATTGACTACTCTAAAATATATCCAAGTTTAATTTCTATAGTATTGTCCTGTGAGAAGATATACTAAAATGTTTGCTGAAATTTGAGGGGCGAACTCACTTTTGTGAGATGCTATATAGATAGATAATACATTTATTTTTATAAAGACATTTTAAAATGTTAAGAAATATGTCTTTATATATTTTAGGAATTTTAAAAAATGGGGGGAAAATATATTTCTACATAGGAAAATGTTTTTATAAATAAAATGTTATATATTTTATATGTTGTTTTTTCAGTTTTGAGAATTATTTATATATATATATATATGTATATATATGTATGTCTGTGGACCTTCACAGCCCTCTTCTTGTCTATATGTCTTAAGATATTTTTCTGTCTTTTTTTTTTTTCTCAGAATTTGCGAAAGATGGAAGGAGAAACACAGGAGCCCGTCAAAGACCTGAATGAGTTGCAAAATGCTGACTGGGTAAGAGCAATACCACCAAAATAATGCTGCTGAATGCAGTCAGACTAGGCTCTGTTAAAGGCATGCTCATTTTACAACTCCCCCAGAGTTAAACAGTTGAGTTTCATCGTTTTCAAATGCATTCAGCTGATTTTCTGATATTTAGAAGAATATCAGTAACCAGACAGTTTCTGGTCTCATTGACTTCCATAGTATATATGGGATATGGAGTATCCCTTTAAGAATGCACTTTGGATCAGGATGTGTTTTTTCCACAGGCACGGTTTTGGGTGCAGGTAATGAGGGACCTAAGACATGGTGTGAAGCTGAAGAAGGTCCAGGAGCGTCAATATAACCCTCTACCTTTCGAGTACCAGCTCACGCCTTATGAGATGCTCATGGATGACATCCGCTCGCAACGCTACAAACTTCGCAAGGTCATGGTTAGTGTGAACATGATAAATATGTGAATTGATGAATCCCGAATTGGGTTGCATGACTAACCTGACCTACACTTTATTTCTCTATGAACACACAAGCGTGAGTCACTTTTTCCTTTTGTACCAACATTACAGTCACACAGTTCAATTCACTTTTATTGCTGTTTGTTACATATCATAAACCAAAACAATGTTTACTTTGCTTATCAGAATTTAAGTAGGCTTATTTCTGAAGCTGTAGGTTAAAAAAAAAGTTTTATAGGGTTGAACTGGATCAAGTGAATGACACTGAAAACATATTGAGATGGATGTAGGTTATTGTGTAGAAATAAACATATAAGGTTGCAAACCTTCAGAGAGCTGCCACGTCAACACCTTGCATGATAGGCCATTTTGAACCTAGTGAGGTAATGGGCCAAATTTTTATTCATCAAGTCTCCAGTTATTAATACAGAGACAATAGCACAAAGCCGTCACTAATAATATTTGAAAGTATTCTTCAGACAGGACACTTGTTTGTAATGTGACCAGTGCATTCTTTTCTGACTCAATGCAATTGGGTATTAGTTTACTGACAACATGTGCTTATTGTAAAGAGCCTGTCTGACCTTTGATCCCTGCTGTGCCTTCTTTTTACCTCAGGTCAATGGTGACATTCCTCCAAGGTTAAAGAAGAGTGCCCATGAGGTCATACTGGAGTTCATTCGATCCAGGCCTCCACTGAATCCTGTAAGCATGAAAGCATACAAAAATACACTTACTTTTGGTCATTTGTGGGAGCATTTTTAAAATTAAATGAATATATTCATACAAATTATACACCGACAAACCTTTCAACCATTGTTCCTTTTGTGTTTGGATGTGCTTTAAGGCTTCTGCTCGTAAGCTTAAGCCTCATCCTCAAATACCTCCAAGTCTTCATGAACGTATCCTGGAAGAGATCAAGTCGGAGAGAAAACTGAGGCCTGTCTCACCCGACATGCTCCGCAGAAGTCGACTCGGTTAGTGCACTTCTTCACATCATTTAAGCATAGGACTAAAAACATAAGCTGGACTACATATACTAATAAAAAAGAACTGCCATATTTAATTCTGATATTATATACACTACCAGTCAAACATCTGGGGACATCTACTCTTTCTTTCTTTATTTTCTAATTTTATAAAAAATAATAAAGCTATCAGAACTATGAAAAAACACAAACAGAACTACGGGATTTATTAGGGACCAAAATATTACTTTTCCATCACTAACTAGTCCAACTTGTCCATAAAAAAAGAAAACATTACACATAATTAGTTATAAACAACTGTTAATAATAATCATTAGATGATGATAATATATGTATGTGTTTAAAATAATAATTATATATATATACTGTATATGCATGTGTGTGTGTGTGTGTAAATAATTATTATTTTTAATTCAATAAGCCTCCAGTTATTAATGCAGAGACAAGAGCACAGTTTCTAAAGATTGAAGCATAATCAAAAGGTTTTTAAGATCATTTTTATCAATTGTGTCCACATTTTTGACTGTTAGTGTTCATCATTTATTAGTGCACCATTCTTCTATGTTTATCGTTCTGTGCATAAATATTTTTCCAAATACATTCTATTCATATTCTATATAAATTATTGATTTTACGTAGCATTGTATTTACATTAAGACCTTGCTTCAAGCTGTTAACCTAAATATCAAGTATTTCAGTCATGTGGAGGGAGGTGAGTACTGTATGCGTCGATGTGCTAGAGATTGACCTCAGGTCATGACAGACAGCAGTACAGATGTGTGACAGTGTGTCATTCTCATGCATGGCTGCTTGTGTTATACTGAACCATTGCAGTTTTCAGTTGCCTCTAACAGTGTCTGTAGTAAAGCCCTGTGTCTCTAACTCTTGTGCTGCACATTTAATTTACAGCTGTAAATCTCCAATATTTCACCTTGGATTGATACTGTAGGTTTTTAAAATGTATTTATTCACCTTGATTCATGTAACATACTGTACATCAGCTCCATTGATATTTAAAAGGTTATAGAGAGGGTACGTAATCCTTTTTGCTCTGAGATTTGCTCTGTAGAATTCAGTAGTTAAAGATTGTAAGGTTTGAAGTTGAATGTGTGCATACATAAAAGCCTTTAGGCTATTTATGTGGATGATTGTACAGTTACATAAGCACAAATCATTAAATCAGACTGATCCATGTTGGATAAATGTCTCAAGGTTTAAGTCGCTTGCAGCAGACCTAATAAAGCTTAAAATTTGCACGACATGGGCGTATTTTCAGCTTGTGTGGTGAAAAGAGGATTGTTTTCTCCATTTGCCTAAAGAGACAAAGTTCAGAGTCTACAGTGTATAAACCTTTAGATTAGATTATCATAATAATATTTACTGTAAAACTTGAGGTTAAATAGTGGTTGCCCGGTGCAAAATTGTGAGAAAGAAATCTTAAAACACACTTAAATAGTTTTATAAAGTTGATTGTATGCCACTGGTTGTGTGAATGTGCTGTCCATTATATGTTGTCAGAAAACTTCATCAGTCCTCAGTTTCGTAATGTGAATCATAGCTTTGTCAGTATTACTTGCGTAGTGGTTGTCTGGTATGAAACTGTACTAAAATAACATGGATTCTTTCTTGATCCCAAAAGAAATGACATGTTATTTGACTGCTCAGCTGTAGAATTGTGTTCCTGTTTATGAACAGATTTACAGAACAGCATCCTTTGTATCTGACATTGAATGCATTTACATTTAATACCTTGTTTTAACCCATGGCTTTATTTATCTTCTCCTCCCTCTCTTTTCATCCATAACCTCTGCCTCTCTCTCACAGTAATGCGCCCACTTAGCATGTCTGTCAGTTTTGACTCATCAGGTAAAGACGTCACTGTGGCTTTACCGCTGTTAGCTCACTGACCCTGCTTCTGTGGTTGTGCCTGACCTCCTCGGTCGCCCCTACCCTCATGTCATGTTCCTCTGCTGGTGGGGTCGTGGCATTGATCCTGATAGTCCTCAGAGGAGGAAGAGGACAAGGCAGTGCCTTCAGTCTAAAGGAAATCCTTACATTATCATGATTGATAGAGGTCTGTTTAGACCAGGATCGCATTCTGGAAAGGCTGGAATACACTACACAGCTTTTGCCCCTATTTGCAGTCTGGACAAGTTGGTAGTTGTTGTTGGTAGTCAGTCTGCAGATTTTGGTCAGCTTTTAATGTTTTGAGACTATTTTAGAACACATTGTTTTCATTTGTCATGCATTTCCTAGCAATAAGGCACGTTTCTATGCAAGTTTGTTGTGTTCGGAACGACTTGAAAGTCTGGTAGTGTGACATTTACATGGTGACGCGACAAAGCGGCCATTGCAAATCCATTTGTTTTTCTTGTCAGAAGTAGCTTGAGCGCTTGAAACACTGCAGAAATTGGGGTATCAGTTTACTGTTGGTAATTTTTTGCGTCATGCAGCATC
Organism: Cyprinella venusta; assembly: GCA_038021265.1. Lineage (NCBI taxonomy): Eukaryota > Metazoa > Chordata > Actinopteri > Cypriniformes > Leuciscidae > Cyprinella > Cyprinella venusta. Next base: position 6,479,550 of record CM075878.1, read on the forward strand.
CAGTGTAGACAGCATCACTGATAATGGTTTTATGTGCTTTTGTCACGTTGTGTCGTATGGTTCTTGTAAGTGCAAATTAATTTAATGTAATGCAAGACAAATTTCAGTTACTTTGTCTGACAATAAAGTTATATATCATATATCTGGTGTAGACAGGGTGTTAGTGTATGATGCACAGAGTTTCTCTAACCAATCACAGAGTGATGCCTCGTGTTTTAAAATCTGTTCAGATTTTTAAAAGTCATGTGGTGTATTCCAGTTTCAAGAATATCAGTTATTACATTGTTAGCTGACCAAGTAAGACACATTCAAACAAATAAAACCCAGATATAGAGAATAAATCTAGGTTTTTATAAGTTTTGCTTCAAGCAATGACTTCTGATATTTGCTTATCAGTCAATAGAGTAACTCTAATGTCCTGGTTCTTATTGTAATTCTTAATAACCAGATGATATCCTTATATTTGAATAGACTTTAGTTATACAAATATATATCATATTTAATTTGATCCCAGTGAAAATGAGGCATACATGGGTATATATATCATTTAATTATTAATTTATGGTGGTATCATGTTTTTTTTTCCATCCACAAATGTTATGAACAAAGAGATACTCCCTAGAAAGTAAAAACCAAATACATTTTTAGTTAAAACAATGGAATAAATGATTTGTTAAATAGATTTTGACCAGTTGCATTATTTAATTGATAGCTCAAGTTAATAAGTATGATACAAGTATATTCATTTTGACAGACCTAAAAGTATGTTATCCACTTCCCCCCTAGGAGTTTCAAGACACCGTTTTAAAAACCTCGATATAAAAATGTTCACGCTACGTATGTTTCCATCCAAAGTTGCAAATTAAACTTTGAAGAATTAAAAACGTTCGTATAAAACAAACACTGTCGTGTTATCTTGCATTCAGAGGTGTGAGAGAGTTCTTGTAGGTAATTATACCAAATCATTTTGATGACTCTTGGGCTTTGGCATTTCAGATTATTGACAAAATTTTAGAAGTGTGCAATGAATTTGGTCCGCAGGTTAGTCCAGTTATCCAATCGCATGATCTTTTGAGGCAGTCACGTGATTTCTTTTTCTTTTTATGCATCCTGTAATTTTCAGTAAATGTGTTTCATCATAGTTTATGCAAATGTTTTGTTACAGAATAAAACAATTATTCATCTCAACTAAGCACGATTTTTTTAAGCGTATTTTAAGATTTTATGTGCATCTTGTCATTTTCGTTTCGTTTTTTTAAATGCCATTTCCCAACATTTACATATTTATGTGGATGGAAACATAGCTACTGACTGCATATTTCATTCCCAATGAGAGTTGGCCATTTTTGACAACATTAGTGACCGCAAGCTCAGCTTTTACGCAAATGGAAGCATCATTGTCGGTGTTTAATGAATAAAGCCCACTGCATTTCCTTCTCTTGGCAGCCTTGTTTTCATTTGCGTTACATTTAAACAAACCGTATACACTATTAGGCTAACAGTTTTTAATCTAAAAGCGGTTTTTCCAAGCCTCCAATATGGCTGTTTGCACTGGACTTTCCTGTATAATTCCTCCCTCTGTTAGCGCACACTTCCTTCCACCTCCATATCCCACTAATCCTCTGTCATGTATGGCTGCTGCTTCTCTGTAGATGCACTGTGTTTGTGCTTTATTGTGCTGATGTCACAGTCACACGTTAGCCCCAAAGCTGCTGATTGGTTAACCTAAGTGTGGTTTACACTGTGTGAAAGTCAGCTACAGAAAGACCTGTTTTGTGCTGTTGGGATCATATTGAAAAATATGTTCCTTTTTAGGCGCAGGCAAAAGTATGAGCACCCCACAGGACTTGTTCCGAAGCTCAGGTAAAGTATTCCTGATGCAAGCATGACTGTCACATCACCTCTGAGCCCAGTGTGAAAAATGCCTGGGTTCTGAGAGCTTGTGTATGAATCAAACGCAGATCTCATTTCTGAATGAGGATTAGTCTAGTTTAAGAGGGGGGTTATGTAACTCTGAGTCCGCAGGCATCAATATTTAATATGCTGCAGTTTATTTTTATACTCTGTCCATCTAAAAATGTGTCTGCTGTTCTAGAAATACCTCACTTTAGGCTTAAATGACGAGGAACTTTGACAGATGGATTTCAGATATATTTGTTTTCTCAATATAGAAGTTATCAGTATCTTAGCTGTTGTATACTGGTCTTTATTATATTCAATTATTTGATTGTATGCTTTTTGCTGTGTGAGAGTCCCATACATTGTATGTAATGAGACCATTGTCTCGTTACATTAAATTACATTACATGACAATTGTCAGCATGAGACCATCTAGTGTTTGGTGTCAGAGATTTCCATTTCCATTCAAAGGTTTTTTTTAATTATTATTATTTTAAGAAGAAATTAATACTTTTCTTCAGCAAGGCTGCTTTAAATTGATCAAAGGCGACAGTAAGGATATATATACAATTTTAAAATAAAATGTATATATATATATATATATATATATATATATATATATATATATATATATATTCAAATAGAAATTTTATTTTTAAATTGTAATATTTCACAATATCACTCCTTTACTGTATCAAACAAATGCAAACTTGGTGACTTCTTTTAAAAACATTATCAAAATCTCAACGACCCCAAATATTAAACCATATTGCTTTTAAACCTCATCAATCCATAGAAGGCAGCTAGGTCACAGAGTTGACATTGTGGCTATTGACTTGATTTTGTGAATTACACTATTTTAATTTGCTATGGACATCAATACTGTGTATTATTGTACTATTGTGCACAACCTTTCACCCTGACACCACCTAGGCCGTTTTTTGCTGAGTGCAAAAAATAAAGGAAAAATAATTCATAATTCAACAAGCACATTAGATAAATGATTTGAAATCGAAATAAAATTAATTATTAATTAAATTGTCATTTTGAATTTTGAGTGTTTTGTTGCCATCCGAGACATTACTAGCTGTGTCTGAAATCAGAATGCACTAATTTCCCCTTATAGTGAAATTTGTGGCATTCGCTATGCAGTAAGTGAGTGAACCGCTTCTTTCACAGTATATCCATGAACGTGTAAATACAGTAACTCATGCGCCTTATGAGTTGCCATGCGAGATGCCATGATGGACAATATTTCCAGTTTTCCTTCCCCACTTTCCACTTACTGTTTGGAAACTTCCCAGTTTCTTAGCATCAGGCTGATGCTTAAGACATGGCTACCAGACAGATGGAATCTCAATGCGAACAATTTCAATGTGAACTATTTGTGCTCAAGATCAGAACTATTTGTAGTTGGGTGCAGTGTAAACAAAGTATACTTTTTCCTACTGTGCAAGCCAATGCTGTTCTGATTGATACCTGATTATGTCCATAACGCCCATCCACACAGACATCCCTGACGGACCCCGAAAGTTGGCCGTCAGCACACTGTCCCTGGCCAATGGCACGACGCCGGCTCGGAGCCCTGTAAACGGTGTAGCCGGAGGACAGCCGCTTTCCCAGAGGAAGAGGTTGCTCAAAGCACCTACGCTGGCTGAGCTCGACAGCTCAGATTCTGATGTGAGTGTGTTTTTTATATTTTCTATATTGCAATAACCCTGCCAAAATGTTGAACCAGACTTCTAGGTGAATCCAGTGGGAGTCAATGGCATTAGTCTCTTTTTCTTACTCCAGGAGGACCAAAACACTCGAAAATCCGACAGCAGCTCCAGCATATCCACCTCGCTGGTTGAGGACACATCTCCAGAGTCCGTCGTGGGCAAAAAGAGTAAGAACCATACTAAAATATACAGGTCATTGACTTTATGGTTCTTTTTCAACTGAAATTTTGCACTCTGTTTTGTCTTTTCCCAGTTCCTCCAAAGTTCCTTCCCATATCTTCCACACCTCAACCTGACAAACGCTTCGCTCCGCAGAGGAGGCACTCCATAGAGAAGGAAGCTCCCACCAGCGAACGGTCTTTCCTGCCTCCGTCTCGCCAGAACTCCAAATCTCTGGTAAATGCAACGCAACCTTTCCTTAGCTCCATGTTTTTGACATGTTTCTGCCTGCAAAGTTGTTTTCAATGAAAACATTTCAGGATTTTTCTCCATATAATGGATTTGGGCACCAAACGGTTCAAGGTCCAAATGAGAGTTTCCACAGATTATAAGCGAAAGACACTTGTCATAAACATGCATATAAACCCTACCTCATATTCAAGACAGATGTCATGTCATGGTTATTAAGGTGCCATGTCAATCTTTCACAATATTACTTTTTTTATTCTTTTTTTGATCAAATATAAGTCTAAAAAGTACCCTAAACATTGAACGTTAGTGCATCATATAATCGATCCGCCTTGATAGATTTACTACATGCAGCTTAATAAATGATAAATGACTGCTTCAGATTTAGCCATGCTGACTGTGTTAGGTCCTGTCTAAAAGCACTGTAACTGATCAGTGCTGATTGCGAAACCTCTGAGGTCTTTGAACGGTTGTAAATTTGACAGTCACAGACCTTTTACATGAAAATGATTCTTTTAGATAGTGAGTGATACTGTAGTTTTATTGCAGTATACTAGATAGAGAGCTGTAACTGCTCTACTTTCCTTTCCTGCCTTACACTGAAGCTGTCTTCGGACAACAAGGTAAAGCACACATCTTCCACATTCTCATGCCCACAGATTGTTACATTATTTTGGAGGAGTCATTTCATCACTATTTCATCTGCTGTGAGATCGCTTTATAGTCTTTCAGCTGGGCTGTTGCTTCAAGTGTGCGTGTTGCACAGTGTTGCATGGCCAGTGAGGGAAACTGCAGAAGGAAATGGGCTGAGTCTAAAATCACTTCAGTTACCTGAGAGATCAAGATGATTTTATGATCATACTGTAAATGGAAGACAACATTGCACAACGAACTTCCTCCTTTTGAATAATGCTTAAGTTATGTGCATCATTCAAAGAGTGTTAGATTTTGATAAGTTATGATTAAGATTGAAATAAAAGGGGATAATATAGAAATAGCCAGCTATATTTGCAAAGTAATAATTATAATATATTATATTTTGTGCTGTCAAATCGATTAATCACATCTAACATAAAAGTTTGTTTACATAATATGTGTTTATATATATATATATATATATATATTAGGGCTGTCAAATGATTAATTGCGATTAATCACATCCAAAATAAAAGTTTGTGTTTATATAATATATGTGGGTGCACTGTGTATAATTATATATATATATATATATATATATATATTTATATATATATATATATATATATATATATATATATATATATATATATATATATATATAAATAAATACACACACATGCTTGTATATATTTAAGAAATATTTTCATATATAAACTGTGTATAGATTAATATATAATTTAAATTATATATAAATATTTTATATATAAATAATATTTTTTTCTTAAATATACATCCATGTGTGTTTATAATTATATATATATATATATATATATATACATACAAAATAATTATACACAGTGCACCCACATATATTATGTAAACACAAACTTTTATTTTGGATGTGATTAATCGTTTGACAGCCCTAATATATATATATATATATATGTATATATATATATATATATATATGTATATATATATATATGTATGTATTATATTATAAACAAACATTTATGTTAGATGCAATGTTAATCACAATTAATCGATTTGACAGCACTAATTATATATTCTATTCTATTCTATTCTATTCTATCATATTATATTATTATATTATATTATATTTATTTTATTTTATTATTATATTATATTATATTATATTATATTATATTATATTATATTATATTATATTATATTATAAACAGTGGATAGATATGCCTGGTTTTCTTTTTCCCCATAATTTATCAACAATTTAACAGTGTGCTTTTGAAATAGGTTTGTCTTTGCTTTCTTTCTTATACTGGATTAATGTTTTTTAGACTTTCTGCCCATTTAAAATATACTTTCATTTACTTTTATGTAATTGACTTTTTTTTTTAACATTTAGGGAGTGTCAGTGACACTTTTTTTTTGTTCATGAAACTATACTCAAGTCATTTTTCCACCAATATCAAATAATAGCCTTGTTGTTTTCTTTGGTCAGGCTCACGCATTAGGCAGCGGTCGTGTGGTACGTCCTATTAAACTACATGTTGATGATATACTACACTAACACTGGGAGACAAGGGGCATAAAAGCCAATATGAGTCTGTTATACAGTAGTGATGATTTGTCTTGTCAAATGGTAGTTAAGGTGATTGAATGTGAGTATTAGAGATGTCTATTGGCTTTTATGTGTACTTAAATCAGTGTTCTTTATTAAATTGGGTAAGGACTAGTCCTGGGGCGCCGTTCAATTTTTTTTTTTTATTTTTTTTTTTTAAGATTTCCACTCACCTTTATATGCAAATTTTGCATACAAGGCTTGACCTAGAGGTGAATCATGCATAGCAACATGAACGGAGTGTTTAACATTACTTCAAAATTGCTTTTCTGCCATCTCCATTGTGTTGTGAGTTTTGTTTTGTGTCGTGTTTGGCCGAGGGTGAAACACTGCAGAGTCATGGACTAGCATGTAATAGTTTTTCCATCCCTAATTCTTGGGTGTGACAGCATGGCATGTTTAAATATGCAACATATCCTTGGGCATGTTTGTGAAAGTGATGTGTTTGTTTCAGGAGGAGTTCTGCTACCCTGTCGAGTGCCTGACTTTGACCGTCGAGGAGGTGATGCATATCAGACAGGTTCTTGTTAAAGCAGAGCTGGAGAAGTTCCAACAGTATAAAGAGGTTTATAATGCGCTGAAGAAAGGAAAGGTACACTTTCTCTACTCTTGTACATTCACTGCCCACTATAAATGTACAGCCTAAGCTTTATTGAAATCCTAATTGTTTAATTGTGCAATTTATTCTGTTAGCTTTGCTTCTCGTGTCGGACGAAGAAGTTCTCGCTCTTCACCTGGTCTTACACCTGCCAGTTCTGTAAGAGGTGGGTGGAGCTTTTCATTCAGAAATTGAAATAATGAAAACAAATTAGCGATGTGCAGTGAAATCATATTTCTTCTCCTTTTACTCTCACAGGCCTGTTTGTTCACAGTGTTGTAAGAAGGTAAATGTAACATCTTTAATTCCTTGCTACTTTTGCATTAATATATATATACGTATATTTTAATATTTAAAGAGGAGGACCAATTATGGTTTTTGCATATTTTCAACTTTCTTTAGTGTGTAAAGTTACTGTTTGAGCATGAAAAATATCTGCAAAGTTACTGTTTGCACTGTTTGTTTCTGAACTCCCTGAAACACCTCCATTGTAGTCTTGAGTTTTCTCCTGGGAATGAACATTCCTCAATTAAAATATTCATGTCCAAGCCAAACTCAATTGACCAATCACAACACACTGACCAATCAGAGAACAGTGTGCTTATTGGAAGGAGGAGCTTCATAGAGACAAGAATTAAACAGAGCATTTCTCAAAAGAGAGGTGCTGCAATAATGTAAAATATGTGGAAAAATGATGTGTATTCTTGAACAGTCAAGCATGAAAATTCAAGTTGACCCCAAAAACAAAATCTTTGTAAAAAGGGCATAATAGGTCATCTTTAATGTTTTTAAAAACATTGTTTCTTATGTTCAAAAAGGCTGCATTTATTTGATTTGATCAAAATACAGAAAAAACAGAAATATTGTGCAATATTATTATAATTTAAAATAATATAACTGTTTAACTGTAAAATGCAATTAATTCCTGTGATGGCAAAGCTGAATTTTCAGCAGCCATCACTCTTGTGTTCTGTCACATGATCCTTTGGAAATAAATTATCACTGATTATTATCAGGTACTTGGAAACGGTGATGCATTTTGTTGCATATTCTTTGATAAATAGAAAAGGACATTATGTATTGTAACTATAAATATTTTGTAACATTATCAATATTTTACTGTCACTTTTGGTCAATTTGTTGCATCCTCGCTAAATAAAGGTATTAACAGTATTAATCTGACTGACGGTTCTGTGCATTTTTCAATTTGCTAATGACCTCATATCCTCTCATCTCAGATGAAGTTGCCCTCCAAGCCCCATGCCAGCCTACCCATCTCCTCTCTGGGCCCCAGCATTCTCGCCAAAAAGGAGTCTGGAGCATCAGCCCCGGCAGAGAAGACCTCCTCCGCATCCAGCCTCAAGCGCCACAGCTTTCAGCGTTCCATGTCTAGGTGAGCTTGAGAAATCATGAGTGTCATCTGTACCACAGTTAGGCCTTCCACTAAGAGTGTTTCTTGTCACGATCCCTCTCAGATCATCAAAGCATGGCGAGCGCTCGTCCTCCAAAGACGAGCTGGAGCTTCCCGAGCAGTTCACAGAAGACTGGAGCACCATGGAGGTCTGCGTGGACTGCAAGAAGTTCATCAACGACATCATCAGCAACAGCAGGCGTAACCAGACCACCAAACGTGCCCGTCTGCACCGCAGGACCCATTCAGTCTACATGTCCAACACCAATTCTTCCCACTTCAAACCTTCAGAACGGACTATCAAAGAGGTTTAGGATCCCAAGTGCTCGGAACTTTCACGGTGTGGTCCTTCCTATTAAAACGTTCCTGTCTATACTGTTCTCGCCTGTTGTGAACGTGCCAGACAGAAATAAGCTTGCTATGTGAAAGGTGTGCGGCCACTTTTATTAGCTTTGTAACGTACCTTCGATACCTCTTCTTTTCCATTTAAAAAGTGCCAGAGGCGAAGGAATAAAGCCGTCCCTCTTCCAGCATGAGTCCTTAAAAGCACCAGCCTTCTCAGGAAATGGTTTGATTCTGTGATTGGAGCTTTGGAATGTAGTTTAACACACTTTAAACTTCTTTTGACCAGCTTTCCTCAAAAAACAGATGAATCTGAAATGAAAATGACAGTGTGAAAAAGAAAACGCAAGGCTGCTTTGATTACTGAAAGAACCAAGGCCTGAATGTACATTTTTCAATATAGTAAAGAAAAGCAGTTCAATTGTATGTAAATAGTAGCTGAATAATCAGATGTTATAGATGTAAATAGGCATCCAAAAGGACTAATTTTCCCCTTTTAGGAAGAACTAGTCGACCAAGAAGACTGTTGATGAACTCAAGATCAAGTCTTACCAAATGTTTTTCTTATTGTACGTTAAAATCGCTGCTGTAATAGTGACACGGTCCAAATGAATGGCGTTTTAGATAATTACGGAGAGTACTTGCAGATATATATTTTTCCTCTGATGGCAGTGTTTTTGAGCTTTTAGTCAAAGACGAGGGCAAAGATGTGTTTTTTTAGAGCAGATGCTAAAAGCCGTAGTGTTTCTTAATGGAGTGGTCGGCTGTGCCAAACAAATCTCCACAATCTGAGCAATATGTGTCTTGGACCTGATGTACATAGTAACATTTACCGGAGATAGTGACGGCCCGAAGGGGGAAACCATCGCTCTCTTTTAAATAGGAAGTGACTTTTGTAGGATATGTTGTTTATGTACATAATGCTGTATATCTGAATCTCATCTGATCTGTTAAAATAGGCTCTATTGTTCTAAAGTTATATGATTTATTATTAATAATAATTTTTATTTTTAAGTGTCAAATTTTGCTTATCTTTTCATGTTCATTTTGAACCTTCACTCAACTTCTAAATATATTTTGTAATATTTCAACCATGTTTATTTTGATGTCTTAAAACTTTGTAAATTATGTTATGTTATATTATTAATTACCCATTTTGTGCAATGAAAGACCCTGGGAGTCTTTAACATCTCGTAATATGAAGGTACTTCAGTCATGTCAGGGTTTTTGGAAAGATTTGTTCAGTTTTTCCTTACTTTATAAAACACGTACACACTTATAAATACACATGCACTGCGATGGTATACAGGCCTGTTGACTTGTTCTTCTGTTTTGTGCAAAACTGACTGTACTGCCTTCCTTTAAGCTAAAGAATGATTGGTGTGCATGATGAAATCTATGATTTTTTTTAGACTAAGAAACAGAATTGCCAATAAATAAAGAATTTGAAAATTGAACGTTTGAAATTGCATTTGTATTATAACATTCATCATCAGACTGGATATGTCAAGGAATAATACTGTCTCATGAGAGATAACATCATAGGATATATTATAACCATAATCACATACCTCTGTGGAACCCTAATAAAGAAAAATAATATAATCAGTGAGGATGTATTTATGATGCTGGCAGTTTAAATTAGATTAGACCTGAATATTGATGTTTCATTTTTTTCTCTTTCTGATTTTGACATTTGACTATCCTAATAGCTGTGGATGGATGACATAAACTAGTAGGGGAGAGACAGAATTGAAATTCTCCACTAGAGGGCAGAAAAACATCACGTTCAACAGCTGACTTCTGGCATATTTTACTCTTCTTAAAGAGATAGTTCACCCCGAAATGTTGTCATAACTTATTCTCAAGTTGTTCCAAACCTGTGTACGTTTCTTTGAGTAACTGTTTAGTAAAATCTAGCTGTCTCGATATTTTAATTTTGGGGCTTATTTGTAGCTATACAGTCAACTTCTTAAGACTTGTGTTTCATTAAGCCTGAATGGCGACTCATTAAGGCCTACAACAAACACATTCCCACTGAGGTTCAGCTGAAAGAGAGTAAACTGAGATGACAGTAGCAAAACAAGCCTGTCTGGGGGTCTCATTGGTTGTTACCACGACAACAGTTGTCAAAGGCTATGTACGCTTGAGGTGTGCACTTTCTATCTAAGCTCGAGGCTAAAGCGCGAGACCAGCTGCGCTTCCGGTTACGCTCACCCTCCTGCAGTCAGACCCCTTTTTTATGCTCAGTGTGTAGTTGTGTGCCGTAAATGACAAAGTGCAGTGAAAACTAAGCTGAATCGATCGTTTTTTAGGAATGAATAGACTAGAAATCCGTCAGCATTTCTTCCATTCACTCGTTCAAACAGATATTTCTTATAATTTCATCAAAGGTAAGGTCAAAAGACAGCTTCCAAGCAGAATTACATCTTGAATGAATCTCTGTCCATTGGTCCTTTGTGTCTTCAAAGATGTCAGGGCTCTTCAAGTCCTCATCTTTTATTTAATAATCGAGTTTGCATAGAAGAGAACCTTTTCCAACTGTTGGCAAGCACAGGGCTTTAAGATCAACATAATGCCGCAAACACAAATCATTACTAACACTTTCTGTTCTTTCAAAAAGTCTTTCATTCAAAGCTATTTTGACACAAAGGGGAAATAAACTACATGGCCAAAAGAATGTGTAAACCTATATATATATATATATATATATATATATATATATATATATATATATATATATATATATATATATATATATATATATATATATATATATATGTTTATACTGTCATACTGTACAAACTGTATATTCTATCCCCTTGTGTATAACCCTAACCCTCCCCATCATTCACAGGGGATAAAAAAAGGTCCACACGGACAAGAATTTGGCTGGGCAAACTTACAAGTCTTAAATATTTAGTTCTTTATTATAATAATAATAATAATAATAATAATAATAGGATGTACAACATTAAACTGACTTATTTTTTAATGTAGTTGATTTAATACAAAAGTTAAAGAGGCTACATGCGATTTCCTGAAATTTAAACTCGCGACTGACACCTGTGGGCAAAAAACAGAACTGCTCTTCCTTTCTGCTCGCTCTCTCAGCGCGCGCTCGTACGTGCACACTTCACAAGTCATCTGCAGCAAGGAGGTCAACATTATGTTTACAGAGGTAAGACCAGTTAAATACATATATTGTTTGAGATAAGAGTTGTGTTTGCGAGTGTAGGCTACTTGCTGACTAGCAGTGGTGGGCTGGCAGAGTGATCTGAGGGTTTTCACCGACGTCACGTTCTGGGCGGTAACCCGGATGAGCGGTCATTATGGAGGCGCTCGGATGTAAACAACAGCATCGACTGCACTGTTAATTTACGACTGAACACATTGTTACAAAAAAAATATGTGGAAGATGCGAACTCATATAGAGAAGGACCTTATTCATTTGCATAAAGATGGGCATCGGCCAGCTTTTTGACGCGCTGCATTTTTTCAAATTTAGCGCCGCCTGGATACTTTGCGGAATATACGTAACATGAACGCGCTTGACGTCACATCCGCAGACAGCGCGGGAAAATTCGGACCCGACAGAAAATAGGAAAAATAGGATACAGGCTTATAGGTGCACCCACTGTGAGCCGACAAGGTGTCAGTATGCTCATCCGGAGATGTTTGAGTCATAAATGGTAAAATAAAAAGGCTATTGTTATGTTTATTTTGGGGAAAAAGCTGCATATAGCCTCTTTAAGGAGTGTCTTTTAATACTGTCTCGAATAAATGGGGGCCTTGATTGTTTTGCTGTTGGAGTAAATGGGAATGCAAAATATGTCTATATTGAAGTTTACCCTATTACCCAGTTACAAAAGAAAGGTGTCCATATTGTCCTGCTGATGCTTGCTGGGTCATTTCGTGTCTTTTTTTTTTTTTTTTTTTTGTCTGGAGAAAGAAATAATATTAAATGTCGGCTAATAAATGTATATTTACTGGACATCAAACCGACAACTTTAGCAATGTTTGATGCATTATATGTCAACGGTGACAGTTCAAAATGGGGAAAAGCACTTGTGTGGATTACCTCATAAATATGAATCCATGACATTTAATATTTTGGCTTTCATTGCTATTTATGTTTGTCTTTCTTCAGAATAAAAATATAGGCTAAACAAAATCAATTGTTTGAGCCGGGAAAGTTTCAGAAATTGGGTTGATGTGAAATGCATGACCCTGTTGCAGTTAGTAATGTGTGTAGAAGAAATGGTAAACTCTGTTTATTAGAAGCAGGTGTACATCAAGCATCTCATGATCTGTTAGGTTTGTTTTGAGCCTTTATTAATTACACAGAACTGACCACACACGATAGCGCCGAGGGAATGTTTTCTTCACCTCACCAATTACTCCATCACTTACTCACGTCCTTATGTTTGCAGATTTTACTCTGGCTACAAAGATTGTCACATCTCTCTAATTACATCAGGCTAACAAGGCACTATATTGACTAAAATTTGGGCTGCTCGAGCTGTTCCGATGAGAAACATCTGTCTGAAGATTTTTGGGTCGCTGTTCTTCAGGGACAGCTGTGCATTGCATAATTCTGCCATTTTGCTCTGAGGTCCTGGGCTCACTCCCTGAGGTCCACTGTGACACTTGCGATTGCCAGCTCAAATCTCTTTTGATTAAGACAGCGCAGATGCTGGCGAGCACCAGCAGCATACCATCAAAGCCCCAGCTGAGATATACTCAACCCACAAACCAATGCAACCTTCCTCAGATGGTTTCCAGTCTCAGCTGTGGCCCCATATTTTTCATTTCCCTTAATGAGCAGGGGAGCGAACGGGACGCCCAAGCAGAGGTGTTGCACCCCTTGAGCAATCATGGTGGGTTGGGGCGGTTTGAGACGCAGATCAGCGATAGTGAACCGTGATCAAACAGTTTGTACGGTAACGATCCTTTAGAAGTCCACACGTCTGTTTTAGGGTCATAGCACTCGAAGCAGTCGGAGTCCTCGATGACATCATGAGCGTTGAGGAAGCGTCCTCCAGTCACGTAGAGTTTGTTATTGATGACTGTGGCCGCATGGTGCATCCTCCTCTCTTTCATGTTCGCACACTTCACAAATTTATTAGCTTTGGTGTCATAGGCAATCACTCGACTTGTGTATCCTGTCAAAACACAGTAGGCTAGTTTATTTAATGCGTCAACTCAACAGATGTTTCATGGTTGGAATATCGTATGATCCTATAGGAAGGGACAAGAATGTTCCTCTTGACTGATTTCATCTCAACATTTAAACATCTCAACATCTTAAATATTGTTGTGAGTAATGGGAGGCATAAAAGTAAAAAAATGTCAATAAATGAATGCAAAATTGTCAATAAATGAATGTAACATTTTTACATAGATTTACAAAAGTGTTTTACATTATGATTTCTTTTTTCAAATAAATAAATAAAACTGACATGTAATTTGCATATTTTTTTCTTACAATATTTACTCACCTCCAACGATAAAAATCTTGTCTTCTATCACTGCAGCAGGTGCGCAGACGTTCTTCACCGTCCTGGTTTCCAGTCTAGACCACAAGTTGCGGGAGATGTGATAAACCTTGGAAAGATGAGAGGTATTTGTGGGATCACACCTTGAGCGAAGCACAGATTATCTTTTCCCGAATTACTTTCGTTACCTGTATTAGCCTCACTGGGTTCTGCAAGGCATCCTCGCCTCCAAACACATAAATCCTCTGGTCGTTGGCCGCCACTGCAGGGTGTAGGACTGCTGTGGGCATCGGCGCCATGGCCTCCCATTGATTGAACATGCTGTTGTAGCGCTCTACCGCATTCGAGATCTGCTTATTCGGCCCTATTCCACCAAGAGCGAAGATAAAGTGAAGGTAGGAGACGCATTGGTGGGCGTACCTTGGCACCAGCATGGGTTCGGCGGTCCTCCACTGGTTTGTCTTCAATGAGAGTGTGTACACTGTGGCACTAACCGCACTGTCTCCAGATACCAGACTAAGACTGAGGCCACCCACCACGTACAGAATGCTGTGAATACAAACATAAGCCGCCTTATAGAGCCGCAAAGGGAGTTTAGCAAGCCACTGCCAACGTTGTGTCCTTTCGTCGTAGAGAAGTGCTTCCCGAGACGTCTGTTCGTTGTTTTTGCGTCCTCCGACCACCACCAGAGTCTCCCGGCACGTGTAGCGGCGCGGTGTGGTCCAGAGAGGCTTCAGCTCTCGAGTGCATTTGGCGCTTACGGAAAACATCAGACGTCGCACAGACTCTATGATCTCAGTGCACAGCGTAGACGACTGGACGAGCGGATCGTTGGCGATGAACTGGAAGAGGTACGTCGGATGGATGTACCGCAAACGGACCTTCTTGAAGAGGTCGTGAATGGCTCCTCGACGGGAGAAGGGGTCGTGGTGGATCCATGCAAGTAACGTCTCAAAAACCTGCTCCTCCTCCGCGCACAGTCGGTCGTCCTCCAGGTAGCACATTAGCTCGGGAAGGGAAAGTTCGCAGAAGTCCTCGGAGGCAGCTACGTCCGAGAAACACCGCACGGCCATCTCTTTGGCTCTCTCCTTGAGGCTTTCACAGTGAAGGATCTCAGAGAGCCGGATCATGCTCAGGCAGTTTTCCGGATTGAGCTGTACCTGTAGAAAGTTGGAGCAGGCCTCAAAGAGCCTCCCGTACTGCAGCATGGAGGCTGCCTGCATCAGTGGCAGCACAAGCTCCATGGTGATGGTGATGGTACCAGTATAGATGTAATCCACGACACCTTCAATGACTTCCGATGCGATCCCTTTCAGGTCCACTCTAGTCTGGCTGCTCTCCCGAAAGTTGCTGCAGAACATGGCTCGGAAGTAGGGGCTGCTGGAAACCAAGACGTTCCTGTGGCACGGGATCTCCCTGTCTTCGATGCACAAGATCACATCGGTAAAGATCTGCTCCTGTCTCAGTATGTTCAACTGAAACAAGAGGTGAGCAGGCAGCTCTTGGTCCTTGAACGGAAAGATCTCTGTTGATGTGCTAGCCATGCTGCAAAGGGTAAGGATTGAGAGTTTAATGGCAAATAAACATTACCGTTCAGTCACTATGAGTAAGAAGTTACCATTTGCTTTTGTTATTGCCACTGGACAGCCTGTGCACCCCCCCCCCCCCCCTTAAGCTCGCTTTCTCTGTTATTTTATCACCCCGTATGTTCTATTCCAGAGTCCCTTAAATCATTTTAATGCATTCATGTGTAACCCTTGGTAACATTTCCCAATCAAAGCTAAGTTTATCAACACCGTTGTATCACTTGCCAGCTGTTTCTGATCCTCTCAGTAGGTTTGCCCTTGACAGCCTAACCATTTAGACCAGGACATTTCATGGGCCTATTATCAACACTAAGTCGTCTAATCACCCCAGAGACAGCTACTGATTTTATTTCGCTCTAGATCACGTGGGCCGGTCTGACGTCTATTTTGGGATGCTAATTGTTTTTATCTTATTATTAATCACCATTCTGAGACACCACAACAAGCCTCAAAGTATTCCCCACAGAAAAAAGATACCATATCATATTCCAGTGGTATACTCATTTTAAAAAAAAAGACAGCTTCAAAATAGACAACAAACTATCAGTTGTGAAAATGGCTGAGTAACAATAACTAATGACGATTTTAGTATAATTCTCTAGTTCATCAAACATGTAACATAAAATAACTAGATTTGAACTACATATAAAACTAGCAGGACAATATCAGAATTTGCAATTTTTACATTAATTCAATCCTGCTTATATTTTTAAAGTAGCTCTTGAACTCACCTGTTTGTTCTTAAGCTCCAATGTGAATCAGACCCAGTTCAGCAGGATAAGAGCAGATACATTTCTACCGAATTTCTTTCTCAAAGACGACACAGTCAAAAGTGGCATGGAGAAAGACACGAGGTCTCAAGTTTTTGCCATGAGGTCGCTATATACATTCCAGTTACTTAGAATAGTCTGGAGGGCTGCTGTCCTCCGGGTCTCACATGTGACCCTCCCCTTGTTTGTTCCCTCAGCGGTGGGCCGTGCACCATTCTTTTTGTGTGTTTACTATGGCAGTGACAAGAGAACTAGGCTTATCCGGAGGACAGAGGAAGGGGTCGAGGGCTTGTGCACACCCCTTGGCAGGCTTGTGTAACTCAGGAAGCTGGTAAATATAGTGCAGTGCTGATGGCTAGGATGAATGTGGTGAACAGCTGAACCGTTAGGCCTGGTTACCTTGGTTTGCCTCTGGTTTGAGAAGATAAGGAGAAAACCACAACGGGCTGCTATTTACCTGCCTTTTAACATCAGACATTCAGATAGCCTACACCTTTCAGGATTTTGAACATGTTCTTTATCTTGTTTTTATGTCATGTTTTATATTCATGTCTTTTTATTTTTAAATGACAATTTTGTGTTCTATTTAAAAGTATTTCAGAGGTTCTTGTTATCTTGTTTTAAACCCCTCATGTTTGCTATAGCCTGTATCTGATGTTTTCAAGATATTTTGTTCTTCAAGTCAAGTCATGGTTTTTGGTTTCTTGAATATAAAGTTTTATTGTTCTTGTATTCTTATTTGGGTTATCCATTTATAGTCTCACAGGCTTTATGTAACAGACTTATTAAAACATCAAAATATGCAGGAAGAATTGCAAATCTCAACCTGTCTTTTTTCAGTAAGCATACATCTGGAAGTCATACTGGCACATTAAAAGATAGCATAGAAATAAAATGGAAAGTAAAACCCATCTCAAATGAACTAAACGTTATATACTGGAGCACATAGTCTGTATCATCAGCTGTATGTTGGGAGAAGATGAATTATTGTCATGTTTAGATTGCTGGAGAGGGAAAGAAAAACAAACATGCATCTAGGCAGATTATGTGACAGTCCTTGAATGCCATGGAGTCTGGAATGTCAGCAAGGGAGCATCATCTTTAGCAATGCCACCTCTTCCCTGGATGACGACAGCTGTGTTTGCTTTGCACACTGCATGCTTCTTTCACGAATCTGATTAAGTTGGTCCGAGCAGTCCGAATTTATAACCTATTTAGGTTCTAAAAGAATATAAACCGAATCAGGACTTAATGGTGGAACTGGTAGGCTACACATGGCATTACAGTAAAACCATGATTAATAAAACATAAGGGACACCCATAATAAACAACAGCGATGTGCTCGCCTGTAGGCTATGTCAGAAAGAACAGCAAGTGCCGCCAAATCAGTTTTCCGAGCCCGTTCATAGAAATGAACCGTTTGAAATAGAGATGCGCAAAAATGAATCGGGCTTCCCATCACTAACTGATGATCCGCACTTACAACTGTCGTCACGCGCTGAGCGGAAGTGACGTACATAGCCAGAAGCGTGACGAAGGCTAGCTTAGAAATACAACAAGGAAGTAGACGTTCACTGTCAAAGCTAAAATAACATTTATAAAGGAGACATTTAATAGTCCAACGGTGACCTATCATTGAATAAGTTCAGGGAGGGTATAGTCATCTCGGACTTACCCGAAACCCCGTAAGTATCTGTTTGAATAACCGTGGAGCTCGAGTCCAGCAATGAACACGGACGTTGAATTTCACGTCAGGCAGAATTACCCGTGGAACAAACTACCAGCAAATGTCAAACAGGTACAGTAACACACAGCAGCACACATGTCTTTATCACACACACATACATTTGCCATCACTGCCTGCCCTACTTGCGCAATAATTTACAGCATCAGCACGATTTACAGATATTCTGTCATCCATCTTCTCATTCATTCACTCACCCGTAAACACACACACACATACATCCTCATCGTCGTTACTGTAATTAGATTCCTCTGCATGACACTAGTCCATCTAGTCCATGTGTAAGATCAATAGATGTTTGAAGGTTAATAATAAAAAGTTGAATATTTTTTGTGTGTTAAAGACAGTTGGAATTGTCATTTTGTTCCAATAATTAATTTTACATTGTCAGTAAATTTAATTATTGAATAGATGTGTGCATGTCAACTTTGTATCATGTTTCTTTAAAATTCCTTCGGAGACAGTAACCCTGTAATGCAGAGTTATTTTGAAACAATGCATGTTAAAGTTAACAATATATTAATAAAATAATGTTTATATATATATATATATATATATACATTTTATAACATTTATGAATTGTTTGTTTATTCATTAGTATTTATTGAATTATTTATTGAGTAGTTCATTCATTTATCAATTGATTGATTGATTGATTTATCAAAATGATATATTTTAAGAGTCATCCACTATCCACTGCAATATAAATTAGTTAAAATAATTATGAGTATGGAAATTAGAAAGCTTGCATCAGAGGGTTAAAACGGAAACAAAATGAGACATTTGTTGACATTCAGTAGGAATATTGTCATACAGTAAATGTTTATAACATAGCAAATGTGGCTTTTGAAATACTTAATAACACGTTGAAATTGATTTTTCATGTGGCAATTGATTTTTCTTTCACATTCAATTATATTCACAGTCAAATTCAAATTCTCATAAATAGTGTAAAACATTGTGTTTACTGACCATGCACTGTGTTCCTGACTCTGTTGGGATTAAATGTTTTTGCACTTTCTCTCATACCTACTTCGCCTTTTAATTGTCATCTTGCTTAATTCATAGAGTCTTGGAAACTCGCAGCGTGAATATGACAAGCAGGTTCTTCTGTACAGTATCCGAAACCAGCTACGCTTCCGCAATAACCTAGGTAAGCGTTACATCAACTCAGGAAATCTATTGTTTTTCTCTTCCAGAACTCATATTTTTCACTCCATTCCAGACCAAAAAGCTCATTGTAGCTTCTGTTAGCAGATGTATTTAAATAAAAGTAATGACTTGAAGGAGTGATCGAATCATTGCCCTGATTTAGTGTCCCACAATGTGGTCTTCTTTAAAAACCTCTTCTTTAACAGTCAGGCATGTGAAGAAGGATGAACGCAAGTATTATGAAGAGCTGTTGAAGTACAGCCGAGAGCATCTGATGCTTTACCCCTACCACCTGTCTGACATCATGGTCAAGGGTCTGCGGGTCACCCCCTTCTCCTACTACATCAGCATCATGGAGGTTTGCTCTTAAACTCTTGAACTGTTTATTTAACATTTTTTTGTACTTTTTTTAAAGAGAGTATAAACATCATTTGCATAGGGACTGTTTACCATTTTATTGTTGCTCTTGTTAATGATCATTACAGTATAAGTTCTGCATTCTGACAATGCTCCAGAGTCCAGACGTGTAATTTTGTTAGACGGGTAGGTTTTTTTTTTTTGAGCTTATGAAGATTATTGTAGATGACTCATGCAGTGTGTCAGCTTACCATATTTAATTGTATAAAACAAGTGTCTGCTTTCTATCTCTTGTGACTTAAAGCTCCAGTCCGTAACATTTGTGGGTTAAAAATTATTCATGATAAATTTGAGCAAGTACATAACCAGCCAGTGTTCAAAACTATCTGCTTGCTGTAGTTCAATTCAAAACGGTAAGCTTGTAACAATGTTTTTAATTCCAATGGTACTGGTGGATTTACGCGTGAGATTTGAGCATGTCTTTGCGTCATTACGTCACATCTGTGCACATAAGTCTTGGCTAGTATACGCTATATTGCGTGTGAGGATGTTAGAGGTGGAGATTTATAGCCTTTTCTCACAGCACTTGAAATAATTAAACTTCTTAAACATCGGATTCATCCGCGCTGTGCCGTGCCGAGGCACAACTCAAGTAAAGTTGATAATTCCGTGAATAACTGCAATTGCAGGTTTCAAACAGAGATGGCGACAAAGAGAAAAACTGCGGACTTCAGCTTTAAATTAATATTTACCATCAGTAAGTTTTAGTATTAGTTCGTATGATGTTCTATCAGTTCTGAGAGCATCAAGGGAAAGTTCACTTTCATTATTTATACCTATATGACATTCTTTCTTCTGAGAAAGACTAAAGGAAAGTTTTTAATGCTGCTCTTTTCCATACAATGAAAGCGTCAGGGTTATGTTTGGTGGTTTGTCTGTGTTTGAGGGGCCTTTTACACAAAACCATTTTCAACCAAAAATGTTAAACTTTTTATGCACTCGTCTCTAACCATTTATTAACACGACAACACGGCGGCCTGAAAACGCAAACCTTTGAAAACGATACCGTTATCATCTCCATGTAAACTACAAAATCATGAGTTTGTGAAAATGGTGGCGTCATGTGCATTCAAATCATGTGTTCAGTCTATGGGCGCGCAATGTTTCTTTACAAAGTGACATCGCCAACTTCTGGCCTATTACGAATATTACAGCGTTTTTAGTCGTTTTTGTGGATTTGTGTGAACAAGAATCGTTCTGACAATATTGTCGAAAATTATCCATAGTCATTATTCATCCATTCAAAAGAGCAGCTTGGACATTCTGCTGTAATCACTTCCGGTTTTGAAAGACATAAGGAAGAGTATGATGACAGAATCATATCAGTTGAATATTACAACCCAATCTCTTTCCTCTTCATTCAGGACATCATGAACTGTGAGAAGAGTTATGATTCCCTGCCCAACTTCACTGCTGCTGATTGTAAGTTGTTTTCTCTCTGTCGGAACTGGGAATCATTATTTGGTACTGTTGCTGACTGTTCATGCACAATAACGAGGCCACAAACCACTAGAGACGACTGAACGTTGCCCACTCAAAATGAAGTGGCACTTAGTGCCAAGTCAAAATGAAAAATGAAAGTACACTCTTAGAAAAAAGGGTTCATTTGGGTTCTATATATGAAGCATAGGGTTCTTTACTCAACTCCAAAGAACATTTTATGCTAAAAAATGTTCTAAAATGACAAGAAAGAACCAATTTGTTATTATTATTATTATTATTAATTTGGCACAAAGGTTCTTTATAGGCTATTATTCATTCATATATTACATTATTCTGGAACATGTTGTAGTTGTAATTAAGTTATTGTTTATTAAACTGTTGTGGTAACTTAATGTCACATTTTAATCATGCTGATTTTTGGAGAAAAACTGAAATGTCACTCTTCGTGTGATATTGATTAATTACATTTTTTAACCCCCATATCTTGAATTTTGTGATCATTCACATGCATTGCATTTTAGGGGTTCCAAATACGTAGCGCTTTAGAACCTTTTAAGGTTCTATATAGAACCTTTTCTTCTAAAAGTGTACAGTAAATATTTTAATCAATATGGATTGCTAATTCTTTGAAAGTGATTAATTTAGCAATGTTGTCTTTGCACTACAAACTTGCCATATATATAGTTAGTGAAAACGTCAGATTATAGAAATGAAATAAAATGTAAATAAAATTATGCAGCTGAATTTGTTCAAGCTAGAGTTGTAAAACTAAAAAATTGTCCGTACATTGATTCAGTCAGTAATCAATGTAATTTCTGAAGGTATTGTTTATTTTGTTATTATAAATATCATATATCATCGAAAGACCCATTAAATTGAATGTTAAATGTAGTTTAGAAGCACGGTATGCCTAGTATTCAACAAGCACTGAATTTATAGCATTGAAATCAATAGTTTTGCAGGTTCAAGTGTAAAATACTGTGTAAATAGTCAGACATCGACATAAAGTGTGTTTAGACTTTGGACTGGTATTTTCTATAGTTTGCTGGATTATGCATTTATGAATATGAGTTTTGAAATCACCATGAAGGAGCAATAAAATAGTCAACAAGCACTCGACAATAAAACAAAGCATCACACTAAATTATATTTTGTGGAAATATTGGAAGTATTTTACAAAAATCTTACATTTACCCATATGTCTTCTCATTATTCACATGAAAGACACGTGCTGGTGTATCCAATGGGAATTGAAGTCATCACTTGTATGTGAATTGCAGGCACAGATTATAGTGAATTGTGTAGAAGGAATTACAGTGTAACAACTCATACATACAGCATGCACTCCAAAGCATCTGGGTAAAACGTCAATGGCTTATTAGCATAAACCATGTTATGAAACAAATAATTGTATTTGAAACAATAATTAATCACCATGGTTGGTTAGGCTGTGCATGCTCAGAGATCTCAGAGAGCATGGTCTTTAGGTTGGGTAGACAGAAGGTAAACAGCAGGCTATCCATGTGTCTCTCTCTCTAATCTTAGTCTGAAGTGGACGTGGTGCTGCTCTCCTGCCCTTCACAGCTCACTCCACAGCCTTTGGCATCATGCCTGGCATGACTCGGTCAGGCCTGGCCTTCTCTAATGATCCCAGGACCCTGTGTCCTATGCATGGGGAGGGACAGGCTGCTGAGGCCACAGGAAGGCAGGATCTGGGGCATAGATTGCAGATTAGGTGTCCACACATAAAGTATTTGAAAATTAGCAGCCTTTAGCATATTAATTGATCTAACTGTTGACCTTTTCAGGTCTGAGGCTACTTGGGATTGGCAGGAACCAGTACATTGACCTAATGAACCAATGCAGGTCTTCCAAAGTAAGTCGTTCTTGGTTTTACACTGTAACTTCCAAGCTCTTCTGGGATGTCAACATGATGTTCATTAGGTGATTCTCGAATCTGGATGATTTCATGGGTCCCTTTGAAGATGAAAGATCTAAATCCATAGAGAGCAGTGCTTTGTACACACAGTGATAACCTCACACTGTTGCCTAAGTAGCATCTGTCTGTGGCTAGAAATTCTTCCGGAGGAAAACGGCTCGGGATCTCCTGCCAGCAAAACCTGTGGAGATCACAGTAGAGCCCTGGTGGGTGGTGCAGACCGGATACATCACAGAGGACGACATGAGGGTAAGACGGATTAATTCTACTATGTTTCTTCAGTCTTATTTATTGGGCAATTTAGGATATTAGGCTTTTGGAAGTGGAAAAAGTAAAAGAATTTTACTTCAAAGAAATGGAATGGCTGAGAATAGAACTTAATTATGAATTTAATATTCCTGTAATGATGCAAAACAAAGAACCAAATTATTATCAACTGCTACATTTTCTCCCATATTTCCTGCATGAAACTGTCAAGAGGACAATGTCTCTGCTAGCTGTTCATTTGATGGTTTTTAACTGGTGTGAAATACCTGTGGCTTTTTGTGGTGGATGATTCCAGATCTGCTCTGTGGTGGAGAAGTCTGCCATTGATAAACTGATCGATTCTGGACCACAGCTGGCTGGATCAATGGAGTACAACGTGGTCCTGAGTGAGTGTTACTGAGAGAGTTTCAGTCTTTGAATTACCATTGTGTATGAAATGTGCTATATAAATAAACTTGCCTTGCCTAACCTAAACTTGCCTTGATAACATGAAAATAATACAAGACAGATCAATAATATTGTTGAATATTAAATGTCCCCAACTAAGCAAGCCAAAAGCCAAGGCAACCATTAATGTTATAATGCAATCAATGTAGTGATGATGACTTTGATCGTCACCCTTTTTCACTACTGTAGATGTTGAAACTTGCTGATTAGGTAGCATTGGTGACCGAGCCATTAAAACATAATAAGTAAAGACAAAAAAATAAAAAATAATTGCTGTGACCAATAGATTTAGCTGTAAAGTATTAAGGAAGTTGGCACACGGATACAAAGTTACACATTTTAATATATCGTTTTTATTTAGGCCTAATTTTTTTAAACTTCAAAGATTTTGACACTGAATAACGAAATGAGACTATATATCAGCCATAGTTATAAATAACATATATGTATTAGGGCTGTGCAAAAGTTAATTGTGATTAATCGCATCCAAAATAAAAGTCTGTGTTTACATTATATATTTGTGTGTGCTGTATATAATTATTTTGTATATATAAATACACACATATGCATGTATATTTAAGAAAGTGTGTTATTCATATATAAAATATTTATATTTATATAATATAGATTATGTATTTATATATAGATACAGAATTTAAGTGCAAATAATTCTTAAATATTTACATGCATGCATAGGTATTTATATATACAAAATAATTATATACAGCACACACAAATATATTATGTAAACACAGACTTTTATTTTGGATTGCGATTAATCGCAATTAACTTTTGCACAGCCCTAATATGTATATATATATATATATATATATAGTAAATTATAGATTGCCACTCCACTTAAATATTACATAATTATTTAAATAAGATAAGAATAAAAATAGTAACAACAACATATTTACTGAATATTTAACATTTGAGCCAAATTACCATAGTTACCACAGTAACGTCTGGTCCATGCCAGACTGTGTCGAGCTGTCCATTGGCCTGTGGAGAGGATTGGTTTCCATGCCAGCAGGTAATGGCAGCGCACACTCTAAAAGTGTGGGGCCAGTAACAGTACGACCTCTAACAAAAATGCAGTCGCACATGCAGAAAAAGTGGCTGAAAATGCCACAGTTTAGTCACCGCTCTTATAGATGGTCCATTCAGTACAAGAAAATTCCTACCTATTCATTTTCTCATGTTCTCAGGTTTATACAACCGGGGCTACATATATCTTGATGTGCCCATTTCAGACGACAGCTGTATTTCAGGTATGCGCTACACTTTATCAAATAGGCTTTATTTATAAGCTCTCTCTCCCAAAGTCTGTTTGCTTTGTATGACCCTTTTGAAAGGATTTTTCTTAACCATCCCGAGTTTCGCTTAGATTGTACGCAATAGAGGATGGGAGAATCATTGATCAAAAAGAGATGATGGCTCACCCACACAACCTCTACTTGGTTCTCATTTTCAGTGCCTCCGCTTGAGGGGTTTGTCATGAACAGAGTCCAGGGTGATTACTTCGAGACGCTTCTCTACAAAATCTTCGTTTCCATCGACGAGCAGACCAACGTGTCTGAGGTACATTTTCAGTTCTCACTTTGCAGTGCTCTTGAAATGCTGTCTCGTTTCTCTAGTGATTCTGCTTGTGTTTGAGCCCCTCATACCACTTTTCTATTTGTCATTTCAGCTGGCTAATGTACTGGAGATTGACTTGGGCCTGGTGAAGGTACGTGTCTTGCAGGGATGGAAATGAAAGGACATTTACATGGAATGTTTGATATGAAATGATGCTTTTATAGCTGACTGGGAGGGGGGTGAATCCAGGATGCACCAGCGCTGGAATTACCGGCACTGCAAAAAAAAAAAAAAAGCAATTTTCTAAACCCTTTGCCCTTTTGATGGCTAATGAAATGAGTCCTTCTTTGAATGTATGATGCAGACTGAGGAGAACGGAGCATTGTGTTCACACTTTTCCTTTGTAGCCATTTACCCCCATATCTGGCAGAGTGGAAAGCAATCTTATTCATAAGGTCTGTCATGAAAAACCATCACTCCTTATTAGAAAAACCAACACTGACATGACTCAAAGGACACGATCTTTACCAATGAATTTATTTTTATGCAGGATAGCCAGTATTCATTTTCATTATCTCGTTGACATTTTGCTAAGACAAATAGAAGGAAACGTTTCCTGCAGTCATCCTATTAGATAAAACCTATTCATTTAGTAAATGATGATGAAATAGAGTATGTTTGAATAGATCCATTGCCGTCAGTGTTTACATGGCAGACATGGTCCCTTTTGATAGGGATGTGCCTGAAGACAAAAGCTTGACTATTGGACCTCATTCATGACAACATGAGCAAATATTTTTTTTTTTTTTTGTGTAAACCTAAAACCAGTCAATGCAACAATTTATGTAAGAATGGTTTAATGGACATTATTAATTAATGATTTACACACAATTCCATTCCTTTCATGATTTATGAATAAAATAAAAATATTCAGAGTGAAAATTCTAATCATTCTCATCTAAAAATAGAGTGCCGTGATATTCAAATTCTCATTATCATCATCATTTATTGCACAGTGATGTAATACCAGGCTGTATGGAGCCCAAATCCTGACCTAGTTTTTCCAGCACCATTCAATCTTTCTCAGAGCCAACAGTGTTATCTTCATATGTGACAGTACCGCAATTTTCTTTTCTGTTCCACTTCACCTGGAACCATTCTGAATCGTGCTTATAGCCATGTAGAGAATAACCTTTGGAAAAATAAGGGAATATGTATTCATAACCTTAGCTTGGTTGGCATAGCTGCGAAATGAGTCGAATGCAACAGATTTTTATGTTTCTTGTTGTCAGGTGAAAAGGGCAGATGGAAATTGTGTTTTGGCAGGATGCTGCTGTGATAATTGTTATTATTATAAAGCTTTTTCCGATATTGCTATGGATTATTAATGAAGATGTGTGGATGCTTTCCAAACGCAATTCAGAGACTGGACGACTTGCCCATAAAGTTATGGTGTTAACATGCAAATGTAGTTGTCAATAATCATCATTGACTTGTGTATGAGTGCTGAGTGAATATTGGACTTTTCTCTGTTGTCTTCCAGAATGCAGTGTCCATGTATTGTCGCCTGGGGTTTGCTATCAAAAAGGGTCAGGTGATCAGCCCGGACCAGCTGCACCTCTCATGGAAGAGTGCCCCTTCGGTCAATAGGCTCAAGTATGAGAAGACATTCCTGACACTGATGAATAGGCTATTAGTGCTGGCTCATGTCTGAGGAAAAAAAAATGTTGTGGGAACCTCAAGTTCAGCCAGATGGACCATTCAGACATACAGAGACTCTATCTGTTTGGTTGTTTTTAGTGACTATTAATTGCTCTGTTATTATTGGTGGGCTACACAGCTGGCCATTTCTTTTGAAAAAAAGGATAATAGTGCTGGGTAAATATCCATTTTCTGATTTAGTCCTTCCAAGAAAGGAAAATAAATATTGATTCTTGAAATCCGAAGATTGGAAGCATTTTTAGAGTTGATGCATGAACGTTTCTGCTATATCAAATATTTTTTAATATTTGATAATGCTACAATATTAAAAGTATGCATACTTAACAATAATTCAGAATAATAATACTTTTTTTGTATTCATTTCCCATGAAAGAAAGAGTTTCTGTGTTATTGATAGTGACACCCCCCCCCCCCCAAAAAAAAAAAAAAAAAACCACCCCAAAGCTTTGTTTCACACTCTGTAATGGTTAAAATATTTGGAAATGTTCAAATAAAGAGAACCTGTAGTCGTGTGACAGCCAAATTAAATATTTCCAAAATTTACACTAACAAACTGAAATCAGAATTGAATTGAGAGCTTGTGATTCAGAGTCAAATTGAATCAGGATTTTTTTGTTGTTGTTGTTGGCTGCCTGTAAAAGGCTTATTGTGTTTTAACATGAGATTGTTTGTCTCACATTGACAGGGGCACCATGGACCCTCAGAAGATGCTGCTGTCATGGGAGGGTGGCAGTCCAGTGATGGAGGCAGGTTCCTCAGCCACTGACACAGACACCACCAGCCTAGAGGACCAGGGTGAGAGCACAACTGCATTCATTAAATCGTAAACGGCTTTCCGCTCATCCATTAAACACTAACTCACTCTACTGCAGTTTACTGTTAAACATTAGACTGGCTCCAATCAGTACATAAATCACAATAATGGGGGTGAAATGACTGTGATTTTCCCAATCCTCTAGACACAGCAAGTGTGAGCAGTCTAAGTATTCCAGTGGCCCCGACTAAGAGGATCGCCTTCCTGTTTGACTCCACCCTCACCGCCTTCCTCATGATGGGCAATCTCTCCCCTGTTAGTGTCTCACTCACAGATTTTTGTATTTCTGTTTTACAGTTGACAGATTTATAGTATATTTTTAAAGTGCTTAATTTATTGCAGATTGCATGCCTGGTTTGTTAATTAAATGCAACTGACAAGGGTTGTACCAATGCTAATATTATGACCTATATATATATATTAGGGCTGTGCAAAAATTAATTGCGATTAATCGCATCCAAAATAAAAGTCTGTGTTTACATAATATATTTGTGTGTGCTGTATATAATTATTTTGTATATATAAATACACACACATGCATTTATATATTTAAGAAAATGTGTTATTCATATATAAAATATTTATATAATATAGATTATGTATATATATATATATATATATATATATATATTTACTGAATTTGAGCGCAAATAATTCTTAAATATATACATGCATGCATAGGTATTTATATATACAAAATAATTATATACAGCACACACAAATATATTATGTAAACACAGACTTTTATTTTGGATGCGATTAATCGCAATTAATTTTTGCACAGCCCTAATATATATATATATATATATATATATATATATATATTAAAGATTAACTTAAGAGTGAATGTTAGGTTACAGCAAAGGTCATCAAAATGTAAAATTAAAAGGCAATATTGACTATCGAATGTCAAATTTTAAAAACTCTAATATCAGCTGATATCTGATCTTGCACTGACCTTATAATGGTAATTTTTTATGGTATTTTGACACAATTCTTATTGGTATCTGCCTTATTTGGCTGCTTTTATCAAGTGACAGATGAATCTGTCATGCCCTTTAAAAAAACATGAACAAATCTACTCAAGTTAAAGAAAAACCTCCAGAATACGTTAAATATGAGTTCACTTGCAACAAGGACAAAACACGATTTGTGCCCTCCACAATGTGTTTAGTGTGGTGAATTATTGCCTGCCGAGAGCGTGAAACCATCGAAATTCAATTTTGTACACTAAACAATTTTAGTACTGTGTTATGTCACCACTTGAACTCCAGTGTAAAAGCTGGACCCTGAAGCTAAACCAGTTAAGAACCACCAATTTAGTTAACTTGGAGGAGGATTCGTTTGGAAAGATTGAACTATTATCAAAGATGTTTTGTATATCATCTATAAATACCGGGATGTCATTTGGTTCTTTTCATCTCAGAACTTGAAGAGCCACGCCGTGACGATGTTTGAGGTGGGGAAATTGTCTGATGAGACCCTGGACAGTTTTCTCATGGAATTGGAGAAGGTAATACCCTATTATAGGACACAAAATAGGCTGAGGGATACAGTGGACCGACAATCTCCGGCTCTGTGCTTGTATTGAAATAGAAAGGGGCCACCGCCAGGAGCTGATTATACAACACACAGACTCACATTTTTCACTTTGGCTCTGCTCTCACATCTCTTGCACACACAAAAGCATAAAGGCTATTGCATTTCTCCCTTAATATCTCTTTTCTTGTTTGCACACGTTTTCGCACTCTCACACATATAATGACTGTCTTTGTGTTGCTGAGGTTGATAAGGATGCTTTCATGTTATAAGGTGGAGAGCACGGCTGAAGGAGAGGCTCAGAGATATTTTGACCATGCGCTGACCCTCAGGAACACAATACTTTTTCTGCGCTACAACAAAGATCTCACGCCTGATCAGGGCCCGGATTTACCAAATATAGGTATGTGTCAGTATCTGAGGGCTTGGATGTGCAAAGCCTTGGTGACAAATCAAATATTTATGCATTAAATTTTGTATCGACACTTGACAAAAATGAATTCATTTTCACATATCAGGCCTTCTGAATTGTTCAAGAATTCATTCATGTTTACTGATGCATTTTTAAGAATACAATGAATAATTGAATGAATGAAAAGGTATACAAACAGCACAAAAGTATGTATAAAATATGTAAAAAATATATTATTAGAGATAAATAAAAATGATTTATAATCAGTCTTCCTTTTATTTATCTAGTTAAAAACAATGTGAAATATGCCTTGATTAATTTAGCATTTTGCTCCATTTTTAATTAAGTTCTCGCATTGACATTTGAATCATTTTTAAGAATTTAAATGTATTTTCAGAGCAAATGCAAATATATGTGTATCAAATATAGTATACATACTGATTATGCCAAATGTAATATAAAAATTGCTAAATTTATATGTATTTTTCCCAACCTTGGTCTGTACGTTTTTTCAAACATCAGCAAATATTTTATTGAAATTCTAATGAGATATTGGATTAATGGCATGTTGTTTTATTCCCTTTGGTAATCATTATCAATGTCCTTATTTAAACTGTATCACTGTATGACCTTTATTAAATTAAATTTTTCTTTCAATTATGGAGTGTTACAAGTCCATGCATGTTTACACTTTCTGGTTGGCACTAATATATGTTTGTTTTTCTCATCAGGTCTGCCTCTGGACCTCCTCCGCTGTGAAAGCCTGCTGGGATTGGACCCTGCCACCTGCAGCCGTGTTTTAAACAAGAACTACAAACTGCTAGTTTCCATGGCGCCACTCAGCAACGAGATCCGACCAATCAGCAGCTGCACGCCTCAGGTAGTCCCAACTGTAGCCAGACCCGTAGAGAGGGATGTGTGATCACTGGGACTTTGTGTGTGCTCAGTGAACAGTCAGATCCACGTCCTCTTGAGAGTATGATTCAAGCTAAATAGGTCTTTCTTTGCCTCTGGGTTTCTTTACAAAAGTTGCACGTTGTATAAAACTACCCACTGACTACCTCTCTGCATTTCCATAATGTTCTTCGCTGTTTAGATGTCTTTTATTTTGAACAGCACAAATAAGGTCAGCAGTTGGCCTGAGGATAAGTTTCAGTGTGCGTCTAGAATAACTTCACATGTTTTGTCACTAGGTTAGGCTTGTATGTTAGAGTATCTTTATATTGTCTGGTCTGTTTCTTTCAGCACATCGGTCCAGCCATTCCTGAGGTCAGCTCCATCTGGTTCAAGCTGTATCTGTATTCTGTCACTGGTCAAGGCCCTCCTTCACTGCTGTTGTCCAAGGGCTCCAGGCTCCGGAAGCTGCCGGATATCTTCCAGGTCTGTCTCTGGATTCAAATATTTATTTAATTAAAAAAAAAATTATTTATTGTGCATTCCAGTTTAATACAATTCGTACCGCATCAGTATTCCTTTTAAATATTAAAATGCATTTATTTAAATATTTGAATGCATTTTAAATACATGTAAATAAATAAGGATTTTTTTTTCACACCAAGACTGCGTTATATTTTATGCATTTAAATGCATTTTAATTTGGCATGTTATCCAGGCCTATGATCGACTGCTTATTACATCATGGGGTCATGACCCCGGGGTAGTCCCATCATCCAACGTGCTAACAATGTTGAATGACGCGCTGACCCACTCTGCTGTGCTCATTCAGGTAATACAGGGAGACCCTAAACAACTAAGAGTTACATATTCATACTATATAACATATTCTCGTATCCAAGTTATACCAAAATGTATCACTCTGTCCAGGGACATGGAATGCATGGACATGGTGAGACTGTCTATGTCCCCTTCCCATTTGATGAGGAAGACCTTAAAGCAGGTAAAATCTTTATCTATACACATACAGTGGCCCAATACAGTATTTGGACATAAAAATCTCCGAATGTCAATAGTTACAGGATACTCCACTTTTTTTTGGAAATAAGCTTGTTTTTCCACTCCCCCAGAGTTAAACAGTTGGGTTTTACCATTTTTAAATCCATTCAGCCGATTTTCTGATTTTTTTAAGAATATCAGTAACCAGACAGTTTCTGGTCTCATTGACTTCCATAGTAGGAAAAAAATATACTATGGAAGTCAATGAGACCAGAAACTGTCTGGTTACTGATATTCTTCTAAAAATCAGAAAATCAGCTGAATGGATTTGAAAATGGTAAAACTCAACTGTTTAACTCTGAGGGAGTTGTAAAATGAGCCTATCTGCAAAAAAAGTGGAGTATCCCTTTAAACCTAAAAAAAGTGATTATATATTGTGTTGTTTAACTACTAAAGATGTGTCTTTGTGCCTCATTTAACACTCTGAATAGCAGAGCCATTCTAACTGGCCGCTCTGGTTTGTGTTGCCTCTCCCAGAGTTCTCATATTCCAACATGTGTGCGCACAAAGCCCTTAAGATCTTGCGGGACAAAGTGGATCTGGAGCACCAGTGTGGCTACATCACCATGCTCAACCACAACAACAGACATCGCAGACGACACAGTGACGCCGACGGTGGGGCTAAGAGCTTCTTCTGGATCTACACTGTCCCATTTAACCAATCTGTGAAAGGCCTGATAAGGACAGCACCTACGCTGATCATTAGCCACTCCAAGCTGTATCGATAAGTGCTGCAATTAGATTAGAATGAGAACAACAACCACTTCAAGCTCTCACCAGTGTGTTTTATTAGAGCGGGTCTCTAATTCAATGAATGTTTTAATTGCAGTCCACATGTTTGATTGCATCACTTATCAGAGTGAAACATGAACGCTACCTTCAGGGTCTCAAAGAAACATGAGATTCACTCTCTTTACTTTCCTCACAGGAGACCCTGATCTTAGCGGAGTGCTTGAAACCAATGGGAGCAATGAATCTTTCGAGCTGGTTACAGAGGAAAATAACGGAGATGGCAGCAAGAAACAGGGAATAGAAGGTAGGTGTTATTTGACTGATATAGCCAGAACCAGATGTATTAATTTTTTTTTTTTTTTTTTTGAGAAAGCATGCTGAATGGATTTGAACATGCCAGAATGTGTTAAACTGAGCTGAGAGTACTAATGGGGAATGCTAATCAATATGAGGCGCTCAGAAAATCATGTTTGCTCACTCTCCCAGGGACGTCCAGTGAGGATGAATGGGTTCCTCTGGAGCTTTGCTTCGGGATGCCTCTTTTTAGCTCTGAGCTAAACCGCAAAGTGTGTCAGAGGATCGTCTCCCACAAACTCTGCAGCAAAGACAGGTGACAAACTTTTTTTTTTACTGTGCATAAAGGTTTTTAAAAATACTGTGGTAGCATGTCTGCAATTATTTTTGGCTAAGCACATATGAATCCAGCCCATTTACTTTCCCTTTAACCATTTCCTTTTGTCTGTACACTATCCAAATCACTAAAAGTAGTACTATACTGTATATATATTAACATTAAGCAGCGCTTCAACGCACAACAACACACACAGTTATGCCAAAATGCCAGTTTTGATGAATATCCTTGCAAGCACAGTTAAATTAAGTATTAAATGTATGCAGAATTGTAGGAAAATAGGATGTACGTCTGATCCACTTGTGACAGCATCCTATTAATCCTGCTGCTGTGATTAATCTTAATCAAAGAACAAAAGGCTGAGAAAATCACTTAAGTAAAAACTTGAAATTGAGCACAATATATATTGAAGGGCAGGTAAATGGGGCATTTATTATAATGGGTTTATGTAAAGATTATTTTAATTTAACTTAAATTAAAATGTGTTACATTATTTAAAGCCTAATAAATGTTAAAATTATTTTAAAAAATATAGATTTTAATTACAGTATGTGGTTGAGAAAAAAATCTATTTCATAGAGACATCCACCTTAATTTGGGGATTTAATGTGAAATTATTAGAATACAAAAATATATGAAAAACATATTAGGTTGCATTAAAATGTGCGATTCTTGTATATAATTATTTATTATTATTATGGAATTGACAGCACTAAAATATGTTATATTTTGGTACAGTGATATAATTAAATAGCTTTATAATTAAATGAATGTTTGAAGATGCAAAGTCTGAAATGTTATATTGGAATACCAATTCAATGTGTGTATACCAGAAAGAACAAAAAAAATCACCTTTGCCATGTTTCATTATCACTGTCTAACGATACTGACAGGTAACACTAAAAAAAGGTGTGTGTGAAATCACACCTGTTCTATGTGACCGTCTGCGAATGACCCGTGCTTTTTAATCAGAAACAATGTCTGCTTGCATAATGGCATTGAATAAATGCATTAACAATATTAAGAAAAGCATATAATCATGTTAGTTTTGACAGCTTTAATTTCAGCTGATATGGTCAAACTGGACTAAAGAATAAGGAATCTTTTTCTTTTGCAGTCTTCAAGAGTTACTACATTCCAGTCGAAAACTGGCATTAAAAGTTCTCAGTTTTGTTCAGTCATTCCAGGTAAATATTCACTGATTTTCTATTTCTATTTTATTGTTCCTAATATAATGTGGATTTAGTTCATTTTTTGAACTACTGTCATGGAAAACCTGGAAGCATCATGGAGTTTAATGAAATCAGGAACTTAAAAAAAGTCATGGAATTTCTATGCATATCTAGTTACCCTGTGAAAAATCCAGCATACAGTAAGGTATGTTTTGTATGCTGGGATCAGCATGCTACACCAGCTCTGTTACCAGCACCATACCAGCTCTGACCGGCATAAACCAGCCTGGACCAACATGAAATTCATGATGCTTTATGCTGGATTTTTTAGCAGGGTATGCTCAGCTGTAGAATATTTCATCAGCTAGAAATTGCTCTTTGGGAGTGCAATCTCTAGAAAAATGAGACTCCAGGTGTTTTTTTCACTGTCAAATGAATATGTGGTGAGTTTACCATTTTTCACCGTCCCTCACAGGACGGAAAACAGCCCGCGGACCCTGACAGTGGGGTGTCGGGCCCCCTGTGTCAGCCCCCGGCAGAGTCTGGCGTCCCTCTCCCTGCGATCAACCTGTTCTTCAAGGACGGCAAGCTGAAGGAATGGAGCGGCCGAGCGCCTCCCTCTCTACACATCTCTGCCCCACAGAGAGATCAGCCCACATAAAATAGCACTCATGTGTAGATCCACACCATACTCCACTCACTTATGTCATGAGTTACCATGTTACCTGTGGCACTCAATCACACACAGCCATCAAGTGCTGCCGCCACTCATCACACCTGGATGCGAGCGTCCAGAGTAACTCGAAAATCCCTACGGTTTCAATCAAACATCTCCCCATTCGCCCGACGTCACACCATTACAAAATAGAAAAGCTATTTACAAATGATCCTATATTGACCTTTTAATGTGTATATAGACTTTGCTCGGAAAACATAGGACCAATCCTGTGGTTGAAAAGTCACCCTACTCGTATTGTCATGTTTTGTGACCTGATGCATGATATCACTGCACAAAATCTCAAAAACTACTTGACTGAGGGTTTGAAAACATGACGTTGAGGTTTACTTTTTGCACAAAGCCTGTGGATGACATTCAGGTATAATCGATTTGTTTTTGTTTTTATTTTCTTTGTAAATCAAGACCTTTGTCGGGACTTGATTACAGTCTGCTATTACAGTCTCTGGAAATCTGTCTCTCAGTTCTGCTTAGCAGAGGAGCATTTCTGCTTCACTGAGACCAAAGACCGACTTGTTTTATGTTGATTTTTACCATTATTTTACTTTCTTGCTGCCTTATTTCCGTTGTGCCCAGTAGACTGCTGTGTCACCAAATGCATTTATTTCCACTTGGCCAGTTTTGACGCGTTCAATTCGGTTTATCGAATATCAAATCAGTACCTTGATGTGTTGAATATCAGTATAGGTTTAGAGTTTGTCGTGCGACTATTATGCAGTAAACAGCATTAAAATCCCCCTCAGTGGCCTGACCTTTTCCCTCACGCCTTTACTGAGGGTGTTGCCAGTGTTTTCCCAAACAAACCTTATAGTGGTGTATGATGATGATGAAGAGCGATTAGAGATCTTGATGCTGCATGATGAGTGTGTAGAGTCGTTGTGTGTATTGTGCGCCGTTCTCTGCTCATCTCTTTATTTCCCCTGTCCATTCCTTCCTGCATCGATATGATCCAAAACATCAGCGGCCCCGTGCCTGACCCTGTCACAGTGTTAGGGAAAAAAAAATAAACGATAGTTTTATAAAGTCACCCTGCATTTTAGGAACTCTCTGTTGTAGTGTACTTGATCGGACTGTGTTCATGCTCTTGTAATTAAATGGGTACAGAAGTTACATTTTCCCCTCTCACGCCATCCCATTCTTCAAAATATATGTCATATGTAAAAAGTATATGAAAGTACTAATAAATATGTTACAAAAACACCAATTATAAAGTGTTAGCGTGCTGTGTTTCATTTCGAAAGCTGTTTTCTTCAGGTTGTTGATGGCTCAGCTACAGGCAGGCCGGCTCCCCGGTGACTCTAATTACTATAGCAACACAAATTCGGGGTGTCACCAGGGGGCAGTGAGGCCCTGAAATGGGGCATGTCATCATACAGTAGGAATAGAGGGGGAGAAAAAGCATCTGATGATGTATTTTCTGTCCTACTGTATGTGCAAGACCAGTGTACGTAGTGGTTTTATTTTTTGTCATTAATTTTATAATTAATCTTCTTGGAGCTTAATAATTGAAAATGGTTTTATCTGGAGACTTGCTCTTTAAAACTAGGTCAGTAACTGAAGTCAGAAACTTTCAATATTTCAAGAAATGTGTGTATGGGAGGAAATTTGACAGCGGGTGGTTACATTTCTATTGTCGATGTTCTTGCAACCTATGAAACTTTAAGCCAGAGAACTTTCTTTCTACCCTTTCATATTTCTAAGCAGTGCTTTAAAAAAAAAACTGGCACTATCTACATTAATAACTTTGTTTAATGTATTTGTCACTTATTTGGAAGGAGGTTAAATACTTTTATTTACAGTTTAAAAGACTTGAGGCTCACTTTAATATTCATAGACCTCATTTGTGAACAGGAGTGTTTGTAGACTTTCATCAGTAGCACAAACCCCATTAAAATGTGTACGCTCGGCTCTTGTGATAATGTTATGGATATAAATTGCCTATAGCTGTATAAGTCATTCACAACCTGTACTCAGAATAAAGAGATGCTAAGGTGCGTTTACAGCAAGGATGTCAACTATAATAGTCAATAACTACTATATTTATAACTATATAATTACATAATGATAACTGCTTTCACGTCCACGCCAAGACAATGACGCTCTGTTTAGTGTATAAGTGCTGTTTATGTCGTCTATGTTTTAAATGTGCAAGCTCAGTTGGATTCTGACTGGCTGTCAATGGTTTTATTGTTCATCAGTTGGAAAATCAGAATGTTGGCTGTTGCTTTGCTGCCATCACATGTTATCAGAAATGATTTCCTTCCCCACTTCTTGTCGTGATTACAAGCTGTTGATGGAGAGAGTAGGAATCATTGAGGACAACATGGTTTAGTCTTGCCTATTTCTTGGGCGAAATCTTCTTTAAGTCAAAATGTTTTGAAGAAATTTTGAATAAAATGTAGTGTCACATTATTCTATCTGAGAGCTTGCTGAGAATTTTTCAATTTCGGTCAAATATGCTATTTCCTATTTTTTATGAAAGTGTGTTTAATCATCAGCAATCTGGACGTTTATGTTCTGATGTTAAACTGTCATTTAGAAAATGTCTTTAAGATGTTTATGATTTAGAATGAATGTAAAACTGACATCTTAAAAACATTTGTCAGATGTTTGTACGTCAGATGCTTTCCAGATGAAGCTTCCCATACGTCTACAAGATGTCTTTTAAAGATTACTTCATCTGGAAAGCATCTGCTGTTTACTAACATCTGTTTAACATGCATTCTAAATCATTCTTAAAGACACCTTCTAAACGTCTATTTGACATCTGATAGAAAATGTCCAATAGATGTATTGCAGATGAGCAAACACAAGTCTATTTGATGTGATGTTTACATCTGGAAGACGTGTTTTTAAGAGTATTTGCTCATCTGCAATACGTAGATGTTTCCTGTCAGATGTCAAATAGACGTTTAGAAGATGTCTTTAAGATGCATGTTAAACTGACATCTTCTAAACGTCTATTTGACATCTGACAGGAAACGTAGACGTATTGCAGATGAGCAAATACTCTTAAAAATACGTCCTCCAGATGTAAACATCACATCAAATAGACTTGTGCTATCTGGGTATAGTCTGTCTGTTGTGGTAACAAACTAATAAAGAATACCAGTCACAAAAGCAATAATTCTCCTATCTGCGCTTAAAGTTTATACGCCGGAAACTTGGGTTTAGAGGGGTGAATTATGTCCAATTTCTGACCAGGAAACCCGTAGGCCTATTTATGATACGATAGCATGTGGCAGCATTAGCCTTATGCTCTTTTTATTTTTATTTTTTTTTGTAAAGCACGATAGGCTGAAAAAGTTGTTCTGAAAGTGATTCCAATGATATCATTCTTTGTATATATAAATTTCACGTTCTCATAGAATTAGATAATCGTTTTGCTAGTTTTGTGTCTATGCGGTTGATAAAGCTACTTCACATATTAATGATGACTTGAGGATGTCTGTCTAAACTGCTTTAAATCGTGTTATGCTTTTCCAGTAATGTCTCTTTAAATGAGGGAGCGCGTGTAAGTGTGACTGGTTTTATTGCTTCAGCTCTGCCTGTTAGTTCAGTTCGTATATCTGATAGACCCGAGCAAACAGCAGCAGGTGCAGTTCAAGCCATCGGGAGCATTTTGACATTCGCTGCACGAGAGACAAACCGGCTTTACGTTACTGTAAAAACGCGAATAACGTGTTTGCCTTTCTCTATTCGGATTCCGCAGAAACATCTTATTCATTTCATCAGTATGAAGCTCTGAAGAACTTGGAAACATCAGGTGTGATAGGACTACTAAGTAGCCTAACTACTAACTGCGTGGAGCAACAACACGAATCATTGGATGTACGCTACACACTGGATGTAATGCATCTTACTTATCCCAAACAATAACTCTTCTAATGAAAAGTACACTTTGATGCGCGCGGATCTAGCTTTAGGAAGCGACCATATGCGTAGACGAGCATCGCAGCGAATCTACTTCCAGATGTCCACCTCTCTCTGCTCGTAACAGGTGGAGCTCGTTTCACTCCATCTGTCCGCTGCTGAAGTGGCATATATGGGCAACCAGGTTGACAAACTGTCACACCTAAGTTACGCCGAAGTTCCCACGACTGACCCGAACGGACTGGACGCGGAGGAAGACGGCCCGCGGATCGGGGTCTCGTACATTTTCGCGACCGACGACGACGAACTGGACGATAATCATCATCAACATGTCGATGGACCGGAGCAAAAGGAGGACGAGACGCCGTACAACGAGGTGGGCTGCTCAGTTTACCACCGAGACGAGTGCATTTACGAGAAGAGTGGCAACACTAGGGAACTGGAGACGTTTAGCCCGGAGAATTTACTGAACAAATGTAAGCCCGGAGACGTTCTGGAGTTCGTGTCCACCGGCCAGTACCCGCACTGGGCTGTTTACGTCGGGGACTTCCAGGTGGTGCACCTGCATCGGGCGGAGGTCAAGAACAGTTTTCTGACCGATGCTAGTCAGGGCAGGAGGGGCAGGGTCGTAAACGAGCTGTACAAATTCAAACCCCTGAGTTCTGACATGGTGGTGCAGAACGCAATGGAGCAGGTGGGAGCGAAAGACAGAGAGTTAAGTTGGAGAAATTCGGAGTGTTTCGCCGCCTGGTGCAAATTCGGTAAGCGTGAGTTCAAGATGGGAGTGGAGATACGGATAGGAAAACAGCCGTACAGATTAAAGATCCTTTTGCCTGACAAACAGTTTCATATTCTGGAGTTTCAGAGTTTGGAGGATTTGATCATGGAAAAGAGGAGGAATGATCAGATTGGTAAAGCGGCTGTTATTCAGGAGTTGGCGCATCATTTAAGCCATAGCGGAAGTGAAGCGAACGTTCATTGACACATGCAACAGGTAGCGGAACAACAACATATCCGTGTTTCTCACGAAAGCCGTTCACAACATTTCCCTTCAAGATCAAAAGAAATATATAAGATTATTTTTAACTTAAATAACTGTTTTAAGAACAGTTTTAAGATAGTAGCTAGCGTACAGCACACAAGTGATGTAGCTCTTCATCATATCACTGCGCCACTCCCATTGATGATCTGTCATGTCAGGGACTATATAAGAGAAGGATGTCAATAATTTGCCAAAAATTGTGTCCTAATTTTTCTTCTTCTTCACAATCACCTTCGTATTATGGTTCATCTGACATCACATTTTATGACAAATTATGTTAGAAAAATGTCACACTCAGTTATTAAAACAATTCTAGTCAGATGATGGTATTGTTTTTAAAATGGCTTTCAAGTTGTAAGCTGTTCTTTATTATGTATAATCAGGCTCTCTATGAGTTGCAAAATTGCCATAACTCCTTATATGTGGACCTTCCTTTATAAAAGTTTTGGCACAGATGAAATTGAAGCAAGTAAACTGTTACTGAATCCACCTATATACCCTCTCTCTGTTATTCCTGTTTTTTCTCAATACACATGAACATAGCTGACCTCACAATTAGTGCTTAAGCTGGGTCAGTATGGGGCATTTCTTAAAGGCAGGGTAGGTGATTTGTTCCAGACACATTTTTTTTTTTCGTTATGCTGGTTTTGTATTTTATGTATTTATGCCTATAAGTGGTATACATATTTTTGTACATATATCATCTGTGAAAGGCTAAGGACCAAAGGATGTTTGTCCAATCATTGCATTCAAATGTCGATATACGATGATGTCCTGTCAAAGTTTGTATTTCCACACCTCTGTGCAGCCTGCTCGCGTAGACATCATACGTCATCAGCACGTTTCATACTATGCAGTTAGACAGACGTCAGTCATCAAACACCTTTAAAGATAGGGTAGGCAATTTTCGAGATGGTCCTCACTGCAGAGCACGAAATCCAGGGGGAGGAGTTGGATTCAGAAACTAACTCCTCCCACCTTACATATATCTAAACCTACCCATCTCCACCCCCTGATACCCAACCCCACCCCTAATCCTACTCATCTCCACCCCTTAGGGTGCCATGTGCATTGGATGTCTACGCTTTGGCAAAAGTGTCGTGTAAGACGCCTTTGGATGAGAATGCTTTGGAAATACATACGCTGATAGGCAGGTAGGACATCGTATAATTGCATTCAAACTAAATTCAATGATTGATGAACATTTTATGGTCATACACCTTACACAAAAGATATAAATACGACTTTTATTGATTGCTCTCAGGATGTGAAGAGACTTTCAACCAGCATAACAAGAAACAAAAAAAGGTTCTGGAACAAATTACCCCCGCCTTTAAGTAAATTATAAT
Organism: Cyprinella venusta; assembly: GCA_038021265.1. Lineage (NCBI taxonomy): Eukaryota > Metazoa > Chordata > Actinopteri > Cypriniformes > Leuciscidae > Cyprinella > Cyprinella venusta. Next base: position 6,520,987 of record CM075878.1, read on the forward strand.
TTGCTTTCCCTTTGACATTACTATACAGGTCTCATTTTTCCATCTGTTTATATTTTTGGACTTTTCTTTTCTTGCCAGAGGCCACTTAATATGGCTGGGTTGGAAAGCTGCAGGTGTAAACAAGAGCTTGTTTAAAAAAAAAAAAAAAATCGGATAGAAATCATTTGATGTAGTGTTTTAATATTCAGCAAATGCCTTAATCCTGAGCCTCTTCAATACCCTGCAAACTCTGCACGACTTTCATTTGCGAGCCTGCCAAAGTTGGCGTACCTTCTAATTTGCCTCCCACTAGTGAAGTTTACAATTTTCTCTGAGTGTGTGAATTGAATTGATGATGTGAGGCTGTAGTAAAAACAGTTTACTAAGCCTGGATATGCCAAAAGCCACATCTCTGCATCGACACTCAATAATAAGAGCCCTATAAATGCCACAGGCTGTAGTTCATAGCAGTGAGCCATTCAGTCGTGAGATCATGAGATGTTGATCAGATAATTGCTTCATCCAAACTGGACTTTGACCTCATGGGAAAACATCAGGTGGTCAAACTTGAAATGCATAGACAATCTGAAGGGTCAAAACACAGTGTCACAGAAACCCAGTATGACTTATGTCTCTCTACAGTAAAGCCGTGCCTTTGAGATACGCCACAGATGATGTGTTTTGTTAGAGGAGGAAAGCATGTTTTATGATTTGAGCCCAATCGCACTGCCACAGGTCCTCACTGAGTAAACACGAGATGCTGGGAAACAGCGAAGTAATTACATCTGCCATACTGTGAGTGAGTAATGGTTGCCCGCAAAGGCAACAAGACGGTCTTTGTGAATCACTGGAAAGCCAACTCTATTGCCAGCTTGAGACAACAGCCCCCTAATGAGCACTTAGTCTGTGATGTTTTGAATTGTGATCTGACTCAGTGACATTGTGCTCTCTGCTGTGAGTACAGGTTTCTGCCTAGTCCCTTCAGCTCTTCTGTGAATAGTTAGGCATTTCAGCCATAGAGCTGTTTTCAGTTTGTTGTGCTAAAACCCAGAATAGAATTAGCTTTAGAAATTCTTTAGGGAATCCATGGCAACCTTCCAGGGTGGCCAACCCATTGCCATTATGATCAAACGTCTCGGACTATGCAAGTGTAATATTAGGCCATGGATACTTTAGGGCTTTCAGATTTCTCTGAGATCTTTAAAACAGTTACAAATGACTAGTAACTAGTGACATTAAACAGATTCCAGTATCATGCGTTTTGAAGGGGTCATATTTGAAGGGATCATATGATGCGAATTGTTGTTTTCCTTTTTCTTTTGTGTGTTATGTCTCTAAGCCTCAAACCCAAAGAGATATTCTTTGTAAAAGTGAAGATTCAGCCACGCCTTCTTAAAACGCTTCATAACACTGGCCAAATGTATACGCAAAGACAGGAGGCGTAACTTTTATTCTCGCTGGATTATTGTTGCCACCAGCCTGACGCTCTGTTGTTTCGTTGCGAAAGCCAAACTACTTAGTTTGGCCTTCAAAAAGAGGATACAATTAGAAAACAGTCGTTACGCTTTATTTATAACACTTTTTCAGAACAGTACAACCTAAATATTCGACTGTGTGCTGCGTATTTTTTTCCAGAACGAGTACATGCTTACATGTACATCAATAAAAATCGAAATATTTAAAAAGAGTAGTCCTGTGCCATTTGTACAATCCCAGTGTACATATTGTAGTAGTATTGATTGTCCATATTAAATAAAATAAAGAAAAAAAAATCCTAGTATTGTAGCTGCATATAGTCATTAATATATTATGTTAACAAACAAATATTATATTAATTATATAATATATTAATATATTTTATTATTAATATATATATATATATATATATATATATATAAATATTTACATATATACATCAATAAAAATTGAAATATTTAAAAAGAGTAGTCCTGTACCATTTGTACAATCCCAGTGTACATATTGTAGCAGTATTGATTATCCATATTAAATAAAATAAAGAAAAAAAAGAAAAATCTAAATAATTGAATGTGTATTCAAGTGACATTCATCAAAATCCTAGTATTGTAGCTGCATATATTCATTAATATATTATATTAATAAACAAATATTATATTAATTATATAATATATTAATATATTTTATAAATATATATATATATATATATATATATATAAAGAGTAGTCCAGTGACTTTTGTCCTTATCAGCCGCATGGTTGGCAGACCTTTGCATCACATGACTGGGGTTGAGGTGAACTTGTGAAGCTCATTTGTCAATGCTTAAAGAGCTTATCAACTTTGTCAAACGTGCTTATTTAACCACAGCAAAACCTTTTCCTCGCTTCTCATTATCTCATTATCAGACTCTTCACACCTGAGTCATTATGTAAATCTACTTTAGGCATAATGTCTGAAGCATTCAATAGACTTTGATATTAATATTTAATTAATATTGAGTCACAATTTCCGTGCAAGTTAAAAGCGTGTCCTTTAATGATATACCTTTGATATCCCCAGGGCTTAACAAAATGCTTTGTAAAATCGTGTTTAAATTATGCTAATATTGTAATATTGGAGATTAAGCCTTTTTGAACACTGTTTATAACACTATAGCCTCTCCTTTAGTGGCGTAACAGACAGTGAATTCATGTTTAACGGCAAAAATGAGCAGGAAGGAAGTTGCTTGCTGTCAATTTGCTTTTTTCACTTCTTACTTATGAATCTTCCTGTTGTAAAGAGGTAAACATGAAGCAGCTGTTCAATTTCCAATCAGTACATTTCGTCCCTCAACGACACGTGTACAGACCAAAACATTTACAGATTTATTTCTCTGAAATGGAAAACACGTCTCCCTTACAAAAGTACATTTCCAATCCCAGTTAATTCTTTGTACACATCTCAAACCGCCATGGATCTTCTTGGGTCTGTCTGTTTGAGCGTCACACATTTACATTTGGCATTTTTACCTGCTCTTCAATGCAAATTTGTTCTGCTAGATTAGACGAGAGCGTCGGTGGACAGCAATTGTCAAGTCATGGTGCCAAATATTTTCGATTGGATTCAATCCTGCAGCTCCAGCCGCAGCAATTCCAGAGCACAAACCTTTTTATCCCAAGCCATCCTTTTATCCCTTTTGTTGTGTGCTTTGTGTCATTGTCCTGATGGGAAATCAATCTTCACTCTAGATGCAGATCTTTGACCAACTGAAACAGGTTCTCATATACTGGTGAACTGTGTGATAGCAGAGCGTTTGGTTTGTGCCAAATACATATAATGCTTCACTCTCAGGACAGAGAGCTCAATTTTAGTCTCATCACTCCACAAATTTGGCTTCAAAACGTTTTGAGATGTTCTCAAACTCCAGGCATGATTTAAAACTGCTTTTCAAAAATGTCTTCCTTCTAACCACTCTCAAAGAGGCGTGAAATGTGAAGTGCTGTAGTTAGTGTTGATATCGCTGTTTCTATTTCTAACACACACACACACCTGCAGCTCCTCGGGTGTTGTAACCTGCCTCTCAGTCTGAAAGCCGCTCTGAGTTTGATAAGACACTCTGGTTGTTCTATCAGTCTACCTTGACAGTTTTCTCCAACTTCACTTCAAAGTTTCACTGGAATACATCAACTGTTTTAGTTGAGACCTTGCACAGTCAAAAACATGGATGAACATTGTGTACATTTGCAAAAGGAGGCAATGCAATTAAAGGAGTTGAATTTGATTTATGCAAAAATGTCCTATAACCATGCGTTGTGTACGGTTATCAGTCATGTTTACACATTTGTGAATCATCACATGACAAACTGAATGAGCAACGAGTTATTGGAAGTGAATGAAAAGAATTTGTTCATTAAAAAATTAATTCATGAACGAAACACCACTAAACAGAACATAATCTTTAAAACAATGATACTTTTTCCAAAAAAAACCCCACTGTAAATACAGTAACGTTGTATTGTTAAAGGTGCACCGTTTTTTCCTCATTTAAAAGGCTCTGCTGTATTTTTTTAGGGCTGTCAAATCGATTAATTGGGATTAATCGCATCCAAAATAAAAGTTTGTGTTTACATAATATATGTGGGTGCACTGTGTATAATTATTTTATATATATATAAATACACACACATGCTTGAATATATTTAAGAAATATTTTCATGCATATTCTGTATATAGATTTATATATAATTTATATTATATATACATATAAATATTTTATATATAAATAATATTTTTTTTGTATGTGTTTTTTATATATATACAAAATAATTATACACAGTGCCCCCACATATATTATGTAAACACAAACTTTTATTTTGGATGCGATTAATCGCGATTAATCGTTTTGACAGCCCTAATATTTTTTAAATGACTCGAATCAGAAAGATTAAACAAAAACTCTTTAACTCTTCCTTGCTGTGCCTTAAAAAGACCTCTGTTGGATTTAAAGGCAAGTCACCTTTTCTGTCTCTATTGCAACAACTATAGAGATGTTCTATAGCGATGTAACATGAATTGTAATAAACTTATATTTTAAATTGTAAGAACTAGTGCTGAATATAAACTTTAGTTATTTAAGTGCTTGTTTTATCTTGTATTTAATTACTTATTCTTCCACATGAAAGACAATGTCATGAAACATTTTTTCCAGCCTATGTTGTAAAATTAACTTTTACCCACTGTCTGTGTTTTGCTTTGAACATCCTAGAAAGAGGAAAGCTTGTTTGATTATTTATCTTATTTCTCCAGAAGAAAAACCTATTTGATCGACAACATAAAAGCTATCGTAGAGGAACATGGAAGCCACTACTGGACTCATGAAATATTGTTTTTTCCCAGTCTTAGAAAAAAACAATCCATTTTTTTTTTAGAAAGGTAGATTGAATTGACATATGAAAGAGCGCCGATATGTTCTTAAAAGCTTTTAAAGTTTTAAGAGTTTGTCCTTCAGAAGTGCCGTTTAAACAGCGTAATGACACTGAATTAATGGATGAAGTGACTTCTAAAGCTGGGGATAATTAATAAAGGGCCTGAAGCGTAATAAGGTGACATAAAAAATGGCAAATTCTATCAATCATCCAGACTCCATGAGACATATTTTCATTCTGGATGTGTAATGAACTCACACGGATCATGTATTTGGATCGCTTTTAGTATACCTGCTGGCTCAATCAAAGCTATGGAAATTCCAGGGCTTCAAGGGGCCTCATTGTGATGCCGGGCACCATCGAAACACCGGGCGCACAATGAAAACTCACTCCATGTGGTGCTGTTAGATGGAGCGCCTTATTCTAATTTGATTAATGTTGATTTTTTTCCCCCTTTTTTATGAGACAAATGTGATGAAAATACAAGAAATTAGCATATCAGTCATATCAGATGCCAGCATTGTGAATGGATGCATTAAATATTTCATGATGATAACGGTTTGGAAATGGGATAATGTGAGAAGATAATGTCAGATAATAAACCATCGGTGCTCGGGTCCTAAATATCTCATTCAGATATAATTATTGTTAGCTGTACTTCTTTTAATTATTTTAATTTATTTATAAAGGGTCATTAGGATATTAGGACATTAGGATTTAAAATGATTAAAAAGGGTCAAATGACTTGCCTAGATTCACGTGTCGTATACTACATTCAAAACTGACAGTAAAGACATTTATGATTAAAATAGGTGTGCTTCATTTAAATTCTGTTCTTTTGAACTTTCTATTGATCAAAGAATCTGAAAAAAAAATGCATCACAGTTTCCTCAAAAATATTGAGGATAGAATATTAGAATGAATTTAGGGAGTAATGATGCTGAAAATTGAGCTATTATCCACACAGACACACACTCATGCACATATTGTTGGCCTATCTTTCTCTTCATGAAGTGTATAGTTTAGTGTGGTTGATCACATTGGATTTGGCCTGTAAAAAATGTAATTGAAATGACACTAACCGATTATTATTGACTGATGGTTACTATCCTTGGATATTATAGTAGGTCAGTTTGAAAGGAATTGCTTTAAAATCCTACGCTATCTCACGACCAATTCGTACGAGTGATTAAAAAGTGGCTAATTCGTACTAATTCATACGACCTCACTCGTACGAATTCGTACGATTTGTGTAAACCCACGTGATGGGTAGGTTTAGGGGCGGGGTCAGGGGTAGGTCATTCGTACGAATTCATACGAATTGGCCAATTCGTAAAATATGTACGATTTAGCAAAAACGTACTAATTCGTACGAGTGAGGTCGCACGAATTTTTACGAATTAGCTACCTCGTAAAATTTGTATGAACTGTCATGAGATCGGGTTGTTAAAATCAGTTTCTCTATGTCAAAAAAATGACATTTACCTATTCGTTTAGTCGTTCAGGAAACCTACTGATGTGTCGGTTGTGAAAATATGCAGTTTTGCTACTGAGCGTTTGAGTTCTTGTGAACAACAGCTTAATGTATTTGTGAGAGCACTTTAATGTGTTGGGAAAAATCAACGCTTCTTTCTGTGTGTTGAGACAGGAATTGGTTATGCATTAATATTTAAGAGAAGTGGGCGTCTTGAGGTCTGCCTCATGCAGATAAGTGCCGTGGAGGACTGGCCTTATCTTTCTTTAGAGCACTCTCACTTCTCCTGTCTGACACATAAAAGCTCCTCCAACCCAAACCTCCATCATTCATAATAGTACACCTTTACTGCTAAGACGACCCAATGGTGGCTGAGTTAAAAGATTTATGACAGAGACGTAAATGACTCGAGGAAGGTAATTGATAGAGAATGTGTTCTGCTCAACTTCAGAGCACCCGCTGTGCACGGAGGACTGTGATAGTACATTTAAACAAGGGCGATGAGAGGCCACTAAGTGGGTTCGTTACATGCCAAGAAATGCAAGAGATACTCATGCTGCATAACAGAAAATTGGAACAGCGTACGTCCTAGTCCTACACAGCATCTTGTATACATCATAGCAATGGTAAATTTGACTGGAGGAAACAATCACTGCAAAGAACTTTTCTTAAGTTTTGTAACCTCTTTCAAATAGATGATATTAAATCGGATATGACTTGAGAAATTGACTTGAGTTCATTGTTTAATAGCATAAAACATCCACCTCATAATAGGCATTTATTTAATCAAGCACCTCGTTTGGGGATCTGTGACATCACACGGGCAAAGATATTTGCACATGACGAATAGTTAGCCTATAGACTCAGAGCATCACAGTCCCGCCCACAGCGCGAGAAAGCTTTGGTGCCAGAAGTAAATTTCCCATTCATTTCTCCAATTGGCGTGAATCGGTGGGCGGGGCTAAACCGGCCGTGTTGATGTAGGCGTTGATCTTCTTCTGTGGGGGTGGGGTTTTATCCTCTTTGACGTCATAGTTCCCCACTTTTAAAACCGAGTTGTTTGCAGAGGCTGGTGTTAATAAAAGCTTTTATTGGATTAAAAAGGACGTTTTCAGTTCTGAAACTTACAGGATATTCTTATATTATGATGACCTCTTAGATGTCAAAAGCTTAAGGAAAATTTGAATTCTCAGTTCTTCATCCCTTTAAAAAGATGAAGTCATCACTATTGGATTTGACAGCAGTTACATCATTGCAAACCATAAGTAAAAAATAAGTAAGTATTTCACAATGTCTTGTGTGTAAATGATGGATAATGTTTACATGGATAATGTTTTCAGAACACTACACTAGCGTGGGGTTTTATACTTTTTCTTTGCAATGGCCTTAGTCAATTATAATTGTGGCTGTTTATTGGTTAATTCGTTTATTTTTTTTTATTGATTTCTGACAAAGGGTCGAACGAGGGTCGAAAAAAATATTTCCACACATGAATTAGATTTGCAACAAACTTTATTAACATCATAAGAAGAGAACTTCACGATTAAACAATGATTTAAAAAAAAATGTAAAATGTCATGTCATTACCATAAATACTTCATTATTATTATAATGAATATTATTATTGACCAGGAACTGCATTTTTTTTTTAATTAAAAAATCTTACAAAATTTGGCAACTTTTATATCTCGCAAATCAATACGTATATTCAAACTTTGCAAATTAGAAATGATAACAGAATTGTCATGTTTGGACTATCCCTTTAACGTAAAGTTAAAGCTTTAAGTGTTTTAATTGTTTTTGGATGTTTACACACACGCACACACTCCTGATGTTACTGATGCTTGGCAACCATAACAAAACTTGACATGCTAATACCTATGAGTGGGATGCTGGGAAATGAGGCCCATTTAGACACCACCATGTTAAAGGGGAGATTAAATGGTTGCCAAGATACAAAAACCTGTCTGACACCAAACATCTGAGAATGTAAGTGAAACAGCTTTATTTTGGCAATGGATTAATGCCAATAGTCACATACTCAGGATCTAATCAAGCCTTCCCTGATGTATGAATTCACTGGGTAATCTACTTTGCATTTAATTACATGGTTCCAATGAATTGGAATATATTCTCCCTCCACAGCTTGTTTCTTAGTCACTTGTTTCACTCTTGCCTCAATAATAGAATGAATGGAGGAGAAGCATGCATGTTGATATCTGCATGTTTGCGCACTGTTAAAATAAATCATTAAATCAAACGACAAGCTATTTCAGAGATTGAGTTTGCTTTTTCCAGTCCAGTATAATTTCTGATTTAGTTGTTCAATTAAACAGATCTCAGAGTGCTGCTTGTCTGAATATCAGCCCAGCTCTGGAGGTAATCATAATCCTGATCATTCAAACCAATAGCACAGTGTGATATTGCTTTTTTAGGCCTACAACAGTTTACTAAGGCGTTTTTATTGCTTAACTTATGTTTAGGCACAATACTGACAGTTACTTCATCTAATAAATGACAAATGACACACCAAGAATGATAACTATAAACATATCTGATAGTGTCCACAGCAACAGACGATAACGTAAACTCTTGTTTGCATTATAAGCGCGCTGCAGTTATATTGACTGCTTTAAATTTTCAAGCAATGTTGACTGCTAAAAATTTTGCTGCTAATTTTGACGCCTTTGCCAATGTGTCTACATCCAACGCACATGGCACCCTTTAGCGTCAATATGAAACGCAGATATATGGGCCAGAAGGCGCCTCCTAGTGGGGTCTAACCCTAACCCTACCCCAGAATTAAACTTGACACCTTGGGATGAGAATGCGTTGGTTCAAGAGAACATAATCATCACTTCCTGGGCCTGGCATGAAATATCTGTAATAAAAATGGATGTTGTTGCAACCAGGGAAGCCACTGTCGCTCTTTTATCCTTCATCATAAATGACTTGCACCCAATCGCACAGACGAAACGCAAAATGTGATCTTTTATCTTATCAGATAAAAAATTCAATTGAGCGCAAAGTGCACTTTTTTAAAATTTATGCCAACTTGCATGCAACATTTCATGCAATATCCCAAAATTAGCATAAAAATAGGTGGATGAAAACTTGTTTTTGTAGTTCGAAAAAAATCGGTCTGAATTTGTGATTTTGATTATATTGTTCTGTATAGTTATTGTAAGACTTAAATGTAGCAAATTATATTAAAAAGATTAATCCTGATGTTATATTTGAATATTTCGCTGTTATTCATCAGTATATTGTGTTAGAGTGGATGTGGTTGTAAGGACTTTTATTTTGACGGGGGTACAGAGAAAGGAGAGAAGCAAGCCCCGAAAACACCCACAATCAAGGCTTGGACTTCCATATTGTTATGGAATTATTATGATTAATAACTTTATAGTGATCGTCCTTGTTGTGACCACCATGTCTACGCTAGACACATTCTCGTGAATCTTCCAAATTTATTTGTACAGTTGTAGGAAGTAGCGCAAGTGTGTCACCTACGTCAAAAATAAAACGAATGAATACTGTTGCAACCCATGATTGTTATATTTCCAATTCCCTTAGCAAACAAGGTCTAATACCAAGCTATTATGGCAGTGTTTATCCTGTCCAAATGCTGAATCATACATTTCTCAAGTTATACAAAATCTCTGTCAATTTAAAGATTTTATTTGTTGCTGGTTCTGCAGGTAATGCATGAATAATCACTGCTCCTGTTTACTTTCCCATGGGCAACATGAATGATTCATTCACAGGGCCTTACTGGTACTCAGCGGTGATTGCCTCGGACGCATTTTAAGTTCATCAATATTTGGTAAATGGTAAATGGTAAATGGACTGCATTTATATAGCGCTTTCATAGACCCAATGGCCACCAAAGCCGCTTTACAATTTGCCTCACATTCACCCATTCACACACACATTCATACACCGACGGCGAGCACTGAATACAGAAAGCTCAGGGTCAGAACTATCAGAGCGGAACGTTAATTTCACATCCAGCCTCCTTCATGTGCCCAATCATGTCAAGAGAAACTCATGTGGGGGAGACCATAAAGTTTCATATCTAATATCAAGTCTAATATCAACTAGCAAAACACTCTGGTCCAGAGAAACAGAATGATGCCAGGGGGTATTAAAAAGCCATTTAGCTTTGTTGAAAGAACAGATTGTTTCATATTATTGTCTGGAGTGATACTGAAGCTATCTTTTAAGATGGTTTTCAGAATCTGTGTAAACATGTTCCCAGTTTTGGAAAATGACACAAAGCTATTTCTTCAGAGACTGAAATTAAAAGATTTCAATATTTTTCTTTTTGATCACATTAAAACTAATTTGAAAACATTTTACCAGGTCATTTCTTCTACCTTTTAAATAACTTTTAGATTTATACATTTTTTTATTTTTATTTTTTTTATTGTGTGCCATTTCCAATCATGCTGTAATTTTATCAAGTTATTAAATAAAAAATTGTGAAAATATTGTTGATGTGTATTTATTCAGGATACATAAAATGTTACCTATGCAATTTGATTGGAATCCAAGATGGCCGCCGATGACAGAGCCGCATGGCATGCTATCAAACAAAGGATTAAACCTGAGATTTACACCACTATTGATGGCAAAATTATAGTGGAAGATGAACTGTTAAGCTTCCTTTATGTCAAACTGAAGACTGTACCTCAGGATGACATTATCCTGATGGCTGTAAATCATTTTGAATCAGAGTGGATTGAAAACTTGGATTGTCAACAATGTTAAGAGTTGTCTAAAACTACTGAATGAGGTTGGTGAGAATGTTCCTCGCTTTGTGTCCTACTCCTATCACTTGGATGATCTACCATCAGTGACTTTTAATAGCCTCGATGTCTCTTGCCTGGTTAGTAAGACTGAACGGCTAAATGTAGAGTTGGTCTCCATGAAAAATACTGTGTAAGCAGTTGACTGAATGTGAGAACCTTCGTGGACTAACTACAGACATTAGCAAACGACTGAGTGATTGAGCAACCCAGTGCCAGCTAGGGGAATGCTGCCACAATCATGGACAGTGAGGAGGCCCAGCTCCATGGACCAAGTCACCAGGACCCTCGGCCCTCTTGAACGTCATTGAGGAGACAGCTGACTGGAGGATTGAGGTGCCGATGTCCCCTGCATGGAGTCGTGTGTTAACAACTAAGCTGGTAAGTGTCTTTGTGACAAAGCTTGATCCTGACTTCGATTCTGAGACGCTGGAGTTATTTAAAAGAACAGCTTTCCAGAGATGTGTCTTGTCAAAAGATTGGCATTGAGTATACTCGCTACAGTTCTTTCAAAGTTACAGCTGAATGCAAGGAAGTAGCAGAGATGTATTTGCCGCAGTGTGGCCTAAAGGGACTATGTAAGGTGCTTCTATGAGAATCGCAAGCTTAGGGCTCTGGTATTTGCAGGTATTAAAGCACCACTTGACTCAGAGATGAGTGCGCCTGAACCAAAGGGTGTCCCATGCATGTTAAACAATGATAAACTGCTATGAGAGTTGTATCCTATACTGTAACTGCCGTGGTTTGCATATTGGGCAGGGTGCTGGAGCTAGAGCCCAAAGCATGCTATTGACAAGCTCTTTGAGAATGCTGATGTGGTGTGTTTGCAAGAGATGTTTTTAGCTATTCAAGATCTGGATAAACTCAACAATGTGAACAATGACTTTCATGGGGCAGGGGAATCCACAACAGACTTAAACACCAGAATTTTGTGTAGTAGGATCCCAGCAGGTGTGACTATATTCTTGCACAAGAAATTTGACCCTTTGGTCACTGTGATCAGGTTAGATGTGGACTGGTGCATAGGAATCAAGTTGGTGCATAATAAGAACGTTTTTTATATACTCCATATGAATGTCACAAAAATGAAAATGAGTATTTGAATAAGCTTACTTTTATAGGGACTTACATAAGGGAAAGTGAATGTACATCCATAATTGGCTTGGTAGATCTGAATGCTGATATATCAGATATGAATTCACTTTTTGGTCAACATTTGACACAGTTCTGCGAAGATAACAAGGTTATTCTGTCCACTAAGGAATTAATCCCAGCAGATAGCTATACACATCATGTCTTGGTTAGACCATTGTATATATACTGCTGATGCACATGATTGTATAAGGAGGCTGAGATCCTATATGGTTTGGCCACAATACACTATCTAGGTGCTGGAAGGGATTTTTTGGATAGGTTTGGAGAACACATTGCTTCAACAGATAATCAGTTTGGTTTTGGAACTGATCTGTGTATTTATGCACTTAAAGAAATTGTCCATAGGATCAGATCTCGCAATAGCACAGTCTTCATGTGTTTCCTGGATGTGTCAAAGGCTTTTGATTGTATCAATCATGGGAAACTGTTTGGTAAACTACTCGAGCGTGGTGTCCCCTCTTACCTCTTACTATACAGCCCACCTGTGTGTAATTTTAGTGAGTCAAAAATGAAAAAACTTCACGTGGCTTATAATGATGCGCTGAGGATTGTGCTTAAAATTCCTAGGGGGAGTAGTGCCAGTGAAATGTTTGTGGCTAACAATGTGCTTTCTAAGAGTGACACAAGGTATACATCTTGCTTTTGGAAACATTGGACTCGAAGCCTGTTTTATAAATGATGCCTCTTCCACATCTTTTTTAACCGTTTGTATTGTTATTTATTTAAATATCTGTACTGTGTTGTCTCTATGGACCTTTGATTAGCTTTAGCAAGACCAATTTATTGGCCTTTTGCCCAATTTTATTTTAAAGAAATGTTATTTCCACAACCAATATATTCACCACAAACACAATACATAATATCAGATAAATGTATGTCCGCTGTTGGCAAAATTAGTCCGCAGGACCAAAAGTGGCTCAAGTAAACACCAATAAATAAATATTTGATAACAAAACTATGAATACAAGCAAAATACATTTATTAGGTCAATTAATGAACAATACAAATACTGTAGGCTACTGTCCAATTTAGGACTAAACATATTTGGACACAAATTACTAGTCATGTTCATAGTTAATGTAATGATTATGGGTATCATTTAAATTTTAGTGATTTAGATTACAATTCTGATTCTGCTTATCGATTCCCAGATTCGATTCAAATATGTAAAAAAGTCAAACATGGATATCAAACTGACTTTTTGCAAAGTTGCAGCTAAATACCATTAACAAAAATCAGCAGCCTAAAGAACAACTAATTAATGATAGACTGACTAATATAAAGCACTTTGGCCAACTCGTGTTGTTCAATCTCTCTTAGTTGAAGGGGAGCGTGACGCGCCTCTCAGTTTGATGCCAACTTGGAGACAGAGATGAGAGTAATTCACTCAAAGCTCTGTAGCTGTTGTTTGAAGCCTCCTGTCCACCCAATGGGTGAAGGACCTTCAGTCGACATAGGCGAAGGGAATTGTGGGATACAGTGCTTTGGACACTGTTGGACATCAGTGAACACCTGCTGCGTGCTGTGGTTCAGTTGAAAGGTATTGTGGGACATAAGAGGGTAATTTAGATGAGCAAGATTCGGCACAAGCATTGCAACAGGTCATAATTTATAGATGTATATAAATAACAAATAACTAACCACAGAAATTCTCATGTTCCATAAGCTTGGTTGATTCGGGGTATTTCTTTACAACACTGAGAAAAATGAAAAAGATTTATTTATGTCACAGCTTCATGGCAATACCTTTGCTTGCGATAAGCCTTTTTTGTTGATGTTTTCAGATCATCTGAACAGCTTTTATCTTGACCTCAATGGTGCCAATCCATTTTTGACCAACTTTCCATAGTTCACTCAAATAAAAAGATTCCGTCATTATTTACTTTCAAGATCTTAAAAGGGATACTCCACTTTTTTTGGAAATAGGCTCATTTTACCACTCCAGTTGAGTTTAACCGTTTTCGAATCCATTCAGATGATTTTTTTTTATATTTATAAGAATATCAGTAAACAGACAGTTTCTGGTCTCATTGACTTCCATAGTATATTTCTTTTCCTACTATGGAAGTCAATGAGACCAGAAACTGTCTGGTTACTGATATTCTTATAAATATCAGAAAATCAGCTGAATGGATTTGAAAACGGTAAAACTCAATTGTTTAACTCTGGGGGAGTGGTAAAATGAGCCTATTTCCAAAAAAAGTGGAGTATCCCTTTAAGGGAAAGTTCTAGTAACGTTCTGGGAACCAAAAACTAACGTTCCCAGAACATTCCCCGAACCTAAATTTGCTTGCTGGGTTTACCCCTAGAATAAAAAAAGAGTCTTTGTTAAAGCGTTATAAGAATAGTGGATTTTTTTTTCTCTTTTTCGCACCTGACACAAGTTTACCTGGGTTGTCTCCAAATCAATGTCCCTGAACATCTCCTGATCTACATTCAATAATATTTTAGTGCGTTTCCTAATCAACATCATAGGGGTCTTGACCCCTATGAACACTAAAATAAGATCTCTAGTGCTCCATTAACTTACTCCGCAGCAGTAACTAGACAGACTTCAGCAAATGTATATGTATATAATATATATATATATATATTTTGCTGAAGTCTGTATTAATATATTCTATATATTCTGCTTAACTTTTTCTTTTGTGTTCCACAATAATCCTACCGTTTGGGAATGACATGATGGTGAGTAAATAACTTTTAAAAGACGTTTAATTTCGGGGTGAACTTACTCCACTTCAATACTACTCGTTTCAATATGAGTATTTCTTCATGCAGACTTCACACTGCGATTTTACTGTGACATTAATAAGCAGTCTGCTTTTGCACCATGACATTTAACACATTTAACATCCGTTCAGTGCAACTGAAATTAATTTTAAGGCTGAGGGCCAATTCAAGTTAATGTAAAAAAAAAAAAAAAACATTTGTTGAAATACAAAATAATGTTTACCGTCTTCAGTTGGTGCTGTTCAATCCAAGTCTTTTTGTTCATTCTCCCAATGCATATTCACCAGAACTGCTCTGTGAAAGGCATTGACATGTAAAAGCTATCTCTGGGCTTCTTATAATTACAGCCTGGCAGCACACAGAGCCTCCACAAAGGTCTAATAATCAGAAGGAGATGATCAGGCCATGGTCTATGCCTCTGAAAAGCAGCACTGCTGAATTATAAAGCAGCATAGCTTCTCCTGCAGGAGGCCATGCATGCCACTCTCCTTCCAGTTAACATGTGAATCTCTCGCTGTTACAGATATGTAAGGGGTTTTTCTTTTAACGCTGCTTCTAATCGTTCTAATCTTTCAACATTCTATATTTCTTCATTGCGAAAAGGGCAAATGGCCTTCCATCGTACTCTTGTTCACATCGGAAAAGACTACCAGAATGACGGTTGATGGTTTCAGCGATGGGTGGAAGGAGGTTGTGCAAAACCACTTTACACCCTTCAATCGACCACAAGAAAGTGTAGCTAACGTTAAAAATGTGCAATCACTTCCTAAATGCCTTATAGGGACAGATGGCTTGTGCACTTTGCAAGGAACACAAGCGAATCATAATGACATATCAAACAAAAAGTTGAAGCAATGGTGTAGCAAGTTTTTCGCGTTCCTTTGAGAGGTTTTATAAGACCCTGTAATTTGACCCATGCAAGGTTTTGTGTTGGTGTAGAAGTTAATCTAAGGTTTTGCATTCTCCCTGACATGATAATGGAACAAAACCTTTTACAGTACATCATTAAAACAAAGCAGCGAGTCCCTCCTGCAGTCTTTGTAAATGGCTTTGAAAGCATCTGCCAAATGCATGAATGCAAATATAAACACTGCATACAGGTTTAGTTGACATTTTGAGCCGTATGTAAGATTGTGGCCAAAACTGGTACTGCAATCACTTTCAAATTACTGTAGAGCGTTGTATCCCCTCCCCCTTACCGAGGTTGCCAGATAGGCGGCAGGATCCAACATTTTTTTTTATCCGATACATTTTTATAGAGCAGAGCTGGCAACCCTTGTAAAAAAAAAAATGTTTTTAAGTACATCAACTTGGATGTTTGTCATTTCAACTTGAATTACGTGATTAAACAGACTTAAAAAATTATTCGAATCTTGTATAGCATAAAACAGATGTATTTAAAAACTATATGTTGCGACAACTTATTGATACTTTTTATACTTTACAAAACAGCAATATTTCTTCTTTTGATCAAATATATATATTGATTTCTATTGGATTTAGCTATCAGAGGGAATTGTTTGGGAATATATTCATAAGGGTAATCCAACATTCTCACATTTGATCCTATCGTTTCTATATAGTTACTTTTTTTTTAGTCACAGTTTATTTATATGCTTGTTAGCACATCACATCCCTGTAGTCGTATGGGGAGAACAACCATCAAGGCTGCCAATGAGATGACTGATCTGTGGGATTTGAAGCAAACACAATAGGTGTTATGTGCAGGGAATCTAATCTTGTTGCTCAAGCCAGGATTTTCTTTTCTCTGGCTTTACAGAAGGCTGGGCGTTAACTAATTTTTACACCAAAGAAATGCACAGCTTCCTTACCAAAGCAGCCTGTGCTCTTGCATATAATGGTCAATTTTTGGAAATTGCAGCTAAGCCTCTCACAATGTGGTGTAAGACTGATTAGAATTAATCTTTCTTTCTCTCTCTCTTTTTTTCAAAAATGCTTATTAGGTATTTTCTGATGGACCCTGGATCTAAAATAAGCTACTTAGGCCTCTTGCCTCACTGTGTCACATTCAATACATCCAACATGTCCAATTTACCCTTGATAAACAGCACGCAATTTGAATAAAACAGCAATATTTACAGTTATTACTGCCTGCAAAAGGAACAAATTGTGTTTTATATCTTTATGCTACGATCTGTTTCAGCTTTAGTGGTCCTTGTCCACCCCTTTAAATATGAAAAAACATTGTCTCTTTTTTATCTGTTTGGCAGTACAAGTTAGGACCACATACTGTTTTCTTGCTTATAAAACTGTATCGTTTCACCCTTTTAAAGCAACATATAACCCTGAGATTAACATCAGTTTTTATCAAAAAAGTGCTTTTAAAACCTTGTGCATGGTTACACACAAAGCAATTAAGTTACATCAACAATTTCATTAAAAATAGTGCTGCATATGTGCCCCCTCGGTCCCATTAGAATCACAGAGACTCCTTCATCAACAACAAACCTGAAATGTGTATTTTAACTCATATTAATATTTTTAAACTTGCTTTTATTATCATTCACTTTTAATCTAAAACCAGTCGATATAACAAGTAGCTTCTCTTTTCAGTTTTACCATCCCAATGGTGTAGAAATGACAGGATTTCCAGAGCAGTATATTAACAGATGTGATGGCTGATGAATGAGTGTTGCTCCTCTGAACGTTTCATTTCCATCAGGACGGGTAATGATATAACCCAGCTCTGACAAACCCGTGATCTCTTGAGGGAGAAACAAGCGTACTGCAGCTTGCGTTCTGAGAACCATAGTAAGATTATTAAAAGATTAGCTCTCTCACAGATTTATTGCAACATTCCCCATGTTATTTGTCACTTCCAGTATACAAAAAGCCTTTTGAAATGTTAAGGAAGCTGGTTCAAACCTGAATCGTATTCTGTATGGAGCAGAGAGGGATAAAATATCCTGAGGAAACACAACAAGGAGATAAAAAAATATCGTGAGCTTGCCTCTCTAAAACTTGATGCCATTTTGTTGGAGTTTGCCAGACAATTGATTGAAAATTGATATACTTAAAGCATTCTGATTGGTTTATGGTGTTCTTCGGGGTCATAGGGCTCCGTTAAAGGGATACGCCACTTTTTTTGGAAATAGGCTCATTTTGCCAATCCCCCAAAGTTAAATAGTTAGGTTTTACCGTTTTCTAATGTATTGAGCCGATTTTCTGATATTTAGAAGAATATCAGTAGAGAGAATATCCTAGAGAGTTTCTGGTCTCATTGACTTCCATAGTATATTTTTTTCCTACTATGGAAGTCAATGAGACCAGAAACTGTCTGGTTACTGATATTCTTCTAAATATCAGAAACTCGACTGAATGGATTTGAAAACGGTAAAACTCAACTGTTTAACTCTGGGGGAGTTGTAAAATGAGCCTTTTCCCCCCCAAAAAAAAAAAAAAAAGTGGCGTATCCCTTTAAAAGTATTAAGATGCATTTTGGCATGAGGTGTAAAAACGCCCGAAATGTTTTGAGCTTCTACACTTTCAGTCGAAAAACGGTAAAACTCAACTGTTTAACTCTGGGGGAGTTGTAAAATGAGCCTATTTCCAAAAAAAGTGGAGTATCCCTTTATTACAGGTAGATCACTAAAATAACAGACAATTCTGCGCGTAATGTCACGTTCGCTTGCTAAACCGCAAGTTTTGTTCAGATCTATAACCCTATGAGCTGTAATATCGGTGATCTTAGTCTAGCAACCACTACTAATTAAAACTGACAGAAAGATACATAGACTTCCATTAGATCCCAATTTACAAGTTAAAGCATCTCTATTTTGTGTTGCTGAATGGCAAACTGATTTGGGCTTGGATGTACATGAAACAGACCGTGAAACAGATGCTTGCACTTGGCATGGAGAACTACAAAACATCTGTTCAACAGGCTTGACAACATCTTTTCCCACTTTTGCTGAAATACTGGCCTCTGGTGGTTTACTGTTGCCATGTACACTATGAAGAGCAGGATTTTTGCACAAATTGTCTCACATTTAAAAATATGTGTATCTGAAACCTGTTTGGATTAGTCTATGAATTTGAGGGATTTTTTCGTCCTTTATCCAATTTAATTCTGTTTGTTAAAGAAAAAGAAATATTGTTTTATTGCAGTACCTAACCTCTCCACATGGGTGTGACATAACACTGATAATTAAATATGAATGGGAAAAATGAATTATAGAACTCTAATGTACATTGTTAAATCTTCCCCTTTACTTTTGCTTTGTTATATTAAATGTGTGCATAAACCATGGCCGAGAGTGATGTTATTGTTAAGTAAAACTAAAATAATTTTGGAAAATTGAATAAGCTCAAATAAAATATGAATATTATGGAAAACTTTAAAAATGAAATGTTGGGAAAAAAAATTAAAAAAATAAAACTAAAAAATAAAAATGACAAAAGCCCAGAGTGACTAAAATTATAGAATATATTATAGAATATATAAATTTAATAAGAACTATATCATACAAATAATACTAAAATAACACTTGCAAATAAATTACGGTAACCATGCTTTTACATTTCCCCTGACTGATATTGTGGACATTATATTAAAGAAGAATTAAGGCTTTCGATAATCAACCACTTCCCTTTAACTCTTGTTGGTTTAGCTAAAATTAGGTTAATGTTTTTAAGTTGTTGTGGATGGAAAAATCTCCAAAATGATGCAACAAGAAACACATAGTTTGAATTGGTTGGACTATATGATCATAATGAATCTATGCTTTTTATTTACGTGTTGTGGGAATGTAGATTCAGCAATGAGACTGACATTAATAACACCAAATGTGGTTTATTATTTGTGTTTAATTGGTACAATCAGATTAAATGATCAACAAACAGTTACAGTGAATCATAATGCCTCATGGAGTGCTGTAGTAAATCTTGAAATCAAGTCTCTAGAGACTTCCGTTCATGGCTGACGGCATTACCATCACTTGAAGCAGATTAATAGTCGGTGCAGTTGACAAGTTGTGACGCAAGTTGCTTACAGAGCCACTTTACAACCCTTTATCTATCACCATGTCTAAAGCCTGACTGCATATCACAACTAAGCTGCTAACAGGCCCTTAAATATAACCTTATCCCATCACATCATCTTTTGATTTAGAGACAACTTCATACACTCACAATGACTCACAATGTCACTCAGAGAGCCATGTGTCAAGATAATATGAGTAGTGCAAGTACAGTGGCACTTTTTTATCAGAGCGTCACCCAAGGCTGGCCCCGACATGTTTGGCAATTGCATCCATGGCGTGCAACGCTTCTTGGCAGCCGCCCAATGACGGAGACGCTCCAGCTACTCTGTTGATACCCAATCAGCCGCTTACGCAAGCCTTTGTGACGTCATAAAAGAGGGGTGGAGTTACCTGACTCTCAGGTCAAAATGCACTTTGAGTTTTCTCTTTCAGTCTGTCCTCAATTTAGCACAAGAGGACATTTTATTGCTGCCGGGTGCTAAGTTCCCGTAAAGAAGTACATTTTAGCATAGGTAATGTAATGTATAACATTACATTACATAACATAACACACATTATATATATATATATATATATATATATATATATATACACATATAATGTATGTGTAATGTGTATATATAATGGATTTGATATAGAATGGTTTTTTTTTACCCACTTGAGCAGGACTTAAGTAGATCTTTACATGTCATTTAATTACTCTTTATACTGCCATATGCATTTATAGTCAACAGTACTATGGAAGTCAATGGGTGCCATCAACTGTCTGGTTACCAACATTCTTTAACATATCTTCTTTTGTGTTTCAGAACAAATAAATTACAGGTTTAGAACAACTTGAGGGTGCGTGATTAAAGAACTATCCCTCTAATATAATTTCTATTGAAACTTGTATGTCATTTATTTAAATAATTTTTAAAATACTCATTTGTAATAATGAAGTTGCTATCTAGTAGGCTACATTTAAAATGTGTAAGCTTTAAATGTTATATTGAATCACACACAACAATTGAAATCACAATCATGGCCTTGACGTGTTAGTCAACAGAAAAGTAAGCGAACTTCCTTAAAACATGACAAAATATTTTTTGAAGTGTACTTAAGTGTGTTAAGAAAGTGCTCTCTCTGTCAGTACACTTAAAGGGAAAGTTCACCCAGAAATTAAAATTATGTCATCATGTGTTTCAATCCTGTATAAATTTCTTTCTCCCGCTTAACACAAAAGAAGACATAACATTTTTTTCCTGTGGAATTCAATAGGGCCCATCAACTGTTTGTTTACCGGTATTATTTCAAAATATCTTAATTTTTGTTAAGCAGAAGAGAGAATTCATACAGGTTTGGAACAACTTGAGGGTGAGGAAATTATGACAGAATTTTCATTCTTGGTGAACTATTCCTTAAAGGGATACTCCACTTTTTTTGGAAATAGAATGGAAAATGGAAATTTTAGAAATAGGCATCTCCCCCAGAGTTAAACAGTTGAGTTTTACCGTTTTTCGAATCCATTCAGCCGATTTTCTGATATTTAGAAGAATATCAGTAACCAGACAGTTTCTGGTCTCATTGACTTCCATAGAAGGAAAAAAATATACTATGGAAGTCAATGAGGCCTTTTATTTTTATTAATATATTGCACTCTAAAAAATGGTGGGTTGTTTCAACCCAAATTTGGGTCAAATTTGGACAAATCCAAATGTTGGGTTAAAAATTTCATTTAAAATTTTAACCCAACTTCAACTTTTACTTTCAACTGTTATTTTTTTTTTATTCCATATTTAACCCAACATTTGGGTTTGTCCATACTTGACCCAAATTTGGGTTGAAACAACCCAGCATTTTTTAGAGTGTATCTATCTGCAAGTACAGTTCTTAAGTATACTTTTAAAATTTGAAGCACACTAGCGCACATACAATACAATTAAGCACACTCCTTTTTCACAAGGGCAATCTTGAGACTTAAAGAACATTTTTAGAGACATGAAGATCTGAATATTGAAAAAGAAATAGGGAATAAAATGAAGCGTTGCAATTTTGCTTCATACAAAAGTTAGGCATTTAGAAATAGTTTTTTTTGCACCACAAATGTAAATAAGAGAGTAATCTTTATTCAATTTTGTTCACACACTTAACATGTACATATTTACACGTGCTCATTTCTACAATGAATTTTAAACCCTCATGGTCAAGCCTTGGGGTTTGTGTCACAAATACATAATTCACAGTGCAATATGAACTCTGTGGACTCGTGTCAGCTTTCCCCATGTGCTGCATGCATGAGACAGACATCTTGCATACCCTCCAGCCTTTGCTTGTAAAGAGCCTTTCACAAACCATAAACGTTGCATGTCTCCATTATGCTTGGATTCAGAGGTAACATACAACCCCCAGCACGAGGGTAGTAGAAAACAGACCTTTAGAAGACACTCTACCCTTACAGTAATGCTATTGTAGAGCTGTTCTCTTTACTTTAAAGTGAGAGTGAAGATATGCATACAGTCATAGTGAGGTTCATAGCCCTATCCTCTTCATTACACCAACGCCCAGCTGTTGAGTCATCACATCTTACCCGCAGTGTGAACTGGCCTGCCATACTGAAGTCTCATGCT
The DNA here is from genome assembly GCA_038021265.1 of Cyprinella venusta. Lineage (NCBI taxonomy): Eukaryota > Metazoa > Chordata > Actinopteri > Cypriniformes > Leuciscidae > Cyprinella > Cyprinella venusta. Next base: position 6,543,631 of record CM075878.1, read on the forward strand.
TTTATGAGGATCCCTTGGATTCAAGTAAGGAAACTGTGACTAGAAGGGCTAGAGAGATCAGGGTACAGCAGGATGAATGAACACTTTGTATCTGTCTGTAACGGTTTGTCTCTGTCCTGAGGCTCATTCTGAACATTTATTGGCAATTCAAGGGTCAATAACTGACATTTAACGTTTGAACGGCCATTCTCCTCCTATGAAAGCAGACATGTACCTTTGCTGCTGTGGTATTCAACGGGTGAGTCAACCTGAATGCTTCGTTTTGACAGTATAAGAGTGAAGCCGTAGCTCTGGCCCCGTAGGCCAAGGTTAGTCACCATGCTGACATTCTCACTTCTCACATTCTCTCATTATCACATGACCCATAATGCCCAGTCTCACTCACGTCGTACGTCACAAGAATGGTTAACTAGCACCAAACGACTTCAAAATACACTGGCTGTTGTGCGCACTGTCCTTAAAGCTGACATAGATGATACAGTACTTTGAATGAGTGTATACTTCTGAATCTGTTACAAAATCTGTATAAGAAACCAAATCATAAACAAAAACCCACCGAGATAACAAACAGTTTTGGTCCATATTCAAGCTATATTGGGTTTCCTCAGGAGAAAAGATCCTCATCCTGCTCCATTTCTATCTGGGGCACTGTCTGTTCTCTGAGGTTCACTTCCTGTTCCGCGTTTCCTGTGTCCAGCGTTTTGCTGTGGAACCATGGGTGAATGAGGACCTCTGCGGTGGTCAGTCTCTCGCCGGGGTCCTTTCTGAGCAGACTGCGAAGTAGGCAGCGCGCCCTTAAAGACAGTCCATCGGGAAGGCAGTATGTGCCCCGTCGAATCTTAGAGAACAGGGTTGTGGGGTCCGAGTCGTGGAAAGGGTAGCGGCCCACCAAAATTGTGTACAGCATGACACCGAGGCTCCACGCGTCCGCCTGCTTGCCTGAGTAACACCCGCCGCCATTCAAAATCTCCGGACTCACGTACGCAGGGCAGCCGTGCGTGTCGAACATCGAGTCGTCCTCTCCACGCAGAATATGGCAGTCCTCCAGACCCTCTAATTTCAAATGGGTCCTAAAACAAATACATCAGGGTTAGTACAATCACATAAGAGTTTCTGTGTTGTGGCTGTGAAGGCTGGTTTTACAGATGTAGACTTTTTCACATTTTCTACACCGATTTTGGTGTCTAATTTCGCAGAAAAGGCTGTTTTGGTTTCACCCAACTTTTAAGTTGGTGTTAAAGTGGTTTGCGGAAGAACTGGTATCAACCTGTGGAAATTAATCACATTTTGCATGCTGGTCACACGTGTTATACTGTATAATAGAGGGGTTTTCAAATGGGAATTCAGGAACCTGCAAAGGGGTGCTATGGGGTCGTCAAATTTGAAAAATATAGTACCATTAATAAAATGTTTGGGCTGGGTAAGATTTTTTAATGATTTTGAAAAAGTCTCTTCATTGGATCAAAAATACAGTAATATTGTCATGGGTTGAGGTAGGGTTGAAGTGAGGACTCAAGGATGCTGAGGGATATGGGCTTTAAACAAAACACAAACAGAAACTACGCCGTGTATGGACACTACAAACTAGACTTGACAGGAAACACACAACCAGAGTCATCAGACAGACAGGGTTTTAACAACAGCATGCGACAACGATCTGGCACAGGCCAGCAAACACAATGGGAATAAATAGGACAGCAAACAAGGCAGGTAACGAGGGAGGACAGATGGGAGAGCTGAACCAATAATCAGATAACTAGATGGGCGGGGTCAGACAATAGACAAGAAAGCACTATAGATATCCATAATAAAGGCTAGATGTCTTACGTCGGAGTTTCTATCGTCATCACCGGCGGCCATCTTGTCACAGGCAAGCTGATGTAAGATGAGTGTTCGGCACGAACACAAATACTCCTATCTTGTTGAAATCTTGACGGATTTACGAACAGTTTGGTTTCTTACAAACGTTATTAACGTGGCTATTATTATGGAATATGGATGATTATTTATTTATACATTTATTATTCATAAATATGCAGTGTCATAACTACATCTCTGACGTTTATAACAAACCAAATCGTTTGAAAATCGGTCGAAAATTGAGCAAGTTATGGTTATTTAAAAAGTACATGCACCATTAAAACACATGTTACGAGTGAGCGAGCTGCCTGTGACAAGATGGCCGCCAGGTGCAGACGTCGAATCCTTTGGCCAGCAGCGTGGACGAGATATCTAGCCTTTATTGTGGATATCTATGCATGGCACAGGGAGGCATGCAACCCATGTGCTCACATCAAACATGAAATCACACACAAGCACATGACCAACAATAACCAATCGCTAGCCATGAGCTTAGACAGAACAAGACATGAATTATATTATTACAATTTAAAGCTACACTGTGTGATTTTTACCCCCATCTAGCGGTGAAAAGGTATATGACCATCCAGTGAATATTAGTTTCTGCTCCTCTCAATTCCGATTTCGTTTTAACTCCTACGGTGGCCAGTGTAGTCCAATATTAACATGGCTTCCAGTTCGAACTCGTCCATGAGTGTTAACTCAAACGAGAGAGAGTTACAGAAAGAGAGTTAGACAGTGTAGCTTTAACTCAAACATAAAAGCGAAAGACGAAGCTTGAATTAACGGGTATGTCCCTCTTTGGCTAATGTACTTTCAAGATGGAGGGTCAACATGGCGACCGACATTAGAACCCCTTACCCGTATGTATTTTCAATGGCATATTATACACTCACGAGAATACTTTATTACTTGAACGAAGTAAATAAACATTAATGAGCACATATATTTTTGAAAGAACTACGTTTTTAGCTAAGAATAAACTAAAAGAGTTACACAGTGTAGCTTTAAAACAACCGTTTTCAACTTCAGTATATTTTCAGTTAGTATATTGGCAAAGCTGAATTTTCAGCATCATCGTTCCAGTCTTCAGTGTCACATGATCCTTGAGAAATCATTCTAACATGCTGATTTTCTGCTCAAGAAACATTTCTCTTTATTATCAATGTTGAAAACAATTTTTTTTCAAGATTCTCTGATCAATAGTTCAAAAGTTCAAAAGAACAGCATTAACTTGAAATAAAATCTTTTGTAACATTATAAATGTCTTTACTGTGACATCTGATGAATTTAATGCATCGTGAACTTGTCTCACACTCTTAAGAACTGAAAGCATAATCAAATTAGACCAAATATCACACAATGGGTGGAGCATGTGTCTAATTCAGTGCATGACAGGAGATCCGGTTCTCAGGAAATCTACGTAGTTTTCTGCAGAGCTCAGATTCCATGTAAGCCTGACGACGATAGATTTAATATCTCTACTAAATTTGCTCTTCCATTTCTAAACAACACTGATGTATTGAAGACATTGCATGGAGCTGAAATAACTCTGTCACTTTTGTTGAGCTCACAGCCTGCAGTGCATGTAAATCAGGGAAAAGACAGCCGCTCTGAGTGTTCTGACCCTCAAACAGGCGCTACTACAACAAATAAAGGACAACCCGAGCCTCATCTAATGTTTCAACAAAAGCACGCATGAAACTTTCCACAATGCACGCACGTAAAATAAACACTGAAGCGCTCTGTAATGCATTCTTGTAAACTCTGGGCTAAGTTTAGCTCAATTTCCAATCGGAAACAAATCCCCTACTACTCTAGGAATATCCCTGTGGACATTAACAGAGGAGCTGATGACCCGTGAGTCTGTGGTATCCCTGTCAGTAAAACATGAGCTCCTCTGCATGCTATTGTGTTTCATCACTGGCTATCAGCCTCGGTTCCGAGGGGTTTGTGGATGACACAACTGCATTCTGCCAGAGAGGTGGAGAGAATGAGTCATAGTCTTGTGTGTGTGTGTGTGTGTGTGTGTGTGTGTGTGTGTGACAGAGGGACAAATGAGTGCACTGCGCTGTGCTGCAGGTCTACTGTGTTCCTCCTGCACCTGTGCTGTACACTTATGGCATCTGGCAGTGCCTTATTACCCACGGACAGTGCTGTTACGTCAGTGACGCACAAACCCAGCCAGCCTGTGCGTGCTTGCTTGTGTGAGTGTGTTTCACAATCTAACTACAGACGCATTCCAGGTCAGTGAGCGTCTTTGTGTGTGCCATCACACACTGTATCTCTGCGTTATCGCAGTTTTAACTTTTTTTGTTGCTTATCATCACTCATCATTACCGCATTTCGCAAAAGCTATTTCAGCTATGGAAATTGCATCCGTCCTGCGGAAAGATAGTGCTAGAACAGCAGGTTTGCATAACTTGTCACTACGCTGATTGGTGCCAAACAAAGTGAAATAAAGATCTCAGCAAATGTCAGCATGCCCCGGTGACGTCTGCGCTAGACACGTCTGCCGGGACAGGCCGCCAGTCTGCCAGTGTCGCAATGGCCACAGCCGGCGCTCCTCACCTACGAGTGGTGCCGTATTCAGGAGTGTGTGGGTATGATCCTGAATGGTGAGTTTCCCCTCTGTATGCATTGCTATGACTCATCTCGCTGCACCCGTTGGCTGCTATGAGAGAAGGGTGACTACGTCCTCTTACACTTGCTTGTCTATTTCCATTCACTCAAATGAAAACCGATGCCCAAAGGTCAGGTGTAAAATGTTGCCCCAGAAATATCGAATTTACTGTATGTACTGAGGGATGTGAAAAACGACATATTTGATAAATCAGCAAGTCGGTAGGTTGCTTGAAAGACTAGTCGACTAACTGGTTCTAAGGAATCCCTCGATTAATTTATATACAATAATATTTTATACATTTTTTTATTTTATTTTTTTACAAATAATATTTTATATAAAAGGTAATAGCAAATAGCAAAAGTAATATAGACAGAAATATAGGTAGGTAGGTAGCCAGCCCCAGTATGTTTCCATCAATGATTTTTATTTATTTATTTATTTATTTATTTATTTTTTAAATTTAAATTAATTAATTTTTTTTTTTATTTTTTTTTTTTATTTTTGCTTTTTATATACACTCTAAAAAATGCTGGGTTGTTTTAACCCAATTTTGGGTCAAATATGGACAAACCCGAAATGTTGGGTTAAAAATGTAATGTAAAAATTTAACCCAACGGCTGGGTTAGTCCATATTTGACCCAAAGTTGGGTTAAAACAACCCAGCATTTTTTCACTTGCATAATTCAGAGGACTCTCGGTTTCTACAGAAAAATCTCTGACACAGGTCCAGAGGTCTGATTACCAGTCATTCCTCTTACGGAAGTGAGTGTTATTAGGTTTGTCCCATTGAGTCTTTAGGGAAGCAGCACCGATCACCTGCGATGTGTCACATAGCTGTGAGGAAGCGAAAACTGAATGAAAGTAGAACTGACACTTTTCAGCATTGATACATACATGAGGTACAGTACTGCACCTGGCTTGCCCCCCAAAAAACTGCTTTCACACTCACAAACTGTAACTCTCACCTTTTCTCATCTGAGAACACAAACTTGCGAAGCTTGAGGTCCCCCAAAACGATGCCAACCTGGTGGCAGTGGTTCACTGCAGACACCACCTGGTAGAAAAGCTTGGAAGCCTGGTCTTCAGGAAGCCTCTTGCTGCTCTTTACAAAGGTGTGCATGTCACCGAAATCCTTCTCTTGGAAAACATAGGCTTTGCACTCCCCAAGAACTATGTCTTTGATCTGTGCAATGTTCTTAAGATTTGACAGCATGCTGTAGGCTCTTATTTTCTCCTGATATTGGCCCATATCAAACACCTGCAAATTGCAAAAAGAAAAAAGTGTTCAGTAGTGTCATAACATTTACAGTAGTGACCTGATAGTCACTTGAGGTTGAATGGAGACTGTGATACTGTAAGGATCAAACTTGTCTTGTGAAGTTTGCAATTTGAGATCATGTCAGACCATATATCTGACTCAGATCCTGGTGCATTTGCAAATAGCCTGATAAAGATCAACATATCATAAATCTGATAGCATCCCCAGTAACCTGCACAGAGATTCTGATAGCGTACAATTATTTATAGGCTATGCTTGATCATTTTTAATGTGTATTGTGAGATTTTTTTTTTGATCATACAGTACATGCATGCAATTATTTTTTTAAACAAGTCGTGCATCTTTTCTGTTTTGCTGATAATAATACTAGGGTAAAATATCGACAAACCCAGCCATTGGGTTACATTTTTAAATTACATTTTTTTAACCCAGTGGCTGGGTTTGTCCATATTTTACCCAAAATTGGGTTAAAACAACCCAACATTTTTTAGAGTGTACGATAACAGGTCACTTTATATTTACATTTTTGGTTATGTATACGTTTAAATCAAATGTGCTACCTGACAACCGTGGATCATACTTATATAGGTCATGTACATTATGGCATGCAGTGGTTTACCTTGCAGAGCAGTTCCTCTCCTGTGTCCATGTCTAAAGCGCTGTGCACCCCCGGTCGGTCGGTCAGGGGCACCAGCAGGAACTGGCCGATGCGAGCGGGACCCTGATGGGCTGAGGTGACGCTCAGAGGAGCTCCGCTCACCGGAGATCCCGGAGAGGAACCCAGGAGTCCAGCATCAGCTGAAGACTCGCTGAGCCGCGGACATCTGCTCACGGGCTCGTCTGTGTCAAAGCGCTTGTGTCCGTGTCTCCCCGGTACCGGATTGTGAATCCACTGCACACTCATTCTTATAAACTACAGTTGAAACTGATATAAGCTACCGGAGTGTTCTGACGGATTTCACGAAAGCATATTCCAGAAAAGATGTGCAATGCACTGCAAAGGGAGAAACAAGAAATCCTATTTACTCGTCAATTCATGTGAAATGCGAAAAAAGGTGTTTGTGGAATAGGTTTGCAGTTTCTCTTATCCATTGTTTTTTTGCATTAGTCCGCTGAAGCTTTTTTTGGACAACATTGAAGCCTAAAAATAGTATGAAGCAGCTGTGTGGTGTGAAATATTCCCGGTGTAGATCTGAGCCCGAGAGAAGGGCTGTCTGACTCAACTACTGATGCTGTTTTCTGAGCTCTACTTTCAGCTGATGTCCGATTCGAAAGAATCGGTTCATTTGAATGATTCACTTGAATCGACTCGCAATCACTACACTGAATGTGAGAATATCGGCAGTGAAACTTTGATGTTGAATCCACGATTTATACACCCGAATCGAAAGCAAAGCGATAAAATCGCCAATTAGCCGAACTATAACGTGTTTCAGAATCAGTAGCGGACACATCTGAGTGATGTCTCAAAAGGTGCCTTTATTCATGAATTCATCCGAACGAAACGATTCTTTAAAATGAATCGGACTTTTTATACTGGAACTCCGCCCGGTTTAGACTCTCTCTAGTGACACATTCATTGCAGTCTCGACGATTGAGCAATACCCACATGCCATTCACCTTCCAGATGAATAGTAAAGCGCTAGTTTAATCAACTTTCCTTTCCCTCACCAGCCAAATCTGCATGCAAAGCGTTTTAAATAACACTTATGCAAAACCGCCTTTGTGTTCTTTTCAAATGTTTACAATTTAGCCCTCTCCAAATGTTTGGCAATTGTGAAATCCAAGGAAGTTGCATTCATATTTTTCATTCTTCATCAAAACACATGGTCAGGCAATGATTAACTTATTTCGACATTCAGAGGCCAGAGGGTTATGTTGTGCTCATTAGTGCACTGCACTATTTCATGTGCTTATTTTCTTACCAGTATGTTTAAGATGTATCATCTTTCTGCAAATATGCTATGTCAACCATAATGACATATTTATCATGCTTAGCTACAAAAAAAGTCTGTGTCTGAGGAATCGGTGGGTTTGTAGCCTACATATATTTGCAGTTCATATTTGTTAATGCGCTGATGAGTCATCACCATAAAGAGAAAGACATAGGGAGTGGTGGTGGTGCCCTTTATAGAATAACCATAGATCTTTCTAAGGAGATATTTGTTTAATTTAAACAGAAGGGGGATGCACAAAGAGCAGGAAAGCCTGTCTATGACGCACAAAATAAATTTGTGACTCTCTACCATGTCATTTAGCATATTAGCATACCTCTGCAAATAGTTTACTAGCCTTCGGGGCACACACACAAGACAGCGGCTCCCACATTGGGTTTGAAACATCAATTGTGTGACAAAATAAAATCGCATGTAGCTCGATTTTGGCTGCATATGGCTGTGTGTACCACACAGACTATAGTCACTATGGAACGGTTGTTCCCGTTGAGTGACCACTCTTAATTTGGAATGGTGTAATTGAACGAGCACCTGTTTTACTACAGAAAAACAGAGCCCTGTTTAGAATAGACTCAAGGGAATGTGGACTGTTTTTGATGCTTAAAATAACAGTCATTTTTTTTCCAGTATTAATGAGAAAGGTAAATTAGTGTTTTGTGGGCTAATCACAGTCTAAAATAAAAGACAAATAGAAGTATTCAGAGGTTATGCAGAGCAGTGTTGGGTAAGTTACTCTAAAAAAGTAATTATAATTAGTTACTAATAATTACCTCTTCAACAGTGTAATTTGATTACTGTACTAATTACTCTCTTTAAAAAGTGTAATTACTAATTACTTTCAAAATCCCATATCAATCTCAACCAGCTGAATAATACAAGGATAGACATGAGTCTGTTTTAATTTTTTCAAATAAATACTATAAAATTGCTGAATTATCCTTAAACTGACAGCTGGAGAAGGTTAGATTATAAAAACATACTTTTTTAACATCAGACAATACATTTTGATGTTAAACCCAGTATTGTTTTATGTCTGATCTCATGACATTTCACACTTTTTTCATGCATATTTTACAATAATTCATACAAATTTGTACAAGTGCGGTTGTACAATTTAGACACCTCATAAAACGCATACAGATCGCTGTGAGATCGGATTGATCTATGCACAGTATTTATTTACCTCAATTACATCAGAAGTAACTGTAATTAAATTACAGATAAATGAAGACTAATCCCTTACTTTACATTTTCAATGGAAAGTAATTAAATTACATAACTAATTACTAATTAGTTAGCTACACCCAACACTGATGCAGAGTTACTATTTTGGGTTCCTACAGTTCCAAAAGAGGTGTGGAATATTTGAGTATATGCATTGTTCCTGTCCTGGTTACCTGAATTCAATCGTGACAGTATATAATAGATGGTTTGGCTGCAGGTTTGGAGTTAAAACATGGTCGGATTGAGGATTTAACATTGAAGACAGATTATTTTTAGCAATCATGTTTTGTTTTTTTACTGTAAATATCTCTCGGATGACTCAAAGTATCTGATGTGTGCATTTGTCATGTTGTTAAGCAGGAACTGAACAGGTTTTCTGCGCTTCCTCTCCCTTTAGAGTAAACCACCTTAGTCTCCATGGGAAATATCTACTTCTCCTTTGTTATGACATAAACAGGTGTCACTGAGACCACACTGGACTGTATTTGTGTTGTGTTTGCATGTGATTCAGAGAACATGGCTATTTGAGGTCATTCTCGCTTGAGAGCCCTAACAGGGCTCTTTTCCATTGTAATTAGCTGACTCATTGCCGATAGCAAAGACAAAGCATACTGATCATTCTGTATACTCAAACATCTCAGCCAGGAACAGGTGTACATTCTCCTTAGATATTTGCATGTCGGCTGGTTTAGGAGGGTGAATCAGGCCTTGATGGGAAGGCAACATCATAATTGTGGCTGAACTTTAACCAAGTCATCAAATATGAATACTATACATGGTCCAAAAGGTGTAAAACCAGTAATAGGTTTAATGCACAGGAAAAACATTTCAGTCACTTTAAATAAGGCTATCTATGGAAGCCCATTTCTGCCTTAGAGTAAAAAAAAATGAAACAGGATAAAGTTTAAAATTGTGAGATTTAAAATGATATATGTGTGAAAAAGAAAGATGCTTAATTGTAATGAATGTGCATTTGTAGTGTATTTCAAATCTGTAAAGTTAGCCTATCTAAAACTGTATTGCAGATAATATAACGTTACTGAAAAAGGCAGTCTCGTGACTTTGTTTCTTGTTTCACCTAAAAAGTGCATTTTGAAATTAAAAGTTTGACCTTAAAGTACATTTTAAATAAATATGTTTTAATAACCTTTTGTTATTGCTTTAAAAAAATAACCATTTGGTTCCCATGAAGTCCATAATTTGGAAAAAATCCTGGAATGCTTTCATCAAAAACCTTAATTTCTTTTCGACTGAAGAAAGAAAGACGTGAACATCTTGGATCACATGGGTGTGAGAAAATTATCAGCAAAAGTTTTTTTTTTTTTTTTAAAGTGAACTACTCCTTTAAAGACATTTTGTATTGGAACCTGTGGACTCTCATCTTCATAATTGTAACAATAAAACATTGTAATTGCAAATAACGTCCAGTTAAGTGTCCGAAAACATTATTTTCAGTTTGTACTTAAGTATATTATTTCTGTAAGTACACTTTTTAAAAGTCTGCTAAAGGGTAGTCCACCATAAAAAATAAAATAATAATAATTCTGTCATCATGTACCCTCATGCCATTCCAAACCTGTTAGACTTAATCTATTGCAGAACACAAAAGAAAATATTTAGAAAAAGGTTGGTGACGAAACAGTTTTGGTTACCATTGACTTCCATTGCGTGGACAAAAAAAACATGCAAAAATAAAACAGACATTTCTCAAAACAGGTCATACAGATTTGGAATAACATGAGGGTGAGTAAAGGATAAAATATATATTTCTTTTCTTTCGGATAACAATCCCTTTAAGGTCACACTTATTAGACACGAAGTAGTGATTGTGAGAAATAAAACTGCAGATAAAAAGTCACAATGACCTTTTATTTTGGATTGCGTATCTAGACCTCCATAGACATCCGAAATGTCATGTGTCGTTTTGCATTCCTGTAAACATTATTTCAGAGCAATCAAGGTCGAATAAATAATGCTATAAAAAACTATGCCCATGAGTAATTATTATGAAAAAAAAGATAGATGGCATGATTGAAGTGCAGTGCTATCTTATGAGCTGTCATAGTGCGTTTTCCCACCGCTGGGGGTCAGAAGGTCAGGAAGATCAGTGGCTACCGTGAGCAGATTGTGAAACAAACAGCACCACGGTAATTCAATCATGAGTCTTTCCTCTTCAGCGGCTTTGGTTTGGCCACAGCTGTGTGCAGGGACTTTTGAAGTGTTGCATCTACAGCTAGGCTCATAAAAGTGGCAAGATTTTGAAATCCTCGTGGTTTACGAGACATAATACGTTCAGCCACGTTGGCTCACGTTCAACACCACTAAAACGCTCTTGTAAACATTCCACGGTTGAACCAGCATCAAATTTCAAACGGGCCAAGTCGAACCATTATTAAGTTTCCACGCAGCTTCTGTATTTCTACTGAACTTTTCCCATGCGCTGGAGTGTTTTTCTACGCCGTGTTCTTCAGGATCCAGTTACACAAGTAAAAACTCCAGTTTGTTGTGGTTAGTGTTATCATCAACAATCAACCGTGATGAGTAAGAGCTCATCCTGTAAGCCTGAGGAAATAAAGTTATGTGGCGGCCAAGGGCAGATCCCCACACCACACAGGCGCCAGGCTTCAACTTCAGTCAAGAAAATAAAAGTACAGTCATTCTGAGAGACAGGGCATCTCTTACAACCATATGACCTTAAGAATGAGGTTTGGAATGTGGAGCTGTGTCGAGATTTTCATATGATGCCTAAGCGAGAGGTTAAATGGCGAGGTCTGCGTTTCAGAGGTCATATCATGTTAAGTTCGAGTTCTTTGCAGGTTAAAAAGCATGGAGTAACTGGGTTTAATTCCATTTAGAAAAGAAATAGGAGAGTGGGGAACCTCTTAAAGTCGCGTTAATGCCACTCTCAAGTACATGCCTACAGTTTACACTCGTCTCGAGTCCGTCAGTGTGAATCCTTCTAAACCTCCATTCATCAACAGTGAATCAACAGTTCTGAAATTGTCAAAAGGAGAGGGAGCTTAGCATTTCAAAAAGAATTTAATTGCAGCACATTAACAGGATTTTAATGGCCTTCAGCATTGTACTTACACCAATAATACCATGAAAGGATAAAGCAATAATTTCATAGGCATTATGGCGGGATGCCAGGGAAGACCAGGGGGAAATTGTTTTAGTATGTTTGGAGTACAGTATGTACAGTATAAACTGTTTTTAGTCACATCATCTTCAGGAATACCTCTGCATTGCTTTTCACATATTAATTTCTCTCATGATTAACGCACACACATTTAAAATCAGGGGGCCAAAAAGCCCCCATAGTGAAATAATCTAACATAATAAATTATTTAAAATGGATTTTTAGCAAATTATAGATATATAAAGGATGTATTCAATTGCTGTAAAGTGACAGTAAAGATAATAATAATTCAAGTAATAATAATAATAATTCAATAGCATAATAATAATATATATATATATATATATATATATATATATATATATATATATATTCAGCTTAAAAATTGATAATAATAGGAGTTTCTTGAACAGCAGTCAGCATTTTAGAATGATTTCTGAAGGGTCATGTGACATTGAAGGCTGGAGTAATGGTTCCTTTAAAATAGATTGAAAACAGTTATTTTAAATCGTGATAATATTTTATATTACTAAATATTTTTTGATTATATTTAATATATTTTATATAATTTTATATATGTATATATTTTATAATTATATTTAATATATTTTATGTAGTTATATTTAAAATACGTTATATTTTATGACCCCAGACTTAACCATAACTTTAAAAATAGAAATTGAAATTGAAACTTTTCCAATTTAGTCTGAACTCAATTCATTCAATTAAAGAATTTAACACAAATAGACAACATTCTTTGTTACCGATATGCCTTTTTAGAAGTAAAAAGCACTGGAATGTTTTTTTTTTTTCAGGGGGGAAATCTTGACCCTTAAACATTCATCCCTAACACTGGATCAGTGTCAAGAGATTTGCAGTAGACCCTGGTATCAAGTGTACTTTTAGAGAAAACTTGTTAAGATCAGTACTAAAGTGCATTTAGCCCAGCAGCACTTGCTCAACTCGAGTAAAAAAAAAAAGAAGTGCCCCTGTCAGCTTTGTTCAGAGGTGTTTAGGGGTTACGCAACCGCTGTTTCCATAAACGTGGACTCGTGAGAGCTCTGTTCAGGGTCAGTGACTGGTTGGTACTTGTCGTTGAGGTATTGTGGATTAAGTGCTGAGAGGAAGGTGTTATGTTAGCATGGAGGCGGAGGTAATTAAGAGAAGGAAACATGCATTATTAATGCTCATGAGTTATAATAATAGACTGCAGCGTGATAGTCGTGCCCACCACCTCGGGTTTTTGGCATGTTGATGTACCCGCTGTTGTTCCCTGGACCTGTCAGAACTCTCACTCGCCAAATACGAGAGCTCTCGAGCTCGGCTGAGTCGTGATACGCTCGGGACACAAGGCTGTACATGCCATATGAGGAGTAAAGACCAAAACGAGCTGTATTTGCTTTGTCTGTCGTCCACGAAAGCTGATGATGAGATTAGTTTTACTATAAACAGGATGACGAAAGCTTTCCGACGGCTCTTGCTGACACCGAAAACAAACTCATTATGTAAATTGCCTCTCTGACTGCAACACGCTCGCTACCGAGTGCCAAATTTCCCACAATGAGGGAAATGATATGAAATGAGGCTATGAATTATATCTTCATGGGAATTGAACGAGCCGGGACAAAGGCGAGCATAGCCCTAAATGGAAAAAGAGACTGCTTCTCTTCATACTGAAAGGAACAAAACAAACTAGATTGAATATCAGCTGCTGTGCAGTCCAAAGAATTGGCATACTTTATGCGCAGTCTGGAGATGGGATGAGGCCTGCGTGCTTTTGAACACACTGTACTTGATAGATGGGAACAGAGAAAAACTGGTCACAAGTGTCTGTGCGCCAGGCCATGCATAGTTTAGCAAGTGACTGAACTTAGTATAAACTCCATATTTCTATGGCGTTCTTGATGACTCAATATGCCAGGGCAATTAATTTTGCGAGTTCAAGGCAACTCGGTGCCTTTTATGAACATCTCACTCACTGTGTTCATATTATTATATCCACTGTAAGCAAACAGTGATGTCTCAGTGTCATGATGGGTCATTCTGGGTTCAGGAGTTAGACATTCCTCAGGTTTTGTCTTCACACTCGGTCTGTTCCCACCTCACACAAAAGCTCTTAACACAGTCCAGATGCCTTTGGAATACAGTCAGAGAAGGAAAATTATCCTCTTGGTTTTCAGGAGTAAATATTTTCATCAGTTTGGAAGGTAAATGGAAACAGCCGGAGCTGGCCGAGGAGGAGAGACATTCCCCTGCTGCTTCTTTGACACTTGCTTGGTGAGAGAAGAAGGCAATGCAACATGCCAGCTCCTGCAACGCTCGTGATGGAAGAAAGTGAGTTCACGTAATAGACCACCATGCTCGTGTCTTGGTCTGTCTGAGCAAAAGCAAACTTTTGGATCATATTCAACATGTAAAGATTTAATAGTTGTATGTTCTGTTATTTGTAAAAACAAACTCTGTTTGATTTTCACTATTGATTTCATAAATAGTGACGCTACTCAAGAGCTTGACAGTAGTTCAGCTGTTTTATTCAGTGTGGACAGCTACTTTTTGTACAGATTCCCATACTGCAACAAAATAAATAAATAAAATGAAATCTGGCCAAAATATAAATTATATTTAAATTTTATGCTAAATATGTTGTACACAGTAAAGCTTGTGGTATAGATTTTTTGGTAACGCTTCCTTTTACAGTCCTGTTACCCATGTACATACTAACCCATGTCTTCAGAGAAAACTGGACAGATTGATTCCATCAACCAGTTCCAGTTTTCCAGTCTTACAATATTTACAGCTATTATCATGGGAACATCCCAGGTGAAAATAATCAGGAATTACGTTGTCTTTCATTGCTCCCTTCATCAAGTTCGTCCCACACGGCTACATAATGGCACACTGCTGCCCTGCCCCAAAATCCCACTTTAAGGGTTCTGCCGTCTGCCCTTCGAAAGGAGGAGAGCATAGGGAAGCTCACGAGCAATAAGCATGTCCTAGCCGGGTTCGTCACTTATTTGATTCCCCTGGAAACATTTCCGTTGTGGTCTGTTTGTTGATCTTATTTGCTGTGTGTTTCTGTATTTAGTTGCGTTGTGAACTTTTGCAGCTCGTTTCTGTATTTGGAGCACACGTGTTGTGAAACTGATGATGATGGGGTTTTTTTAAATGCAGGTGTTTTTTTCTGTGTTGGTTTCAGTTGCAGCGCGTTGAGCTATCTCGGTCACCGTATAATAGCTCTATAAGCCCATTAATTTAGCCTCCAGGACAGTTTTATTTTTATTATATAATATAAAATGCATATAAAATGCAAATAATGAAATACGTCAAGTCATTGTTTGTAAATGAAAATAAAATTTAGCATTATATCATTCACTCTTAGAAAAAAGGGTTCTATATATGTAGCATAGGGTTCTTTACTCAAATTCAAAGGGCATTTCATGCTAAAAAAAAGGTTCTATAATGACAAGAAAGAACACTTTTTGCACAAAGGTTCTTTAAAGGCTATTATTCATTCATATATTACATTATTCTGCAACATTTTGTAGTTGTTATTAAATTATTGTTTATTAAACTGTTGTAGTAACTTAATATCACATTTTAATCGTGCAGATTTTTGGAGGATAAAAACTGAAATGGCACTCTTCGTGTGATATTGATTAATTACATTTTTTAACCACCATATCTTGAATTTTGTGATCATTCACATGCATTGCATTTTAGGGGTTCAAAATACGTAGCGCTTTAGAACCTTTTAAGGTTCTATATAGAACCTTTTCTTCTAAGAGTGCTGACCCAGTTACTTCCAGAATGGTTCATGAACTCCAAACGTGATACTGTATTTGCTCTTCATTTTGAAAGGGTTTGACTAATGTCATTGTTAAACATTATCTATTTGACATCTGGGTCATGCACAATAGTATTCAATACTGATATTACCTATATATTTGACAAATCTTGAGCGTCACAGTGAGTGATGTCCTTTCCATGACCATCCATGCACAAAACCTTCAAAAGTCCTGGAGATGGGTAGAAAACACTGGATTGATTTCATCCAGATGTCCTTATACATCCTGTCCTACCCAAACAAACACTCAGCACAAACATAGATGGACACAAAGCAGGGATCCTCCATTACACTGTGTATCCTCTTGTGTTTTTCAGGTCTGATGCCAAGCACACCCATTTAACGTCTATCTGTTATCATAAATTTCCTGTTTGTGGGATATGTTTTTGCTCAAATGTATGGCCAAGTTATTTGACTGAATGTAATTCAGTTGGACAGTGGACAGTGGTTCACAGATCAGATTTTTTTTTTTGTCATTAAATTAGTGAAATACAATTTGAGTGATACACATTGAAAAAAAAAACAAAGAAACCCAACTAAATCCCTTTCAGGTCGGCACATGAAGCACAAGACAGAGGAGACATTTGTACAGTATTTGCTCATTGATTAAAGCAACATACAGCATAGTTTTTCATGCACAAAAGCCTGTCCTCAAGTAGCACAAGCTCCTCTTCAGCACAACATAATAGAACATTAAACACTATCCTAACTAGTGTCAACCTTTTCTTCTCCAAAAACACAAAATAACAATTAATTTCCACATTTACTCTCCTAATCCAGTTCCATGCAAAACATTCTGGGAACTGGAAATCCCCTCCGCAGTTTCAGCTAAGGCAAAGATAATTACTAATGTAGTCCCAACGCAAATGGTTTGGCCAAACTTAAATGTAAATGTAGACCCATGCAATGAAATCTGACAAAAGTTCTGATAAAAGAATTGCATTGAATTAGTAGAGCAAACAGCAAAAAAATAAAATAAAAATAAAATAAAACTACAGTATTAGAATCATATCAACTTACTTTTCAAAGAACTGATTGTCAACATTGGCATTGGTTCCAGGGAGAACCATTAACATGTAACCTGACATTGCACTAGTGGGATTGGAACCGGGGTCTCTGGTATGGGAGGCAGGCGCGTTAAAATTGCTAGCGCTCCTCTTGAGGCCAGGGGAGTGAGGTTTACACGGACAGCTCTTACTAGCCAACTTCCAGTACACTCACCCCCCTAAACTTCACTCCCATCCGGGTCACGGCACCAAATGTAACCAGTCATACTCGACCCGCTCTGAGTGGGATTCAAACTGGCATCTCCGGCATGGGAGGCAGGCACACTAACAAGGCAGCGCAGTCTCATCCCAAGATGACCATACGTCAACATCCGCCGTTTTAGGGTACCTTAAACGCCGGTTAGATGACGTTATCGAATCCTAACCCTACCCAGACCTAATCCTACCCCGTCACCTAACTGACGTTTAAGGGTACCCTAAAAAGGTGGATGTTGACGTATTGTATGGTCAAAATCGTCAGTTATATGACGTCTTGGGATGAGACTGTGTTAAGCAAGTACGTTAAAGACTGCAGCCACTACTATGCTAGCATCAGTTGCTAGCGTGCCTCTTGAGCCCAGGGGAGTGAGGTTTACACACATGGCTCTTACTGGCTTACGTCCATTACAGATGACGAACATGAAGTTAGCTCAGCTGCATCAGTGTTCGTGTAATTGCATTAGATGTTTTAAGCCAATAATTGGATGATGAATCTTTGAATCTTTTATAACAAAGAATTATAATTGTTTTCAACAATTAGGCTAGCTGAAGGTTAGATAAAGAGGTTACACCAGCTGTTTTGCCTGAAGTTACTGTTTTTCCGGTACTGTCTGAATTGAACAAGTTTTAGCCTGCATTACATTTATTCATATGCTATAGCAGTAATAACACCGGAAAGAAAAATGGTTGCTATGCAATCGCTGTGGTGATATTATCTCATCACGAATGTTTATGATCACGCAACACTTGCTGCATCTCCACAATCAATCAACCACACGGGCCCACCGGAATATGAAGACATAATTATTAATGTTAAGGAGCTCTTTCATTTTAAATCATTAAAGTTCGAGATTTACTGTCTGTTGACAACACCCGTGTTAGCTTTGAAGAAATGCCTCTGATGTGAAATAGCATTAGGCTGGTTGCATAGACAGTTACACATGAATATGAATGAAACTGCTTGTTACAACCTGAGATGCTCATTAAAAGGAAAAATTCCTCTGCTCGTTCACCCACCGAGTGTGTGGTCTGCTGCATTAATCACAGAGCCAGCTGAAAAGAACATTTTTACATTTCAAATGTGCCATTTTTCAAAGGCAGCTCTGTTTATGGGAAGTTTTACTGGGTTCTGTCAGGAGTCAGACAAAGGAAGGATGCAGCGTGACTCAAAATGACAAATTAATGAGAGGAATTCCATCCTACACGGACTGCTTTGGCTCAATGGCCCTTCAAAACATTGTTTCAAAAGATTTTTCAATAAAAGAAATATTTTTGTCTCAGTACAAAAACCACATTTCACTTCCATGATGACCCAAGGACCATGCGGTTTTAATTCAGGATTCACTGGATCTTTATGGAAAGCTGCTCAATCAGATGGCCGCTTCCAAATAACACTGCTGGACGATCAGTAAACACACACTCTAAAAAAATGCTGGGTTGTTTTAACCCAATTTTGGGTCAAATATGGACAAACCCAGCCATTGGGTTACATTTTTTTTTAATTAAATTTTTAACCCAATGTTTGAGTTTGTCCATATTTGACCGAAAATTGGGTTAAAACGACCCAGCATTTTTTAGAGTGCAGGATTCCCAGTAGTCAAAATTCTCTTTATTTATTTTTTGGCGAACGACAATGACAGCCTTTGATAACAGAAAGGGGCACTTGTTTATATGAGTGTGTTTGCCCTCAGAAATATTGACACAAACGTACCATTTCCTTTCTTTGCTCTGTTGCCCAGTGTTTGTTCTTAATAAAGAAGAGACCCGCTCAATGGAAAGGTCAGGTTTGCTTCTGCTTCTTACACCAGCTGTTCCTGTCTTTTGGCTGTGCACAGAACAGATGATAATCCGGCCCCAAAGAGCTTTCTGTGGGCTTCTTCCATCATTACATCCCATATCTGGCATATATGGAGTGTATATGTGTTGTATTAAGATGCGCTTGGGTCGATTGGATCACAAGTGGACGAAGCTAAAAAGAGGTGTAAACAGAGTCTAAAACGTTTTGAGCTTGTTCACTTTCGACCACTTCCAGAGGTTGTTGGAAACGCATTCGACCGGATTGCTTTGGTAGTGTAGACGCTCATCTCCGGACGTGTTCGTGTGTAAATTGTATGAGCTTATTTCCTCCATTTGATTGTATAATCTGAAAAAGCCCAAACATTTATCCGCCCATAGACCCTCCCCTTGATGAAATCAGGTTAGAAGTTGTTTAAAGTGGACAAAAGAGTTAGATTAGAAAACACCAGGTGTAAACGGGTATGTGTCTTACTCATCTACTTGTGATCGGCTAAAACACATCCTAATACCAGGTGTAAACAGGGCCCAAAAGTCTGAGACCAACAGTGAAAATGTTTCAATCTTAGATTTTTTTTTGTAATATAATACACTTTCTTTTCATGACAAATCTTATTATGAGTATAACCATTTCAGCATGTTTGAGAATGTTATAAAGCACGCTTCTAACATCTAACCGCCCATACAAAAGAGATCACATGATCGTTGTCACAAAGTTATATATTTGATTAGGGTACTAGAAATACTACTGAATCGGACATATTTTTCAATTTCTCAACTTTTTTTTTTGTATCAGTTTAATCCAGTTTTCAAAATCCTAAAATGTAATAAATAATAATAGATGAAGTCTTAAGAAACCTTTAAGTCCGTCTGACATATTTATTTTAAATGAGCATTAAGTGTAGGGTATGAGTTTTAAATTTGACTTTTATTAGTGACATTTTTGCAAAGAAGGCATTTCAATAACTTCCTAATAACCTTTTCTGTGCTATTAAAGTGGTATTACTGATGGGAGCCTGATAATAATGCTCATTTTGTAAAAGAAAATCGTCAGATAAACTTCAAGGATTTTGCATCTGACATCAAATACAATAAAACACTAACTGCAAACATAAAAATAAAAATATGAATATAAATATTAGCTACACAATTTATTAATTATAATTTGTATATGTATACTTTGTGTTTGGGGCCCCCAAGGCTACAAAAATAGAGTAAAACAGCAATATTGTAAAATATTCTTTGTTTTGTGATATATTTTTAAATGTCATTTATTCCTGTGATGGCAAACCTGAATTTTCAGCATCATTACTCCAGTCTTCAGTGTCACATGATCCTTCACAAATGATTTTAATATGCTGATTTAATGCTCAAGAAACATTTCTTATTATTATTATCCATGTTGAAAATAGTTGCTTCTTTTTTTACTGAAAACTTTGAAATTTTTTTCAGGATTCTTTGAAGAATAGAAAGAACAATGTGCATTTAAAATACAAGTCTTTTGTAACATTATAAATGTCTACTGTCACATTTTTTCAACTTAATGCATCCTTTCTGGAACTTTTGGCGTTATATTACAAATTTGGTTTCAGAATATCAAACAACACTGTAAATGTCAGAGTAGAATAATATGTTTTTGTATTTTAAATTGTAAAAAAAAAAAAAGAATATGGATCATTGTATTTCGATTATTTACAACTAATTATCCTGCACTGCAATTCCTTCCCCCTGGGATATTTTGTCTAGTGTTTCTTATACGGCCCTTAAAGGTGTTCTAGAGATTTGGCAATGTGTAAATGAACTCTGTAGGTCTTTACAGTTACTCAACATGGTTTGTTGTCCACTCATAAACACATTAATTCAAACAACAGATTGTGGGTGCTGACCTTTAGAAATTCTCATTCCACGTCTGAGATTATTCATGAAGAGACATTCCATAAATGGGAACGTGATTATGCATAATTAGCTCATAATGGGCACCGCGTGAGTCATCGGCAAACATCGGCTTCGTCTGTAATGGTTTTGTGTGCTACTTTTCTTCTGAAACCTTTATCAACAGATTGCACAATAAGAAATCGAAACGAATTGTGCAGGAGTCAAGGAGATTAAAAGCGATGACACTAGTGGAAAAAAAAGCGGAGGCTCTGTATGAGGCCTCGCCCCCCTTCTGAGAAGGCTGCTATTTGCTCTGGGCAAATGGGCCAGTTGCACAACTGTTCTACCAATGCTGTTCAAACGGCTTCTCACAACAACCTGCAGTAAACAAAAGGCACAAAAGCAAGCAGTGCCGGTTTGCAAAATCCACACACCCCCCCTTCCACCTCCCAGGCCCTTCAAACAGACCCTTTTTGCCCCTTTCTGCCACACTTACACAAGACCTTTTCAACCCCCAGCCACTCTCTGATGCAAATAATAGATTAGAGCTGCTGCCTATGGAAACAGTTTAATTACGAAATAACGAAAGTTCAATGAAACCCATTCATTTGAGCATACCATTGCCTTGCGTCACACAAATCCATAAAATGCATAAGCTTTTCTTCTGTGGAATAGACTGGATATTGATTTATGTGGTAATATTCTATGGGTTTAAACTAGTTTTAGATGTAATACTCTCTTACTGTAGGCCCTAACTCCTATCGAGATAACGGTGTGGTTTGATTTGGGGGATACCGAAACAACGTCCTCATTTACTACACTCTAAAAAATGCTGGGTTGTTTTAACACAATTTTGGGTCAAATATGGACAACCATATTAATTTAACCCAATAGCTGGGACTAGAACAACCCAACATTAAAATTAAAACAACCCAACATTTTTTAGAGTGTAACCATCTTTGCAATCCAAATCCATTAGACTTTCTTTCTTACATGGAACAGATAAGGAGAAATTTGATAGAATGTCCAAGCTGTGAGCAATGATTGTGAATAGTGACATCTGTGGAGTAAATGATGAAGAATTTTCAATTTTGGGTGCACTGTCCCTTTAAGACAGCCTCTTATTAGGCAAAACTACACAAAATACAGTTTTAAACAGCTAACATGGCACCTTATATAATGGTAATAATGGTGTCAGTTATGCAGTATTTTATAAACTATACAAGAACTTTAAAATTCATCCTTTTGGTTAACTGGCAACCAAACTGGGATTGAAACTGATGTAATATACTCTCTCCATTTTAATTTCAATAGTACTTTGGCTGTTGTATTCTGTATCACTTGTACAGTAGCTTAGCTATACAACCATTAGGCAAGTCAGTCAGTACAAAACGAGAAAAGATAAATGCATGAATTAGTTTCTTAGCATCATTCAAAGATAACATGAATTGGCTATTGGGCCACTTAAGTTTAGCAATGGCTGGTTTGATTGATTGATTTGATTTGACTTTGTTCACCAATGTGGAAATTCTCATTTGGCTTCTCATTAAAAGCACAATTATACGCAATATATCAACATAAATGTTATTCTCACAATGAGTTGCTTACCCTTCATTTAATATTCTAATTGCCACTGGTAAGGAATATTTATACACATTTCTCAGATATTTCAGGACCTTATACCTTCTTCCAGTTGGAAGCATTACAAATTAAGTGGGAGTCTGGAGTCAGATTGTCTTTTATCACCAGAAGATAGTTTATCAAACTGTGTTTGCTGGTGTTATTCTCACTGTAAAATATTCTGTTAAATTTGGCAGCTGTGGTTTACCAGAAATCATCGTAAAATTACGATAGCAACAGTAAATTTACAGTAAAAAAATTATTTCATTATCTGATATAATGTCAATATTAAACATTAAAATAATCTCAACATGGCTTCTGTATACCATTTCCAAAACGGATCGACTAACATCAAAACTCTTCAGTTTTGTCATGCAGATCTGGCAACCCTGCCGTTCAGCTATCAATAACCATAAAAAATGTACAAGTGTGGATGTCCAACAACAAACAACCCTCCGCTGTGTTTCCTGTTTTGATCGTGAGCCGCTCTAAGCTCAAGTCGGGCATTGTGACGACTGTATAGCATAAACAGAGGCACGTTCCCAGTGATGAAGGCCACCTCGTAGCCAATGGAGAGGATGTTGTGCAATAAAGGAGCTAAGCTAATTATCATGGGATCAAATAGTGGCTCCATGGAAACCTCTCCACTTTTTCCAAAACAAACCACCGTGGCTCTCTCTCTCATCCGTTCCTTTGAAACAGCCACCGCTCGTCCGTCTGCCTGCTGTTTATTTCTGAATAGGACACTGCATATCAACCAACGGTCTTATAACGGCAGTTTCATTAGTTTAATGGGAATATAATGAAAACCCGATGAAGCCGTGTGAGAATGTAAACATTTCAGTGCAATGTAAGACATTTTTCTTCAATGTCTCACCTGTGGAAATAGGCTGTTTCTTTGGATCCAGCACAGAGTTGGCACATCTGATGGAAATAGAGAAAATGTGCTTGGCTGACAACATGTGTGGTCATAAAGAGTTGGGACACATTCCTCTTTGTTGTATAAATCCTATGGGATTTTCCCAATTAGTGCACTGTTCCCAGACATTAGTAAAACCACTGGCTCCGTGTACTGTGGGTAATGAATTCCTCTCATATCGCAAGCTATAACTTAATCACAGAGCCAGTCTAGGTCTTTGCATGTCATATAAATCAAATAAAGGAGGATTTATGCCCCTAAGGTCAAGCCCAACGATGGTCCCTCAGGGTTGAAAGGCCCCTGGGGTCTGGCATCCTCGTGACAATATCCCACAAATACAAATAATTTTTTCATAGATCTGCCACTGATTTTGATCTTCAAACTTTCTGAAGCAGTTTATTAGGTGTGTGTCACGTACTCACCCAGACTCAGTTTCAAGTATTACTTTTAATCAACATTTTTGACTCATATCTCCAAATTCAGTTCAGGGGGTGAAGCCACTCCCTATTTCTGAGACTATGTATGGGTCTGGTGCTTTATACAACATGCTTCTCCAATGAATCAGAGAATCTTAAAATATAGAGGGCAATGCTGCAAGGAGGAGACTTAACTTGCCGAATTAAACCTGCTGTATACTTGAACACCAATCATGGAATGTTCATACATATTCCTACTAACCCAACAATGGATTTGCATATATCCTCATTACATAGCTGAGGGTCAGAGCCAGCAAAGACAGATGTCTGTTTTCTTTTCCGCCTGCTGTAAGCTTATGACCCCAAGGCATCTCTGGCAGATCGTATCATCCTAGACTCAGATAAGCACTTGCGCAATATTATATGTGGCAGCAGTATGCTTTTGAAGGTGGATGTCGAAACCATTAACAAAAACAAGCACTGGGTGACAGAACAAACCTGGAGTGCAGGTACTTCTACTCAGAACGTAGTATATGGTTAACCAGTTTTTTTCATTAGAACTTTTGATCAAGAGAATTTTAATTAGACCTGTCAAAAAAGAATGGCAAGGTAATTCTCGGTAAACTGCCTCTGTTGCAACTGTCACTCGACACATTGTTGGAAAAAAAAAGAGTAGTCTGAGATAAACACACAACACACATATGTTTTTAAGCCACATGCCTTGTTTTCTCCAAGAACTTGGGTCACCCACAGAGGGAATTTTACTTTTATTTATTTATTTATTTATTTTTACATTTTTAACAGCAATAATAATAACTATTATAACTGAATCTTCCGTTGAATCATTACGGCAGAAGAGATCTGTCACTAATTCCGATTCATTGTGACTTTTATGTACATTTTAATACATCAGAATTTTTCCCCACCTTATAAGAAATATTTGAGATTACTTTATTTGAGATTATAAAGTAATTTACTTTATTTGTAAATTACTTTATTTGTAGATTACTTTATTTGAGATTAAATATTTGAGATTACTAGCTGCAGTCCACAGTTTTTCCAACTTTACGTGAGTTGTTCCTCGACTCAGCATGGATGAACACAATGTTTTGAGGAGAACACGTGGCTGTCAGTCACCGCGTCGGTGTTGATTGGCATTCAGAATCACAGATTATTCTTTTTGGAAGTATGACCAACATAATCGTTTTCACCGGAAAATGTCACCTGAATTTTTGTTCTTCTGACCAACTAACTGAAAAAAGCATTGAAGTAAATCATGCTGATTAAATAAATTAAAAAAATCGCTTATCAAATCACGTAAAAAAGTGCAAATTATACTTTATTCTCAAATAATGTTCAACGTCAGCATTGTGTGACTACATTTAAAGCCCTTCAGATATTTATCCTTGTTTTCGCATGGGCCGGTTCCGGTCTGTTTTTTTAGCCACTCCCAAGTCTTTTGCATTTTACAGCAGGTGAATCTGCAGTTGTCACTGGTGATTGTCGTTTTAACCTTTTTGGATCCGCCATCAAATTAATAAGTTTAATTATATCAAGTGCAGTGAGAAAAGGCTATAAATATCCACCTCCAACATCCTCACACGCAATATAGCTTATACTAGCCGAGACTCCTTCTTTATGTGTAGATGTGACGTACAGTAATGACGCAAAGACATGCTCGATCTCCCTTGGAAAACCACCAGTACCACTGGAATTAAAAACATTATTACAAGCTTACCGTTTTGAATCGAGCTACGGCAAGCAGAGAGTTTTGAACACTGTCTGGTTATGCATTCGCTCCAATTTATTTTGGATAATTTTGAACCTAAAAAAGCTACGGACTGCAGCTTTAAAGAAACAAATATTTTCTGAAACATTTGAAAAACAAATATTTCCCTTCAAAATGCATTTTTTCCCTGTTTTTATTCTTTAATTATAAAAAGTATCAGTTTAGATTTGGTTACTTATTTGGTTAATTAGATACTATGTAATGCATAGAGCGATAAACAATGTTATTCAATAAAAAAAATCATCAGAAACATTTCAGTAATTCAGAGATGATGCACGTCAAAAACACACCACTGCAGAGGTCACAGAGGATTTTAGAGTGACAGCCAAATCTCTGCATCTGCTTGACGGATGGAGAGAGTGTATATGCTGGGGAACATGTACCCAGAGCCTGCAGCACCTCTCTCTCTCTGACTCATGCAGTAGTTATGCTCTTTTTTTTTTACAATCCGCTGCGAGGCAACCATCGTGTTAATATTCAGTACAGTCAGGCGCTACAGCGCACACAAACACACACTAGTTTCCCATTACGGCCTCTGTAAAGGATGAGTCAGACTGGCGAGAAGGGAACCCTTTCCTCGGATCCTGTCATCCTCAATGCCACTGAATGAATGGTCGTGTTGTGTATCTGTCACGAAACGCCACGTATCCGCACACCTAGAGACAAAAACCTGCTCCGACCATTCATTTCTCAGATCAAAGGTGCAGCCAATTAAAATTCAATAAAGATCATCTTTTTTCGTGATAAACAGTGCACGTCCACATGTTCAGTGGCCTTCATTCTTGGTTCATGCACTGATTTCCTGAACTTTGCTATAGTCATAAGTATACCAGTAGTACTGGTTACTGTTTCTGACTCATTCATGACTGACATAAAAGCTATGAGACACAATGATGCCAAACACAGGGCGGGTCAAGTGAGTTTCAGGGGTTCATTATTGTTTCTGTGTATAACATACACACACTCAGTCTTTCGGTATGTACGCTCAGTAAACAGAAGAAAACAAATGCACACTCAGACATGACATTTGAGATCATGCAAATGGCCTATTATGCAAGAGAAAGAGCCAGCTTTATTGGTACACTTACATTCTCTAAGGCACATTCTAACCAAATATCGATCACCAGAACAGCTTGGCACTTTGTACACAAAAACATGAAGGGAGATTTAAAATCATTAAAAAATTGAAAGTAACACTCTTTGAATGTGTTATTCCGTATAATATAATTTCATAGTATATGCTTTACAAGAGAGCAAACATACAACCATGAACTCACCTTTAACTAACAAAGCTCAACTATCATTTCATTAGATTTATAGTTGGTGATACAAATTCATCTCCGTTTAAAACACTCTCAAATACAGTTCAGGAATGTCATTGTCTGGATATGCTGTGGATCTTAGTCAAAATGGCAATGAAATTTTATTTTAATGCTCATCATCAGTCACTTCCTCCAAATCATCCTCATCTTCGTCATCCTCTTCCTCGTCTTCCTCATCGTCCCTTTTCCTCTGTCTGCTAGGTGTTCTTGACTACATCAGAAGAAAAATCATAATCATTTCAGTCATAATTTGGGGGATTTTAATGCAACTTACATACAGTAGAAATAAGATTTTACCACTAATATGCTATTAAGACAGTGTTGAGAAATGGAAAATCGTATTCCTGAAGTAAAAGCCTATTAAGCTGTTTTACGTTGTGCATCATTTTGCGGCACCTGCATTGAAGTAGGCGTTTTCTTTGAATAAATGCATTCATATTATCCATATAATTAACAACTGAAGTCATTTTAACTGTAAGAGCTGCACAATTCTGTATAAATTGAGAAGCACATTTTTGTTTAAAACCGAGATCATGGTTCTCTCATGACTCTGAATAGACGACTTAACAAAATAATAGTCTATTTAAAAAAAAAAATCTAAAAAATAAATTTGAATTGAATTCAGTTTGAATGAATCATTCAATGACTCACTTGTACACTACTGGATGAATCAGTGTTTTTGAAGAGTCTCTTAAATAAATGATTCAATGACAAACATTTTTTTACAGTCACTTGTTGCCACCTACTGGTGTAACCAATTAGGGTGATAAAATGTTAAAATAATGTATAATATCACACAAAAAAATAAAGCAGCTTATTCTGTCTATGGGTCACATGACCATAAACGTTAAAATCTCTTTCGTGAAGGGATTCAGGTGTTCACTTTCGTTTGGAACACACCTTTAATTGATACAATGTTTTTTTGAAGCGTCAGGTTACTTTCAAAATGTTTAAATGTTAAGCTGTGATCGTACTTGTCAAAGGTTTAATAGAATAGCTGTGTCGTCATTTAGGAATAAGTTGTGTGGGTGTTCGAATTAACGATTAATCATGCACCTCTACTGTAATACGTAATGCATTCAAAGATTTTTTTTGTCAACACTTGACTCATTAATGCTAACACTTTCAATTGTAAATGTAAATATAAGATATGGGGAAACACTTACCTGCATTGTTCCTGATTTACTCATTGATGTACCAGTTCGATTCAGGGACAGTTTAGAATTGGCACGAACTATATCTAACCGTGACTGGTAATCAGGGGGGTGCATTGAATTTCTAAATACCTGTCAAGACAAAAAAAAAGGGTAGACTGTAAGACTGCTCTTCATATGGACCACCTGCCACATAATAAAACAATAATGAGATAAAGTAATGAGACAATAAAGTCGAGCTCAAACAAGAATATATTAAGAAGAGGAAATAAGTCAACACAAACTAATACCACATACTGTGTTGTAGCAACAGAGAAACATGTAATTTAGATTGGGAAAAAAAAAACCATTTACATACTCTGTCGTGGTGAGGGTGTGCCAACAAACATTGTCACCTTAACTTTATTAACTGCAGTTAAATATTACAGGAAGAATATTTATGACTCATCTCTATATGCTTTAGTTGTGTCTTCATAAAACTGTCACCATGTGCCAATATATGACTATAACAAGTTTCAACATACAATTACAGGCAAAGTTCAGACAAGAACAAGGAAACATTTCCCTTTTAAAAATCCCTTATGAAATAATATTCATGTGATACTCTCACCGGCAAGTCAAGGAAATATTAACAAACTCAGCCTTGAGTACAAAATTAGTTTTGGCACGTCAAACTATGAATTCATAAATAAATGCATTAGCCACACTGCGAGCATTCCACAGCTGACTGAACACGCTTCGAAAGATGCCTCTCCGGTTCTTTTACGTATCAGGATTGGATGGGGCTTTATACCCCAGCAACTAGAGCTTTCATCATTATGACAGCAGGGGGATCTCAGGAGGAGAAAGAGTATAATTTGATTAGACATTAAGACAGACAAGCTCAAACCAGCATGGCCATCAGAGCAACGGTTCTGGCGTAGAGCACTCACCTCAAGGTCTCCTTCTTCATCTACGTTCTGAATGTCCTGGTATGCACATGTGTAAATTTCCAACGCCTTGGCATGGAACGCCATCTCCACCGTCACAAATTCACCCAAAATTTTCTGCATTGGAAACATATACTCGTATCACTGGAAAATGTTATGTATAGAAACGTCACTGTAATTAAATATAAATTAAATTAATAATTCATTTACACAATTGTTCAAAGGTTTGGGTTCTGTCATATTTTTGAAAGAAATCTCTTAATCTTGCCAAGGCTGCATATTTTTTAAGCAAAAATTAAGTAAATCGATTAATATTCCGAATTAATATTAGAATTTAAAATAACAGTTTTCTATTTCAATGTATTTTGTGTGATGGCGAAGCTGAATTTCCTTCAGAAATCATTCAAGTATGATTTGGCGCTCAAGAAACATTTCGGAATATTTCTGTGGATTCTTCAGGATTTTTCTGGATTCCTTGATGAATAAAAATTTCAAAAGTTCCGCATTTATTTGAAATATGAAATAGAAATATTTTTTAACATTATAAATGTATTTACTGACACATTTGATTAATTTAATGCATCCTTTCGGAATAAAAGTATTTATCTATTTTATTACTAAAAAAATAAAATAACCCCAAACGTTTGAATGGTAGTGTACTTAAAAATAGGTTTAATTTTCCTGAGATTTTGAAAGAAATAAGCAACCGTGCAGTCTGAAGGACCTTAATATCACGAATCTTCTGCTTTTCAAAGTCATCTATTGTCTCCTCCAGCTGGCGAGTCGTGCGTGTGGCATCCATTGTGGCCCTCTGAAGTTCACTCTCAGCCTTTCGTCACACAACCGACAATAAAACGTAAAGCACAAAGTGTTCCAAGCAGCAGACAGAAATGACGTGAGTCTATCAGCTTACTGAGACGATTTAAACTAGCACGATGTGAAGTTTCACATCAAGTTAACTAGGTGCAAAGACTTTTAGTTATACTAGTTAGTCCTAAGAGGCGATTGCAAATTGGTAAAGTCATTGAGTCACTGCAACTGCAGTTAGATGCTCTGGTTGGTGTAGAAACAGTCAGTGTGTTCTGACTGAGACATGCACTTAGGTCTGCACATATGCATTGGCTGGTCCAGCCTGAAAAATGCAGTTTTTTTTGTTATGACTGAGCATTTAGAAACAAAATTTACGAGACAGTTGTTGTCAGATCTCATTGGTGATTTTAAATACAAATTTTTGAAATAGCTGCCTGAGGCGTTTCAAAGATGGCCGCCGAGTGAAATGATTCGCCTGAAAGGGACTTTGGTATGTGTGACATTTTAGAACCAGACTGAATTGAACCTACTTGGTTATAATTAAGCTATATAAAAGTAGTTTCAAGATGATATTACAGTGTGTTGCACACAAGGCCCACCTGTGACTGAGAAAGGCTGTTAAGGTATTATCTGTAATTCTGTGGTTTACAACAAATATCTTTATATGGCATTAAAATGTCAAGAGTAAAGGTCCTTGCACACTGAGTCCGAATTTCGCGTCTGAAATTTTTGCACATTAAAAAAATAAATACGACCTCACATTGTGTCAATCACGTTTACACAATGCTTTCAAAACCTTCGTCCGTCATCATTTTTTTTGGGATTGGGTTCGATTTTCTGCGTTCTTCGCATCTGTAGCAAGCATTTTGAGAGGTGTTTTGACATTTCTTCCAGTTCACAGCTATGTAGTTCCAGTGAAAGAAGAAATAATAACATCTGATAGTAATTGTAAGGATACAATGATCTGTCTGTCTGACGGGTTTCTCTGCCTCATTCTTTCAAGTTGCTGCATTTGCTTGGACTCTCTGTTTCGTGCAATCTGTGTCTGCTTCAGGTCCTCCTGTACATAAATTGGATAAAATCACAAAAGGTTGGTTAGAACAGAGCGTCCAAGGTTTTGACCTGTGACAACAGTCACTGTACATCATGCTTACTCAGAATGTGAAGCAATGCTGCCCTCATGAGATCATTGAAATAAGGTCATTTTTATATTTTAACTTTAAAGTATGCACCCATTTACTTGCACTCTATCATTGAGGGGCTTATGAAGAAAACCTTACCCTTTTTGTTTTCACAATATTCCCATATGCTTTCAAAGGCTCTATAACTTTCACTTCCAGCCTCTCCACCTGTGAACAATAGTGTGCGTTTGCATATTAGTAGGAAACACAAATATGCTAAAGAATGTTTTTGTGGTTTTAAACACACCTCTGCTTGCCGGTAGTCCTGAATCTTGGCCAGTTGATCTGCAAAATTCTTCAGTCCACATTTTAGGTTTGGTGTCTCTGTATCAGCGTATAGGCCGACTTCTTTGACCAGGAGGTCAGCTTTGTCCCGCAGTCGTGCAGATTTACGGACGTAAGCAGCAAAAAGTTGGCATAGATCTCCAAAGTGTTTCTCTACATTGGTGATGTTGTCCTGAATCTGCTTGGTCTGGATGTCTCTGTGATGTGCAACATAGAAAAATTAAGATAATCTGAATGAGGGAATCTTGTTAGCTAGTTTAAACTTGTAGACTGTAGGTTTTGCCATTCATCAACATGTTAAAAGGGTCATAAGACAATGCAAGTCCGAATATCAAGACTATTCGTGTTTAATATGCCAGAGATATAATCTCTTCAAACAAGAGATATTTAAAACAAGCTGTTTTGTTATTGTAGTAACCTGATTATAAGTAAAATCAGCATTTAACGTTATCAGGTTAAAAAAATGTAATACAAAATTAATCAGTCATGGCTTTATAATACTCTTTAAGTTAGGACGTCATAACGTTAGCATTTAAAAATAAATATTGTGTCTTCGAAATGTGCAGACATGCCAAACTGTTAACAATTGTTCATTTCGGTTACACAGATAATTATGCGGTTTCTGTTTTAATATATTGATACAAGTTATATAGTCATTTTACACAATAACGTCCGCTAGCAAATGGACTAATGTTACATCTTGAATCATTTAGCTTAGCTTAGCTAGTTAGCTTCCCAATCGTCACAACAAATCTGGACAACTTTTACCTCGCTCTTGCATCAGGAGTGCGGCTCATGATGATTCGAAATAAATATCGATGTATTCATTAAAGATATAACATCAAGCGAAAAGAATCATGACGTATTTAAAATACTAAAAAGAGTGTTGTGCTTATGCTTTTATGCTGCAGCAGGAAATATGGATGACGCCGTGCTGTTACCATGGAGCTAAAACTCACCATGCGCCCTCTACTGGTAAACAAAACAAAACAAAACAAAAAAATAAACACTTTATGTTAAAAATACAAAATAAAACACAAAAGATCTACTTCCAATAACGTGAAATGAAGCTTTTATGTTTTTAAAGCGGTTTAATGTAAAATTAGCAGACTTTTAAATTTTCTTCGTAATACAAAGAGCATAAATCCAATAACATGACAATATTAAAGGGATAGTTCACCTATTTTTTCTGTCATAATTGAATCACTCTCAAGTTCCAAACCTATAAGTTTCTTTCTTTTGCTGAACAGAAAAGAATATTATTTTGAAGAATGTTTGGTAATCAAACAGTTGATGGTAGCCATTGACTTTCAACTTCATTTTTTTTTTTTAAATTGAAATAGCCTTACTGTCTGGTTACCAACATTCTTCATAATATCTTTTTTGTGTTCAGCAGAAGAAATTGTAGGCTATTACAGGTTTGGGACAACATAAGGGTGATTAAATGGTGGGTGAACTATCCATTTAATTCTCTTTCGGGTTTTGAAACTATAGATGAATACTCTATCAAGTTTTCTGTAAAATATGATTATTGGTATGATGGCATTTTCCTCTCCTAGCTTACATTTTTAATGTATTGCCCTCTGTGAATTAATTTGACCATCATGTCAACAGCGATATGAAAGAACAAAATCATCTGCTGGATTTGCTTTCTTTTTTACTATGAATAAAGCAATTTGACTTTAATTCCCCTCTTAACAGACACATATGGCATACTTTAGCGATTTTATTGGGTTTGTAACATTGCCAAAAGCAGGCTTCATGATCATTGAAAGTAATGGGAATTCATTGTGATGTGCTCATGAATGTCACCAGCTGCTGTGTCTGCGCCTCTGTGGAGAATGTCCAAAAACCTTCATTATCATGCTTAATCATCCATGGAATTGATCCCACTGTAACAGATTGCTTGTGTAAAACACGTTGCATTTAGCCGTGTGCACTGTGCATTCCACTGTGAGTCCTATTTAAGAAACCTAAAGTCTTAAAGGGACAGTTCACCCCAAAACAGAAAAGTTTATCATCATTTATTCTAACCCTCGAGTTGTTCCAAAAGTAAATCTCATCCATATGAATTGATTTAGTCCAAATTTTCTGAAGAGACTAGATCGCTATGATGAACAGATTAAAAATTTAGGCTCATAAACACTAATCAGCGAATCTAAACAGAAGCTCAACCGAACATGCTTGATGCGAGAGAACAAAGCTCATTCTTGCGGAATCTCAAACTTGCCACGTAACATGAGAATGAAAATCCGAGGTTCTCACACATCAAGCGGACATGCTTGAGCTTCCGTTTACCAGAACTGATGTGAATGTTGATGAATGTTTTTATATGAATAAAAGCCTACATTAATGTTTAGTCTATAAAGCGATTGTGTCTCTTCCCAGATAGCACAGCGCTGTCTGATCTCCTATTTACATCTGGAAGACGTATTTTAAAGGGTGTTTGCTCATCTGCAAGACGTCTATAGGACGTTTCCTGCAGATGTTAAATAGACGTTTAGAAGATGTCTCTAAGATGTAATGATTTAGAATGCACGTTAAACTGACATCTTATAAACGTCTATTAGACATCTGCAGGAAACGTCCTATAGACGTCTTGCAGATGAGCAAACACTCTTTAAAATACGTCTTCCAGATGTAGGCTAAATGGAGATCAGACAGCCTTGTGCTATCTGGGTTTAGAACATTTGGACTAAACCTCTCAATTCATATGGATAAGTTTTACAATCTTTTTCAGTTTCAGCACATGCCTCTCAAAAGGTCTGTGCACGGCCCTGTTAACTAGGGGGTTTGTCCTGTTTCTAGATTAGGATTCTCTCTGCACACAAAAGTCTCTCGTGCTTTCCCTCTCTGCCGTGCGCGCGCTGTCTCGTATGCGCGCTCGCGCTAGATTCGGGGGATTTTGCGGCAAAACTAACGTTAGTCGATCACGAGTGGCTCAACAGGTAGATCTATAGATAAAATCATCTTTCTGGCGTTTGACCGTCTGGTTTGACACTTCAGCGTAAGAAATCGTGGGTGGCGTGTGAAACCAATCAAATGAGTGTGTCTTTTTTTTTTTTTTTTTTTTTTTTTTTTTTTTTTTTTTTTCAAATGAGTGTGTCTCACGGCCGATGCATGAGAGTTGTGACACTCAAGTAAACAGGGTCATTGTATAACTTGTTTAATCACAGCAAAGGCAGTATTTTTTTTTATCTCAATAGCTAGACTATAGGCTATAATACTATTTTTTTTAAATAATGTTTATTACAAACGTCAGTAGGCTATAATATAAAGAAGCAGTTGTCTATGCAGGGGAGTGCAGCCAGCAATTATAGTTATTTTCCACTAGATGGCAGGCAAATTCTTTCTTACCACACTTAAAATTCTGCTTGGCTATACACACACACACACACACACACACACACACACACACACACACACACACACACACACACACACACACACACACACACACACACACACACACACACACACACTGTTTTCTAAAAAATGCATGTATTATTTCTACTATGAGGTAATTTTCAAGTGATTATTTCTGTATGAGTGCATGAAATAACTCATATGGGATTAGACTGCAGGTGTAAAGCGTACATTACCGTTTATATGATGCATTCATTAGAAGTGAGGAACGAACAGATGTTTAGAACACAGCTTTCCTCTTTCCCCTTAGATCTTCAGTCTTCACCTTGTGGAAGTTGCCCTCAGCCCCCCCAAAAAACACTGCATTGTTCGTCTGGTGTATTCATTTGTTCTGGAAGATTGTGTCCTCTTAGAGACAGAGTCTGACTTTCTTAAAGAACAGATGGTGTTATTACAAAAACACCAATTAGCAGGAAGTGGGTTGCATCAACACAGCTCTCTGAGCTTCGTGTTGGTGGCCGTCTGTGCCGCGCTGACAGGTTATGTCAGAAAAGGAGTGTTCCCGCTGAACAGATTGGGAATGACATATGTCAGGAGCTTTGGCTGTCTGGGGCCCAGCAAGAGAGGTATCGGGGCCTTTGAGCATTGCCCTTCTTGCTTGCAGGTGAGACCTCATCAGTGTTGTGTTCTCTAAGGGTGTCAAGTCATCTCTACGGTCCCTACACCCCACCAATCACCGGCAGGAGTGTGTCCGCACGCCTGCCTGCTTCTGTCATTATGCGCTCTGTGGTGTCTGTCAGCAGCTACATCAAATCAGACAAAACCTTCTGCTGATTACTACTTCATTCTGCTCTCATTTAAAATGCAAAGCCCATCATATGCTGATGCTTTTGGTCTGCCCTGCATGATGTCATTTTTTTAGAAGAATGCAATAGTCTCATTAACGTACCAACAATACCCTCTTAGAAATCAGTCCATCATTGTATGTTTAATTCTGACATGATTATGATTGCATATCTGTCCCAAGACATCTTCTTTTACATCTTTAAACGTGGTGGGGGTCTTTGAAGGCAACCTGAAACGAAAGTTGCAATATTATTTTCTTCCCTATTGTGACGCATACGAGTGAAATGGCTTGGAACTTGATTTCGTCCATCTGGAATTTGTTAAATCTTTGCTGATTTGCTGTTGCTGTGATCTCACGTGACGTGAGTGACAAGTTTTTGTTACGGAGTTACTACATAAAAAAATAACAATGTGTCGTGTGCATAGATAAATCATTTATAATAAATGCCGCAATATTAGGTAAAGAAATTACACTTTAAAAAAAATTGTTATTTTAATGATAATTGACTGCAAAACTGTTAATTGGTTTATAGAAAGTTTCCGTACTATTTACGGTAAATAACAGTGATAGTTGTTACATTGTTAAATAATATTGTTAAATTTACTGTTTTTGGAAGTGAAAAAAAACTCATTATATAATTTACAGTAAAAAAATTTATTGACATTCCCACAATTCCCTGTGTGACACTTTACATTTAATGTATTTTTGTTGAAATTAATTATGGTTCCTCATAGTTTTCTTTTTCTAATCAGTTATGTACATTAGGGTTTTACATTATATTTAATGTTGTTAAATTAATGTTTATTGCATTTTTTTAGTTTCATGTGTTTAATGTTTGTGTGAATGACACTGTGCAGCTTATTATAAGTATTATATAAGTATATATGAAGAGTTCAGATGCCATTTAAGTGAAATTACTGAACTTAAATATACAAGAAAAAATGATCATTTTAGAAGAAAATTTCAAATGGCACTTAGAGGCTTTTGCATCTGAACTCTTCATGTACTTATATATAAGCATAACTTTTATAAGTATTAACCTTCTTATGGACTGCTTGTGTTGAGCTTTGATTGCTCATGTGACTTTTATCTCTGCTGTTATGATTGTTGGCTACAATGGTACAAAACAGATATCAATTCTTCAATTAGGCATTATAAATTAACATTATATCAGTTAATGAAATACGGTTTATTACTGTAATTTTAAGTTAAGTCTGTAAAACCAATAACATTGCTACCGTATATTTGACAGTAAAGTTCCGGCAACCACAGCTGCTGTTTTTTTTTTACCGTAAAAATTACGGTTTTATTTTTTACAGTGGAGATTGGTCAATTTTGATTTCATGATTTAAAGTCTGTTTTATGAATGTAGAGACACATATGCACAAACTAAAAGCAGGAGAGACATTTTTTTACTCCCCATTTTTGAAAATTAAAGCCGTGACTCGTGATTCTAAAAACGTTATTAGACATTTCCATTGTGATTGCCTAGGAAAAAAAACATTCAATTTATTGATCACAGGTTGATCATTTTGATGTGGGCAAGTTGACACAATATATGGTGTAAGTTGGGACCTAAAAAATGTGGAGCCTCTAAGGGTGACATGGTAATGGAAAAAGTGTATTTCGATGCTTATGCTCACAAAGTGTTCCCCTAAGAAACCCTGCGTTCACTTGCTAAAATTGTATGTTCCCAGAAGAAATTAATTTTGTGCTCATGTATGTGTAAAATTTCATATTATTTCCATAAACAATTTAGCATTCGCTCACATATTCATCCTTATATCCATTTAATAATTTTTTTAAAAGCTTTTTTTTATTTCAGCATTTATAAACAAAATCAGAGAGAGTGGTTTATTGTGTTCCCTAATTGAAAATCCATCCACATTAGAATTTTTATTTTGAAATATTTACAAGAAAACTCACCAAATCATCCTCAAAACACTTTTAAACTTAACCACTTTTATGCAACTGGACTAGATATGTCAAAACTCGCTCCTGTTCTTTATACATAGTAGCATGTAGACTATGCATCAGCTCTTATTCTTAATGTCCTTTGAGGCATTTGCCCAGAATATATCATGTACACTTAGTTACATGTCTTGGTAATAGGCACTTGCATGATGTGATGCATTACTGTAAGTAGTGAGAGTAGGTAAGAAAGTACTTACCAAGAACATTAATGCGCAGGTAAATTAACAAGAGCACATGCATTAGGCCAAAGTTGAATCAGCCGTGTAATTCCCTTCATACCCTTAAAATTGATTGTACCTTTAAGCCCCCTCCACAGAAGTGTCATGCATGTATCATTTATTTATCCCACATTTAATATTAATAGCAATCTTTATTGTGCTGGAGCATTCAGCCAGAATCCCCACCCTGCGTTTTTACCTTAATGCATCTCCGAGCCGGTGATACTGCCAGACTGCAGCCATCACACAGACGCAAACAACTACTGCACGTTAACCTCTTCGCTGTAATAGACTGCCCCTCCTAAACACACAATATCTATCTACTTCCCTGGAGAGGTCGTTTTGGAGAGCTTCCAGAACTTCTTTCCTTACCGGCTAATTGAGGATGACTTCAGACTCTAGAAACACTGCTCAGTCCTGTGGGGTTTAGTGTGTGTGTGTGTGAGGTACAGTGGCATGAGCCATATATCGAATGTGTTTTTATAAGTCGTCTTGAGATGAATAATTTTTGCTGTATTTCTCTTTTGCATTGCAAAAACTGTCCTTGTGTCATCAATATGCAAATGGATGAAATCGCCAAGAGTGCAGCTTTGTTTCCCTGAAGTGCACTCTTTAGAAACTGTTAGCATAATTGATTCTCAGCACTGCAATAAAACTGGTCATTTTGTGAGGCTTCAGCCCCATGGGTGTGCAGTTGGAGTTCATGGAGTAACTCCCTGTATTAATCATTAAGAAGTGTCCGTGCCTGATAGACGGCGCTCGGTCCCCTGAGATGCACACTCACCGTACTATTCCAATAATTGATGTGTGTGTAATAACAGTGGTTCGATTGACCGTCGTCCTTACCGAATGTTTTCCGATAAAGACTGACTTAAGAGGTTATATGCCAGATTTACCCTCTTTTCAGTATCCGATACATCGTTTTGGAAAATCAAATACATGCTTGTAATTAAACTTTCAAAGTGCTTTCGTTCAGAAGAGATGCACCATATAGGTTGTCGGACAGTAATAGAGATTGTTTTTTAATTTATTGATATTTTCCTCTACTTTTATCTTTGCCATCATCTAATGCTCATATCTTCTCAAAAACGCGAATGATTTAATTAGACTGTTAAATTAATATAATCTTTACCAAATCCCAGAATGATTATCTATTTTTTTTATTCTGTACATTTATAAATTCACTTGTAGCATTAAACAACTGATTAGAGTTTTATTAATTTTTTAAAAAAATATTTTATTTAATATCCTCAATTTATCAGCCATGTTATTATAAATTATAAATAACAAATTTAATTTCTTGCTTCCCTAGATATTAGTAAAAGATTTCTTTATATTGTTGGTTTGGATTTCAATCTAGTCAAGTCAAGTATATTTATATATGCTCTTTTCACAATATAGATTGCATCAAAGCAGCTTCACAGTATCAATCAAAACATAATTACTATGTTCGTTTCTTAGCGGAAAAAGAAGCATTTCAGCTCTACCAAATGCACGTTTGGTAGAGCTGATCAAGGGTATTATTGATTGGTTAATTAATTTTAATATTCCCTACTGAGCAAGCCAAAGGCAACAGCCAAGGAACCGAAAAACTCCATCAAGTGACCTAAAGTTGTCCTAAAACTCCATCAGGTGACCTTAAAGGTGTCCTAAAACTCCATCAGGTGACCTAATGGAGAAAAAAAAAACCTTGGGAGAACCCAGGCTCAGTCGGGGTCCAGTTCTCCTTTGGTGTTTATGAATAGGGGTCGGATTTACAGTAACTGTAAGGTAAAAATGTATATGAATGTCCCTAAACAGACTTTAAACGCGAACCTGTGATAAACGCTGATGGCATTCACATGCTCATTAAAGGGATACTCCACTTTTTTTGGAAATAGGCTCATTTTACAACTCCCCCAGAGTTAAACAGTTGGGTTTTACCGTTTTTGAATGTATTCAGCCATTTTTTTTTATATTTAGAAGAATATCAGTAACCAGACAGTTTCTGGTCTCATTGACTTCCATAGTATATTTTTTTCCTACTATGGAAGTCAATGAGACCAGAAATTGTCTGGTTACTGATATTTTTCTAAATATCAGAAAATCAGCTGAATGGATTTGAAAACGGTAAAACTCAACTGTTTAACTCTAGGAGAGTGGTAAAATAAGCCTTTTCCCCAAAAAAGTGGAGTATCCCTTTAAGAATTGATTCTATAGCTATTTGCGTTTGAATATGTACGCAGGTTTATTATTCCCTACAAAACCATGCCTGAACAAACTACTTGTCTTGTCTATAAATTTTATACAGATTTTGTTTTATTTGATCATCGGGGTAGGTACGCGGAACTAAATTCACAACGCTTTATCTGTAAAGTGGTATAGGGATCCTCCATAGGGAGAGGCTAGTTGGCACTTCAGCACTGTATTGTCATTGGGTCAAGGCTAAGCTCCTCGTCAAATCTGGGTACGGCCTGGATCCGGCAGGCTGCAGGAAGACCTTGGGCTAAACAAAGACACTCAAATTAGCGTAGATACCATTCTTCTTATGATGTAATGAGTACAGAATTGTTCCCAGTTCTGGCTGACCTAATCTATGCAGCCTAACATTGAATTACAGAAGTCTATAATGTATTTGTGTATGCTAGGGCAAATAGATGTGTCTTTAATCCATCCATCCATCCATCCATCCATCCATCCATCCATCCATCCATCCATCCATCCATCCATCCATCCATCCATCCATCCATCCATCCATCCATCCATCCATCCATCCATCCATCCATCCATCCATCCATCCATCCATCCATCCATCCATCCACCCATCCACCCATCCATCCATCCATCCATCCATCCATCCATCCATCCATCCATCCATCCATCCATCCATCCACCCACCCACCCACCCATCCATCCATCACAAGTTCAGATCTGCCATTTTCTTTCATCAAGACCACTGAAAGCAGATGTGAATCACGATGTCTTCACGTGGGGGTATGTTTGCATTTTTTTGCTGTGCTTCACAGAAAGACTGGAGGGAGACGGGGGTCTCAATGAAACCCATCTTTTATTTTCTAATTAAAATCCTCCACTTTTTGCTCGGGTGCTCCACAACACCTCGACGGAAAAGGGAATTCATGATGTATTGCTGCCTTGCAAATAAAAACGGATCCATCACCTCCACCAGCCATAACCCAGATGGCCAGAAAATTGGCTTTGTGTAGAGATGTGGATTCAGGCATGAATATTAATAGAAGACAGATGTAAACGCATATTAATATCCTTTCACATTTAGGATAGCCTGGAAATTATAGTGCACTCACTTTGGGGGAGAGGAAAGGTCTTTTTTTCTCTCTCTCTAATGTGATGCCAGTCTATTGCTGTGCATGTTTTGTGGGTCCGTTCCCAGTGTAAAGTGCTCAGCGTGGAATTGTCATATAATGATGTCATACAATGTTATATCTAAACATGAACACAGAGTTTGAGTTATCAGAAAATTTATAATTCTCTTAGCTTAAAGGGCTTGAATAGTATTTCTCACGTTTGCAGTCTACTCTCGTGTGAATTGAATGGAGAGAAGTACTTTTAAAGGCAAGGTAATGTGATGCTTTTTTTTGGAAACAAAACTAAAAAGTCTTTTGAAGAATTTATTGCTATAATATGCTTGCACTATTCGCATGTGTTTTCCTCAGAGAAAAGAAATGATTTGATATGCTATATGGCCAAAAGTATAAGCATTTCATTACAGTCTCCACTCTTTTGGGAAGGCTTTCTTGTAACATGGCAGCAAGGGGTTTGTTCACTTGTAATATTTGTAATTGAGTGTGAAAACAACAGTGAATAAAGTCACCAGACAAATAAAATGAGTTTAATATCATTGTATTGTGATGATAAGGAGTTTGCGTCGATTTTTACATCCCCATTAGATGGCAGTAGTGCTCCTAATAAAACAGCTTGTGGTCATTGTGAAGCCAGTCTTTTGTTTGTTTCTTTTCTTATCTTTTCTTTTCTTTTGCTTCTTGCAATTTGTTTCTATTAATGTGGAACGCATGTTGCTTTCTTGTTGAGGACTGCTGAAATATGCCGTATTCACCCAAAAATTGAAGTTCCGTGTCCTTAAATACACCCTCACAATGTTCTAAACCTCTCTCTTCTGTGGGAACACAAAAGTATTTATCATTTTCATTATTTGGAAAAGAGCAGCTTGCATTCTGCTTTATAACTTCGCATGTTTGAAGGGTCTATCCCAATTAAAATCATCAATCAACTCCCATCGGATATACGCTACTATAGGCATGAAAAGTTAGTGTGTTCAAAGACCAAACGTGTTCTGTTTGAGTCATTAGAAGATCCTCTGTGCTGTTGACATAAATGTCCCACATTACAAACGTGAAGTTAAAGGTGTGAACTGTGAAGACGCATAATTAGTGTTAAATAATGGACGGTAATAATGGTAATGATGGATTGTGAATATTGATTGTTCGCAGAGTGAACATGGCAAGTCTGAGGCATTCATTTAACTCCCACCTTCAAATGAACCAGAAGGCTCAATAAAACCCAATTAAGCAACTAGCCCTCCATTTGCTTAGCAGTTTTATGAGCACATTTACATCACAGGGCCCATGAGACTGAGGTTGCAGTGAGAGGCTACTTCTGGAAAGCTCTTATGGTCAGTGTGCTGTATCGTAAACATAAGGAATTATGTTCGTGTCGGGTGCATGCAGCTATCACTGCCTTTGTTTAGAATAAGAGTCTATTTTCTGAACCAATGTTTTCGTTCCTACCAAAACATTGGTTCAGAGAAAATGGAAGAGAAGCTAATCATCGCCGTTGCTGTGTGTCCTACTGGTTTCGTATCATTTATGACATGACGTTGTTTGCTCCTATGAACGCAACTTTTATTTGAAATATTTACAAACGCTCGTTTTAAAGCGGGAATGCAATTAATTTGCTCACGGTGACAGCGATTTGCAATATCGCAAATAATAATAATAAAAAATCTGCAAATAATAATAATAATAGCTTTTTTTTCGACCAAATGTGACCAAAACGGTTATAAAAATGCTGTCATTATAAAAGGTTTCTTCAATGTATTGCTTGTTTTTTTTTTTTCTGTTAATTACATTTAATGTTGAAAGCATCCAAAGCGTCAACAAGCTTCCCCATACTTTTTGACAAGCGTCCTTGACAGGGCGGCTAGAGCTTCTTTGACGCTCAAGTCGGCA
Organism: Cyprinella venusta; assembly: GCA_038021265.1. Taxonomy (NCBI): domain Eukaryota; kingdom Metazoa; phylum Chordata; class Actinopteri; order Cypriniformes; family Leuciscidae; genus Cyprinella; species Cyprinella venusta. Next base: position 6,586,526 of record CM075878.1, read on the forward strand.
GCGGTGTGAACGTACAGTTAATCCGTTGCAGACACTCTCTATTCGTTCTTGTGAAATCACAAACTAAAATGCACACAAACATGTCCCTGCTTGATATACAACCACTGATAAACGTAATCGGTTTTAATGAAGAAAAAAACTATACGAGTGCGGATTAGAACCCAGAACCTCTGACACGCTTGGCAAAAGTTCAGCCCATGGACCTTTAAAGTGCATGTGTGTGACCAATGGCACCAACACACATTCGATCCGACTGAATGGCTGATAGGCAGGTAAAGCTAATGTACCTGGGTGGCACTGTCGGCAACAACGGGTAGCTCCTCCTTGCTAGCAGCAGTGCTAACGGTCGGGATGGTAGTTGTATCATTAGCGTTGTTGTCATTGCCAGCGGGCATCACAAAAAAGTTTGTAAAAAAACAAAACGTAAGCGTAAGTTAATGGGGCATTTTGTGGGCCTCTAGGTAGCTCGGGGCCCAAGGCGACTGCCTAATGGAAAAGTCCACCCCTGTAAAAGCACAAGTATATTTTTATCGATATTGTATTATGTACATTTTTTGCCCAGCTCTCAGCTATTACAGAATTATAGGCTATATTATAATTGCAAAGTGTATATTGCACTGATGTGACATTGAGCTCATTTGTGCTGTCTAGATGTTTTGAAAGGCTGGCTCATCAATAAACCACACTGACTCGATCAATTCCGTCAGAGTAGATGAATTTGAGACATAATTAGAGATGATCCTTTGAGCTTCTATTTCTTGGGATACTTTAGGAAACATTTTAGCTTGAGGCTGTGTTGTAACATTTCACTTTTCGGATGACGATTGAGAAGTAGATGGCAAGAAATGGCATGTTTGCAACAAACATTTAGAAAGAAAAAATGGCTTCTATCACAATTTTTGTGAATCTCAAACCCATCTTTGTTGCTCCTAAGCCCATCTGGAAGTCAGAGGCCCTGTTGTTGCATTAAAACACAATTTATCTTTCATGGCTTGGCATTTGTGAAATATGTATGTATGTACTGTACCTCAAAGACATGTTTGCTGAAGTGCCTATCTAATATGCATTACATACAATCTAACAAATAGCTCTTAGGATGTGATTGCATCCCCGGTCCTCGCGCTAGCTAACAGCACACAGCTGGACAGTGTCTGGATAAATTACACGAGTGAATAGCTTAGTGACCCATATTTTCATGCGATTTTTGGCCGAGGAAACGTAAAGGGATATACTGGAGCACAGTGGCAGCGGATGAATGATCCACAAAACAATTTACAGCGAAAACCTCAAATTGGCCGACTGCTCGCTGACAGATCCCAAACAGAAGATATACGTAACTCAAAATATTACAAGCAGGTCATTATTCCATATTTACAGACCCTTTTACTGCCTGGATAAGGCAGAGAAAGAAAGGAGTGTGTGGTGTGCGCCTGATTGTAGATCTTAATGACAGAATGGCGCACCATGCCTTTGCCCCAGTGCTGGGCACGCACAGTACGATTGCTAGTCATACGACTGGCACAGACGGCGGCAGAGAAGGCTGGCTCGTGAGCCACTCTCATAAAGGCAATCTGTCTCAGGCTCCCATAATCACCATCTGTCATTCCCCTGAATCAATAGAAATGACAAACGAGGACCAGAAGCCCTGCTGACAGGCACAGAGGGCAGAGTGCTGGACGGCGCTCTCTGGATCTTCAGGGGTGGATCTGGTGTTGGAGCAGGTCAGCATCGGCGCGCTCCTCTTGGGTCCTCAGACCTTCTGAACTCTTTATGACACCGTGTAGTGTAATTAGTTTAGTGTTGATGATTTGGAGTAATTCAGGGTCAAAGTAAATCAAGTTCTGGTTGACTGTTGTTTATTTTTTTATAAAGGCGTTTCTTCAACTGCAGGCACTTATGTGTCTTAGGAATTGATTTTTTTTAAGGTCACATTGGTCAGTCTCGTAAACTCTTTCCCATGCTGTCATCATTTATTTTTGCTACTTTTGGATGCATTAAAGGGTTAGTTCACCCAAAAATGAAAATTCTGTCAGTATTTACTTACCCTCATGTTGTTCCAAAACCTCCATGTGTTTATTTGTTCTGCTGAACACAAAGGAAGATATTTGGAAGAATGTTTTAATCAAACAGATCTCATTCCCCATTGACTACCATAGTAGGAAAAAATACATGGTAGTCAGTGGGGAATGAGATGTGTTTGATTAAAACATTCTTCCAAATATCTTCATTTGTGTTCAGCAGAACAAATAAACATATAGAGGGTTGGAACAACATGAGGGTGAGTAAATACTGACAGAATTTTCATTTTTGGGTGAACTAACCCTTTAAACATTAATTGTTTAACCTGTACTCCTCTTAAAGTATCTAAATCCACTATAAATGTATAAATTATTATATGTGTAAACGGTGATCATCTAAAGGAATTCTGTAAAAATATATAAATAATAAAATGTTTATTTCATTTTAAATGTAAATACTAACATATTATATTAAATAGTCATAATTATGTATTATCAAAAATATATTTGTGGTGTCATTTTCATAATGACCAATAGATTTGCCCCCAAATTAAGTTTTATCAAAAGAAGATAGTGAACCAAAGAAACAAAAAATGTCAATGAACAGCATGCTTGAGATTACATTTGAGATATAGCTGATATTTACATGACAAAAGTTTTAAAAAATCTTAATGTTAAGAAGTGAGGAAACAACCTTATTAATTGAGAATATTGTATGTTATTTTATTTATTTGTTGAATCATTTTTGTATCACTTCCTATTGTATTGTGAAAAGCTGAAAGTGAAACATTTTGTAATCATTAATCAACAAAATAAAATCTTGATTATATTTAAAGCTATAATATTTACTGTGGTATTAACAGGTTAAGCGAAGACATTCTCATGAATAAAACCAAAAAAATGTCTTTTTGCATCTTTATGCGTTAGAATACGTAGAATTGCATTTGCTGTTATGTTATGTTATGTATGAACAGTTATGTTAGTTTTTGGTCTCCAGAATGTTCCTAGAACTTTCCCTTTAGGTTAAGGGAATGTTCCCAGAACATTCTCCTTACTTTATAAAAATGGAATCTAAAAATAACCTACATGGAACGTTCCTATAACGTTCTTGTTTGGTTCCCAAAAATAACCTCATGGGACCGTTCAGGAACGTTAGGGTAACGTTTTGTGTTTGCTGGGTACGAAGTGATATCATACCTGCACCACTCTATTGTTGAAGTCATTATTAATGCGTGTTAATAAGGGACAGAATGCAAAAAGATGATAAACTTTGGATAGATCGTTTCAGACTGCAATCGCTGCAGGATTGGTTTATCTTTTCCATAGCTGGAATCAATTGCTTTAGTCGTACAGCTCCGTCACGTGTGCCGTCTCCAGGGAATAACCAAATTACATTCCAGTCTTCTCATCACAGCCAGATTTGTCTGCGCAGGCCTCCGTAAAGCCGCGTGCCATGACAGAGCCCCTAATACCCCCGAAGGTGCGCTGCATTGATGAGGAGCTTTACTCCTATACATCAAAGCAATTGTGATTGACAAAATAGTGTTAAAGCGCCCATCATGGTGCAGGCCCTGCAGACTTGTGGGCTTACAAAGCATCAAAAACCTCAAGATTGGATCCAAGCTGGGAATAAAGGACACAGACGGATGATATATGGGACGGGCTTATCCCAGCTCGGACCACTAACAACATCTAAGCGTCAACGCGTTGAGCACATTCACCTTCACTGTGGGAACGAACACATGTACACGTGCGCGCACACACACCGGCTTTCGGATTGCTTGAAACAGCACCTGCTCCTCCATTTGAAAACTATTTAGGGAGGCATCAAACTCTATCAGAGCAGGTCTGATTGCGGTCGCCTCTTCACAGTCCTCCAATCACTCAGTGAGTCAATTAGCCCCCGCCCTCGACAGCAGCCCTCCTCAGCTGTGTGCTTCCAGCCTGAGAGGGAATCCATTCAGTGCCACCCAGCAACACCTGAGGCCCCCCCGGCCCTCTTCGCGCTCGCCCGTCCGCCCCCTTCCACTGGCTAATAGTTTGGCTCCAAGGGCAAACAGCGCACAATGGCGTTCAATTCACCCCATTGTCCTCCTTCACTCCTGAAGAGGAGGCCCACCAGTCACCGCTCCAAAAAAGCCATTTAGTCAAAAACTACCGGAAGGAACGGAAAGCAAGCGCACTCCCGCCAAAGCGTTTTAACGCAGCCATCTGGCCGCTTGCGTGTGTTTTAGGTGTTGTATTGAGAGAAGGAAAGCAGCGGCCACGTTTCGCCATCGCTTCAGGTTAGCCCCCATTCACAATCGGTTATTTATTCAGGGCTCCTTTGAAATAATCGAGTTGACACATCTGTCAGATGGCGAGGGAAGGAATGCTAAAAGGTCACAGGGAAAGATACCAGCTGCTCCAGACGAACCTTTCCTGCCTTCAAATAGCACAGTCATTACACTGGAACAGATGGGGTCCCTGAGCTTTCATTTCAGTCTTCAGGTACGACAACACCAATGCAAGGTCAGTTTAAGCTGCCTGGAAGTAAAGCCCACCCCCCCGGAAAAAAACCCCCAAAACAAAACAAACAAAAAAAAAAAACGACGCATCTTGACAACACTCGCGCGTAACAAGCTTGCCCGTATCTCCTCTCATTAATGCCTCGGAATCAAACAGAGGAGAAGATGCTTGATTCATAATTTACACAGGGCTTTTGACGTGAAATGCCATCCAGCAAGAGTGTGTGATTGCTTTCTTGGTGCCTGAGGCTGAGCTCTTTGATAATCACACAACATATTAAAGACCTGTAGAAATGGTATTGGCATCATCTCTCTTCTGAGAACTTGTGGCAGTCTGAGGGTCTGTCTTGGTGATTAACTTCTAAACTTACAGTTTGGGATCATCAAGCATATGAAGAACTTTATGCTTTAATGGTGATGTAGCATAAAAATGGCTCAGAGAGTCAAGATGGAGTGTGAATCCAATTGCACAATATAAATCATTTAAATAAGTATGTGTGTGTGCATTAGAGTTGACATACTGAACCATTCGTCTTCGTCTTTGTTCTGCAAATTTGACACTACAGATGCAATATCTAGTAATATTTACAAGATGGTGTATTAACTGGGATTTTGCTTTTCATTAAAAAAAAAGAAAAATAATCGATGCAAAACAAAAGCACAACTGTAGATTTCCAGGCATTTGAAAATAAGAGGATGTGAAGAATATTTTATTAGAACAGTAACATAGTTGTACATACTGAGTGAAATGCAGATTTTGGAATATTTAACAGTTTATCAAACAAAATGACAAAAAATCTATACTTTCATTCAGCAAAGGTGAAATAAAATGATCAACACTGATTTCTTTCAACTAAATGCAGTTTTTTTTAATATTCGTCAAAGAGTCTAAAAGAATTATCACAGTTCTTATTGAAATGTTAAGCGGCGTAATTGTTTTAATCATTGATAATAATAACGTTTCTTGTAGCTATATGAATAAATTCTTGTCATTTTAAATTCAATATCACATTAAAAATATCCAGTCTTGAATATCCACAGAGTTAATATAAACTTTGTGTTCGCTTGCAAAAACTTCATTCGCTCGCAAAAAATGTAGTGTAGTTTGTTCTTTACGAGTGGGAACTCAGGGGAACGCAAACATTTTGAGAGTGAACGCAAAGTTTTGCGGGGGAACGTAAACATTTTGAGAGCGAACGCAAAGTTTTTCGGGGTAACGTAAACATTTTGAGAGCGAACGCCAAGTTTCGCGGGGGAACGTAAACATTTTGAGAGCGAACGCAAAGTTTCTCGTGGGAACGCAAAAGCAATAATTTTTCCTCCCTTCTCATATTTTTTTTCTTTACCATATGTCCCTTTAGATGCTCCGTAAATAACCCTAATGGTCATGGGTGAACAATACATTTTATAAGGAGATGTTCAGGCAGCATGAAAATAACAATGGAGAGTATTGATAAATGCTACATTTAAATGACTGGACAGATGACAATGTGAACTGTACATTCACAGCAATGATAAACTCACTGATTTACTCCTAAATAGCTTCATTAATTCGCTAAAAAAATGATTACCCTATTCTGAGCTGGTTATTTCAATTATGACATCATTGATTCCTGCATAGATGACCGTAGAGTGTATAGTGAAACACTCATCTGTGAGATTGTTGGTTACTTAACTGATGGCTGTATGAAAATTTCTCACATTAACGACCTCATATTTAGTGACAAGTTCATTAGTGATTTAATGAGTAAACAAATATGCGACTTTATTGATCACGTCAAGTTTTGCTTCATTGGTGGGCTCATTATGTAATTGATCATTTTAAGTGGCTGATAAGGCAATTAAGGGGAACTAATTGTGTAAACTGTACTTTTTATTAGCATGTCAGTGATCTTATTAATTACTTTTTAAAGGATTACTTCAATATGACCTCATCTATGATCTTGCCAGTTAGTTCTTATAAGGTCAAGGATTGACTCATTGGCTGGCTCTAATTAGTGCATATCGATGAGTTAATCAATGACCTCACCATTGAATTGTTGGCTTGTGTTGAGGTCGGTTCTTGTACATTCAATCGCTGTTAACTGATAAGTGTTTCTTTTGCTACATGAACATGTCTGAAATGTCTTTGTATGTGACGAATAGGCTATTGCATTCAATCCACTTCTTTTGTGATAAATTATGTGAACACAGCTCGATTGTCACTATGATAGTGTCGGAAGAGTGTCCAACTTCACGTCTCCATTTTCAACATCTCCCCGACAACAAGCGGCAAATCTCGCCAGTCAGTTAAATATTATGTGCAAAAATGTATATTTATTGTGGCCACAAATTAAGAATTTATTAATTTGTTCCCTTGTTTTAGACCCTTTATTCCTCGGCTGGGATCGTGTTGAACAAATTGCTACAACCTGACCATGATTAAGTAAATTGAGGGAAAAACGATTTTATAGTGTGTATGATTTACTTAAAATGAGAGAATGAATTAGTATAAATTGCATATTAGTAAATAGTTGGAAAAAATTGTTAATTCTTAAACATATTTTTTTCTCGCACGTCATAGACGGGGCTCTGGTATGATCATTTTGGTATTTTTTTTTTCCCTGAATGTTATTGAATGCGTTTAACTAATCTGACAAATTTCATTGCATTTTGTCTTTGAATTTATATCACAAACTAAAGCAAGTCCTGATCTGACCATTAATCAGTTCGACACCCCATCTACTGTGAGACTAATTCAACCCTTGCAACTGAGCGTGCCTTCCAGTATACAATTAGATGAACCACGAAACAAACTAGTCCAGTCTCCATTCCCTTGAGTAATTAACATAAACCCGTCTAACTGATGAGCCTATGTGTGTACTGGCCACTCTACAGATTTACATTGTGATGCGCGTTAGCTGCTTGAAGGTAGCTGTGATAATGAAGAAGATGGACAAGCAGCTGTTGATGTAGAGAAAAAAGCGCTGCATGTGCAACATTAACAGAATTAACAGAGCAGAAAATGTTCGTTGGAGTCAATTAAAGGCTATTCGCAAGGCTAGGATTTTTACTATTGCTGTGCATGAATGCAGCAGGAACTACATTATTCAAAGCCATCCTGCAGCAAAACATGCTGGAGTCTGTATGCATGCAGAATATTCCGGAGAACAAAAGAGACAGTGGCTGTGTTAAAAGTTGTATAGTGAAAATAGGTAGAAGCTTGATGCTAAGTTACTTTTTTATATAGGCTATTTAAAGGGATACTCCACTTTTTTGGGGAAATAGGCTCATTTTACCACTCTCCCAGAGTTAAACGAGTTTTACCATTTTTCAAATCCATTCATTCCATCCGATTTTCTGATATTTAGAAGAATATCCGTAACCAGACAGTTTCTGGTCTCATTGACTTCCATAGTTGGAAAAAATATACTATGGAAGTCAATGAGACCAGAAACTGTCTGGTTACTGATATTCTTCTAAATATAAAAAAAATGGCTGACATTCGAAAACGGTTAAACCCAACTGTTTAACTCTGGAGGAGTGGTAAAATGAGCCCATTTCCAAAAAAAGTGGAGTATCCCTTTAAAGATTGTATATATTATTGTTGGTATATTTGCAATGTACTATTGAAAAGTGAATATATTTGAAATATAATTGAAGCATAACTACAACGCACATAATGATTGTGTAAAATAATGTTTAATTCAACTTTTTTTGAAATCCTGCCTTTTGGAACAGCCTTCATGTCTGAAGAGTGCCTATTATGGTGCCTCAAAATGCTGCATCTCTAGACAACTCACTAAGTTTTGGAATAGACCAAACGAAAATGTAGCTTGATTAACAATGACAGTCCTTTAAAAGAGGTTCCCAGTGAAGTGAGGAACATGTAGACCTCCCTTTGTTCACGTCACTCAAAGTGTTTTCTCCTTCAGTGAGTAAATGCTCTTTGGCAGGGGTTAGATGGCTGCGCCTCTGGTCATAGGCCTTGATCACTACTGTTTAAAGTTTATTTGCTGCAGTCTTGAGTCTGTCATACTTTGAGTCCCCTAAATCACTCTGATCAGGTCGTTTCTTCTCATGCGTTCTGCTGTCTTGCTTTCAGATTAAGGCACAGTTCGGATCTGCTCTGATCATAAGTGACAGTTCCACACAATTCATGACGTGCACTTTAGAGCTGTGGGCTTTTACAGTTACACACTGCTAAGTGAGGTTACTGAAGCTGTCATGGGTCAGCTGGTTAGTGTGTGAATTTGAGAGGTGTGTGTCTCTGTGGATGAAGGCGCCCTTGGAAGAAAGAGACAAAGAGAAGTTTGACTTATTGTATTATTACAGTAAACACATAGCGTTCGTACATCTCACTAAGTTACTCTACCTTGCCACATGTTAACCAACCATTCAAAAACGTCCTGTTCAAGCCTTAAAGGGATACTCCACTTTTTTTGGAAATAGGCTCATTTTACAACTCCCTTTTACCGTTTTACTGTTTTCGAATCCATTCAGCCGATTTTCTGATGTTTTGAAAAATATCAGTAACCAGACAGTTTCTGGTCTCATTGAATTCCATAGTAGGAAAAAATATATACTGGAAGTCAATGAGACCAGAAACTGTCTGGCTAGTGATATTTTTCTAAATAACAGAAAATCGACTGAATGGATTAGAAAACGGTAAAACTCAACTGTTTAACTCTGAGGGAGTTGTAAAATGAGCCTATTTCCAAAAAAAAAAGTGGAGTATCCCTTTAACTGTTGAACTTCTTTACGGCCGTCATCTTGTTCCGGGTGCGACTCCGGTTCAAACTGATACGGTTGCACAGATGTGTCCTCCTCAGAGACTCCCGCTGCCATTCTTTCTCCAAAATATACCATCAACTGTTGTCAAGGCAACACTTTGTGTGTTGTCAAAACGCCCACAGAACAGAGGGGCGGAGTGAGCAAAGCTCATTATCATTTAAAGGCATATGCACTGAAACGGTGAGCTGAAAACAGAGCTCTTTTTGACCAGGTAAAATGAGTGTTTTCTTACAATACTAATGAGCATTTTTCATTAAAGTATATTATAAAATTTTCATTTAGACCCTAAATAATCAAATTAACTTGTAAGAAAATGGGATTATAAGACCCCTTTAACAAAGATGTATTCATTACTTCAATGAGCTCACTGTTTCTGCCTTAAATTGTTTCAATTAATAAATTATTAGCTAACTGTGTGATTTGTATATGTACATTTCTGAAACGCATAACTTGGACACAGTCACCTCTGATAACACTCGTCTAGATAATCACACACAAATTGTAATGTAGAACAAAAGTATTAAAATTGTAAATGTCTTTGCTGTCACTTTTGATCAATATAATGCATCCTTGCTGAATAAATTTATACCCATTTCTTTAAAAGATAACCTCGAATTTTGAATGGCAGTTCTCTATATTTTGGGAGAGAGCTGTAGTGTTTGCATGTTTGTGAGTGAGTGATTGGGAAGGTCTCACCCTTCATTAGAGGTTGCCTCAGTGGTGTTTATGTCTCCTGTGCTCCTGACTTCTTCCCACCGGTGGCACTGTGACAAGGATCCACACGACGCTCACACTCCTATTTGACACACTCATAAATCTTCGGATGAAACGGTGGTCTGTGTGCCAGAGCAAATGTTTGTGTGTGTGTAAGTAAAACTAAGAAGATATTTCCCTCAAATGAATCCTGAACACACCCTGCAGATGTTAATGACAACGATGTGTTTGTGGCATAGACCGAATGCTGAGGGCTGATTGACAGGCTTGAACCCTCACAGTGAGGAATCTCTGAGCAAGAACCTGCAGAGAGACTGCTTCCAGTGGTTTTCACAATGGTTGTTGTTTTCATTTAGCAAAATATGCATATTGCTTTCTATTTGGATTGGAGTAAATCCTCACATTTATATCACCCACATTCTTTCTGGTTGTAAAAGGCACAGTTGAACATTCTGTAAATCATTTACTTATCCTCTTCTCCAAACTTCATAGTTATGAATAGTCATTCACACCTCTGCATATTCACACAAGCACGTCACGTTCAAAGAAAAAAAAAATCAATGTTTAAAGTGCCTTTTTTGGGAGCTTGACAGCATCTGTCACCATTTACTTTCAAAAAGAGCAGCATAAATATTCTGCCTAGAGATGTGTACTGTGTTTTTTCTGTCCTTTATGATGGCTGCTTGTCAGATTGTGACCCCAGTGGCAAAGCTGAAGGCAAACTATGTGACATCAGAGTTATTAACGTCACATTGTACAATAAATCATGTGCGCTATTGACGGAGCTTTACATTATTAATAATCTAACAGAAAATTGAAATGGTGCCACACAAACCCAAGCGAGACCTTACAGTAATCAGGGTTAAACAAAATCAAAGATTGAAGAATTGGATTTTTAAAAATCCTTTTAAATCAAATTGACCACTGCCAACAGGAAGTTTGAATTAAATGAAGTGGAATTTTCAGAAAAGTCTTAATGTCAAACGTCACATAGACAAACAGGAAAACCGGCGTCGTCGCATCTGCTTGTCCAACACATTCTGACGCTTTTGACCATAAATCAACATCCGACGTTTTAATGTACCCTTTAACGTCAGTTAGATGACGCTATCTAATCCAAACCCTACCCAAGACCTAAACCTACCTGTGTCATTTAACCAACGCGAAATGAAGGTAAAGCGTCAGTTGGATGACGCCCTAGGATCGTCATCTAACTGACGTTAAAGAGAACCCTAAAACGTCGGATGTTGACGTATGGTCAAAAGTGTCAGTTAGGTGAAGTTTTGGGATTGTCGGTGTTAACGGCTGTACTGACTGCTATGATATCTGCTGATAGCTATAGACTTTTATGGTAATCCGATTTTTTTTTTATTCAATTTGTATACCCGAATGTTAGTGAGAACAATAAAATTGAAAAACCTTTATCAATCTGGCTACGTGATGGACATTGGCTATGGCTTATCTTTGTTCGCTCCTTTGAAGGCATGTTGAGTAATAGCTCTAATTTGACGAACCAGTGATGCAACCTGTTTTACAGAATTTAGAAATGTGTTGCACATAATCCCCTTACAATTTAGATAAAATAATGGCATTCTGGGAAATTAAGGATTCTTCCGAGTTTGTCCTCGCCCTCGTTTTGTTATGTTCACACTTGGATTTCACTTTATTTGAATTCTACTTAATGAATTTCAATTCAGTTAATTCAAATTTCAAGTACTCTGGATGGTGCACAAATATATATATATATATATATACATACATTTCATTATTTTCTTTAAATACATTTATGTAAATTATAATTCTAATAATTAATTTCGGTTACTTTTAGAACGTTGTCTTCAATTTAAGATTCATTGCAAAAGGAAAAATCTTGTTTTTTTGTTCCTTAACACCATGAAGGGTGAGGTAATCATGATAGAATTTTAAGTTCTATTTGAGCAACTTCTATAAGTATTAGCACAGTATAATAGCATTGTTCTACAATAATCTTACATCTTCTTTTTCCTTTGTGCTTCCCTACACAACCCCCCACCCAGACTAACATAGCGCCTGTGTGCACCCAGAGGGAAGAGAGCAGCATGGAGAGACCTAGAGGCGCAGAGGAAGGATGAAGAGAACACAGGAATGTGAGACAGCGTGGCTCAGGGGGTGAGAGAGATTTGTCTCGGTGCACCGCAGAGAGGGGCGGGTCTGGAGAAGATGCCATATGGCCCCTGCCGGGGCTGGGTTTGGGGTGACAGGAGGGAGGGAGCATGAGAGGACGAGGCAGCAGGCAGGGGAGACGAAGAGACGAAACGCTTCCTTCCACAGAGCAGGGCAGATAGACTGGGGCCGAAGGCCAGACAGGGGCCACTGACTGACACTAGATCTGATTGCATCCAACACAGAGATGCCAAACAGTGACAGGTGCCAGCACTGTTAGAGTAGAGTGGAAAGAGAGGGAGGAAAGACCAGACAATGAGACAAGCACTGTTAAGCATGAGAGAAAAAGAGGATGTGAAACTTGTGTTTGCTCAGTGCATGTGACACACAGCAGCCTCAAAACATATTCGGCAACTCTTGAAAATGTCAATTCATCGCATTATGTACAAAATATCAAACCAAGTGGCATCTGCAAACAGATGATGCCAAAGCTTTTGTTAAATTTTCTAACACTTTATGCAATGGTACTTTCATGTGGAAGCCCATTTCAAAGTAAAAATGAAAAGTTAATATTTTATTCAACAATGATTCATTTGATTGATCAAAAAAGGCTTTTACATTGATTTTATTTAGCAATGATGTATTTAAAGTGATACTCCACTTTTTTTGGAAATAGGCTCATTTTACCCCTAACCCAGAGTTAAACAGTTGAGTTTTACCGTTTTCGAATGTATTCAGTCGATTTTCAGATATTTACAAGAATATCAGTAACCAGGTAATCAGTAATAGTAGGAAAAAATATACTATGGAAGTCAATGAGACCAGAAACTATCTGGTAACTGATATTATATAAAAAAATTGGCTGAATACATTCGAAAACGGTAAAACCCAACTGTTTAACTCTGGTGGATTGGTAAAATGAGTGGAGTATCCCTTTAATTGACCAAAAGTGGCAATAAAGGCTTGTACAATGGGGTTGATTATAATAAAATGGATGGGGTTAAGGTGACTAAATGATAAGTCCGGCATATGTCACCAAAGAGAAGTCTGTCATCTGGAATTATGCCGTACATTTTTTTGAAAAATGAAACAAACGCAAGGATGACTAGTTCACAATAAGATCAAGAAAAATGCCACTTTTTGTGGTATTTTGTTTCAAATGCAATGACTTTCAAGTGTCAAACATGAGCCACTGTACATGAACAATAGAAGAAAGAAGACACTTCTTTAATGGTTTTATTTCAATTCATGTGCCTGGCAGTTTTTGTCTTGTTTATCTCTTGTCGGGCAGGATCGTTCGAGCGTGTTTGTTTCTTCAAGTACACCGACACACTGTGTACGTGCTCGTGAGCATGGACTAAGGAATTATGTGTGAGTGTGTGCAAATGGAGCCCATCGGAGAGCAGGAGTGTCAGGAGAAGAGCGTATGTGTGTGTGTGTGCGTGCATGGATGGGGCTCAGGAGGCCTGCAGCTGTATGACCCAGGTGCCACATGGCACTCTCGCTTTGGCCCTGCTCACTACATCCCCGCAGGCGGCCTAGTCAAGAGGCTCTCACAGATTATCAATACATACACACTAATCATCTGTTGAAATTCAACTTCAATGTCTGTTGACCTGACAAATATTATGTAGACTAGAAATTCTGCCAGTACAGCGGCATTCGTAATTCTTTAATATGCTGCAGGATTTCAGTTGATTTCAGTTGCATTTGATCAGCGAAACTGAAATAATAAATAAAGTGATTCGATTGGCTGATCAAACTTCTAATGTATTCTCCATTCAGTGCCTGATTGGGAATCTGGAAACACCTTATTTACATGTGTTAAAATTAGTAAATTCGTTAGTGAAATTAACTATTAAAGGGATACTCCACTTTTTTTTGGAAATAGGCTCATTTTACCACTCCCCCAGAGTTGAACAATTGAGTTTTACTGTTTTCGAATCCATTCAGCCGATTTTCTGATATTTAGAATAAAATCAGTAACCAGACAGTTTCTGGTCTCATTGACTTCCATAGTATATTTTTTTCCTACTATGGAAGTCAATGAGACCAGAAACGGTCTGGTTACTGATATTCTTCTAAATATCAGAAAATCGGCTGAATGGATTCGAAAACCGTAAAACTGAACTGTTTAACTCCGAGGGAGTTGTAAAATGAGCCTATTTCCAAAAAACATGGAGTATCCCTTTAAGTATCACTATTTTTTACAGCTTTATTCATTTTTGTTAATGTCAACAGTTACAACTTTTGAAATGCCCATACCCAAGATAGGAATAAAAATACCTAAGAATAAATGCTGTCGAAGTACTGTTAATTCCTCTTGATTAACGTAGTTAATTCATGTTAAAAGAAAATCGGAAATCGTACAAAATCACTTTATCACATGATTTACTGTATGCAATTCGAAACTATTTTACGAAATCGCCGCCTCATAAAACATTTACATTTCATCATGAGATTAGGTTAGAACGTTTTTAAAATGAACGTTTTTAAAGCATATGACACATAAAGCTATAAATGGTCAAATTAAACATTTTTAAATCGTGTTTTTCTGTTAATTTGCAGTCTAAGTTAGCTGGTTAGCTGACTAGCTTTGTGTACTGTTGGCTGATAAGCTTGATATGTTAGCATATCGCTAACTGATTAGTCTACGTCTTTGGTAAAACTTTAGATATATAGCCAGAGGGCAAAGAATAGCTATGTAGACTGATAAACGCTATTTTGATAATCTGTCACAATAACTGTATATTGCATAAATACTGTAATCTCTTAATATGAATGCTGAAATTAAAAAGCTGCTGGTGTGAAACAGGTCTAAGAAAAAAATGAAGAAGAAATTCCTTACCTACTAGTAATTTAGCATTCAGATTTTCACAGCAAGATACCCTGCATTGGTAATTACTGCACAAATAATTTAATTACTCTAGATTAGCAGACTTTTATGCATGATAACATAACTTGACTGGATTTGATAATGCGTTGGAGCATCTGCAGCTTGCGCATTCCGCAGCACCGGAGAGATAGACGGTTGCATCACTCCGTCAATGGCTTCTTTGTATCTTTCTTCTTTCTTTCTTTATGTGTGGGTTCATTGTAGAGCCATCTAATTCAAAACAGGGATCCTCAATTATACAATGTGTCATTTACATATGCTAATTAGCATCATATTAATTACCTTTAAATTGGGTAATTAAGCAATCTCAATTAAGACATTGTTCATTACACTAAATGCACAGGAAAGGTGTTTGAAGTTTTTTTTTTTGCCCTCCCAGTGCCTCATATCCCTTCATGAGTGTGTGTGTACGTGTATATGAGTGTGTGTGTGTGTATGAGAGAGGAGACTGGGCTCGCTGCCACATCTGAATCGGGCCTTGCCAGCACGGCGCGTTTAATAATTTAGCCGTCCCACATCATATAAGGGATGCACCCACAGCTTTCATGATTACCAAGCATATGGTTTGGTAATGAAGCTGCTGCTTGTAAAATAGTAATGACAGCAGAGAGAGAGGGAGAGAGAGAGACAACAGCTTCTTTATTTCATTTTAGCCATGCAGCGAATGCATTATACAGGCTTGTTTGGATTTTGTGTGTTGTGAAGCTGCCATTGAGAAGATCCTGTTTGCCTTGCACTTTATGAGGAAGGCCAACAAAACGCTGGCAGGGATTCAGGGGCACTAGAGCAGTAACAGAAGCTGAGGCTGCTGGGAGGGTTTCTCCACCTCAGCATAGACAGTCTGGGAAGAACATTCAGACAATAGGATTTCACTGCAAGCTTTGTTATGTGGCTCTTTTAAATAGGTAATTTAATTGTGTGTTGGAGCTTGTTGAGAATATGCAATGATATGCTTTGGGGTTTTTAGTCTATACAGTGACAAAGATGAGCATGTATACTATAGACTGTATTCAACCAACTATCATCAACTTACTTTCATAGCAATTTGTAACCGTTTTAAATTCTGGCAAACTGTATGATTTCCTTTTATATATTTGATGTTTTATGCTATCGTATGTTTTCGTACAAATTCATACGAAATCTCCAGCTCATAAAATAGTTATGATTTGTGATAATTTTCTTATGAGATTGAGTTGCTTGTTGTAGTACCATTACAGGTGTGAGCACACTTAACCCTCTGGGGTTGTTCGGCCCAAATGGACCCGAAGAATTTAAATATATATATATTTTTTTTAAATCACAGCTTCCTCTGAATGGTCCAAAATTTGGTGACTTTGTTGGTATTTGGTATATGAACACCCCAAAAAATTGGGGACAGGATGTGAATAGTCTAAGTGGTTGTAAAAAAATAGTCACACTTGGGGTGTTCGGGTCCAATGGACCTGCATGTAAAATGAATGGGAAATTGGCAAAAATGTGAAAATACAGAAATACAGCTTTAAAAAATAATGAAATACAGCTTTAAAAAAATTAAAAAATATATATTTTTTAAAAAATATTTTTACTATTATGTTCAATGGGGGGAAATTTTGTCATAATTATTGAATTAATACTAATTATATATATATTTTTTAAAATTTTCTCAAAACACCAAAAAAGAAAAGAAAAAATATTATATAAAAAAAAAAAACATGATTTTTTTTTTTTTTTTTTTTTTTTTTTTAAATATGAATCCCTCCTTTGGGTCCATTTGGACCCGAACACCCCGAGTGTGACTCTGAAACGAACAACCCCAGGATATGATGTCATGCTCTTGGGCTTGGGCTGCTAATTAATACCACATAAAGAATAAATATGGTATTTCTCTGATTATGATCAGTGTGTGGAATATAAAGATAATATGACTAACGACAAAATGTGCAAATGTGAAAATTATATATATAGTATAATAAATAAGTATAGTGCATGTATATATAATATTATCAGTAGTCTAGTCCACTTTGCTGCGGCAGAGCTAAGTTTTAGATCCTCTGTTAGTTTATATTTACAATCTTGCAGGTTAGATTTCACCAAACTTTGGCCCTACAAAAAAACAAAAAAATCATTTATTCGCATGAGCCCGTGTTTCCGCGCGAATGGAAATAAATGGAGTGCAAAGCCTTGTGTGCCCTCACCTTGACCTCTGATCTCCATCTTCGTTTTTAGAGCTGCCGAATTGTCAGATTGCATGTCACATGATGCGCTCCATGATGGGGGATTGGTTAATGTGACAGGTTAGGAGCTTAGTATTTCTTGAAGGATGAAAGTAATACATGATTCTCTCAGGCATTTCCGGCCCACTTCCTCTGCTCGGTGAGGAAGATGAGGACACAGCAGGAGGTCCATCTCTACCACCAACATCAGAAAAACAAAGAAGGATGTTTAAAGCACACAATTTTTTAGACTTCTTTTGAATTTTTAACACGGTGACATCATGCTGTACACTACAGCATTCGACACTGCTACTTTCAGCCAAAATATCTATGTAAATGCTAAATCATTTACAGTTTCTGCACACCTCACTTCATGCACATTATATCTGGAATATATACTCATCTATACTGAGCCAAGTATGAATATCGATGGCTACTCTTAAGGAAAGGACTACCTAACAATATAGCCATTGTGAAGTGCAACCTTGAAAAGTCATAATATAAATCCGGCATTTTATTTTATTTCCATCAGGGAGCGAAAAACAGGGCGGCACGCAGCACGCGTTTTCCCGTGTGCAAGAGAATGGGGTTCACAGCTGTACTCACTCCCACTGAACCTGTAGAAAAACTGTTAGGCTGTTCGGTCACACATGAGCTCTGTTACAAAACCTAGTGAGCTGCCTCGCTGCCTAGTAGGGAAAACATCTGAAATGTCCTTGTACCTCAGAAGTGAGCCATTTGAAACACTAGGAAGCTCAACTTTAAATAGTTTTTAATTGCCGTGTTTTCTGCACCTGACAAAAGGCCCGTTTACACCAAGAATGATAACTATAACGATAACTATAGTAGTGTTCTTCACACCAACGCACAATATCGCTCTCAGTGCGCACTGCGGTTATATCGCCTACCACTTTAAATGCTCGACCTCTTTAAAGCAGGGTGGATTCTGATTGGCTGTCAATGTTTTTACTAATCAGTCATCACTAATCAGCTTGAAAAAATCGTTCTGAAAGTGCAGTTATCGTTATGGTGTGGACACTGCTGCTCTTTTATACTTGAAATGATTTTTAGAACTATATTTAACAGTTATAGTTATCGTAGGGCTGTCAAACGACTAATCGCGATTAATCGCATCCAAAATAAAAGTTTGTGTTTATGTAATATATGTAGGTGCGCTGTGTATAATTATTTTGTATATATATAAATACACACTCATGCATGTATATTTAAGAAAAAAAATATTTATAAAAAAATTATGTATAATATAAATTTTATATATACTGTGTATATATATATTATTTTAGCTTTTTATTTTTATTTTTTATTTATTTTACCTTTATTTTACCTTTATATTTATACCTTCATTTTACCAGGAAAGAAGCACATTGAGATTAAGAATCTCTTTTACAAGAGCATCCTGGCCAAAACTGACAGACACAGCACATTTGAGTGTATCAAATTACATCCAATATCTTATATACTATTACTATTGTAGTAAATAAATATTTACTTAGTTTTCTCCAAGGCTTGCTCTATTTTGTGGTAGATCATTAAACCGTAATTCTGCGTAACAAAACCGTAAAAAAGTTTGACCGAAATTAGTTTCCTTCGTGTGCTAAGTCATTGCCTGTTAGCGCAGCTAGCCAACAAGCTTTCGGATGCAGCCCATGATGCGTCAACATCGTCCACCATCTTGGATTTTTTTTCCACTGCATTCTAGGTTTATCTTTTCTGCTAATGACACATTCACTGCTGCCTTTAAATTTGACCAAAATAGGTACCTAGAAGTCAGGATCATTGCATTCCCGAGCATTTGAAACACCCTTTGTGTCAGGACTGTGATACCTTAAAAACACAGCCTCTACAGGGAGCTCAATTGGTTCTGTTACAGCAATAGCCTGAAGACATAACACCAGGAAAGAGCAAGGAAAGAAGAACTGACTGAAATGGTTAAAAAGGAATATTGAAGGAGAGGAGAGAAAAACAGAAAGAGGGCTTTGGCTCCCTTCCTATGGAAATAGAGGGAGAAACGTGTTGTACGGATTATACGGATTACTTGGTGGCCTAGATGATTGTAACTAAACATGACTTAAATTTTTGGTTGTTGAATGGGTGCCAATGTCAGAGATAACAATAGAAGGGGCTTTTATGCTGTCCACTAGGGGGAGCTGTGGTATTCCTTTTAAAGCCCCATTAAAGGCCATAAGCACATGTGCGGATTCCACATAGTGTGTCTGTAACTAATACATTAGCATGTGATTTTGACCAAAACACATGGATAACATGAAATACATATGGGAAGCTGACATGTCCTGCAATGCATGCTATACTCTATCTATTACTATTGTAATTAATATGCATTCAAATTTATTGACTTCATAGTTGAGTGACTACATGGGATATTGAACTATTAAAAGTGGTGAAAATAACAAATAAATAAAAGTATGCGCTCCTTTATAAATATTCGTTTAGGCACCTTAAGCATCGCCTACTCATTTTGCGCCAAGATCCTGACAATATCAGAACAATAATCTTATTTGAATTCTTCTTGGAATATATATATATTTTTCATGGGACCATTGAACAATGCAACCACTGACTGGTTTCTCGCCTTCCGTTGTATCCGTTGCCTTCACTCTTCCTCCGAGTAACTGACTTCATACTATTTTGCTCCATTGGGAGAGGGTGGAGCAAATCTGATCTCGGATTCCTCATCTCTCCCCTCTCATGTGGTCTCATCTGGTTTGGATCTCAATAAAATGATGCCTTACTGTGAGCTGACAAAAAAAAAATGTAAAAATTCTGCTTAGACGTGCTGAGCGGGACTAGTTTTCATACCATGTGATAATAGGGAGTGAAGGGAGTGAAACGAACCTCCAGAAAGAGTCTTCGTTGCACAATTAGAGGTGATGATGGTGTGATATTGTGAATTTTAATGTAAGCTCCGACCTCTAGTTATTCAGATTAATGATAGTAGTCTATATCTGATACCACCAATTCTGAATGTATTACACCATGCTTATGTATAAATGAAAGGTTTGAGTTTTGGACCAGTGTTTGATAATGCAAGATGAGCCAATATTTCACTGCTGCTTTCATCAGTTTATACAATACAGAAGGCCAAATTGTGTTCATGCCGACTGAGTCAAGCAAGGTTATAGCTCACAATTCTTTAATTACGGCCTCAGCTTTTTATTCTCACATCCTGTTGGCTTTTGTTGTTTGAATATAAAGGACAGATCATTTGTATGGACATAGCTTCACAGTCAGTGAATGAGTGTGAAGTCTATCTTCAAACCGAATTCAGAACTTTGGACTTTTTTCTGCAGTGTGTCAATGATTTGACGGTCAGCACATGTTAATGCTTATTTAATCCATGTCTGATATCAAATCCCTAAATATAATGCAGCCATTCATAAATAAGAAACATACTTTAATGATTTGAACAAAGGATTTGCACTTATAGAGACAAGGTGTATGACACACATACTTTACTCTTTTAATCATACTACATTTACTGTCACACTTTCCCAGTACTGTATATTGAACAATTGTTTAACATCCAAATACATTTTTGACATTTTTAGTTGTTATTACTGTTATATTTACAGTATATTCACAGCACATTGAACGTTCATTTCACATCCAAATGTTTAGATGTAAAAATTCTCAATCACTTCATTAAACAAACCCAATTCATTTATCTTATTTATTTTCATTTCAGATCTAATAAAGACTCATAACAGTAACCAAACTATGGCAGAGCAAATTTACTAGTATTACTTTAGCTCACATGTACGTATTATCAAATGTTCTGGGGAAAATCAACAGGCTGTTGAATCGGACTTTCAGGAAGACATTAGCGATGGTCCTTCATTACGATCCACTGACTAACATTAAGTAGCCTGCCGAAGTGAGTTAAGTTTCAAGCTTGTCATTGGTCATTGGGAAACTAATGACACATGACTCTTGGAGTCTGGACATGCGTTTTAAACAGTGGCGTCAATTTACTAAAAGTCACGGTACGGCAAATTTAGATGACGTCATCCAATCTAGCAATGTCACATGACAATATCAGTTCAATTACTTGTAGAATCACAGGAGAGAAAGACAAAACCGCAGCAGAAACCAACGTCATCAACCAATTTGAAATAATATAAAAAAGCATTTAATGAATGAATTAAAAAAAGAACAGAAAATCTTTTGTGAAACATTGCCATACATGACAGGTTTCGACTGTCTTTTTTTTCAGACACACACACAAACACAAATTCACTGATTACTCACCTTGATGTAAATCTAAAGCCTTATTACTTCCTTTTTTGAAATACAAATAAATCTCTTATAGGCTACGCGATTGTCCATTTAATTGCAGAACATCATTTTTTTTTCCTGAAAATGAAGTTCAGCTGCTGCAATCCTGTGTACATTCATGCGAGTGTGTTCACATCACTGCGCCCAGGAGAAGCACACCAACATATTATTTTGATATATTATTTTGATATATCAATTATAATCTATATTAATAAAACACAAGCCCTACAGTATAAACCTCAGAAGAGTATCTATGTACTTTATTCTCTCATGTGAATATCTCTGTTGTGCATTCAGTTAGGTATTCAGTTCAACTAGTTAGGGCAAATAATATAATTCATACACTCTCAGAAAAAAGCTGTCACTGGGGCTGTACCTTTTCAAAAGGTAAACTTTTGTCCATTTTATGTGTTAATATGTACATTTTAGGTGCTAATATGTCAATTTCAGGAGCTTATATGTCCATTTTAGATCCTAATATGTACATTTTAAGTGTTAATATGTACATTTTAGGTGCTAATATGTACATTTCAGGAGCTAATGTCCATTTTAGGTCCTAATATGTACAATTTAAGTGTTAATATGTGCATTTTAGGTGCTAATATGTACATTTTAGGTGCTGATATGTCCATTTCATGAGCTATTATGTCCATTTTAGGTGGTAATATGTACGTTTTAGGTGGTAATATATACATTTTAGGTGCTAATATGTACCACTAAGGTACCAATATGCAGCCTTTGGGTACAAAAGTGTACCTTTTGAAAACTTACAGCCCCAGTGACAGCATACCTTTTATTCTGAGAGTGTATAATTCAATGATTTATTTCCTTTTTGTGTAAAAAAATTAAATTGCAACTAAATAATGTACTGTATATCTTGAATATTTTTTGTTATTCATAATGAATTCTTAGCATTTACCAGGCGACAAAGGCATTGCAGCCACAATACCGTTCCATTCGCAGTTGTGTCCCTGATTTTAATGTCAACGTTACACTTTTTTTTTGCACAAGGAGTTCATGGCCCGTTATTCTCGGTGGACGTGATCTCCAGCAAAAGCACTGGTACACAAGTCCAACATGCAACTCGTCCTTCAGCATTGCTCAAATCATAGAAAACATGAGTGCGTGAGTATGTGTATGTGTGTGAGTGACTGGTGTCAGCCAGCAGATCCAGTGCCAGTCCCACCGTGTCTGCTCGTCTGTGGACATGGCTTATTTTGCATGGCAACCCACAAGCCACACTTCACAGGGACTTCATAATAACACCCCCTGCCGAGGTGACAGCCTGATTGGATTTCTGAAGGAGTCGCTTGCATGCATTTGCATACTAATTGACGAATGATTTTTTTCCCCTGTCTCCCCTTCTTCCTTGACTCTCCCCATTCTTTAACTCTCATTAAATGACGGGAGCATCATCCATCCGTGACACATGAACTCAGCATTGTTCAAAATAATTCAACCAAACAGGAGAAAATGCATTTCAGATTTACAATGCACTCTTAAAAATAAAGGTTCCAAAATATGAGCATTTGCAACAATTCCATAGATTAATCATTTTTGAGCCTTTCAGTGAACAGTTCTTAGTGTGAAGAACTTAAATAAATCTAAAGAAAACCTTTTGTGCAATGAAAAGATGTAAAGAGGACCTATTTTGCCCAAAAACAAAGTCTTGATTTTGTTTTGGGGGTTTACTAGAATGCTTGAATGTTTGAAAAACAAAAATTTTCACATATTTTATTTTGTCGCAACTTGCAGCACCTCTCTTCTCAGTCTGTCAGTAATGCCAACCCGATCTCACGATCAAGTCGTACAAATTCGACGAATGATTAAAAAGTGGCTAATTCGTAACAATTCATACGACCTCACTCGTACGAATTAGTATGATTTTGCTAAATCGTACATATTTTACGAATTGGCCAATTCGTATGAATTCGTACGAATGACCTAACCCTTACCCCGCCCCTAAACCTACCCATCACGTGGGTTTAGACAAATCGTACAAATTCATACGAGTGAGGTCGTACGAATTAGACACTTTTTAATCATTCGTCGAATTCGTACGAATTGGTCATGAGATAGTGTTGGTAATGCCGTTTAGTTTCTGTCTCTATGATGCCCCTCCGTAATATGCTCTGATTGGTCGGCTGGACTAGTGTGTTCTGATTGGTTAGCTGTGTGGTGAACTTATTTCTTCTCAAGTGTAGAAGACCAGGAGCGAAGACCAGGAGACTTGGGATGTATCTTAAGCCGGATTCTTTATTGAGAACACGACCTGTTGGTAGATGTAGTCAACAAAATCTCGTCTCGAGTCTAAATAAAAGCAGTAATAAAATAAAAGCAGTATACATTGCTTGTTATGCCTGTTCACATATCTCATCTTTTGTGCGCTCAAGTTCGTTTTTTCAAATGTAGGCGTGCGGTATGCGCTCATAATGGAAGTGACGCGGTTGCGTTGCGACGCGCTCGTTTTGCGCGTCTGCGCCACATTGAGATAAAAACATCTAAATTTTTCAGAATGCCGCAAGCGCACGATAAGCGCACAGTAGGTCACGTGACAAGAACCAACCGGAGAGCAACCGCCCTTGCGCTTTGGAAAAAGGAGAATTAACACAATTTATTTCCACTTTCTGCTTTTTAACTTTGTAGACCTTTTTCATACTCAAAAATTTGAAAATGTAAAAAAGATCATCGTAGGACCATAATGCTAATAAAGAACCTTTATTTTTTAAGAGTGTGTGACAAATACAAACCACAAAACTGTAGAAATACATACGCAAAAGCACAAGGATGAATTATTATTCTATATTAAATTGTGTGTGTGTGTGTGTTTTACGACTCAAAAAGTAAAAGAGGATTTCTCTCGGAGCTCAAAGATGAGAGCTGCTCCAGCTGAGAACACGTCAAGTCGGCAAAATAAGCCTCCCCGGAGAGTAGACACCAGGCAAGGCAGGAACAGCAGTGGCAGATGTGCCCCACTATAATGCAGTATATATAGGACACGCACACACTCACTCTCCCGAATGCCCTATGCCCTTCATTACACACTCACACAAACACACCGAAACACACCCATGCTTCCCTCGCACGTACCACCACACACAAAATTGAAGCGGATGTCACCAGATGCTGCTCTTACAGCCTGTGTTACTCAGGCGGTTGTGTTTTTTTTTTTTTTTTTTTTTTACTCCTACACGCGTGTAGCTTTGCCACAGTTTTAATTACATGGTATAAAAAGAGCTCATAGTCTCTGCTGGATGCAACCGATTGGAAGGAGACCACACAGAATCAAACTGCAGGATTGTTTGTGCAAGTGCCAGTGTTATATACAAATGGCTCAGCGCGTCAAGTGGCAGAGAAAAGCGGTGTTGGTGGAGTGCCAATGTCTTTCATACCATTAGGTTATGAAACAAAGCGGCTCTAGTCAGGTGTGCGACACGGTGAGAAATTAACTCATTTTACCTCAGGCGTGGGGATAAAAAAGGCCTCAGACTAATGATTTGATTTAGACATTTAATTAGTTTAATACATATTGCGCTGGCTTCTGCCCTGCTAATCTCCCACAGAACCGAGGTGGAAGGATGCTCTCGCTTCAGACAGCCAGCCGTGGCTGAGAAAATAAAATATGGATATATACATGCGCCTCTGCCTCTAAGAGAACTGTTTCAAAGGCACTGAAGACTACTGAAATGTTTATGAGGAGAGCTCACTTCTCTGACAGACCTTCGCTCCGCTTTCTACTCCCTGCAAACACGAAATACCACTCGGGTCAGGTTGCTGCGTGTGCACACACGGCATACACTTTAAGAACACTGAGTAAAAGCTGTGGGCAATGTCTGAAATGCACGCATTGAGCTTCAACAAATCAGAATTGGCACTATAATACATGTTTCTGGTCTTACTGTGAACGATTCAGCCGTTTATCTTAGTTACAAAAAATGAACAACTGACAAATAGAGGATTTTGTTCCTCTAAATATCAGTGTTGTTATCGTTAAGTAAAACGAACAAAAATAGTTGATGGTATTTGAAATAATATACAATTTTAATATTCTATGAAAAATGTAAAAATATTGAAATATGTTTAAACTGAAGGATTAAAATAAAATAAATTGAAGTATATAAACACATGATGAAGCCATAACAAAATGACTGTAAAAAAATATTGTTGGTTTAACTTAAAAAATTAAGTAACCTGGTTGCCTGCTTGCCAGTTGATTGAACTGGAAAAAGTGAGTTAATCCAATGAAGGAGATTGAGTTAATCATCAGAAACAAAAATAATAAGTTATCTGAACTAAATAAATTATTTAAGTTGATTTGACCAAAGAAAAAATGTTGTGAAAACAAATCTTGAAAACATTTTTTTTTTTACAGATAGTAGAATAGAAATAATAAAAACATAACACTGCTGAATTTCTTCAACATTGTGGAAATAAATTGTGTTAATTCTCCGACTCTGATTCACGGTTACTATATTTATAAAACATTACACTGTTTTTTATGTATCTGTCAGAGCAATATTTATCCAGGATTCGTTTGCTAAATCATACAATAATATAAACTATCACAGCAAATAATAGCCTGAGCAGAAACATGTGATGAAAGACTTTTGAAAGACTAATTAGGAGTAACTACATAAATACAAAACATCTCAATGCCTTGCATTTTTATTTATTTAATCTGAAACAAAAATCGCATTTCTTTATGTATTCATATTTATACTTGGTCATGGCTTTCCAGTGAGTTTTATACTCCACTATTGCCTCACACAAATATATATTTTTTTAAATTATTTAATTGCTGTTCCCTGGTAGAGCTTATTGACCGGCTGCAGTGTTTATGATTTCACATTTTTCCATCCTTAAAGGTCATTGGGTCTCCTCAGTGTAGGCAAAACCTGATCCACACACACATTTTTGCTTTTAGACGAATAGAGAAAGAAAGAAAGAAACAAGAGCCCCCTGGAGACCGCATGTCTACTGCTGCACTTGTTGTGTGCTGGGAGAGATGTGACATTGACAGTGATAGTCTCGCTGGTCTCTCTTTTGTAAAGTGGTCGTTGCAAGTGATGGATTCACTTCTAATGGAGTGCTGCTCCCTCAGAGGGTTAGCGTTTACCCAGTGCTCCGCCACCCACAGAAAGCACCCCTACACTGCTTGCACATGAATAATTGCCCACTAGGGACTGATTTTGCTTTAGATACCCTAGTGTGTATCTCTCCCCCCCCTCCACCAACCCACTCGCCACCCCTCGAGGGAAAGAGGAAGGGAGGAGGCGCGTGGGCCCAGTGTCAGCGCGTTAAAGGCATTTTCAGGTCTGTATTTTCTCCTTCTCCACCTCTGATATTCTTTCATACAGCATTTCATAGAAATGCCATTGGTTTCTCCAATGTGTGTGTGTTGTGTGGAGAGAGTGCTATGCCCTTGGCTTTTAACAAGAAGCAATAATGGGAGCTGAGAGCCGCAATGGAGCAGAGAGGCAGGCCGAGCTCTTTATTGTCCTCTCTTCATTGTCATTGTGTGGCTGCCATGAGAAACCAGTTGAGCGGTTGTCTTCACATACACACACATACAGTCGGCTAGTTGTGTATTAGTCACTCCATTTCATCTGGTTCTCACCTTTTAAAACAACAATACCTGAACTAGCTACAGATACAGCAACATTTTCTCAGAAGCGGTGCAGTATTTAATTTTATTACAGTCTGTAAGTGAATCATGTATTTTTATACTAAGTTTCATATTGACCTATCTGTAAGTAGTCAATTTAAAATGGTAATTTAATAAATACAAATATTCAATAAATAAATTATGTATATACATTACACTACATTAAGAAGTTTAGTATGTACTTTTTGAGGGAATTTCTGAGCACCAAATCAGCCAAATGTGACACTTAAAACAGCAGAAAATTCACCTCTGATTTTAAAAAAAGTAATTTTTATGTATTAAAATAATGTTATATTTAATCAAATAAATAATGTAAAAACATGCATATAATACACCTTGAATTTCACTTTCCACTTTTGTTGAATGAAAAAAAGCTTTGGCTTTTTGATGACTCTTTATTTGCCAGTTTGTTTCAGCTAACAAATTTGATAACTCGCACTTTTTTCTGTTAATTAATTCTTCCTCTAGAGGTGGTCAGAGATAATGGCGAGTGTATGGTGTGGCATGTGACCACTGATGGTGGTGCCCATCAGTACAGTGGACACATTTGTGTACCGGCAAGAATCATGTCATAAATATTACATCTTCTGATGACGGCTCCCAAGATGGATTGCATTCTCCGTCCATAAAACAGCCACGGGACGCATGAATTATTCATTTGCGCCGAAGCCACCTGCCCACCCCTCAGGAGATACTCGGCACACATTTATGGAGTCTATTTACCTTAATTAACCCCATACAGGTTTCTTTTTTATTACCCTTGCATTTGGGGTCAAAGATCATATGCAATCAAAATGACAACATAGACATAAAGCCTTGTGCACATCACACGCTTGGCAATTGTTTGATTTTACAACATTGCGGATGTTGGTTTTGGATGCACAATCATCATTACTTAAAGCCACAAGTGTTAATATCTGTTCTAGTAGGGCTGCTGAAGTTAACACATTTTTAACACATTCACCTAATTAGACCTGAAAACAGCTTTATTGCTTTTTGTTCTTTTTTTAAAGACTGGGTTGGAACATTCACAACCGCTGAAAGATAAATAAGCACAGTTTTAACACATAGACACACAGCAATACTAAAGCCAGGCTTTAGTTTATCAGTAAATGGAGAAAGAGCTTCTTATTGTCTAGGAGTTTGTTTAGAAATCAAATCTAGAATGGACTTTTTTAGAAGTGTTTGGGGTTGGTTTTATTTATAAGAGTTATTTATAAGAGTTATTTATAAGAGTTATTAAACCTAAGTAAATGATAAGGGTGAAACACAGTAAATGGAATGAACTTTAATGAGAACAATACCATATGATTGCTGTGGGCGTTTTTGATAATTTTGACAACATTTTATGAAAGTAAGCTCTATTGCGTAAAATTGTAACATCGACTATGCTAATGCAAATAACGTCATGAGATTCAGTGTAACTAATTATTTAAATCTTTATTTGACAACTGTACTGGTTCTGCTATAAGTTTGCAGAGTTGATGACAGTTTTAGTTTCTCCGTCTGTCTCTCCCTTGTTCTGTGTGACGCAGCTGACATCTCAACACTTCCTCTGTGCCGGCTGTCTTATGTTATCTGTCAGTCTGCCAATAACAGCACATGTTGAGTTATTGGAGCTTTGCTCGACATTAAACAATTAACTGGGTTTTGTTGTCCTTCCTCCCCCCAAAACACATGTACTCCACTCACTGCAGTTCACCCAAAGCC
This sequence comes from Cyprinella venusta, assembly GCA_038021265.1. NCBI lineage: Eukaryota > Metazoa > Chordata > Actinopteri > Cypriniformes > Leuciscidae > Cyprinella > Cyprinella venusta. The sequence goes on from CM075878.1 coordinate 6,615,457, forward strand.
TAGATAAACTTTCTGTCATTACAAGCATTACTGTTAGCGACTGAGTCTCTTGGCAGCACGTAACTCCAATTGGGTTTTGGGCGAATAAAATGCACTGTATCCGTGACTCACATAGGCATTAAAAGAGGCTCTATTTTTAAACTATGGAGGCTGTGAGTTGGACTTGGCCGACAAGCTAGTTAGCTGATCCTGAGCTGGCTAGTGTGAGTCTGCTGAATTTTAATGGGACGCTGACAGTGATGAAGGTGGAGAATGGTGTGACAGTGCAAGGAAAGAGCTGCAGGCGGCTTAGCTGATGGTGAGAGAAAGAGAAATGAAGAATACAGATTAAGATGTCTCTATGTGTCCAGAACTTGCCCTCACTGTACTGCTTGGCCTTACATTCATACACAATTGTACACTTATGAGCACAGGTTTGCTCAGCAATGCTCCATTTATTTGATAAAAAAAATATAGTAATATTGTACAATTTCATTACAATTTAAAATAACAGTTTTCTTTAATATATTTTTTTACAATGCACAGGAACCGGTTTGATTTTATTTTGTGTTTTGTTTGGCCAGCAATTGTCCGTGGGGCTGCTGGCTTTACTCTCTAAATGCTGGGTTGTTTCAACCCAAATTTGGGTCAAATATGGACAAACCCAAATGTTGGATTAAAAATGTAATTTAAAATATTAACCCAACTTCAACTTTCACTTTCAACTGTAATTTTTTTTAATTACATTTTCTAACCCAACATTTGGGTTTGTCCATATTTGACCCAAATTTGGGTTGAAACAAGCCAGCATTTTTTAGAATGTACTTTCATTTTTTGTATTATTTAGTACTTTTGCATTTTTTTTATTTAGTTATTAAACTTCTTGAATGTTCGCCGGTTCCCGCCTCCTTCCCATATCAACTGAACCTTGTTACACTTACTTACCCTAAATTTTGAACAGTAGTGCATATTTATGTAGCAAACTAGCTCTATGCAATATTAATGATCAATCATAACTTGTTATAATTGAATATGAATATTTGGATCAGTTATTCGGGTTAACTTGATATAGCTACATTAACATTACAACCAATTACTCGGTTCATCCCGTGAACACTCAATATTTGCTATTAATTAAAGTAACACCGGAGATAATTTTCAACCTTCATAATATATTTCCAAGTCTCTTGTGATGGTACATTAACTTACAATAGGTTGAATAACACGTCTGCCATAGCTTGAGCATTTTTAATCGTACTTTTAAATTTCGGATTTCGCGTACTAACCGGCGAACTAAGAGAACTACAAAATTCGACTGCTTGACGACATATACTGTACGTCACTTCCACCACCACCCCCACTTCCTTAAAATCGGACGTGGGGAGCCAAATGGCACCCGTTATCGCACATGGCACCCGTTATCGTTAATATAACACGCACTGTGAGGGCTAAGTTAAGGTGTGGGGTAGGGTCTGCATGTCATATTCACGCTAAAGGATTTATGACATCTTGGGTTCGCGTGTTATATTAACGATAAAAGGTGCCATGTGCGTAATATAGCACCGTTTTGTCAAATAGCGTTTTATGTGACGCTAAAGGATGAGAACGGGCTGGCTAAAACACTCAAGCAAATGCATATGGTTCGTCTAATGTATTTGAAATGTCCATGTCAAATAAAAATGAATAAATAAATATACAAAATGCATTAAAGTGCAAATGCATTTCATGTCACCTAATTCATTCAGTCGATAAAAGTATTCGTGTTATGTTTAAAGCCCTATGTTCCCAGTGTTTGCCTAAGAGGACACTGTGACCTCTAAAGAGAGTACACCGACACTGTCAGGCCTTTGAACCAGACTTGACATTGAGAGGCAGGGCAATGCCGTAAAACTTCACACAGACACATTTGCACTAATTGCCATTTTGAGCAGAGAGGCTCGGATGGAAACGTGGAGGAACCATTGAGATTTCTGAGGGTCACACAGAGCCTCATTACATAGACACTGACAGGCTTACTTAACCCTTCGGTCACAATGATCGAACGAGAGAGAAAGAGAGACAAGAGACTTTTAGCGAGCAGACGGTCTGATGCGTCTTGACTAGATAGACATTAAATTTGCATCGAGTTGGATTTAAGTGCCTCTGCCTAAACACTCCCACTTATGTTCACATGAGAAATTTTACTGCTGTTTTAATATTTCTACAAAGAGTCTGTGAATTATTAACTGACTACATATTGCCAGAGCTGAAAGAGCTTTCGGAGCGTGCTGCACAGGTACAAGGCTTGATGAAATATGTAATGTGAGCTCTCACTATATGTATTATTACTGAGACACCGTTCACACCGAGACAAGTTCATGAGTATTAGTTTCAGTACTATATATATATTTCAAATTCATTTAAATGTATTTAAATACAAATAGAAATAAATTAAACTAAAATATTGTAATGTACAAGCTTATTATCATTAAGTAAAACTAAAAGTAAAACCATTAAAAAACATTTTCATTATATTTCGTATTTCATTTATTTAAACAAGCAGAATCTTATTTCAGCTAGTTGCCGAGGTCAGGTTGAAGTACTAAAATATCTAAAAACTGAAGAAGATATTTTGAAGAATGTCGGTAACCACACAGTTGAGGGACCCCTTTTGACCTCCATAGTATTTTTTGTCCATAATATTGAAGTCATTGGGGCAGATCAACTCTTTTGTGTGTGTTATATATCTAGTAATATGTGTGCTGTGTTGTGGCCACAAGAATCTGGGCAGCTGAGAAAAAGCTAGCAACATACGAGGAAGAAAGTTCAAATAAATGTGAAAGAGACAGAGGGAAAGTCCAGGTGGCTCCCCACCCCAAAACAGCTCCGAATCCACACAGATGCTGGCATACGATTGACTTTCAACAGGCCTCTCCAGCTTTCTTTACTGCAACAGGCAGAGTAAAGCAATTGGTTTCGCCCAACCATAATGGCTGGCCATGAATGCTGAGTGTGATGGTGGGAGCCCATTAGAGCCTCAATGGCTGACAAGACACTTAGCACTCCCAGGAGCTCAAACAGCCCTTTTATCACCGGCCTAAGGCTGGGCTGAGGCCTGAGAACTGGTGGCCAGCTGGGTCTTTACCCAACACACACACACAAAACAGCACCTGCTTGGTATTACCCAAGGGCTGAGATTCCCAGTGTTGCCCTCAGCTGGCATGGAGACACAGAAGAGACACACTGGGAAGCAGCTGTGAGTTTTGACAGTGGGGATTTGGGAGATTTGGGAAAGGCAGCGGCTTTGTAAAGATTATCAGAATTGCAATGTGCCGGTATGAAGCGCGGAAACAGAAGGTCCATATTGACTGGACGATTTATGTAGTTTTTTGCGAGGGCTCCAGGGCCTGGACTTTGTTAGTGTTGCTTTGGAAATATAGTCGCCATTATGAAGCACTCAAGTCACCATTACCTTTCAAATCATGTGGAAATTACCTTGGAAAATGGGGGAAAATACTTAGATTGGGATTCAGATTTGATGGAAATTATGCACAAGAAGGCGCTTTGCATTCTGGGTGGTTTTCACAACACTTTGCAGAGAATGTCGTCGCTGACCTCACAGTCTTTCCTCACCCAGCTCAAGGAGCGCTTTTGGACGAAATGCATTAGTCTCACTCTGGGGCGAACACCAATCTCATATACAACCTCTTTTCTTCACTTCCTCCAATCTGAAAGAGCACTACATGCGGTGCATAAAAAGGTCCTCTGGTTGGACTGTAAGTGCTTCAGAAGCCGTGGGGTGTTTTATTTGGGATACGTGGTGGCTTTTATCAGTTTTTTTGGACTGGAGGAACATTTTTTTGCAGCTGCTACTTGTACAGATGAAAATTGTAAATGGATCAAGATATGGCTCAGTAAAATTGTTGCAGGTAATAGAGTGCAGTTCGTACATTGACTTGACGTGAATTGTGACTTTTGGGGGGGACATCAAATGTCTGAGAAATGTCAGAGAAAACAGCTGTCCCGATATCATGATGAATGAAATAATTCAAAGAGTTAAATTCTTTAAAATGACTTGTAAAGTAGTTTTGAATGTTTTATTATTTTCCAGAAAAAGTATGTTTCTGTCCAACGCATTCTCATCCTAGGCCGTCATTTAACTGACACTTTTGACCATGTGTCTAAATCTGACGCGCATGGCAACCTTTAACGTCAGTTAGATGACGCTCATCCTAGGGCGTCATCTAGCTGACTGTTTTGACCATGTGTCTAAATCTGACGCACATGGCAACCTTTAGCGTCAGTTAGATGACACGGGCAGGTTTAGGTCTGGGGTAGTGTCTAATTCATACGACCTCACTCGTTCGAATTTGTACGATTTGTCCAAACCCACGTGATGGGTAGGTTTAGGGGCGGGGTAAGGGGTAGGTCATTCATACGAATTTATACGAATTGGCCAATTCGTAAAATATGTACAATTTAGCAAAATCGTACTAATTCGTACGAGTGAGGTCGTATGAATTGTTACGAATTAGCCACTTATTAATCATTCGTCAAATTCGTACGATTTGGTCGTGAGATCGGGTTGGTTAAAACAGGTCCGTATTTAAGCAATTTATGAACAATATATAATGACAGACATTTTTGAAGTGGTAAAAATGGTCATAACTAAAGGAACTATTTTAATTGAATCATTTAAGTGTGTTAAATGAGCAAGCATAATAATGAGAGATATAATGATGGCCATTCTGTCATTCCAAATACCATTGTATCTTTCATCCACGGATTAACCCAAAGAAGAAAAGCGTCCACATTTGCAGAACAATCGAGTTGACACAGACTGAGAAAGTGGAGCCAGGATCATCCCACCCGCCGCCCGGCAGAAAAGAAGGGCTAAACTGCCCGAGAGACTGTCTTTGACGTCAGCTCCAACTTTCTTTGAGAAGTTATATGAGCGTTTTTTCCCCTCCATTCGTCTCTGCACATACACAAATAGGCGAATAGAACTTGCACTAAAGTGGAGCTGTTTTCAGCTAGAGGTGTGATAAAAGGCTTTGCTTTTGTGCCGGCGGGCTCAGTTTCATTTGGTCAATTGAATGCTTAAAAGGAGAAGGAAAAAAAACTTTTGCTAATTGACAATGCCAATGAAATTCAGTAGCTATTATAAGAGCTCCAGGATGAAAAGCCTATTAAGAAGCGTTTGTCTAATGCCTCTATTCACTGACTCCACAGTAGTTCTTTCATGGAAACTAAATTTGCTGATTTCTCTCTTTCTTTCTTTTTCTTTTTCAAGGCTTGCCATTTGCCACTGCACTATAACAAATTAAGGTTTTAGTCTGGGTGCGCTAGAATAGAAGACCTGTTTTATAGATTGCTTGAAAACATTTAATGCTAGTCATACTCTGAAGTCTCACCCACATTTCTTTCCGGGCCAATATAAACACTCCCTTGTTTCTTCCATTGATGTTTCGACCCAATTTAATGTGAGGATAGACTAAGGATGTTTCGGCAGATTCCAATTAGTTTCCGACAAAAGGAGAGCAAGCCAATGTCCTTTTTTTAAAAAAGGATGTATCTCTTGGAAAAGATTGCGGGCAAGAACTCATTTGTTTAACAGGCTTCCTTGAAGGAAGCATTCACAGTTTTTTTTTAATGAGACATCTATAGATCTGTTCAATTCAAAAGGAATGTGATTATTTGGATATGAATACAGTATACAGGGTGATCCAGAGTTAAAATGTTTTTTTGTGTTATTTTTTTTCCTTTACAAATTATATTATAAGAATAAAATATAGAGTGAATGTTTAATTGAAAAATGGACTTGAGTTTTAGTATTTGGTTTGTTTGCTTAATATGATGTCATAGCAATTTAAAGTCCGAGTTTTGTAATCTTTTTGACTCTTTAACAGTCTTTTCTTGCACAAAATCAGTCTGTCCAACCCATTTTTCCTTTTCTAACATCCAAACGCATGATGTCCATTCCTCTTGTGATGCAATATGAGATGTAAATTATGTTATGTGGTAATGTTCGCATTTTGCCTCTCTGCTTTTTAATGAAGTGTTGTTTTCCTCATTTACTGTAACTTTCCTCGTTCTTTCATTGCACGTTTCATGGGCCGGATTGCGACATTCAGCGGGAGGGATAAAGGTTAATAAGTGCAGTCACCCCTGATTTATTTAATTTGTAGAGTCCTGCCAAACAATGCGACAGGAGCTTTATTTGACCATCAGCACAGTGTGGGTCTATTCAGAGGTTCAACCATAACAAAATGATGGAGTTCATCACCACAAAACCGACATGCTTGTTCTCTGGGGCTTTCAATAAATCAGTCCTGCTTTGCTGCACATCGTGGAAGTGTATGAATTATGGGACCATTAGGCTTTGAGCGTGTCTAGATGTCTTTCATCTGGAATGCCGATGTGCCCTTTGTAATACAAATGAATGGGGCGGCAGAGTATTATAATCAGATATGCTTGTTTGGTTAGTCTTGAGTCACATCCCTGCAGTTTCTTTAAAACAGTTGTTTTATTACAGGTTTTGGAACAACATGGGGGTGATTTATATGGTGACAGAAACTATTCCTTTAAAGAGTACAGTAGAGTGTTATGGTCAAACTCTTGGAACTCAACTGACTGTGCTGTCAGGTTTTTTTTTCCACCTTGTTTTGCAGTGCATGAAGGTTAGAGCAGGGGGTTGTGTATGTGTGTGTGTGTCTGTAAAGAAAAGGACAAAGACAGACAGTGGGAGAGCGTGATGATCAGTCTGTAGATTGGCAGCTCTAGAGGAGTTCATCGGCATATGCCGCAGTGCCAACAGAGAGGTGCATGGAGGAGGAGGAGGAAGACGTGACATTGCTATGGTCCCGTGTCTCAGGGTGCTGAATAGAAAGATTCAGAGAAAAGCTATTGTGCACATACTCATCTTTATGCTGGCATGTTGATGAATGACCTAGCAACTTCCAACATTTTTACAAGCAACAGCTTGAATTTGAATTCTTTCTATTGAAAAGATAATGGTTAAGAAAATTTAAGAGCTCTATCATACACCCGGTGCAATGCGGGTGTATGTTTTTTGCTGGTTTCAGCCCGACGCAATTATCATTTTCACGCCCTGCGCCACGTTGTTTAAAGGTCCACTGACATGGGATTATTTTATTATTTTATCATGTTTCCTGGGTTGCCCTTATAATGTTAGGTTACACATTATCTCGATAGTTCAATTTTAAAATGTACTAACCACAAGTACGTCAACCAACTCTCATTGCAGTATTATTAGATTGTTAGGGTATGGTATTACACTATTATAGAATATATATACTCACTATTTACATATTTTGAGGACTTCAGCATAAAATAGGTTACTTATTGTTGCGTCGTCATAGGGACGGGGAAAAAATACACAGGTCACATTCATGGACATTTTTCATCAGTCTGTGATACAAACAACAAATAAGTACATTGTTTTTAAAAGGTGCCTTTGGAAAATCTTATTTTAATGCTTTCTTAACTACTGATTAGAGGATAGACTTTTACTTGATGACTTTGCTCTTTTCTGAGTCTTGGCAAAGCACTGCAATTAACCAACATTCAGCTCCTGCCAACAACAACGATTGGACTTAATCAGTCGAGTGTGTTATTGTGTTACTGCGTGAAATTAACATACAGTCATAAAGATTTCCGCTGTGAATTATTTTTTCCAGTGATCGATCATTCCAACATTCATTCAGTGCTCCCTTAAAATGGATTTGCAATGCATTAGATAAGAAAATAAATAAATCAAATATCAATATCATACAGATGAGAATTGTATGCATTTTGCTGCAATAGTGTTCAAGAGATATTTCTTTAAAAACAAATGCCACTTGTTTTGATATTAAGTATAGCATTTAAAAAATGACGGACATTCAGTGTTTCAGAGAAAAAACATGCCATGAATAAGATTTTGAGAACATTAGCCTACAGAACGCTGAATGAAAATTCTATTAACTTAGATTAACCGTTCTATATTAACCATAAAGAACCATGATTTTAAAGGGTTATATTGGGTTATTTTGTATGGTGTTATACAAAACCTTTTTAATAATCGTTATAATTTTCATTAATATTAGTTTATTTATATATTATTTATTAATATTGTTTTTTACTCCTTTTTTGCCTGGTCTTATAATATCTTGCCTCTATTATATATATATATATATATATATATATATATATATATATATAAAATAAAAACCCAACAACATGTCGTTTCAATTAGGTACTTTTATTTTTTTATTGACATGTCCAACAATGTACACAATCCTATATGATGCATTTAAATCCACCATTTTGGTGTAATTGAGGCAGTTTCTCTCTGCAGATGATCAGGTTGTAGGATGATACATGGCCAAAATGGAGGCCATTGTAAATAAATGTGTACATTGTTGGATATATGGTATGTATTCTCTAATATTTGCTGAGAACAGGCGAACTCAACTCCCAAACCATTTATGAGCGCAAGTTATAAAGAAGTTATCAAATAAAGATGAAAAACCTCACCCTAGCACAGGCGCCTATGTAGACATGGTATTAATAAATATATGAGATATAACTAGAGAGTGCGGTTTTTCATCTTTATTCTCTAATATTTAAGATATGTGCTCTATTAACTCTTTTCATAATGCTTCCCCGCCATTGACAGAATTTTCCTGCAATCCACGTTTTCACTGTTATACAGTATAGCTTTTTTAAATCATCGTTCTGAAGCCGTATCCTGATCCGGACTTTGACAAAAATCAAACGTAGCGTCAGTTCTGGCAAGTTATGTTAGTCACTCATTTTCACTCATAGTTACCACAGGCAGAACACAAAAGAATAGGAAATGAACGCTGAACGCATTCAATTATTAGTGTCACTGTCACTTGATGGTTGATCTGCTGAAGAAGTAATCTTAAAATATTGATTTAGACAAAATATGCTTTTTTAAAATTATTATTCTGTAATTGTTACTCTAATTTCAGGAGAATTTTATATTATCCTGACAGAGTTCCATCTGTGTTCAATATAGATCTGGGTCGCTAAAAATCTGAATAACATTTAATAATAATTGGTGAAACATTCATGCGTTTAATAGTTAAAGCAGAGGCTCTGTTCTTTGTTGTGATTTATTTTATGTTCAGATATTTATTTTATGTTCAGATGCAACGTAAAAAAAGAAAAGAAACTGACAGGGAAAAGGTTGAGGTTTACAATGTACAATAAAATGCAAATTTTAGACATGCCCTCTGAATATTCTTGAGTTGTTATTGTTAGATAAAAAACCCTTTCGCCCGAGCATTTTGAAAACAACAAGAGTTCAAAAGAACACAATGAGCAAAAAGCATCTCTATCCGGCTCCCCCACCTCTAGCCTCTGATTAATTGTGTGTCTTACTCGTTGTGATTCTGCCTGTTTTAATTAGCTTAGGCATGATTTTGCATATTGTATTTATTTAATTTCATCATGTGCAAGAGGCAATACGAGGCATAATTTGGAAAATGAAAGGGCTAGTTTTGCCAGCGTGTACACAAAGGATTCAAGAAGCCACTGGGTTTCTGAAGAGCAAACATGGTTATTCTGATGAGACAACAGCATCTCAGCATGTTCAGTCATGCTGCACACTGAGCTGTCTTTTAATAATGACTGAATACCTGATGAGACTCATTAACTAAGATAACAAAAGATCACAATCATAATTAGATTATTCTATATGTATTGCAGTTTCTGTATTTTAAGCAAGTGTCTCTGAGGTGTGAGAAGTCAGGGCTGCCATGTACACTTTGTCTTGTGATTTACTTGCCTTCATGCCGTTCCAAATATGACTTTCTTTTATTACATTGTGAAAAAAAAATATATGACAAATAAGTTATGACCACATACTGTAAGTCTCAAAACAGTTTTCAACTCTTTTTTCACATTATTCAAGATTCAACTCATAAATGTTGAAATTACAGAAACATCCAAGTTGATTATACTTAAAAATTTAAGTCAGCAACTTTTTTTTTTTTTTTTTTTTTTTTTTTTTACAGATTTTTTATTTTTAATACATTTTTCAAGTCTGTCGGTCCAGTGTTTACTTCAATTGTTTGAACAAAAACTGTTGAAACATTCTTAAAAATATCTAAAGTGATCCAAAGAAGAAAGACCATAGGTTTGGAACAACATGGGGTTAGTAAATGGAACAATTAAGGACTCTTTTTGGTGTAATAAAAGATAATTTTGTGGCAAAAAACAGGAAAATGCTTAAAAGTGAGAGGCTAACAATGTTCTGTTCTAGACAGTCATTCTCAGTGACTATTTAAAGAAGGTGTTGTAAAGAAAGAGAAATAGAAGCAGAAAGAGAGAAAGAACTGTTTAGGTTAACAGAGACAGATGACACTCTCCGTAGAGCGTCAAATCACGAGCTCTGTCAAGCAGCCGCATGAGTTTGCAAGGAGCAGATGGCAGAAGGGACAAACATGGCGTATTTAATCTGCTTGTGTTTGCAAGGAAGTAATTGTGTTTTAACCTGGGGAGAAACAGAATATTACAGCCTGGCAAACAAATTACACTCACCTCAATAGTCTGCAGATGACTCCATTTGTCCAATCCACTGGTCTGAGCAAGATCTGAGTAGAAACAAGAAAAGAAGAAAAGAAAAACTGTATTGTTGCTGTTTGCGTTTTTACTTACAGATATTTTTTTAATACTAAAGGAGTCCTATGAGGAATCAGATTGTCCTTGACTTTTCAAATAAAAGAGTTGCAGATAAAAACCTGGTTGACTGGTCTTGGCTGGTCCACTTCAGATGGTCATGTTGGTCTTAGGGTGCCTTCACATGTATGTAGTTTGGTTCATTTGGTCCGGACCAAGGGCGAAAAATTATACTTTGAATCATTTTTCAACGGTTTTGGTTCGTTTTCACACCACACTGATTGCTCTGGTCCGAATCAGTTGATGAGTTGATGAAACGAACCAAAATATAGTCACGTGACAACATCCACATATACTCGTTGGCCAGATATGTCTTGAACATATTTCCATAACTGCACTTCGATTGGTCAGAATTAACGTGCGTGAAAATTCCAACAGAACTCCTGGAAGTAAACAAAGAGGAGCAAAATCTTGCTGACATGTGGAGAATGCTCCAGCTAAATTCCCAGTGTTAAATTAACACTCCTGTACTTACTGTACTTAATTCCCAGTGTTAAATTAACACTCCTGGTGTACATATAGGACCAAATTAACACTCTTGGAGTTAAATGGACCTATATGTACACCAGGAGTGTTAATTTAACACTGGGAAATTTGCTGAAAGCGTACCTTGTTAGGCCCGCTTTTGGTGCGCACCCAAGTGCGATTCTTGCCTTCACACCTGCCCAAACCAACTGCAAAGGGGGGAAAACGAGCTCTAGTGCGATTTGCAAAAACCTATTAAGACAAACTTCATGTAAATTGCTCAGTCAGATATAAATACAAACATTTGTAACTTAAATAAATGTGCATGAAGAAATAACTTTCACAGGTGAAACCTTCTAGGTGGGCTAAAAGGATCCACTTATTGATGATTACTCATTGATCTGACTGGTTACAAGGTAGTTTGTGATGTAAGAAACACCAGCAATTTCAATCCGCGGTTTTGAGACTCTCGTTTTTTAGGAGAAAATACTCCGCAATAGTTTTGACATATGAGTTTGCACATGGTTTGACTTAAAGGATATCAAAAACACCATGTAGACAAATGAACAACATTAGAAGCTTGATTTTCACCACATAGGGAACCAAACACTACAAGATAATCAAGCTGATCTTGGGCCCAATTCTCTCCTTCCGATAACCACCTTCAAAAACACTTTACCTTTCTGAACTGTAAACTGCTAACTTAAAACAACTGATAGTAAGTTTGTGGCAAGTTGATCATGTTTTCCCTCTCGATACCTCTTTTGAATCTTAACAGCACGGTCAAGGTCAAAGGGTCACAGTGAGAAACAGCATTCATCGGAGAGCGAAACCGAACAGAAATACATCTTGAAGGACAAATCTCTTCGTTACGCCGCACTGACTATCTTCTACCAGATTACCTTTTGATTAGATTCAGAGGAGATATCTGTTCCTGGCTACATTTATGGAAATCACCCGTGGTAATTATTTCTTCTTTATCGTCTCTCGGGCGTCTGATTACCCTCAGTGTGTTGTGAAGTTAATGTTGGCGGCCCCAGCAGGATGCTTGGAGTGATGAGACGAACGCTGCCCCGCGGCTAGCGCTCCATTGGCGGCAATGTATTTCACACCTCTGAAGCTGCACTCAGCCAATGAGATCTAACCCAATCACACAGAGACAATAAAGAAGCACACCGCCTCCTTCTCGCTCGTGGGCCTTTCATCCGGGCAGGCTGGGTAATTACCAAATGGAGATGGTGTTTTGATGCTTGTTCAAAACACAAGAAAATCACAAGGCGATTGAAACGTTTCGAACGGAATGAAGTAAAATGTGACTGCATCGCTGGCGCTGTTTGTTCTGTTGTGGCTTGGAATAATTGTAACCAAAGGAAAAAGCTCACAAACGCAAGGCCTTCGAGGGCTTCTCTCAGCATGCGAGCACATGCACATCCCTACATGAGGCCTGGCGTTCAGATGTGTGGCATCTGTGTGACAGATGACTCAAGGAAATATACACAGTCAATAAAAAAAGTTACTTTTACCATAAAATGTCGTATTGAGTGGTTCCACACAACTGTTAAATATAGCTTCAGACTTCAAGTTGATAAAACAAAAGTGTTTTCGTATCATAGATTTAGTTCTTGTAGACTAACCTGAAGTGACCAGCAACTTTCTGTCTAGTAGCGTTACATGACTTGATAAATGTACTCAACAATGCTGTTTATTTAAAAATCACAGTCAAGTACAGTACATTACTGCTGTCTTTTTAACTAGTTAATTGATGTGATTAATTATAAAAAATAAATCAATTATGCAATTAAGGTGAGACAACAGCCATTGATGTCTCTGTATATAGACCAACGATTTGAAAATAAAATATTTCAATACATTTATAATAATAATAAGCAAATACTAATATATGTAATGAATTGTGATTCATTCACATTATTAATTTACACAATTAATTTCATTAAAAATAAAAAATAAACCCACCAACTTCAAGACCTTCCAAATTGCATGCAGTTTGATCCTATAAGTGCTCTGGTATGATTTTTCACTCTAAACTATGGAAAAAAGATTTTGATGCCTTTTTGTTCAATTCAAATATATAGAATGGTATTGTATTTCTTCATACTGAATAGCTTGAATAACCTAATGATATAGCGGTGAATAGGAAAATGACTGCGTGCGAAGCAAAGTGGTGCGAAAGCATGTGAACTACGTATTACACTATTGTTATACTCAAATTATTTTTACTAAGGTTGGAAGGTCTGAGTTTCACCATAAAATATGTAATTGTTAACTCATTTCAATTTAGGGGGATCTCTTAAATCCAGCGGCGATGATATTTTTAGGTGAAGGAACTCAATAATGCCATTAAAAAGCGGCTTTTAGACAGTTGCAGAACATCATCATCTTACAATATACTTGATCTAGCGCCTCAAATGTGTCTTCAAGTTAAAGCCATCTCCAACACCTTTTCGAAAGACAGCACAAGAGTTTAAATGGAAAATCAAATATTTTCATCCATATCAGATTTTCAGAGGTTTAGTCACTGTGACAGATGAAAATGCCGTTCTCACGAAGACCCGCTGTGATGGTCTAGCACTTGTGATCATCTACGCCAGAGAAAACATTCATGCAGAAATGCATTTGTGTCTGCGTATGTGCTTGTGTGTATGAGAAGCCTGGGCGGTGTACACATGAGAGCCGATGTCTCTCGGTGATTGAGTGTAAGAGTCCATCTCCTTCTTCTCAGCTGTAATGATGCACAACAGTCAGCCTTTCGGCACCTGGAGCGGTGACCCTGCTGTCCATTCACCTGCCTGTCCCCCTCTCTGGGCTCTCTTTCACACTGCCCAACCATCCGCAAACTGCCACTCCAATGAGGGATGAAGCCCATCCTATGGATGATGAATCACTAAAAAAGAGAGTACCTGTCAGGCAGGCAGGGGGGAGAACACTGCTGGAAGGAGAGCTCGGGCCAGGGACAATGATTGGCCCTGCCTTAGCTTGATAAGTGAAGTGTGAATGTGTCGCCATCACGGGCCCTCCTCAACGGCCCCTGCGGTGACAGAAAGGGACATTTGCCAAACTGTCAGGGAGGGAAAAAAAACTCCTGTCACTGATCTCTGGATATCGCCTGGACGAGAAAAAAAAAAATGGGGAAAGCAGAGAAAGAAAAGAAATTGAAAAGGAGGAGAGAACATAGCAAAGAGAGGCACATAACATGGTGTAATGTGCGCTGAAATTGCAGTGCGGCGTATAGCAATTATTCATCGCACGCTGAGCCAAGGGGTCAGTGGCCGGTCTAATTACCACCTAACTGCCATTTTTAGGATGTTAAGTGTCACCTTTTAGCCCACCTAGAAGGTCTCGCCTGTGAAAGTTATTACTTCATGCACATTTATGCAAGTTAAATATGTTTGTATTTATATCCGCCTGAGCAAGTTTGTCTTAATAGGTTTTTGCTACCATAAAGTGAAAAGTGACGTGAAAGCCAAGTATTTAATCCTTACTCAGAGTTTGTCCTCTGAATTTAACCTATCCATGCACACACATTAGGAGCAGTGCAGTGGCTAGCCATTTTGCTGTGGCGCCCGGGGAGCGATTGGGGTTTAGGTACCTTGCTTAAGGACATCCAGTCATTTCCTGTCGGTATTGAGAACCTTTGCGTTACCTCCCTAACCATTATGCAACAACATCCCCACAAAATAAACAACCTGACACTCCAGTTACATCAAGTGTGCCGATCTTACCTACTGTTTTTCTAAAACGCTGCATGCATTTTATATTTAGCACTCGTCTTCGTTTAATAAACTAGCATGACTTAATGTGGCCCATCAATGGCGTACTGTGCTGAAAACATTCTTCATTAAAGTAAACAAGATTGTAGTGCTATTCTCCAACATGGCTCCTCCTAACTGAATTAAAGCGTCATTTGCATAAACCAGATTGATGAGTTCGAAGGGGAAAAAATCAGTACGATGAAAATAGGTGCTCTCGCTCCCGCTGTTGCGCGATTCCTAGATGAAATGTCGCACTCCATTAGAATGGCAATACTTCATCATTTTTTTCCATTACACTTTGTGATAATTGCTCGGAGTCCTTTTTTCTCCCACATATAAATACATTTTTATTGCTTTTAAATTGTGAATTTGATGGAAGTGTTGTGGAGCACAGAATCCAGCTCTTATCCTTGTGTGTTACAGCCTTTGTGAAATGTAGCATAATACAATCTGTGTATATTGGTCTCCATGGAGTATAAATAATAAAGAGTCAAGAAATTGAATATTTTTCTTTTTTATTTGCCAGCGCCTTAAAGTTACGCTCGACCAATAGCGGTGCATCCGCGACAATGACGGGCTTTGTTTGTTTTGCCTAAAAACTATAGTTTTTGAAATTTTTTCAGTGACCTTCAGAACTATTTAAAGTACCACTTTAAAAATAAAATACCTCCGTATGAATACCTTGATTGTTTGCATGCAATACAGAGAAATACTTGAAAAAGCACAGTAAATAAATAAATAAACCTCCTCCTCCTCATTCCCTGATTTTAGTAAACACATTAAGAGTAGGTCGTGCCTCTGCGGGTCGACAGATGTTATGTGTGTGTGTGTCAATCAGATGCTGGAGCTCAGAGATCAGGAGATTGTTCTGGCTGGTGAAATTGCAGTCGACCCTGGCAACAGATTGAAGACCGAACCGAGGCTGCTGCTTCTTATTCTGTCTGTTTAGTTGCCTGTGGAGTCAAATGCCTCACTGCATTCACATCCCTCTATTGTGCTTCATCAGTGCTTGATAAGAAACATTTATGGTCTCTGCTGCATACAACATGCATGCACACATTATCAAGACACTACTTCATAATTGGATGTTGCTAGCAATGCTCATGGACAATCACTTCAGAGCTCTTAAAAACACTATGCTGAAACATGGACTGGTAATCAGAGCATTTTGCGATAAATATGTTGTAAAAGGATAGTTCACCCAAAAATTAAAATTTTATCGTTTACTTACCCTCGAGTTGTTCCAAACCTCTATGTTTATTTGTTCTGCTGTACACAAAGGAAGATATTTGGAAGAATGTTTTAATCAAACAGATCTCAATCCCCATTGACTACCATAGTATCCTACTACTATGGTTTGGCTGCATTTCACGTGTAAAATTACGCATCAGAGTAAGTGTGCCGATTGTCTGAACGCGCCTTGACGCTCTTACGTCGTCATAAAGCCTTGTCCACACAGACACGGGTATTTTTTTTCCCTCCTGTGTTTAAAAAAAACCCCTCTGTCCTCATGAAAACGCAAAAACACGCTATCAAGCGCTGTCAAGAGCATGCAACACCAGCAGGCGGCGATATAAACCTAACCGTAAAGCCACATTAGCCAATCAGAAGCCGTCAGCGCTGCAAAAACTCCGGTTTCACTGTCTACACGACAACACAGCAACCGGCGTTTCAGAAAATACTCACCCTGGCAGGGGTTTTCAAAAATGTTCAGTTTCAGTATCCTGATACTGCGTTTCCGTGTGTACGAACGGCCGAACCGCGTTAAAAAAGTCACGGTTATAAAAATACCCGTGTTCGTGTGGACATGGCCTTATATTAGCGCGCATTGTCTGATTTCATTGTGTGAAATGATTTCCAGGTGGTAGCGTAGACATGAGCTCAACTCTAGTCTACAGTGATGGGTGGAGTAGTGGGAGTGGCCTGTGGAGCTGAGCATTGCAATGCACTATGGGGATTGTTGTTTACAATCCACAAGCACTAAAAAGTCATTTTCTGCCTTTTATCGGCCAAGAAGGACCCAAATTAGAAATTTATGATAATATTCTACTTCATATTTGACCCACTTTCAATACATATTCATGTCTCCACCGGTGGAATTACCCTTTAAAAAATGTAAAATTCCAATTTGATTTCATGGTCCCTCTAACGTTCTTGATTATATTAATAAGCGTCAGAATACTACAGAGAAAAATGGAAACCGTCTTCTAGTTACTATAACTTGAAAAAATAAATAACAATTTAAGTGTTGCATTTTGATTAATAGATTCTTTGTGGCACCAGTGTAATTAAATATTGGCTGGTCGGGCTTCAGTGCTTTGTTGACTGACAGATTGTATTTCCAGCCATCTACATCCACAAACATGGATGTGCTGGTGGATCTGCAGACAGGGTGCAGCAGTGGACTGTTTCTCAGTCATCGTCTCCCATGTGAAGATGTTACTTGAGAGAGGGACATGTCGCACAGGAAAACCACAGATCTCCCTGGAGCCTTCACCAGGCTTAAGGGAAAGCAGATGTGACCCAGGGCGTGGAGGGGGATGACAGGTGTTTCACTCTGTTGCTGCGGCTGGTGAGGGAAACGAGTAAACATCTCGGCGTGAACACGCGCGGCCCAGCAGGAAGCACAGCTTTAGGTTGTCGTTAGTTGGCACTGGTTCAACCCGAGAATGAAAGCATGCGGAGACTGCCAGCTACTGAAAATGCTGCAGTGGGTTTCTATAGGGTGAGGAACTTTGAAGACAAATGATTTCCCCACAGGTGGTTGCTCATGTTGGGGACGAATCCTGCTAGTTGAGAATGTTTTAAGTTCATAAATTGGGTTGCAGAAAGCTCTTTATTCCTATCTATAGTCATATCTGAAGTTGAAATCAAATAGTAAACATTTTGTCATACACTCTAAAAAATGCTGGGTTATTTCAACCTAAATTTGGGTCAAATATGGACAAACCCAAATGTTGGTTTAAATTGTAATTAAAAATGTTACATTTTTAACCTAACATTTGGGTTTGTCCATATTTTACCCAATTTTGGGTTAAATCAACCCAGCATTGTTTAGAGTGTAAAAGAAGATGCAAGGGATGCATCAGAGTTTTAAATGATGGCAATTTCATGTACTTGCCTGATCTCATAAGTATTTAAATATATATATGCTTTTTACTTATATACACATGCATTTTGGATATACATACATATTGACTTTTTGACAGGATGTAAAACATGAACGTATTTATGTAGCCTATACACAGATATACATTTCGATATGCAAACCTTTTCACAAATCCTTTGTATTGTATTTATAATATTAAATATATTTGTATTGTTACATTTTTTCATTTTATATATTTTGGAGCCACCAGTTTACATTAGACAGTGCATTAACTAATATTAATAACAATGAGCAATACATTAGTTACAGTATTTATTCATCCTTGATTAATGTAAGTTAATACAAATACCGTTCATTTTAAGTTCATGTTTGCTCAGGTCCATAACATTCTATTAATAGATACATCTTTTGATTTCAATAATGTATTAGTAGATGATGAAATTAACATTAAATAGGATTAATACGTGTTTCTCATTGTTAGTTTGTCTTAATGTAGTTAAAGGGTTAGTTCACCCCCCCCCCCCCAAAAAAAAATAAAATAAAATAAAATTGTAAAATAAAAAAATAAAAACCACAAAAAAAATAAAATTTTCCACCATTTTAGGTCATACAACTGAATTTAGACATCATAATATTAGAATGTACAGTATAAGAAAATTTTTATTAAAGGGATAATTCACCCAATATTTGAGAGTGTATGATTGTCTATATTGATAAAGCAGTCAGTGGCTGGTCAGAATCGCCCTGTTTGAGTTAGAAATCAGGCTCAGAAGAGCACTGAATAAAGGGAGCGTTTGATTAAGAGCTGGACGGCTACTGCCGAGCTCCCATTATAAAGAGAGAGAGAGAGAATGAAAGGCCAAGAGAGCCTCTTATCAGAAAGCGTTCAGGGCCTTACAGCTCCTTTTGAACTCTTCAGGTCTTCAGGTGAGCAAGGACGGCACGGGACGAAACAAACAAGCTCCAGGCAATAAAAGAAGCGCGGGTCAGAGGTGCCGTTTCAGAGTGAGATGCGCTTAAGAGCTCTCTCATTTTCTCACTCGCTCTCGCGTTTGTTCATTCTTTTCACCTTGGCAACATTCAGAGGCAACATTCAAGCTACAAGGACACCAGCGTTTTTTTTTTCTTTCTTTGACTCTAGGTTTATTTTTAAATTGATTATATTCTGGCAACACCTTGTTGTCTACTTCTCAACAGAACTGTGTGGATCATATACACTAGACAGCATAATTGCATAGTGTGATATTGATTTATACAACAAAAAAGAAGTTAATACTGAACACATTATGCACAATATAGCCAGTTATCTTCTTTGTTTTTGCTTCATCAACAAAAATTGTTCCAGAATTGCATACAGGGGGTATGCAAATACTGTTGCATACAGTATTTAGCTGACTAAATACTTTTTGGCCCCACTGTAAGAAGGCCTCAAGGATAGGCCATTTTAAGGGCTGTCTCAATCGCAAAATCAATCCTTTTCATCTGACTTTAAAATGTCCAAAAAGACATTTGTACCAGTATGGAGATGCCTTCAATTAGGCTTCTCTACCATGGAACGTCACTTTTCCTGACAACTTCGTTCTCCACACAACTGATCTGGCAGTTCTCTCTTGCACTCTAATTTTTTCCCATGTCCCTCGTTTTGTGACTCCTTCTTTCTAGCCAATAAGTGATTTATTGTTTTACATAAGCTCTGTGACACAGAGCTGATTCTTCTGATTAAATGGTACTGATTTAGTTTCGGGTCAATGGTTTATCTAATCAGTGACTTTTAAAATAGGTCACATCTTGATTAAGTCAGAGGAGTCATGCTAGATCCATTTATCAAAGATATTCTTCAGAGTAAAGTTAAGGGCATTTAAAGGTATGGGGAATCATTATGCATTCACCCACGTTTTTCCAAACCCTATTTTTTTTCTGGAATGAGCCAAACAAAGTATTACGAGCTAAAACATTGCCTAAATTCAATACGTGCAATATATACTCTGTGCGTGTTATATTGAAGTTTAAAAGGGTGCCATGTGTGTTGGATGTATACGCTTTGGCAAACGTGTTGTATGATGCCTTGGGATGCGAATGCATTGGTAGGTCTCATGACACTGACAACATGGCGGATGTAATACATTCAATTGCATTCAATGAAAAAAGTATGAATGTGTCAAAATGGCAATTTACTAAACCTAACAACAAAAGCAATGATTAAACAGTGTAAATACAGCTGGAAATCAATCTTATTAATTATTCATCATGCCCCAGTGGATGATGGGAACACCCGTAAAGTTGAGTAGGTTTTACTTAATTCTATAACATTGATATTTACGCTTTAATTTCTAAAAGATCGAATTATAATAGAATTTACTTTGTTTTTTGAATTCTTGCCTGCACTAACTTTTTCATGTTGAAATTACATTTTTTTTTCTGTATTATTTACTTCACCACATAATCATTTTTCTTAGTATCAGGCAAGAATTAAAAAAAAAACAAAGTAAATTCTATTGTAATTCAATCTTACAGTGTAAAGATTACAGATTCACAGTGTAAATACAGCTGTAAATCAATCTTATTAATTATTCATGCCCCAGTGGATAATGGGAACACCAGTAAAGTTGAATAGGTTGGATTTACATTTTTTTCTGTATTATTTACCACATAATCATTTTTATCAGTGTCTTCGCAGATTCTCTCTATGTAGAATGCACTTTTTTTAATAGTTAAAAATAAATGCAAATGCAGTCCCTCCTCAGTAGCCTATGCAATTTCGTACCAGGGAATATATTTATTTTTTTCTCTCACTCGGTTACTGAATTTCTTCCTTGTGTACATTAGGTATGTACTTCAAGATCAAATATAATGCACATGCTGTTTATTCACTGCTTGGCAACACAACCTGTAAAGAAAATAATCATGCCTCTCACTCTAAGGGGAAAACCTGTGATCTAAAGCAATGTTTATTCTCTCACGCTGAGCAGCAGGCCTAGACTGATGCTTCAGTAAAATTGCTCTTGTTCCTGTGTTAAGTAATGGCTCGGAGACGGCACTCCACATAGCTCCTCTTCGCCTTTGAAAATTTACCCCCCTGGGCAGACTTTGCCGTCACCAAAACCTTTCATTCCTTTCATTGTTAGTGCTGACTTTAATATTTCATGAAGAAGTTTTCTATATTTATTTACATCCCATTTGTGAATGCCCATCTCGCTTGTATCATGCATTTTAATGGGATGAGCGTTCACGTCCCTCCAGAGAAGGGTTTTTTCTTTCCCTCCCCTCCGCGTACTCCCTTATTAACATCAGATTTCCCTGAGCCAAACACATCTTGCTCGACTTGTCCCTTCACACCACCTCCACATGAGATCTGAGGATCTTTAAAGGTATGAATAAAACATCAGCGGGGTTCATTGTGAAGTGTTCCTTGACGTTACCCCTGACTTCCCTTTTATCATCAAAGATCTCTGTTATCATTTACCTTAAATTAGATTCAGAAGGGTTCCAAACAGGAAAAAGGAAGAGCATGGACAACTCTCCAATAAGCATACTTAAAAACAGAGCCTGTTCGAATAGATGTAGGTAACTTTGTGTTTGCTAAAGTAAGAGTCACTATTATTTCTTTTGTATTTTACGGAGGCGTATTGTATTGCATTCACTTGAAGAAAAAAATCTACTCTGTTTTTCTGAATTAACGAGTTAATTTTTCATGAGAATTTTTTTTTGCTGTTTTTCTGAATTAACAAGTTAATTTTTCATGGGAAAAAAAGTTTTGCTCTGTTTTCTGAATTAACGAGTTAACTTTTCATGGAATTTTTTTTGCTCTGTTTTTCTGAATTAACGAGTTAACTTTTCATGGAATTTTTTTTGCTCTGTTTTTCTGAATTAACGAGTTAATTTTTCATGGATTTTTTTTTGCTCTGTTTTTCTAAATTAACTTGTTAATTCAAAAAAAAAAAAACAGAGCAAAACCTTTTATTTCCTGAAAAATTAACTCGTTAATTCAGAAGAACAAAGCAAAAAAAATCCATGAAAAATTAACTCATTAATTCAGAAAAACGGAGAAAAAACTTTTTTTCTCTTGAAAAATTAACTTGTAATTCAGAAAAACAGAGCAAAACTTTTTTTCTCATGAAAAATTAACTTGTTAATTCAGAAAAACAGAGCAAAACTTTTTTTCTCATGAAAAATTAACTCGTTAATTCAGAAAAACGGAGCAAAACCTTTTTTTCCATGAAAAATTATCTCGTAATTCTGAGATAATTAACTTGTTAATTCAGAAAAACAGAGTAGATTTTTTTTCTTCAAGAGAATGCAATACGCCTCCGTAGTATTTAATATAAATTTGGTTTATACTTTTATGTTGGACCCAACTCTTAAAGGGATAGACCCAAAAAAGAAAATTCTGTCATTAATTACTCACCCTCATGTTATTCCAAACTTTAATTCATCTTCAAAACACTGATTAAGATATTTTGATGAAATCTGAGAGCTTTCTGTCCCTCTGTTCCTTCATTGACAGCTATGCAACTACCACTTTTATGCTTCAAAATGTTCATGTTGAGATTGTAAAACTAATCCATAAGAATTGAGGAGTTTATTTCAAATTTTCTGAAGAGACACGATCATTGTTGATGATGAACAGATTGAATTTTATTTACACATAGACATTGATCAGCAAACATAAACAGATGCTCATCCGAATCTACTTGGCACACTAGAACAAACTTCTCGCAGAAGCTCAAATGTGCGGCGTAACACAAGAATGAACCTCATTGGTTCTCATGCGTCAACTTGACATGCTTCTGTTTACCACAACTGATATGTGAGTTTATGAATGTTTATCCGCGGTTTACATAGATATTGTTCTTTGCTTGTTTTTGGATCTGGAAATGCTGTACAATTTCAGAAGATCCGTTACAGCGCCCCCTACTGTATAACAGTGAGAATACGGATTGCCAGAACAGACTTGCTAATGGCGGGGAAGCGTTGTGTCATACGTGATAGAAAATATCATCAATTGCATGGAAAGCTCCAACTGTTGTTTTTCTAGCACTGACATTAAAGAACCATTTTTGGTTCCCCAAAGAATAGTTCTTCAATGAAAAGTTCTTGAAAACATCTAGAACATTGTTCCACTATAAAGAACCTTCAGTGCAATGGAAAGTTTCCATGGATGTAAAAGGTTCTTTGTAGTATATGCCATTAAATAACATTTGTTTTTAAGAATAAATTGACTTTCAGTAAATTGGAAAAAACAGTTCTTCAAAGTATCTTTTGTGCTCTGAGGAAGAAACAAACCCACGCAGATTTGAAATAACATGAGGGGGAGTAAATGATGAGAACATTAAATATTGGTGCGTCATTCATCTGCACATCACACAATGTTTTAGGTTTACATCTATTATAAATGAGATGTATTATATATGCTCAAAAACAAGTATGAATCATATAAATAAATCAGTAGTAAAACAAAATGACTGATACTCCATTGCATAAATCTCTAAAAGTTGAATTACGTTCAGCATGACGTACTTACTCTTTACTCTTATCGCGTTGTTCTGGCAGCCCTCGGTTATTTATAGGTGAAGCGAAAAGGTTTTATTTCCATGTCTTAATGAAACTGAAAATGTTATTTTAACGTCTTATGAGCAATACCTTTTGGCAATTTAGAAATTTATGGTTGTCAGTTGAACTTTGAAAAGTTTCACATAAGTAAAACCTATATATTAATTCCATTCAGCTCTGTATATGTTAATGATAGTCATAAAGTTAAGAATTAATCCTTTTATCTTGGCACTCCAATGGATTATTTCATGATGAAACTTTCAACTTGAGCCAGTGCTGATGTTTGACAGGAACTTAATATGAAAGTGAAATGGTCAAAAGGGCTAATTGTACATTCGCCTGGTCCCCTACTGCTGGAATCAAAGAGCCGTAGTTCCTCACCACCACCTCGCCCACCTCCAACGCACATATCCCCACTCTCTGCTAAATTGCCTTTAGCCATTTGTGAGAGCAGTGTATTATGACCTTGCCAACACTTTAAAAATGGCTCTGTGCAAGAGGTAAAAATGACATCTGAATATCTGATTCGTGACCATGTGTCTGGCCCACTGAAACTGTGGGCTTTTCTCTTCCGATTTCTCTGTTGCTTTTCTCTTCTGCTTTCTCTCCCCGAATCGACCGAGGCAAATGAGGAACTTCAGAGTAAATTAGTAGCTTAAAGCCTGTTCACATGACTTGCATCAGGACTTTAACGTTTGCGGTATGCACTGGTTTGACCTCCACATTTAAAGCATTGCAGATTGTGCCACAGAATAGCAGCTTTACAAGGTTGTTAGGTAGCAGAAAGTGCATGGGTGTGAAGTAAACAGTTTACAGTGGATAAACTGCATTTTTTTATACAGAACCTTGCTGTCTTGAGATGCTCCTGTGTATTCAAATTAGTTTTAGTTTCAAGAAGGTTTTGGAAACAATCACATTTTGAGTAATTCAATTTCTCTTCATTTTCTCTTTGTTTTTATGCTAAGGACCCCTTAAAGAGGTCACACAGAACGTTCCCCTAACGTTCCTGAATGGTCCCATGAGGTTATTTTTTTGGGAACCAAACAAGAACGTTATAGGAACGTTCCATTAAGGTTATTTTTAGATTCCGTTTTTATAACGTAAGGAGAACATTCTGGGAACATTCCCCTAACCTTAAGGGAAATTTCTAGGAACATTCTGTGAACTAAAAACTAACGATCCCAGAACCTAAATTTGTTTGCTATTTTTAAAAGTTCATTATTATGATTATTGGGTGTAATAGAATAGGTTGACGTGATTTAATGTGCATTGTGATTGGCCAAACACCTCAAACGGTTTCCCGAAATGTAATGTCCTGTTCCATAATCACAAGCTTGGTTTGAATGCTTTAAAGGGATTGTTCCCCCAAAAAAGAAAATTCGGTCATTAATTACTCGCCCTCGTCTCGTTCCAAACCTGTTGGACTTTTCTACATCTTTAGGAACACAAATGAAGATCTTTTTGATGAAATCTGAAGGCTTTCTGTCCATCCATTGAAAGTAAGCAACTGATACGTTGATGTTTCATGAAATATTTGTCATTATACTGAAACCCAAACAAATTATAGAAATATTATCTGGAAAATATCAAAAGTAACAATGCTTCTTCTTTTTACCCTATATAGTAGACTTGTTTTTACTACAATTCAGTTCAGCTCTATTCACAATAAATATTGTTTCAAAGCAGCTTTACAGAAAATAGAGAGACTAGAGAACTCTACAGCGTATTTCTGGTCAGGACACAGAGCTAGCCAACGCTTAAAGGATGTATTTGTTTAGACCCTGGCACAATTACAGTGGCATTGAGCTTCTGCCAGAGATGGAGATCTATGCATTGCCCTGCACTCAGAAAGAAGAAGAGAAGTATTCCCTTTCCCCCTCTATTCCCTCTGAGTCAGTAATTAAGAACAGTTCAAACAGCTCATGACTGATGGCCGAGACCTGGGACCCGGCTGCAAATCTGAACATTAATATTTCAATTTTTCCCATTAATTTAATCACATTTCATATGCTGATTTGAATTGGCCACGCTCTTCCACTCTGCGTTGACTTTAATCCCAATCTAATTACTAATTATACGGTTGGAGGTTGATTGGACCAATCCTTCCAGCGCTGGGCCAATTTGCTCTCTCTGATGTCGAGCACCTTTTATGTTTGATCTCTGCCAGGTTTGGAGGACAAGGGAATTCAATCAAAGTGTCCATGCTTTCAATAACAAACATGTCATCCTGGCTGTGGACCTGACATACATTACATCATATTGAGGAATACCAATAACTCTACATTTTAGCCTCAATGCTGAAGCCAGATGAAAGTAAAACAAATATATATTTTCAACCTTGATTAGATTGCAGCAACTGAACTTCAGTAGATTTGGTTGCTTTGAATTGATTTGGACAGCAAAACAGTCAAAAGTCCAAACGTAACATTGATTGTTGGAATGTTGGTTCATATTGATAGGATAGTATCTTGCACTTGATGGAAGTAGCCATCAGAGGATGGGTACATGGTGGCCATAAAGGGATGGACATGGTCAGATACAATGCTCAGGTAGGCAGGACTGGCATTTAAACAATGCCCAATTGGCACTAAAGGGCCTAAAGTGTGCCTAGAAAACATCTCCCACACCATTACACCACCACCACCAGCCTGCACAGTGGTAACAAGGATCCATGTTCTCATTCTGTCAAAAGAAATCGAGACTCATCAGACCAGGCAACATTTTTCCACTCTTCCAGTTTGTATTTCCACAGTATGAAGGTAATTTCTTATGGATTTTGGTAACCTTCAAACATTCAAATGCTCACGATAACTTTCCTTAACTCTACAATAAGTAAATCCTGAAGTTCACGCTTGTTTCTTTGGTGCATAATGTCTATAGCAAACCACAATGCTCCAACAATCCAATCAAGTCCCGATGGACAAAACCAAGTCCCGCCCCACATTTTTTTTCATTTTTGGAGAAGCCATTTATTATACGTCACACCAAGAAAAGACCATCGCAACTTCCGTTTAATGCCGACTTTAAAGATTTTATATGAAATCTGATTACAATAACAGACTGAAGATATATATCTTAGCAGGCAAAATATGTTTAACCACACGTTTCATGGGCTATAAAGACATGATGACAAAAGCAAATTGAGTGATCCAGACATTTCCATTGTGAGTACATCACTCCCATGTATTTATGACTAGCTCAGACTTCAGGGCAAAACGAGACCTGATTTGTTCATCAGTGTACTGCTTTGCGAGTTCTCCAGTTTTTGACAGTAATCTGGTGTAAGGCTGGATAGAGAAACATCAGTTCCTCACATCTCCGCGGGTTGTTCTTGGAACTCACAGTTGACTCGAGTGCACATGGGAAGTCCATTTGTATCTGACATCACTCACCAATGGAATAAGTGATGCCAATCTGCCGGTGCCTCCCGGTCCGTCTGGGTCATGTAAGGAGAAAATGCGCTTAAAAAAGTCAGCAAAATTAGTGTCTGAACTCGAATCATTAGGTCTCTGACTTCAGAATAATAAATGGGAGACTCAAGACCACCTTGACAAGCATCGAATGCCTCAAAGACCTCCTTTTTCTGTGCATCGGCTCATTTTTAAAGTCTATTGATGTGTGGAAGCGTGTTGGCGTGTGATTGTTTAAACATGCGCACAGTAGTGATGGCTTTCTAGATTCAGCGCTGCTGCATGTGTTAGTCATTTGCCGGTCAATGTGAAGACCAGTTTTTGGCCCTATGGCTGTGTGCTGACAGCGGTGTGCTTAGGGCATGTCGACCTGGCGGGAAAGGAGCACTATGGGATACTACACATGCAAATGATGATTTGAGAGGATGTTCTTGTGGAAGAACTCATTTCCAAAGTGAGGCCCAACTAAGTAGCTGAGACTGTCTGGCCTGCATGTGAGAACTGTACTTTGGAGGCTCAGGTCACTCTTTAAACCTATTATAAGCCCTTAAAAAATAAAACGCTTCATCTACACAATGTTTGCAAGTCGTCTCCCTTTTTATGCTGTTATTAATGACCTGCAAAGTTTATATTACAGTATCAGTCTTCTGTGTGGAAAATAAGGAGCACTGCGTTTTTCTGCAGTGCATAAAAAGAGACACCAATGCCTCACTTCAGGCATCATCATAACTATCACTGTAACTCATAAGTGAACATTTGGAATAATCTCCATAGGCAGTATTTCTGCGATTGATTGCAATCGATTTTGTTGTTATGTTAGCATGTTGCTAAGCTAACTTCACAAACACTACACAAAATTTCTTGTTTTGTTTTGATTTGTCATATTGATATGTTTTACAGTTCAAAATGCTAAAATGTATTAAACAAGACAGGTACATTTACATGAGAAGAAAAATGATGTTAGATTTTGAGGTACACTCTAAAAAATGGGTCAAATGGGTCAATGTGGACAAACCCAGCCATTGGGTTAAAGTTTTTAATGACATTTTTAACCCAACGTTTGGGTTTGTCCATATTTGACCATATTTGACCCAAAGTTAGGTTAAAACAACCCAGCATTTTTGAGTGTATGTTTTCAGATGCATCTTGACTAGGTGTTTTATGAGTTTAACTGTAAAAATGTTAAAGTAAAATAATGGGATTTTTAGATATTTAAAATAAAAAGTAGACAGAATTTTTTTTTTTTTTTTTTTAAAGAAAGAAAATATTTTTTTGCAGTTAATCCACAGAAAAACACAATATAATCCTTGGATAAAAAAATATATATAATTTAAAAAAAATGTTTTTACTTAATTATGTTACAATCTGAGTTTACCCGACCTGATAATGAAAAACACATATTTCCTAGCATCTTAGTTACCACAAAATCTATATTCATTAGTATAGCTATACCCCTTGCCTTGAGGTACTGTGGTTTTGTTCCTTTGATCACCCAACTGTATATGGTATTGAATTTTAGTGTATTGATGTGTATGAAATCCTCAGAGAGAAAACAAGCATTTGAGCAATTGAACTTTTGTTCCAAAATAAACAATAAAACCCTTGTGGCAGCTATTTAAATTGTAAAATTGGACAGAATTACTTAGGAATGTGATTTTTACTTAGCAAAAAAATAAATAAAAAATAAAATAAAAAATAAAAGATGTTGTCTATGGTGCTTTATAATGCTTCCGTTGGTTATTTAAAAATTTGAAACCATGCATTATATGTGGAGTACAAATACACATATTGAGTCCCAATAATTTTGCAGTTTTGAAATACCGAGAGTGCAACACAATGGACCGCCTTGACTGTTAACCATGGCAACGCCATGCATGCAAATATACTTGATGGCTTATTGTTCATACATTTGCCATTATGCATTGCCCCACAGGCTGGGTTTATATAGCATTTAAATGGCTTTGGAATAATCTCTCCATCTGAGGAAAAAGGAAGTACAGCTCCCACTCTAGCACAGCACCAAACCAAAGACCTGCTAATGGAGGACTGCATGAAGACAATTAAAGTGCCATCTAATTAAACTGTCTAATATGTATATTACAACCATTACAGAGGCTGATTTGAAGACAGAATGTGTGCATTAAGTCACATTAAACTGTAATTGGAGTGGTTTCATTAGACAATGACTGGAGAGTAAAGTAAACAAATAAATCATGGTTTTCTGTTCTGCGTTCGTGTCTCCTCTAGCAGAACTGCAGCTAATAGAAAAATAAAAAGTCAACGTTGGTCCATGATGAAGTTGGTATTTAGTTTTTTGGATGCATGCTACTTTTGACATGTTCATTGAGTTTGCAACTTACCCACACACATTAATAATTTAAGAATAAATCAGATATGATTTTACATTTTCTGTGAAATCTGATCAATGAGTGTTTTTCAAAGTGATACTCTTGTTTTACGTTTAAGATTAAAGGGATACTGCACTTTTTTTGGAAATAGACTCATTTTACCACTACCCTAGAGTTAAACAGTTGAGCTTTACCGTTTTCAAATCCATTCAGCCGATTTTCTGATATTTAGAAGAATATCAGTAACCTGACAGTTTTTGGTCTCATTGACTTTAGTGATATATAGCGAACATCCCAATGTTGTCCAAACTGCTGGAAGCGGCGTTTAGATTAATAGCCTATGTAAATATGTGCTGCGCTCTTTCCTCTCAATCACAAAATAAACACCCAAGAAAGATGACGGTGGTGAGAAAACAGCAGTTAAGAAAGCATATGATCTTAGCAATGTAGATATGTTTGCACAAGCACTGCAATTCATCACTTCAGTGAAGTCACAACATGTTTTTATATATATAGCACTTGTACAATAGATTGCTTTAAAACAGGGGTGTCCAAACTCAGTCCTGGAGTGCCACTGCCCTGCAGAGTTTAGCTCCGACTTCCAACACACCTGCCAGGAAGTGTGTATGCCTAGTAAGAGCTTGATTAACTGATTACAGTGTGTTTAATTGGCGTTGGAGCTAAAGTCTGCAGGACTTTTCAAACTGCACAACTTTTCAAGTTGTTTCAAACTCCTAACTCCAGACTTTTTTTTAAAAAAAAGATGTCAGACCGGTTTGTTCTCTAACTTTGCTTTAATTATATTGGAGCTTTCACAACGCATGCGCCTGAAGGGATTTAAATTCTCTGCTATAATGTGATGTCATGCATAATACAGTGCAGTGATTGGATGAAAAGAGTTCATTCTCATGAATAATGCAGAGAAAAGCTCAGAAAACTGATGATGTGTAGATATGTGTATACTCTCCAGCCAGTCACCACTTTGAATTAATGCATTTTGTGATGTTGGTTTGACTTTGCTTTTTAAACCAGAATAGCAAAATGGCTCAGAAAAAAAATAAACACTTTTCCCTAATTTTTTTTACATAAGGGGTGCTATCATCTATGCTATCAACCTGTACATATGTTATGTTTTAGGATTTCATGTCTATTTAAGAATTATGTGATGGAAATGTAGAGAATAGAGGACAAAATAACAGAGAGGTGGGAAAAGAAAGAGAGAAAAACACAAAGAAAGTTAATCAGGCCAAGTGTACAGATGACAAAGCAATTGTGCACTAGACCCTTTAGACTGTAATGAAACGCTTTAATTGAACTCATTAGAATGTGAGAAAATTAGCACATTTGTGTGTGGGTGTATGTGTGCACACACTGATTTGTATGATATTTCACTTTTGTCTTCATCAAAAAATCACTGATGCTAGATCGTGATTGTCAAGTCAGCGTCATGAAATGGCCATGCAAGAGCGTCTGAACTCTCAGTGTGACACTGGACTCCTGCAGTCAGTCTCAAGAGAATAATGAGAACTCCACACAATGGCTCTGATTTCAGTCCTCTAATCAAACATATCTAAATGCCCCCCTGATTAAATGGCACTCTCAATTAATTATAATGGTGATCTTTGCTGAAGGGGACTTTACATGTACTCGATGCAGATGAAAAAGTGCCTACTAACTCACTATTGATGTGAGAGTGGGTTTGGTTGAGTTGTCCACTGGTAATATTTTCAATTCCTTATGTTTTAAAAACAGATACATTCTACTTTACATAGCCATCCAGTGTATTGTGCAAATATTTGTATACAGAAAGGGGACACCGAGGCTTGTTGTCACACATTTTTGTTTCCAGTGAAAATTTCTCTGGAAGTCAGAATGAACACAACAAACAAATCGTTTTAAAAAAAGCTATTGAAATTATTTTAATGAATGAAATATTACCATCTTCATCACATGAATAAATTATATATACAGTAAATTGTCAACATTTACTCACCCTCATGATGTTCAAACTGTATGAGTTTTTTTAAGGAATTTAATTTTGAAAGAATTTTCATATTTTCAAGAATGTTGGTAACCAGACAGTTTACGGTAGCCTTTGACTTTTGTTTTCTACTAAGTCAATGGCTATACCAACAATTGTTTAATTCAAGACTCTTTAAAATATTTTCTTTTGTGTTCAACATAAAAAAAGAATCTCGTACAGGTTTGGACCAACTTGAGGCAATGGTGGTTCCCAGCAAACAAATTTAGGTTCTGGGAACGTTAGTTTTTGGTTCCCAGAACGTCCCTAGAACTTTCTCTTAAGGTTAAGGGAACGTTCCCGGAACATTCTCCTTACGTTATAAAAATGGAACCTAAAAATAACCTACATGGAACGTTCCTATAACGTTCTTGTTTGGTGCCAAAAAAATAACCTCATGGGACCATTCGGGAACGTTAGGGGAACGTTCTGTGTGTCCTGGGTTCTTGCTTGTTTAGCACCTTCACCCAAAGAATTTCATTTTTGGGTGAGCTATCCCTATCCCTATTAATCAAAATAACTTCCTCTCCATCTTGCAGCGACATCCTTTCTCTTCTCTGATGCGTTTACAGGCTTGAGGTCGAAACTCACATGAGATCGCAGCAATTCCCAATAGACAAAATCAAGTCCAACCCTATTTTCCTTGTTCAAGTAGAAGTTTCAATCGAATATATGTCAGAAAACACAATTGCAACTTCTATTTAATGCCAACTTTAATAGTTGTATTGTGTTTCTTCGTTAACCCAATTGTATGGTTCTTAAATTTAAGGTTTGAAAATCTCTAAATGGAAACAATAATTTATTGATCCAAAGTCAGTGATGAAGCCCTTGTGACCACTAGCTATGTGTCTCCCAATGTGTCTAATGCATGCATACATAAGAAAAAATATGTCTCCTCTGTAGTTTAGCACAAATACATCTGAAGAATTCCCACTCTCCTTGGAACAGTGCAATGCTGTATATGATGTGTGGCCTCCAACTCAGTAAGTGTGTCATCCATGGGAATCTGCATGTGCAGATGATGTGTATTATGGAGCCTCTCCAAATGGCTCTCAACAGCCATTGGATGCTCAGTGGATCGAATTCGCCAAAGTCGTTTTGACATTTCAAATTGCACTGGGATGAAACAATATCACAGTTTCGAGTTTCAATTTGAGGGCCCCAAGGGAATATTGTTTCAAACCATTACTTTTCATCACGGCTGAAATGGCTCTCCCCATCGTACGCCGTGCCACTGTCAGGGCCCGTGCGTCTAGGAACACCAGTCCTAAGCTGCACCAAATGTGCTGCGCTTTAAGCCGCCGCTAAGTACGGCGGTGCTGCCTTTTGACACTTGAGTAATCCTCCCCGCTGACTTTGTTGAATACTCTCTACAGTAACCTCAGCGCACTGATGAGCCTAGCGCACCAATTTATCTATTCCGAGTCAGACAGTGTGGAACTTTTGGAATTAAAGAACTGGTGGAATCACGCAGCTTTAATCTGCTCTCGCTGCGGCGCCGTGCGCGGGGAGTCGCGCGCGTTGCCGTGGGAGGCGAATGATCTCTCCCGTGTCCCCCGCTAACCTCGCCGCTCTTTCCCTGGGACGGGTGATGATCTATCTGTACTTATTATTCCTCCACCCTCCGGTGGCACGAGATGAATCATACCTGTCAATCGTGTCTCGCGCGGGGGCGAGCGTGTTTGTTTATATCGATCAGCGGCATATGTGACACAGCTGTTGACGGGGCCCGGAGCCTGCCGTGTTCGCTCCTGCTCGCCTTGGCAACCGTACAGTTGGCAGGAGAGCTGTGAATGCACACACGGCAAATCAATATAAACAAACGCGCAAGCAGATCGAGAGTAATGCTTTTTGCCTATGTAGCCAGTTGGGAGAGTAAAACAAAGAACAAATTCATTTCAATAGTACTGCGAGGGCCCCTTTACTCACAGTCAGAGTGCTCTTGAATGTTCCTGATTTAGACATTTGAAACTGGAGCGTACTACCAAAAACCAGTTCACACTGCGGCCATCGTGTTGAGGTCCCTTAAACAACTTTTTTTGTAGGTACAAATGCAGATCCTATTTATTTAGATAAGGAAAGGGAAAAAAAATCCCAAACTAGTTGTCAAGATGCATTTTCAAAAATATATTTAAAGTCAGCCATGAAATGTGATATGCCATACATTTTGTTGTGTATTTCTAACTGGTCTAGTCTGGCAAATGTACATGTACATTATATTTTTAACTGAAAAACAAAAAGCTGATTGGACCTTTCCAGTGAAAAGTGGGACTTTTTTTCTTTTTAGCCGGGTGTGTAGATCTGATATTTCAGGCCACTACAGAGCAACGTGATTTAAAAATAAATTTAGCAAGACACTACTTTCAAAAATCGTTAAAAAAAAGAAACATGGTGGCAAATGGCAACACGTTCGACGCCTTGGGTTGCAAACAAATAAAGAAGAATAAACATATCAAAATAATAATTGGATGCATTGATGATAAAAAAAATTAAATGAAGTCTTCATTCAAATGATCTATTTATAAAAATTACACTGTAAAAAAATATTGCTGGTTTCACTTAAAAAAGTAAGTAACCTGGCTGCCTTAAAATTTTAAGTTGATTGAACTGGAAAAACTGAGTTAATACAATGAAGGAGACTGATTTAATCATCAGAAACTCAAAATAATAACTTATCTCAACTAAATAAATTATAAGTTGATTTGACAAAGGAAAAAATGTTGTGATAACAAATCTTGAAAATATATATTTTTTTCATTTCCATTACATTCGTCTTACTGAGCGCCACGATTTCTCCTTTTTTATTTTGTTCTTCTCCTCCTTATACCGTCTCTGATACAGAAGTCCATTGCAGAAGTGCAGTGAACACTCTGCTGGTTAAGGCTGAGTACATTCCCCAGCATCTGGCCGTGGTTGCTAACCATTTATGGGTGTTAATTTGTGCTACCACTGTTTATAAAGTTCAAGGATAATTACCACAGAGGTCAAGTCACAACAGAAATTAGCGAGTCAGGGGGCTTCTCTGGTCTCACAATGTGTCTGGATATCTTCCACCCCCACAGAGTTGAGGCTCTCGGGTGATTAGGGTAATGTTTCAACATCGCTAATGCAGATGTTGGCATCTGGGCCTTAGCTTGTGTGCCGAGTGCTTCACAACGAGCGCATGTAAAGCTATGTGCGCGGCTTGAAAATGCCTTCGCTTTGGAGCTGGACTTGCCAGTATAAACAGTAAGACTGATGTGTTCAGCGTGTTGATGAGGGAGGCCGGCGGCTGCACCTGTGTAAACAGAACAGTCTCTCCCTGAGGAACTGAGCTCCACAGCTGCAAGACAGACGCCCATCACTGCCAGACGAGAAGAATCTGATCATATACAGATACCAAACTATCACCTAATCTTAAAGTGTCAAACGCTACCAATGTCGACTTGTCTTTTAAAGTCTGACAGCAAATCTTGTGGAATCATGAACGGAGCACCTGGTGTGAAGCCGGTTTCACAGTGGCTCTTGAGATTCTAATGATTAAGTGTTTGCTGAGGAATATTCGACACAGAAACACATGTTCCTTTAACTCGGGTAATTGCATAACTTCGGGTAAACTCAGTTTCTCAGGTCACAGAACGTTCTCTGAAATTCTGAAAAAAACAGTTCAGCAGTTTCAAATTTCATCCACTAAAGATCTTGATCTTTCTCAGAGGTTTATCATTGACTAATCCTGCAAAACTCTAAATGGGGAAGATAGTCAACATACTGGGTCTTTTATGAAACAGAAATTAGCATTACTTTATGTAAACTTTACTTAAAAAGAACTCTCCCTCTTGCTTTTGAAATATTGGAATTGCAAACTAAAGAAATCAAGAAATAAATAAAAAGATATGATATTTTCTTTCCCTGTTTTTCTCTTTATAGTTAAGTTTTTTTTGAGACATAATCAGATAACATCTAAAGATTTTTAAAGCTTAAGTAAAACAAAATATTTTCCATTAAATATGTTTGAAGATTAGGATGCATGGAACATAAAAGGGACAAAGAGACGACAACAACAACAGGACATCAGTATCAGGCATCTGGCCAGCAATGCTAAAATATGTATTTATTTTTAAATATTAATTTTTTTTTTGGATGCAGGACAGACATTGAGGATATCAATACTGAATTAAAAATCTCACTCCAGTAGCAAAGTATAAATATGGGCCAAGACATATGTATAAGATTTGTTGGGGGGTGTTGACATCTGTCGCATGTTGGAGATTTGCCATCCAGAATGTTGCTGTGCGTCTGTTCTTCACAGTGATGGAACGAGATCCCAACCTCCATCCGATCTGTTGAGACCATCACAATGTTGAGGAACAGCTGAAGACTTAACTTAACCCTTTTATGAAATATCGCTTATTATACAAAAGCTAGTTAGCAACAAGAATGAAACAAAGGTCTTTCCGAGAGAATCATTAAATCATTCACTTTTGTAATTATTTGTATTCTTTATATATATATATATATATATATATATATATATATATATATATATATATATATATATATATATACATATATATATATTAGACTATTAGTCAATTTATTCTAACCCTAACCTTAAAAGTCTACTACTGTAGTAGATGACATGTATGGTGCAGCATTACTTAGTCAACAGAAAGTGTTAAAGGGACCATCAAAATAAAGTAAAACTGTTTCATTTTGTTTTTATTGTTTATGCTTTTAAGTTAGAGCAAATTAAAATAGAAATAGAATAGTGTATAAATGGGTCAAGTGTTGACGAAATATGCGTGTGTGTATATATAGAGAGAGCCCAGGAAAGAGGAGTGCTAATGGAAAGCTTTACTGAGATTTTATTCCAAAGCGATCAAAGAGAATATGTTGCTGCTTCATGTTTGGGATGTTCTGGAAGCCGTGAGTACATGGCTCCACAGTAGCAGGGCTAGTGCATAAACCAGCACAAAGTTCAAGGTAAGATATGCAGTTATCAGTGCATGAAACATTTATGAGTCGGTGCATCTCATGAGCCCAAATTCATTTAGTGGCTATCAGTGCTTGCACACTGTTGCCAAAAAGGAGCTTCTGTGTAACAGCGATAAAGCTAAGAAATCCACCATAGACTTCAGGCATGGAATAAGAGGAGAGATAAAAATATTATATGAATGAATGAACGAGGGTGTGTGTGTGTTTGTGAGGAGGGTTGAGGATGGCAATGTACAGATTTTTATAACTGTATTTTATGGTAACTCTTTTCATGTCAGCTTTATGTTTTTTTCAGGGTTGTTATTTTGTTTCAGCGATTACTTTGAAAGGAGAGATTGTTTGTTATTCAGTTGGAATTTTAAACATAATGCTTTATGTTTTCAGTGTATTCTCATGTACAGCCTTGAATAGTTTTATATGCATATGAGGAAAAATGATCTAAGGAACAAAGCAAAAGATAAACTAGTCGAGTTGGTGTTAATTGGCAGCAGTTAGTCAATTAACTTCATACATCCTTGCCAGTAGGTGTCAGTACAAAGTCCAAGAACACTGGGATGAAGACAGTCCACCGAAACATAAAATTAAATAGGCTGCTATACTTATGATATCCATAATAAAGGCTATATATCTTACGACGGTGTCTCTATCGTCCTCACCGGCGGCCATCTTGTCACAGGCACGCTTTCTGGCGGGCTCTGTTGTACCTGTGTGTGATCAGCACGAACACAAATAGCCTACTCTTTTCTTGTTGAAATCTTGATGGATTTACAAACAGTTTGGTTTCTTATGAACGTTATCAACGTGGCTATAATTGTGGATGATTGTTTATTTATACACTTATTATTCATAAGTACGCAGTGTCATAACTACATCTCTGACATTTATAAAAAAACAACCCGTTTGAAAATCGGTAGAAAATTTAACAAGTTATGGTTATTTAAAAAGTTCATGCACCATTAAAACACAACGTTACGAGTGACGTTAGCGAGCTGCTTGTGACAAGATGGCCGCCAGGTGTGGACGTCGACCTCCATTGGCTTGCAGCGCGGATGAGACATATAGCCTTTATTATGGATATGTATTGCTAAGCTATTGGCTTCAGTGTTTCTTTTTAACGTCATGATAAATAATTACATATTTTAAACATACATCCAAGTGTAACAGTTTATCGAAAAAGGAAATTGGTTGTTGGATTGTTGATTGGATTTTGAGTTTTCAAAATCGTGGAGGAAGATGAACAATAGCTTAAAGGGCCAGAATTTAAGAAGATAAGTGATCATACTTCACCAGAGAAAAGGAAGGTCCAGTTTTGTAAATTTGGTTAAAAATCCCCCCAAAAAGGAATGAATTGTTCACAATAAGATCAATAACATGCATTTACGGTGAATTTTCATAAAGTTGATTCTGCACGTCATTTGCAAATGTACAGTTATAATATAATGTAACAGACATCAAAACACACAAGGGACTTCTCCTGTGCTTGCACTCTTTTAAATACTGCAATTAAGGACCACTGCCTGGAGAAAGATGGAGAGAGAAAGAGAATGTGAGAGAGGGAGAGATTGTCCTGATGAGTGCTCTAGCGAAACTGTGTGCCAGTCATTAGCAAAGCATTCTCCCAGTGGGTTTTTATCGATTTACCATGACTAATGGATGGTGGGGGGAGAAATCCCTTTAAATTAAAATTAGGATTGGTAATAGGCCTACATGCAAATTCAAATAATGCTTTGCACGCATTAAAGATGAAATCTGTTGTTTTCCTTGTACTTGTTCGGCCAATTGTCTCCTGTTTTCGTCATACAGCATAAAAGCAGCTCAGACACACAGCTGATCGGTCCATACAGACATACACATTTTGCTGGAAATGTCCTGTCTGTTTAAAGGGTCAGAAAATGTATTTTTGGCTTATGTGGATGAAAGACAACAACTCCCAGAATGCACTTGCTTCGCTGCCCAAGGAGGCCACGCCTACCGGTAACCGCGCAACAAGTGTAGGGTACTAGTGAGTCTCCATGATGAGTCTGCCCAAAATTGTGTTTCGAGATGTGTTTCGTATCTCTCACGGAGGAGCGTGAATTTTCTTAGCAATGTTAAAACGCACATCAACCGATCACTTGTTTAGTGTTCATGTAAACACTACATTCAGATTCACCAATCAGAATGAATTCTGTTAGATTGAAGCAAATGTAAACATTGAATGGCGACTCCTGAAAGCAAAAGCTGAATCCCGGACATTGATGGCCGGACTATCCAGGAAAAAGAGGACGGTAAACCCTAAAGTTAGGCTACTACTCGGCTTTCTCCACAGAACCCTACCCCGTATCGAAATGAACATGATGGTCCTGGATCAACATTAGAGAATCTACCTCATATTGAACGGATCATGATGATCTAGGATCAACATTAGCGAATCTACCCCGTATTGAAATGAACATGACGGTCCTGGATCAACATTAGCGAATCTACCCCGTATTGAACTGATGACTTATAGCAATCATCAAAATATTGATTACAATCATATTCAAAAAGCCTGTATAAACATTAGTGAATATACCCCCTATTGAAGGGATCACAATGATCCTGGATCAACATTAGCGAATCTACCCCGTATTGAACTGTTCATGATGATCCTGGATCAACATTAGCGAATCTACCCCTTATTGAACTGATGACTTATAGCAATTATCAAAATATTGATTACAATCATATTCAAAAAGCCTGTATAAACATTAGTGAATATACCCCCTATTGAAGGGATCACAATGATCCTCGATCAACATTAGCGAATATACCCCGTATTGAACGGAACACAACGGTCCTGGATCAACATTAGCGAATCTACTCCTGATGACTTTATACAATTATCAAAATATTGATTACAATCATATTCAAAAAGCAGATATTCTACTGTTTTTTTTAATGCATATCCTTTTTCACACTTTATTCTGACTAAAAGCATAGTGGTCTGAAGAGCAGGAATTTATTACCATTTTAAAACATTATTATAAAATTGTATTGAATCTTACATTTGTGTGTAAAATTATGGGAGAAGGAAGACTTTTATGGGTTATAGAGAAAAGCAAGCTAAGCTATTAGCATGCTAAGCTATTAGCTCACCGGCACATGGCTGTTGTATGTTCAGAGTTGCATTACCTTATGCGATTTAAGTGTAATATTTCAGGATTTTTTAGTGAATAAATACATTTACAAAGGTAGATTTTTAGTTAGGGAGAGGGTGAAAGAAAGAGTACAGATAAAATAACTTACCTTTTGTCGGTGAGCCGAGGAAGGTGGGGAGGGAAGATTCAAAATGGACGGATGGTATTTGGGTCGGCACGCATGGATGACATCAGAGGCTTGTGATTGGTTGATTAAATGTTGATTTAGGAATCTCTCAATCTCTCAGGAACACCTCTTACTTGGCAAAATCACTGTCACCGAGTGTCCCTTTAAAAAAAAAGTATAAAAAGATCTATTTCATTAAATCGTTGCTGAGGAATCTCTCATCACTCTTAAGGACCTGCTCTTAGTTATTTTCTGAGGCCGAAGCTGTCTGTCGTATCTCAAGCACGGGTGGGGTTCATTGTGGAGGGGACTATGGAATCATGTGCTGATGAGTTTTCATTTGTCACTTCAGTTTAAGTATGGATTCTCTGACAAGTGTTATTTCTCATGGAGCCGTAGTCTCAAGGGACATATATATCTCTTTTGAAATACTATCAATCTGCTGGAGAGAAGAGAAAAAAAAAATGCTAGAAAAAACAAAGATGCATCCAAAGATACAAACAAATCATATTTTATTTCAGTCCAAAATATTCAATGTGGTGAAGCCTAACCTCTTTGAATTAATCACAAAAGATTGGGAGCAGCATGCAAATGAGAAAATTAATTATGCAAAACACATGGTAAGCAAGTCTCTCCCTCAACGAAGATGGCAGGGCTTATTTAAATATTTGAAAAAAAAAGAAAGAAAGATTTTTGCCCAGAGTCTTTGTGCTATGAGAAAAGCTACATGTTGTATGTTGTAGAAGAAACAACATTTACTTAGTTCTCTAAAAACCCCTTTGGCTATTGAATCAGTAGCTACAAATTCTCTTTGCACCAAGAATGGTTCAAAGGACAGTGCAGGTCATCAGTTTCATCCACTTCCACTTGTGTCGCTTTATCAAAGTGGTAGATAACTGCTCTGTATATCTGTTCTCTGCTGAGTAAATAATATGTTATACAGGCTCATTATAAGCAGATTAGATCTATTAGTTACCGCTGCGCTGCTCTCAAATCAGCTGCCCATAGGAGAGCAGAAAATCATTTTAAACTTCAATAAGTTACAAGCAGTGGCAAGCCTCTCCATAATCCACACTGCCCCAGGCAGCAATAAGGCTCGATGCAATTATGCAGACAAAATTCAACACAAACAAAAGAAATGGAAATTAGCCTTAAATAAAACAAAAAAGGGGAGAGAGGAGTAGAGAAAACAAGTTGGTCTCTTGCTGTCTCCCTTTCGCTTTTTCTTTCATTCTGACATTTCACATTGTGCGTATCAAAGCATTGTGTAAAGATCTCGCGGCACAAACATGTGGGATTGTTAAGGTAAATTAGCCTTCTCGCTGAGAAGCTATACGTGGTTTATTAATGTGGTGCATGGAAAGAAACAAACAAACGTCAGTTCTTATAAAAACTTTGTGAACTTAAAACATAAATGTGAATTGTGCATGTGAATGTAAACTCAGTGATATATCAACTCTAAAAGTTGTCACATTATTATGAAGTCTTTTACCTTTGGGAGTTTGACTAAGATTGTGCTAATTGTTTGCATTTTGTTATGCATAACTTATGACTATTTGTACTGCTTGAGGGACTAAATGGCAAATTTGTTCTAAGTATCCATGTTTGCTTGAAGTAAACTATTAAAAATGCAGATTTTACACAGGAGGGCGCAAGCCAATATCTTTTGCTCAGACAATATAAAGGCTATGAAATTCCCCCACATTTGATTATGTTTTATAACTGACTAATTTGGCACAATTCAAAAAGATAGCCATACACCCAAAAAATAACTAGTGGTAATACTACTATTACTAATAATAAATGCTTTTTGCTTCTGTTGGTAAAAAGAAAAAAGAGAAATTTGTTCAGTGATTAAAAATCAGTGTTTAAGCTAATGTTTCTTATTGAGGTATAGCTAAAGAAATAAAGAAAAG
This sequence comes from Cyprinella venusta, assembly GCA_038021265.1. NCBI lineage: Eukaryota > Metazoa > Chordata > Actinopteri > Cypriniformes > Leuciscidae > Cyprinella > Cyprinella venusta. Next base: position 6,656,972 of record CM075878.1, read on the forward strand.
TAATTTGTTCAATAATACACAATAAGCTATGTATTATAATAAGCTAAGTTACATAATAATAAATTAAGTTATATGATAATAAGCATGTGAAAACCATCTTTAAATAAAGCCTATACATTAAAAAAACGAGTACATACACATTCTTTGTATAAAGTGTCTATGAATGTGTGTGTGCTCAGTCCTTTGCATTTGACAGCTTGTGTTTGAAGGTTTGCTATGTGGGTCCGCCCACCTAATGACGTATGGCCGTTTATATGAAGGAATCGCCTCGTGATTGGCTGAATCACGCATCCGTTTGAAGTACACAAAGCTGAACCAGGAACTGCAGAGAGGATTCTTCCCGTCTTTTAATTGGTATGTATGTGTCCTCAGACATAATGCTGTCGTTTTACACTGTTAAGAAATTTGCCTTGCGTTAGATATGTGTTACCAACCAGGGAAACTAAAAAGGATATTTTTTAGCGACCTTTCGCGCTTTACATTTCCCCCAAAGAATCCAAACCGATCCAAACATTCGTGTATGCTTTAGCGCCCGCCCCATCACAGTTTGTGATTGGTCAAACCTCTCTGTTTCTGTGTTGTGATTGGATATTTCCTCAGACTGTCTTCCCTTCAGTTCAGAGTGCAGGAGCTACATGGTACGCAGGATGAGAACTGGAAACATTGTAGATATGATGCAATTGCCTGACGTGGCATTCAGATGAGTCCTGCTGAGTCCACTAAATGACTCTCTCTAAATAGATATTTTGTTCTAATACTGATTGGTTGCATTGCATTTGTGCCAATATGCCTATTTTATGCCACATTGACATTAACTCACATTCCATGTAATACTATTCAGTTATATTTAAATTGAATATAGGACAAATTCAGTTCAGTATTCAATACGGTAACCTTTTGCATTGAACTCTTAGTTACTAAAATGCGTAATGATGTCTTTATTTAATTCATTCTTTTTAAAGAAATGCCCTAGGTGCTTAATTTAATCTTAAATCTCTTTCAAACCAAAACCTTTGTAGTTTAGCTTCTGAAAAAGCATAGGCTACTGGTCTCAATTTGAGTCTTCAAAGCGCCGGTACACATAGCCCTTGGCGATCCCTCTTTTTGTGGATCGACCACAGCTCACCCAACATTCTATGTTGTCTGCAATTTGGAGAAAAATATATTTGGGATTTGCAAGCTTTGTGTCATTCATTTTTTTCTAAATATTCTGTAAGCTTGTCATTAATAGTGTTGCATGTCTGTTGCATGGCTGGACTGTCTAAAGAGGTCTGTATCAAAGTTGGATTTGTTCCAATTGCACACTGTGTGACCCTACAACTTCCTGATCGCTGCATTGAATCATCCCCATTTTACAAAGCCTAAGGCTATAGGGAGAATTAAGAATGTTCTAGAAGATTGGTATGTTTGCCACTTAACAGCCCATGTCAACTTCCTTTAGTGGTTACATTCATTACAAAGGAAGTGTTTGGTCATTTTAGGATTGTAGGTCATGCCCCTGGGCTTGACTCAAACCATGTTGTGTAAACACAGTAATGGTCCTCTTCCTCTGGTATCTTTAGAAAAGTAATCCATTCCTGTTTCTCCCACTTTGTTGTTGCATGTGGAGCCATTTCAATTACATCAACTTAAAGTAAAGATTAAAGACATCAAACGTAGGATGCTAAGTCGACCCTTGAACTCATTTTAAAGGTTTCGGCTCACACAGTCATGCCTCGAGAGAGGATGAAAACAGCCTCATAATTCTCTTCTTTCATGCACCTTTGCACTTCCTCCAGCTCTTCTCTGTTTTCCATGCTAATCAGTCTGGGCTCTTAGCACAGAGACTGCACACCTTTCCTCAGGAGATCTCCGGCTTATGAGCCAAAATGGATCAGGTCGAAGGTCTACAGCTCGATTTCTCTGGGAGAGGATAGGTCAGGGAGGTTTAAACACCATCAGAAACAAAGACCTGCCCTTTGGCTCATGCACCCTTTTTTCTCAGTCTTTAACAGAAGAAGCTGTATCGATTGCAAATAGTATTGTGAGAGGCGTAGAATTTTGATAAAGCGCTCCCTGACCACCTCACAATAAAAACAGCTTATGAGACTGCAAGTATGGCAAATGCTTTAATGCACTTAACCCATTACCAATTTCAAAATTCCTTGTCTTCCAACCTAACCATTATAACATGCATCACAAGATAAGGTGCCTTTCTCCTCCGGTCTTTTTCATTTCAGTTGCTATGGAAATCAATCTGAGATCTCTATCGGGAAAGTCAGAGAAGTGTAAAATGAGATGGAGTGTATGCTCCTTTAATATAAATGGACAATCTTTACAGTCAAACTCACTTTAACACTGCACTGAATTATCGGACACATTCAGATACCAGGACATTATGATTTTGGTCTTATTTTTAAATTGTTTTAAATCAGCCAATGACATGACATCTCTTCACTCTTCAGATCTTTTAATTTATTTGAAAATTCGTTAATTAAATTCAGTAATTTAAATGTACCTCTTTTAATTTATGCTTTTTTTACAATGCAAGACTGGTTCAGGCTTTTTTCATGGTGTGAAAAATTAATAATCAATGATATTCATATTAAAAAGCCTTTAAAATTATATTGGGAAATATTTAGCAAGGATTCCCTCTCATACATTATTTTTACTTGATGGTTATTGTTTTAATGAGTCTTAAAAATAATTTTTACTTGAAAATAATAAGACAATTTTCTTTTTTTTAAAGCATATGAATCTAACTTTAATAACAAATTGTATTTTTCTGAGATCTTGGCACATGTGCTTTCAACTACGTTTGAAAAATATTTAATTGACCCAAAGTTTTAATCATTTATTATCTAAATGTAACACAAATCATTTGCTACCCACAACTGATTCAACATATCAGAGAAATTCAGAGCAATTCAACTCTACTAAGGGTGACTTGCAGGCATGGAAAGACTTTCAAATAGACTATGTCTCGGATCGACCTTCGCATGATTGAATTCCTTGAAGTCCCTTGCCACCTCTGGGGCTGTGCCTCACATCAAATTCCTCTTTCTAACTTCAAGATGCTTTCCGTCTTACACAATCACCCATGACTTTTGTGGCAATTTAGGATGTGATTCTGAACTCTGAAAGTGTTAGTGCAAGGCTGTAGTTTGCAACTGGTGGGTCACAACCTGAAAAAAAGGAGAACAGCAGGTTCTCCTTTTTTCAAAAATCATCTACCCGCTGAAAGAACCTGTCTCATCTCCTTTTTTCAGAAAAAAATCTGCTGAATGTCAAAGGTTTACTCACTGGCATGCTCTTATCCTCAAATCTGTGAGAAAAAATGTTAGAAAATCATTTACAAAATTGTACGTTTTCATAGGCAGCTTAGCATGATATAACTTAATTAAGTTTGTTTTAATAAATGTTTATTGTGATTAAGCAGTTCATCAGCTTGTAAACATAGCTACTTAAGCACTAGAAAAAATGTACTTGTTAATAATAAAAGTATTATGAAATCATTAAGACATTTCTCCTAGATAGAACCTTTTTGCCATTAAGAGTTCTTTAAATTTGAGTCAGAACCTTAGTGGTCTATATTGAACCTTTTCTTTTTCTTGAAGCAAAACCAGTTTAGAACAACTGTCCTTCCTGATTTATTGCTGAGCAGTGTTTATCCATTCTATCATATCCATGTAAAGCAAAAGTACTGTCCTTTGGAATTTTCAGTCATAAATAACCATAGCAAATCTTTTCTTGAGGACTGCAGTAGCATTTTATATTTGACTTCTGTAAGCAAACACAGAGCTCTCACTGTTCACTACTCTTTCCTCATACCCTGTGTATTTTTAATGGTGTTTCTCTCTCAGGTGAATGAAGGATGGGGAAAAAGGATGCAAGTTCTGTCAAGCAGCCGGTCGACCAGTACCGTAAACAGATCGGTGAGAACCTCTGTTCTTTATGTAGTCTTTATTTTTTAACATGGAGATAACCTTCATCAAATATTCATCCAGTGTTTTATTAAAGAGAGTCTGAAATGCGTTTTCTCCTTCATTTCAGCCACTCTGATTATATTGCTTATGAATTTTATGCACACACTTAATGATCAGAATGTTCAGCTGGGAACAGGACAGTTTGACTAAGAAAAGAACACAGGGTTTTTTTTAATAATATAGACAGTCGGTATGGATGCTAGAGGCGAAACAGTGCTGTAAACACCTAGCAAAGCTGTATAAATGTCATTTCCACAAAAGCAAATCCAATTTAGCTGCTAAAATAACACAGTTTAAGGCACTGTGAGTTTACACATTGGTTGTGCATGTAAACACACTCACTGATGGAGCAACATCATTGGGTAAATGAAATGGTAGTTTATTCTGATTAGAAATCATGCGCTATTAAACACCAAGTGAGTTTTCGTTGTGCGTTTCGCTACATTTGGTGTTTCCACAGAGAACATTTAGCCTCTTTTACCTTAAATACAGGGCTGCCACCTCTCACGCATTCAGTGTGAGACTCACGCAATTGACACTTTGCATATGTGCTCTCACGCCACACTCCATTTTCTGTATGCAAGCCTATATAAACGCTTCATTCATTCATAAAACATTTTAACATCAACTAACGTGCTATTTATGGCCATTAAATGTCTTTTCTGAGGTAAATGTAATGTTATGTGACATTGTTCTCCAGCTGTTTTATGAATGAATGAAACGTTTATAAAGGCTTGCATGGCCCTCTGTTCATAAATAGCATGTTAGTTGGCTTGAATAATTAGCTATAGAGAGGAGTATTTCCAATATGTGCACTATAGGCCTATTACATGTTTGTGTTTTGCGCATTTCATTAAAATTATTATTAGAATGTTGTTATTATAATAAAACCCACATTATATTTAATTGAGTTGTCATTTTTAACCTTTAATAATAATACTAGCTGACTGTTCTCTCGGTATAGCATTAGGTGAGTTTTTTGTTTTTTTTTCTTGAGAAAAATTTACATGTATCTACTGAACCTGATATGTATCCAAATAAACCGATATTGAATCAAGATCGGAATTGAATTACAATAATTGAAATCGTGAGATTTGTCAAGCATTAATAAAAACAGGAGCCTACCAGTCATTGTACCATGCAAAATTGTAACATGCTGTCACCATGAATTTAGATTTTTTTTTTTTTTAAATTTCAGATTTAACAATATTAAAATAATTCGGATCGAGCCCAAGTTGAGGAAACAGTTGTCGGTGAAATGTTTGGAAATTTCCAGAGAAAATAAAATTAACCCATTGTTTCTTCAGAGGCTCAGATGAAGGAACTAAAAAAAATATTTTTGTGTTCATTTGTACATCCAAACACTGAGCAACTGCCATGCTTCGGGCAGCCGGGCAGGCATACGCAAATGTTTGGAGTCGTACATATTAATGATCTGTCGCGTCACAGTCGGTGTTATGTGGAGATTCGCCTTTTTTTCAGGGGTGTTTTTCAAAAACGAGATTTAAGTAAGAAGTAGAAAACAATGGTGTTTGAGACTCACTGTATGTCATGCCCATGTATTGAACTCTTGTTATTTAACAATGCCAAAATAAATTCAGTTTCACTTTCTAGGGCACCTTTAAAATATTTATTTTTGACTGGATTTTCATGCGGCCAACTTGAAGCCATTGCGATATCTCACGTGATATTACAAATCGTGTTGATTCCTATCGAAATGGCTGGATTTTGCTCTTAGAATTTTGCCAAACTACCGTAAATGTGCCCTGACCTTTTGGTCTTTTACTCCGAGTAGCTTTTACTCCAGCTGAATTGTACATCTGGAAGTTCTTCATTTTCATTGTAGGGTTGAGATATGGAGACTTATTTTTGTAATGTCTCTGAAATTATATCCTTTTTTCATTGGCACATCACTGATGTAATTTACAACCCAGTGCATGCCAACCTCATCTCCCCACTGAAACAACCTGTCTCGTACGCATGATTTTATGCGAGTTCATATCGCACCCTTTAGTAGCACTATTAAGCTTGCGTTGCTCCGTCACCTTGCCTTATTGTCCCTGTGCTGCATGACTGTGCTGGCAACATAACAAGCTGAACTCCTGCTGGAGCCTGCGAATCTCAGACATATCCCATTTTGTTTTCTTTCTTTTGCATCTCATCAATTCTAAGTCGTAACAGCAGGTTGTGGACAATTGAGTCCCCCACCCACCAGTCCTCCCACTCTTTCCATCAGTTTGTCTAAGAAGTCTATATCAGCCTATTTCAGAGAATCGCTGTTTAACAAAAAAAAAGCCCAAAATAGCACAAAGCAACACAAAGGGAGAATACACATCGTAATTTGAGATTGTAATGGGAAGGTAATTTCTATCTTGACAGGTCTTGCTTTCTTTCGTCTTCGTTTTTTTTAAAGGAAGAAAGCTTTTGTGATGTCAAGTACCTCGTAGGGCCGCTGTAGACACATTGACTTTAAATACTGTTATTAAGCTGCATAATGGACTCCAGAGAGCTGTCAACCACCAAAAGGGTTCCTCAGGTCTGCGTGGTCATCCCCCTCTTGAGTCAAGATCATTCACACACTCCTTTCTGCCTTTGTCCAACAATTATTCGCATGACCAAACACTCAGACTCATCCCTGCCTATTAACTCTCTCTGTTTGTGATCGTTTTAGTGTGAATGCGCACTGATCTGTGTATGGTCTTGATATCGGTGAAGGCTGAATGGGTCTTGCATGTTACAGATCTTCTCAGTTTTCTGTGTGTTCTGACACTGGCCATCACGATTATGTCACTGTGCTTTTAGCTGTTTGTTCAACACTTGCCACATCCTGTGTGCAAAGGTTACACTCGCTCCCGGTGTGGAGACAACAACCGTGGTAAAGTGCATCTCTGTTTTGTGTGGAATGAGTTATTTTATTTTCAAAGACAAAGTTCTTTATTGTCGAATGTGAGGAAGTTCATAGCCAAATAAGCCAAAAATTCTGATTTGTTGTTCAGACCCTTACAATTTCTCCATCAAGTGATTTATCTGTTTGTTGGCCAAATTGGGCAGTGGGTTTATCTGAGCTTTCTTGCAGTTTTAAAACAGGAATAATTGCAGAATGCTTTTCTCCACGGAGAGTGAGATAAATCGGCCGCAGCACTTTTGAAAGGCACCCTTGGCCCCGTGGGTTGATTCTTGTCACGTCCTTGTCAACATCTGACAGCACAGTGTGTACAGAGGGGTCATACCGCTCAAGTCCACAGGAAACAGTGACACATTATGAGAGAGCCTCCACTCCGCTTTTGGAAAACAAGTCGGGGAAGGTTTCGCTCTGCAGCGATTGAGTTGAATGGTGATTAATGAGTGAAGGTGCGTTCAACGCCCGCCTCTGTATCGAGGGCCAAATTGAGCTCAACAGCGGTGAGAGCCAAGGAGGCAAGCGAGTCGTCATAATCATCGAGTCCTCACGCAGAGAGAAACGCCTCATTGAACTCGATAGCGCGTGATTCAGCGTACTGGCAGGGCCACAAAGTCTCGCTATATAAACAATTTATTTCAAACTCTGATATGATTACAATTAACTATTCATTTGGAACAGATGGCTGAGGCTGTTTGTTGTGGGTATTTACACCACAACAGGAAGTTTCAAGAAAAATAAGACACACACCTAATCTGTCCCAGTTGGCTTGGAACAAAACGAGTTTTGCTTTCCACACCGTGTAAAATCTCTTCAGGTGCAAGCGTAAAATACTGTAGACTCTGAGAGTAGTAGAGACAGACAGTTGTCATATGTTGGAGGAGTGTTTTGAAGCTGACATGATTCCTTTTTTGCTATGCATGCTGTGGCAGGTTGAAAATGAAAATGCTTTCTCCTTTTTTTTGAAAACCTATAAGCTAGGATTCATACTTTTATTAATTGGTTTTATATATATATATATATATATATATATATATATACTGTACTGTGTGTGTATATATATGTATATATATATATATATATATATATATAAAATAAAAAATAATTGAATAAATAAAAAATAATTATATATATATATATATATATATATATAAATTATTTTTTATTTATTTATTTTGTATGTGTATTATAATCAAAATTAAAAAATACCTAACAACCATATTCACAAGTAAAGTAACCTCTTTAATGTAGTCTGTTAAATGTGCTTAACAATTGTAACAAAGATAAAGATACGTTTTTTTATTGTAGATTAATAATAATATTTATTTGTCATAAAACAGAAATAAAGGAATAGAAAAAAACAATTTTTTTATATTGATCATTTAAATCCAATTTCCACTGTAAAAAATATATTGTTGGGTTAAACTTAAAAAATTAAGTAACCTGGTTGCCTTAATTTCAAGTTGATTGAACTGGAAAAAGTGAGTTAAAGAAGCTCAAAATAATAAGTTATATATCAGAAACTCAAAATAATAAGTTATCTGAGCTAAATAAATTAAGTTGATTTGACAAAAGAAAAAAATGTTGTGATAACAAATCTTGAAAATATTTTTTACAGTGTAGATTTACTTTGGAGGTTTCCACAACTTGCACTTTTCAAGTGATAACACCTGTTAAACTTCATTAAAAAGATCCAAATAAAATCTTCCATTGAAATATATTACAAAAGAAAGCTTGCCTGATCATTCGACAAACAGCAACAGTTGCTAAGATAGGATTGGTCAGTAAAGTTTTGCACGAATGATTGGCATTAATGCCCTGCAGTCCCATCCCATGGAGACCAAACTGAGAACTTTTCCAGAAGTCTCTGCAAACAAAAACAATGTTCATTATTTAACAGCTCAGTATGTGAACCAAGCTTCATATCCCGCATCATTCAGCTCTGGAACAAAATAGCTGGATGTTTACCTCTGATAATGGCCTCTTGCAGGCCCGCGTCGCACACAGAAGGTGCACCATAAGGCAGGAGAGACCTGCAAATGTCCCTGGGGAGGGGTCAGTGTCTAGCTTCGGCATCTGAGAGTGTCCAGCCCCGCAATCTGCAGTCTGAAGATGGATAAGGACACTCTCTCTTTCCCCCACTCCATGTAAATAAGCCTTAATGAGGCAGGAGTTGCACTTGAAACGGCCCCTGTGTGTCAACAGCTCTCACGGAGACCTTGAGTCTGACCCGGGTCTGCCGCAGCCCGCAGGACGGCCCCCTCCTTTTCCCACCAAGCTGTTGCCTTCCCATTTTTTGCTTCTTTTCCTTCGTCTGTTTGTTTCTAATTAGAGACACGACGCTCCTCGCACACCTTGCACACATACGCTCCAGGTGGCCGCTTTGCCTGGCGGGTTCGTTGCCGTGAGATTGCCTGATGAGAACTGCCACTGAGGTGAACTAGTCTAGTGCGCTCAGCATTTTCTGTCTGTGTTAACACAATGGAGTACCACTGCTTACTGCATACCATGCTCTGTATACTGCATACGACCTTTTTGGGTAAATAGGGTGGGGAAACCGTATTTATTTAGACGTAAATGACAAATAAGAGTGTTTATGATGAAGAAAAGGAATCATCTTCAAAGCACACAAGTTCCTATAAATGTTACTGGTTGCATGACTTTGTTTTTAAAATTACATTTTTTTACATTTCCTTACAACAGTAAGTGTAATACACATCTTAATCTTTATTTAAAGGGATACTCCACTTTTTTGGAAATAGGCAAATTTTACAACTCCCCCAGAGTTAAACAGTTGAGTTTTACCGTTTTCTAATCCATTGAGTCGATTTTCTGATATTTTGAAGAATATCAGTAACCAGACAGTTTCTGGTCTCATTGACTTCCATAGTATATTTTTTTTCCTACTATGGAAGTCAATGAGACCAGAAACAGTCTGGTTACTGATATTCTTCAAAATATCAGAAAATCGGCTGAATGGATTCCAAAACGGTAAAACCCAACTGTTTAACTCTGGGGGAGTTTTAAAATGAGCCTATTTCCAAAAAAAGTGGAGTATCCCTTTAAGTGTATGCTAGCGTTCTTTTCTTTTTATTATTAAATAATTATTATTAAGTTTTTAATATCAATATTAGTTTCTGCATGTATGACCTTGATTTTGAAGTTTTGTTCAAATATTAATAAGCAATGAAGCAGATTTGTTTAAGCAGAATTATTTCTTATTTCTTTTATGAATTAATCATTCTAAGAAATTATGCCAAACTAGGTTTTCTTTTGAAGTTCAGATTTTTCATTTAATCCTTTTAATGATTTTTTTCTTCTCCATTACAATAGCAGACTTGTTTTTATTTCTGAAATTAAAAACATGCTCATAATATAAGAGGTGTTTGTCATTGTATGTGTGAAAGGCATTATTGTATCGTGGAAGAAATTACGTCACGTCATTGACCCTAATACCACAGTAATCACATTATTGTCACATGACCTCCATATATTGTATATAATGAAGAAACGGTTATATCAGGGGGAAAAAATAACATTTTGGGGCATTTTTAATCCAAGCAATTTTTGTCTTAACTCTTGCCATGGCTTATCCAGTAATACGTCTACCATTAATAATGAATAAAAAAAAGTTTACGATAGTCCCTCTTTGTATATTTAAGATAAATCAAGTCAGCCCTGCATAAATTAAATGCTAATTTGTCGTATATAAGGTGGTACAGAAGGTTAACAGCCTCATATTAAGGCATGTCAATAAAGGGTAAAACAGGCAAATTAAGCCCAACTAAGAATGTTTCAACAAAATCCATTAGTTTAATGATTCATAATAGAACATTGATGAAGACGCTTGCAAATGCATTATATTTGTTTTATTAAAACATTATTTAGCTGTTAAATGAAAAAAGCTTTTAACCTAACTCAAAATGCAAATGTAACTCCAATTGTCACATGGTAGAAATGACCCGTGCTCGTCATTTTCTCTCTCAGGAAAACAGGATTACAAGAAAAACAAGCCGGCGCTGCGAGCCACTCGGCTGAAGGCAGAGGCGAAGAGGAGTGCTCCGGGAATCAGGGTGAGATGGCTGTCTTTCATTCTCATTACCTCCCCCTCTATCCCAACTGATCCCTCTCTCCCCCATCTGCCAAACCCCACACACACACGCATTATTCATCACACCTCTCCAACCTGAGAGCAACTCAAGCAGTCTCCATATTGATGAGGCAGAGTCGTTTGACTCTCAGAGGACTAGCTCTCTTTCTCCCTTTCCATCTCCATTGCTTTCTCTGTTTTTCTTTTTCCCTCAGCTGTCACTCCAGAATAACAATCCAGAGTTTGAGGAAAAGGCCTTTTTATTCGCTGTATTTGTGTGATTTCCATTTATTGGTGGCACTAGTTTGGTCAAGCATATGTAACGTTACTGTTGCTCATATTGGTCCTAATCTGAACTGGATGTTTGCGATATGGACATTATATCTCAAATACTATACCTGACTTTCATTTGCGATTTCACAAAAAAACGTTATAATAGCCTTGAATATGAAGCTTGTCTTAAGACCAGAACCTTAAAGGCTATGTTCACTGTCAGTCTAAATCTGATTATTTGTCAATCCAATAGAATCTAATCTGAGGTTGTTGTTGTTTTTTTTTTTTTTTGCCATTTACACTTCCTAAATCTGATCAGATTTCAATCGGATCTGCACAAAAATCGGATTTGGACTGACAGTCTGAATGTAGCCTTGAATGTTCACCCCTCATGTCGTTCCAAACCTGTATTGATGTAACCTTTTTTTTTTCCATTTTGCAACATAAACGATATTTTGAAAAATGAGAAGTTTTTTTTTTTTTTTCAAAAGTCACCAAGACTGGTTACCAACATTTTTCAAAAGATATATAATTATATATATAATCATATATATATATATATATATATATATATATATATATATATATATAATTTTTATTTTCTTTCATTTTACAAAAAAATGTATTAAATTGAATAATGCCCATATTTCGGGAACGGAATTCATTAAACAGACTTCATTAAAACTACTGCTTTATAATTCTCTGTACATATTCTCTCTTCATCCCTGTTAAGTTTGGCAGGGAAATTATTTTTCTTTGCTTTTTGCCATGAGAATTTGTTGTACAATATGTTTTCTCAGAATCCAGAGCTCCATATTGAGCATTGTAGCCAAAACAGCTAGCTTCTAAGACTTCTCACTGAAAACAATGATCTGAAACCAATTCATAATTCATAAGCTCCAATATTCTCACAGTGGACTGAACAATGTAGAAACACTGGGGCACGTCTGCACATAGCTGAATGCAACTTAAAACGTGGCATTTGCTTGTGTTGGGTTTAGTTTGGTATGAAGAAATCAAATGTGAAGCCTGAAGATTAACTGGTCTTAGCAACTCAATTGTTATTGTAAAACAGCCAAGCCCTCATTACAATTCTTCTAAGTCTCATTAGTCTTTCATCCAATTACCGAGGCTTAAGGCCTTGTCCACACTAATACGTTTTCATTTGAAAACGCATATTTTGCTCTCTGTTTTGACCTTCCGTCCACATGAATTTAAAAACCGCGTTTTCGCATTGTAGTCTAGACTGTGAAGGTATATTTTTGAAAATGATGTTTTGTCATTTGACGCATGGTTAAACCGGTGTTGTTGTGTCTGCTATTTATTAGTGTTGCTAAAGAGAAATGTTTCTTTGTAGAACCTTCAAATTGCATTCCTGCATATATGACAGAAAAACGTCCGGACAATTATGTGTTAATTTAGACCATGCAATTTTGAGTCCAACCTGAATGCAACAGTGAGTTCTCATAAAACGATCGGGTCAGAAGATTAGCGCAAGAACTTTATTATGTCTGAGTGAAACAGCTAACAGTTTCATTTAAACATGAAAATCTCTTGAACTCTCGTCTCAGACCTACAAGGAAGAAAAGGAATAGTCGAATAAAGTCGTTATTTTTGTTTGTTTTTCACACAAAAAGTATTCTCATCTCTTGATAAACTTACACTTGATAAATGTCGACATGGGCCGTCAAGTTTCAATCCCTTAGGCAGCCTATGTATCAGTGATCCACCTCTCAATTCTAATCAAAAATACCTTCATTTGTGTTCCAAAGATGAACGATAGTCTTACGGGGTTGGTACAGCATGGGGGTGAGAATTAATGACTTCATTTTCATTTTTGGGTGAACTAACCCTTTAATTTGGGACCTACTAAATGTCTTTCCACTGGTATGTGTGAAGCGCATGAGCTCAATCCTTAAAACATTTGTTTACTGCTGAAAGCAACGTCCCCTCATTTTGTCACAAATGTAGTTTATGGCATGCAGATTTGGTCATTGGCTTGGGACGTTTCTGAGGAACTTCGACGCCGATTTGTTTGTTCTGGTTTATAATGTGACTAATGGACCGCTGAGCTCCACACTTGAGTTTTGGTCTGGCTCTGTTGAATGCCTCCTTGGCTTTTTTGTTTTTTGAGTTGACTCATACTTTTTACCACTCGTTTTTCCACGGGCCATTTTCTCTGGCTGTGCATGCTTGGCAGGTGGCTTTCCATCTATGACTTTCCCTCACTCAACCCGCCGAAACGCATACACATTCTTCTTTTTCATCTTCCATCGGTCTCATTTGTGAGTGCTGTATGAGGCTCTGGAGAGCAGGTTGAGGCTGAGGTTTGGGCTGTCTTGGGGTCCATGTTGGCAGCACCCTCAATCTGCTGTTCTCCACGCGGTGGCCAGTTGGTTTCAGGGATGTTGCCTGCCAGCTTGGGGAGGCAGCGGGCGCTCGACCACCTGCCGTGGGCACCGCTTGGCTCCCTGGTGCCTGGCTGAGCGGATGGCATCACCTGGCACAGAGTAGAGGTGCTGGCGGCCTCAGCTGTGTGGGGCGCCTGGCCTGAAATAATCAGTGCCAGCTCACTAGCCCTGGAGCTGAATATCATGAACCCGCTGGCCAACTTTAACTGTTTCACTCTTCACTACATTCCATTGCATGCATAAATAAGTCAGTGATTTTTATCTAAGGTTCTGAAATATCCAAAAGTGCCATAGTAGTACCATGTTTTTGAGGCATGTTGGTAAAGTGATAACTCCTGGCACAAGACACCAGGCCTACGAATGAAGTATAATTTTAGAGGAACAATACTTAAAATTGACTTGTTCATGTTCAGTGTTTGGAATAACAGCATTTAAAATTACAGTGTTTAAAGTAAAGGCGTAGGAAACAACATTATTTTTTTTAGTTAATCTAAATAATGACTTTTCCTGTTGTTACAACGCCATTAACGTTACTGGGCGTCGAATGCGGTGGGTTACCACAGGCGTAAGTTTGGTTTGAAATGTGCTTGGGACGGGGATGCATTCGGAAGGGCATTTTCAGAAGTTCTACTCATTTCAACCTACTTGTGAAAACTGTAAAAAAAAAAAAAATAATAATAATCCAATTTCTTTGACATACAGCAACTTTGTTTTAATAGTAACGCAAATAGTTACTTTCCCTGGTAACAAGTTACTTTTTTAGAGTAATTGAGTTACTAACACAATTACTTTTTGGAACAAGTAGCAAATTATTTCTTTAAAGTAACGTTCCCAACACTGTTCATATAAAATTGGAAAAGCAATCGAAATTCAATGTCCTGAAGTCAAGAAAATAGTCTAAATAAAAGTCAATCTAAATGCCATATTGTGTCATGGGTGATAAGCTACTAAACGGTGATATTAAAATTCTATACTATTTTGACTGAATAAAAAAACACTAAATCAATAACAATAATAAAAAAAAGGCTAAAATAAAAACATTTCCATAGTACTATCGACAAACACCAGCCTTCTAAATTAGGTTTAATCTAATAATAGTAATATTGTGCATCCCTAAACTAAATTTAATACTTGGTCGACATTTCTTTGTGTACTGCCAGGAAACATCCACGTGCTGTTTTACAAAAGAGTGTTTTATATTAAAGGGATACTCCACTTTTTTTGGAAATAGGCTCATTTTACCACTCCCTCAGAGTTAAACAGTTGAGTTTTACCGTTTTCGAATCCATTCAGCCGATTTTCTGATATTTAGTAGAATATCAGTAACCAGACAGTTTCTGGTCTCATTGACTTCCATAGTATATTTTTTTTTCCAACTATGGAAGTCAATGAGACCAGAAACTGTCTGGTTACTGATATTCTTCTAAATATCAGAAAATCGGCTGAATGGATTTGAAAACGGTAAAACTCAATTGTTTAACTCTGGGGGGAGTTGTAAAATGAGCCAAATTTCCAAAAAAAAGTGGAGTATCCCTTTAGTATGTGGCCACAGATCTGTTTGCGAACTGTATTTATGAGTCCCATTCACACCTCTGTATTTTATCCAGTCTGTCAACACTCGTATGAGTCAAACTCTCATTTTTATGCCTCGCACACACACCCTTCCTCTCTCACATACACACCGCAGCACACCAGCCAGCGGTCGGAAGTGGGTGAGGTATTACTGCACACCTGGGGTTGGCCTGAGATAACTATACACAACCACTTAAAACGGGGGGGTTTATCCCATCCCACTTCAGCTGCTTCTGTTGGACGCTGATCCTGGTGTGCCGTAACGCACCTGGCCGTAAGAGCCAGTGTTATGAACACAGGGATATATGAGAGAATACCACAGAATTCTGTGAAACTAGAAGACCGTGAGAATTCATAGTAGGACACATGAGGAAATGTGTGTAAGATACAGTGGCCTGTCGCCAGATGAATGGGAACTCCATCCCGGCATGCCACAGCTGCTGTTGAGAGCTGATGATGCTGCTGGGAATATTCCAGCGTTTTCCATCAGAATGTGGGAGACTGAAGCGTAGGCCGCTGAATTATTAGCTTCCTCAAGACAACAAGGTCTCCTATCTTCACTCTTATACCCTCATCTAACAATTTCATTTTCACACAGCCTCCTCTGGACTTACTGTATGTCTTTTTCTCATAAAAGAGTACGAGGCCACATCCATATTCATGGCTTTTTACTTGCCTTTTCAAGAAAGGATTTTTGGTGCAATGACATGACTCTACTTTTCTTCACGTCGAACACATTAAAAATAAAGTAAAATTGCAACAGGGTTGTTTTTGTTAACTAAACTAAAACTATGAGAAATAGTTTTAGTAATAATAATAAAATCGTAATGATTGTAATAAAAAAATGTAAGCGAAATGTTGGCAACTAACTGAACACTAAAAAAAAATATTGTTGATTTAACTTAAAAAAAAATAAGTAACCTGGTTGCCTTAAATTTTTAAGTTGATTGAACTGGAAAAAGTGAGTTAATACAATGAAGGAGATTAATTTAATCATCAGACACTCAAAATAATAAGTTATCTGAACTATATTATATAATTAAAGTTTATTTGACAAAAGAAAATAACAAATCTTGAAAATATTTTTTACAGTGAAATAAAAAAGGTTGAAATTGAAAGGATAATAGAAAAGCTGATGCAAAATGTTAATAAATATGGAAAATATTGGTCATATGGAGTAACTAAGAAAACTTCATGATCTTCATATTTCAAAACTGTGATGGATAAAGTTTTTACACTTAATCAACATGTATGTTCAATTTCTCATTTTTATCATCTTGGATAGTCCTATTAGTCATTGACCTTCTTGTAAACAGGACACATTTGAACTACTTTGCCCTTCTTTTGCCACACAAGAGACAAACGGAAAACAATTCCCTTTGGATGCGATGACACTTAGGCTCCGGCACAAAGCGGTTAAATAAAGAACGTGAATCAGCGTGGGCCTCTGGTAATGTATGAAACTGAAGTGCATGAAATTTAAAAGTTTTCCAATTAAGAGAGGCTTAAGCTGTTTGGAGTCTGGCTGGAACAAGATAAATGCAGCGGGCAGCGAGTGCTAATGAGGACATACACACTGATGACTGCTGCCGCAGCTTGTACACAGATAGTCATGGCTGTCGTGGAGGCTTTTAATAGCCCCTTACAATTTATCTGCTAGAATTATTATTAGCCTCCTGTTTGCTGGGTGGCTTATCTCGGCCTGCTCGGGGTGGATTTGCTTGCTGCTCGGTGTTTGATGTGTGTGTGAGTTTGCGTGTGCATGTGTTTATGTGTGAATGAACACAGGAGGGGGAATAGATGGATGCGTGTGATATTATTTCACTTTCTGCACTGCTTTCTTTCTCTGTGCTCCTGTCTTTGAAGAACATACTTTAAAATGACTACAAGAGGATACATGATGCCATGGATTACTGATCAAACAACAACAGCAGGCCATAGGCAAAATGATTTGCATTCATCACATTCCTTTAGCTTATTAATGAATTAATGTCTTGTTTAAAATAACAGATGATGCATCCTATCACTCCCGTTTTATCATGTTGTGCTCCTGTTTACATACCCTCTTTTCAGAATTTGTTAGATCTTCTGCATCTTAAATAATGTGTATATATACTCTAAACAATGCTAGGTTGTTTTGACCCAAATTTGGGTTAAATATGGACAAACCCAAATGTTGGGTTAAACATTTTAAACCAACTTAAGCTTTCACTTTCAACTGTAAATTTTTTTTAATTACATTTTTAACCGAACATTCGGGTTTGTCCATATTTTACCCAAATTTGAGCTGAAACAACCCAGCATTTTTTAGTGTGTGTGTATATATATATATATATATATATATATATTAGGGCTGTCAAAACGATTAATCGCGATTAATCGCATCTAAAATAAAAGTTTGTGTTTACATAATATATGTGGGTGCACTGTGTATAATTATTATATATATATAAATACACACACATGCTTGTATATATTTAAGAAATATTTTCATGTATATTCTGTATATAGATTTATTTATAATTTATATTATATATAAATATAAATATTTTATATATAAATAATATTTTTTCTTAAATATACATGCATGTGTGTTTTATATATATATACAAAATAATTATACACAGTGCCCCCACATATATTATGTAAACACAAACTTTTATTTTGGATGCGATTAATCTCGATTAATCGTTTTGACAGCCCTAATATATATATATATATATATATATATATATATATATAACTCTAGTATCAAATCAGTGATTTTTTAGGGAATAAATAAAAAAATTATATATATATATATATATATATATATATATATATATATATATATATTAATATTATATATATATATCACTCTATCAAATCAGTGATTTTTTTAAGGAATAAATAATGTGTATATATATATATAAATATATATTATTGTTATTTATTCTTTCCTTGAAAAATCTGCTATTTAATATTCTGTTAACTGATATTTAAGCATATCACACAAAGCAAAATAAATGAAATTACAGAAATGGTCACGTACAAAAGTTTCACATCCCCTTTGATCATAATATCATGTGTTGCCTCCTCCTTTTTTCGATAGTACATTCCACAGAGCAATACAAGACTACTTTTATATCTCTTGATGTGTGTGTATATATATATATATATATATATATATATATATACATGCACATATGCATCCAAGGTCAAAAAACACTTAAAATTTCTCTTAATATACACTGCACATCACCTCATTTCTCAGAGTGATCTATTATCAGAAGTAACTCTCTTAGTTATGTGTTTCAGAAATGTACATATACAAATCACAGTTAGCTAAAAATGTCCTAATTTAAACCACGTAATAATTTAAGGCAGAAACAATGAGCTCACTGAAGTAATGAATACTTAAAAATAAACTTCTTGCAAATTCTACAGGGGGTGTATAAACTTATGAGCAGACCTTTGCCATATAAAAGTTCTCACAGCTTTTAATATATCCTTGGAAATTTCGCTAATTGCAGTTCATGTCTAGAAAAACATCAACGTCAAGTACACTGAGCCAAAAGTAAGTCTTGCAAGCGCACAAGTTTTGATTAGAAAGTTTGATAACGAGTTATCAAGATAAAGAACAATTGCTTAGTTAAATACTTGAGTGCTCCTAATGAAACAGGTTGATGAGGATTGTAATTTAACACAAAAGGTAATAAATGACTGCTTTAAATCTAATTCATGCTTGAATACCACTCCTTCAGCCATCATCAATTTAGCTCGGGCATTAAGCTCCCAACAACTCTTAATTAGAACAAAGACATTTCTGGGAGATTAACTTTCTCTGAGCCTGCTGGGTCTGCCAAACCCTATTTGTGTCACAGCGAGAGTAAAGATAAAGAGCTCCAAATATACTGATACCAGTGCTGAATATTTGTGGTGTGAACTGTGTTTTGTTATGATCAGTCTTCTTGAGTCTGATCATGCCATGAAAAGGAGAGCATTTCATTCTTTCTTAAACTTCTAAGGAATGGCATTGTAATTAATAGGTATTTTAAAGCAAAATTAACTAAATAAGTATTTTAATAATGCATGAACATTCTAAGAACATTCTTTTTTTCTCTTCCTAGGTTAATGCAAGGTAATAGATTCTTGCACGTTCTTCATAACAGTTGGTTTCTGGGTTTTATAAAGCATTATTCTATCGAATAAAGAACTTTAAACTTCCTATTTGGTTGAACTTTAAAAAGTTCTTCCATGGCAACAGACTGTAAAACCTCTTTTTGGTTCAGATCCGATTTTTAAGAATGAAGCAACACATTTCAGAACACATTGGAGTCATTGTTTAGGGGCACATTGGAGTCAACATTTAGGGGCTTTTGCACAGGTAGAACGTTTTCATAGTTTCATAGTACTCTATTTTTGGCTGTTTACACCACAGGAACTAGGAAATATTTTAGTTATCCACTTTACTCTGCGCCCGTTCAGTCATAGCGGGTTCAATTGACTAAGCAGTTTTCTACGTCCTGTTGAAGTCTTTGTTAACATAGAATGCTAGCGCTCTAGTCCAGACATTAGAAAAATATCAGTCTACACATGCGTTTTATAATTAATATGAGCGAAAATACTCATAACACAACAAATCTTTAACTTTCTGGTGGCAAAATATATATTTTTTAGTAATTTTATGAATTACACTGCGCAAAACAAAAGTAAAAGCCTACTAATCGGATGAAGAAGGGTCAGTCTCCACAGACCATAAAATATTATTTTTATTTTATTTTTTTCATTTTCGCATTTATGCGAAAAAAAAAAAAAACCAAGAAAAAAAAAAACAATGTTATACGGATGTGACAGTTCTCCATTACGGACATGACCGTTCTGAAAGCGACTTTAAAACTTTCACAGAGATGTTAAAGAGAAACCACAAAGCCTTTCTTTAAAGTGATTTTTTTAATTGTATCTTAATTTCAATCAATGATTCATCAGCCAATTGTCTGGTTTTAATAAATAAGAAGTAAATATTGTAGAAAATATAATGACTGAAGCGCCGGCGCGCAAACTGGACTCTGGTCTCGTAAATGAACCAAAACTCAGCGTATAATGTAGACTTGCCTCACAGACCTGAGAAATATAGGAACATCTATTTGGATAGGAACATCTATTTATGGGACTCAATTAGCTCTTACGTCAGAGTTACAGTCAAACATCACAATTGGAACTAACAGTGATGTAAGTGTATACGTTGATTGGCCGAACGCTTGCGATATAAAAAAAAAACGTACCTGCCATTCTTATGAAGCCATGTAAACACACAGTTGACATATGCGTACTACACTAACTAACTCCACGAACATGGAAAACAGCGATAGATGGATCAACGCCGAAGTGCAGGCACTATTCAGCCTTTATCCTGCGGAGTCGTTGAATGCCGCGCTTAAATATTGTCATTGTCAACTGGCTTGCATCACTTCCGAGTTCCTACTGGTGGTGCGAATGCAACCAGGAAAATTGCCAGAGGGAAACATAGATCTTGTGGGACCGCCCTGATGGCTAGTTCCTGTAACTGTGTTCCTATAACAATCAGGTTCGAAAGCCCCTTTTATGGATTAATTTGATGCTAGTGCTCTTATTTAGCAACGCCTGAATCCGAAAGAGTAAACCGTTTATCTCTTTCTCTGATTGCAGGACATCATATTGGTCATTGTGGCTGTTCTGGTCTTCCTACTAGGCATCTATGCTTTCTTCTACCTCAACCTGAGCACTGAGCTGGATCTGGATCTGGACATGGACTGAAGAACTTTTCTCAGATATGTCATCTCAGGCTGGACACATGAGCCATTCATGAAGTGCCATAGTATTACTCATTTCCTTTCAATGTCCTCTTCAATGCCTTTTAAACCAGCATACACTGCGTGAAAGGAATGAAGTTGAGTCTTAAAGTGTGCATCACAGATCCCCCCACAGTGTTTATCCTTGATACATTTTTCCTTATTAATAAAGCTCCACATGCCCCACAGCTTTGAGATTAGAAGAACCAACTTGTTTTCTTTTGGATCTTTTAGTTGTAAAGGAATAGTTCATCCAGATATCAAATTTCTGTTATCTTTAACTCCTCTCTCATGTCTTTCAAAAATGCATTCGGTTTTCTGCATGAAACACAAAAGGAGTTATTTATAGCAGAATTTATAAGCTGTTGTTTTTATACAATCATTGGCAAGATTTTCATTGAATAACAACGTAAATTTCAGTGAGTTTTACACAAAGTTATGGCTTCAGGAGACTTGGAATATACTTTTATGATACTTCACACATATAATTAGAGTGGATAAGATCTAATGCGTATTTGGCGTGCTGTCCCCAGAGTACCCCCATGTAAGTGTTTAGGACTGGAAGTGAAGGGGCGGTGGAGGGAGGCTGCTAAACTATAAATGGAGTCAGGTGAGATGGCTGAATCTATATATACCTGATGACTCTTATCATTGATTGCTGAGTTCACTCTCGTGTTAATTAACTGAACATGCTCCTATCAAACTTGTGCATGGTGCGTTGAGGAGTTTAACAACTCCTGCCTCCCCGTTATTTTGATTGTTGAAATGGAAAAGGGCAGATTTGAAATGTTCCACAAAAGAAAGTCATAGAGGTTGGGAATGATGACCGGGTGAGTAAATCTTCATTTTTGGGTGAACTATCCCTTTAAACCTCTGGTGTTATTCGTATGGCAGTCAATTACCCAAAAAAATTCCAATGACATGAATACTTTTTTTATTTTTATTTTTATTTTAGTTTGATAATGTTTTTACTTAATGTTTTTTTTTATTTTTAGAAATAGTTTAGAAAGTTTTAGAAGTTTAAATTTCTTATGAAAAATGCACAAAAATGCTATTTTCAAATTGTATATGAAATATATAGTTTTCAAAACATGTTTTTATTCTAACTATTCATAAATCTAAACAAGTTGTGTTCCAAATCTGAGGTTGATATCTCAAAAAATTTGCTTTTAGTAAAATTTTGTTTGGATGCAGCACCAAACGTTTCCACTAGAATTTAGATATTAATTTCCAATGCTGTCATTTATGGAGTACATTTTTTTTAGGACCATTTAACCTTTTCAAATCATGTCCATGATTTGATTTATTTTCTCAAAGCAAGTGTCAAAAGTTTTTTACCATTCAAAAGAGGTAAAAAAAAAAAATCCAAAAAATGAACAAAGAGCACCAGAGGGTTAAAAGTTAATCTCACTATTATTTATAAGCACAAATGAATACATTTTTTATCAGATTGGTTGGATTTATCTGCTCATGCAAATTAATTATATAATGTCTCACACTTCTCCAATCCTGTGGAGAAGTCGTGTAATATTTCAGGGTTTCCCCCTTAAAACCAGGTAGGCAAAAAGAGATGTTACATTCCATACCACAAACACGAGACAATCTGTGATCGTGTTTGTGTGTATTGTTGGCATATCAAACATCACATACTTCGGTTATTGAAACCCGAAAGAGCATCTGTGAAGACACCAAACATTACCATGTAGACCTTGATGTGCTCTCTGCTTTTGTATGCGTGCGTGTGTGACCTCTAGAGAGACGTATAGTACAGAACTTGAAGCATTATCAATCAGCGAGGTGCTGTTACTTTTAGCTAGTGTGTGTCTTTTGATGTATCTCAGAAGATGAAACGCATGGCCCTGCCTTGGTCTCTGACATCCAGTGCTTCCTTTACACACTGCTGGGCCTGTGTGTGCGTTCGTGGGAGAAAAGAGAGAGTCGTAGGGTGGAAAATGAAAGGCTGAAGCTGATGACATTCAAAGTTCATTTACATTCTCTTTGTATAGCGCATTGGATCTCGTACAAACGCACAGCTACGACTTATTTCGTTCCAGGCCGAGCGAGTTGTTTTATCTTTCCCTGCATGAGGTGTATGTCTCTAACTCAGGACAACTGCTTTTCTGCTCAACCCTTATTTTCCTGGGACGTCCGACTGTTATCATTAATTCAAGGATTGATACCCTATTGAACAAAACATTTTTGTAGTCTGTCTTTGATTTAGACTCGAGAGCTTTCCAAATTCTTTCATAGTGAGATTGAACTAACCAAAACAAAGAGTCTCATGTTCCTTGTTGACTGTTTTGCTTGTTTTTCTTCTCTTGTTTCTATCATACTTGAGATCAAATAATAAACATTTGTCAAACCACATTTATTCTGATAAAAGCTTATTGTGTTCATTTTCGAAATCGTGTAACAATGTCAGTGTCTTGAGGCGTTCGACAAGCTCCCCAAGGGGCTGTTTATACGACACCATTTTCAACTAAAAACTGAAGACATTTTATGCATTTTGGACGGTCATTTACATAACAATGGCGTTTTGGGTGCCTGAAAACGCAAACTTTTGAAAACGGTATCAAAGTGCACGGTTTTGAAAACGGTCTCTGTGTAAACAACAAAAACGTGAATCTGTGAAAACGATGGTGTCATGCACATGCGTACGTTTTCAGTCTATAGTGTTGCATCGCCATCTAAAGGCCAAGCAGCAGAATGCAGCATTTTTTTATCGTTTTTGATACATATTGAAAATGGTATAATTGTAATAATAAAGTATTATGATTAGAAATATTGAATCGTGTCACTGTCTTTAATGAAGAAAATTTCCCCGTCTGCGTGTTCACTTGTTATCAGCAGTGAACGCGTTCATATTTTGGGCGAACGTGAACTGAACATACTGTATTACTGCCTGTGAACGTGTTCATTCTCGTGTCTGTGAACGCATGCTCTCTCAATTTAACTTCGTACAATACGATACTTCGTACGATTTCTATAGAGCTTTCCAGACGAAAACCCGGCTAAAACGCACGTGAACAGCCCTTAATATGTAGTGAAAAAACACCCAATCTGGCATTTCTGTGCAAACTGCCCGTTGATAAAATAACTGTTGTCTGTGGTTGTACTATATGGGCTGTGGCAATAAAATATTTAAAATAAAAAAGCTAGCAACATATGGAAAAAAAGAACTATGAATGAACTACTTCATTTTTTTGAAGTATGAACTCTGAATTGAACTAGTTCATTTTAAAATGTGAACTGAACTTTGAACTATAGTTCATGTAGAAAGTGAACTTTCCCAACACTGGTTATCAGCCTTGTTTGCATATACAGTATGATGTCTATTAGTTATGCACACCTAATGGCTGATCAGCCATATTTCAAACCAATTTAAAATGGGTTTCGCACACTAGAATTGTCTGGATTTTTTCGGCACAGACTCTAGCAAACTTGCCTTGCACTTTGTTTAACATATAAGGAGTCCCCTTCATTCCTTAATCTCGTTGTTGCCTGCTAACCTGTGAAGCTGGGTTATTGTGTTTGTACGTGTTGTGTGCAGGCGATGTTTGTGTTAGTTAGCAAGTAAGGCTCAGCTGTTGCCATGGTTGCCCTGGCTGTAGAAACCCTCCCGCGAGGCCACATGCTCTCGGGTTAGCGATGTGAGCGCCCCTCTGCCTCGGTCATTAAGTCAATGGCAGTTAAACTGTAGGAGCCCGGCCTAACCATGCCCAATGCCACCGATGTCAATTATATCCAGTATCAGTGTGTTAGATCATGAACCCTGGGTTACAGCTGGGAGCTGCTCACATTCACACCCCACTACACTCATTAGCAGCAACAGGTGGCCAGTAGTGGGTAAACAGTGGAAGCCGAATGTAGCTCTGGAAAATGGCACTGCATCCGTAATTATCTCTATGTGATGGCTACATGTATTTATGAATGTGCTGCTATCATCTTGACCTCATCTGAACACTGTTATATATATATATATATACTCACCTAAAGGATTATTGGGAACACCTGTTCAATTTCTCATTAATGTAATTATCTAATCAACCAATCACATGGCAGTTACTTTTATGCATTTAGGGTGTGGTCCTGTTCATGACATTCTCCTGAACTCTAAACTGAATCAATGGGGAAAGAAAGGCGATTTAAGCAATTTTGAGCGTGGCATGCTTGTTGGTGCCAGACAGGCCGATCTGAATATTTCACAATCTGATCAGTTACTGGGATTTTCACGCACAACCATTTCTAGGGTTTACAAAAAATGGTTTGAAAAGGGAAAAACATCCAGTATGCGGTAGTCCTGGGTGAAAATGCCTTGTTGATGCTAGAGGTCAGAGGAGAATGGGCCGACTGATTCAGAGCTCACCAAAATTGGACAGTTGAAGACTGAAAAAATGTTGTCTGGTCTGATGAGTCTCGATTTCTTTTGAGACATTTAGATGGTAGAGTCAGAATTTGGCGTAAACAGAATGAGAACTTGGATCCATCATGCCTTATTACCACTGTGCAGGCTGGTGGTGGTGGTGTAATGGTGTGGGGGATGTTTTCTTGGCACACTTTAGGCCCCTTAGTGCCAATTGGGCATTGTTTAAATGCTACGGCCTACCTGAGCATTGTTTCTGACCATGTCCATCCTTTTATGGCCATCATGTGCATCCTCCGATGGCTACTTCCAGCAGGATAATGCACCATGTCACAAAGCTTGAATCATTTCAAATTGGTTTCTTGAACATGACAATGAGTTCACTGTTCTAAAATGGTCCCTACAGTCACCAGATCTCAACCCAATAGAGCATCTTTGGGATGTGGTGGAACCGGAGCTTTGTGCCCTGGATGTGCATCCCACAAATCTCCATCAACTGCAAGATGCTATCCTATGAATATGGGCCAATGTTTCTAAAGAATGCTTTCAGCTCCTTGTTGAATCAATGCAATGTAGAATTAAGGCAGTTCTGAAGGCGAAAGGGGGTCAAACATATATTTACAATTGACAATTGCAGACCCCTTCATGATTTCTAAGTGGTCAGGTTCTTGGTCAGGTTCTTCTTGTGGTTTTCTGAGTCAGTAAAAAGTTTTCTTGTGTGTCCAAACTTATTGTAACAGATTGAAAATTTGACCTTGCTAAACTTTATTGTAACAGATTTGCAAATTATGTTATTTTTGTTCCAATGTCATATTACTTTTCCTCACCAGAGTTTGTTGAACATTTACAGCACTTTCATAGCTTAGTTCTCTGACCATGGTTCCTTCATCTCATCGCTATCTTTGTTGTTACCTTCATTCCTAAGAAGGAACTGATGGTTGACTGGTCTTATTGATCTATGGCATATTTCCTGCAACATTTGTATCGATTTCTGACACGCTGCCTGTTATAAGATCTCAGGCCTTACATGGCGCGCCGTAATTAATGTGCTCTACAAAAGGTTCTACGACCTTGGCTGCCTTGTCATCCCAGAGATCCAGGCTAATTGGAAATGATCAATTGAATTTTATTTCCACACCTTTACATTGGAATTAATCAGGTGCTTCTGAGGCGGCGTTTACCGTGACCTTAGCAGAGCCTGCCAGGAGTTAGCGTTCTATGGCGCCATAGCTTTGGGTGACAAATGGACTGGTTGCGGTGGCCTGAGATTGTCTCATTAGTCATGTGAAGTATGTCAGCTGGAGTAATTACTTGGGCTCAGGTCCACCTCCTGCTTGCTAAGCTGAGAGAGCTTCCCACACACGTACACGCATTTCCCTCAGACAAAAATGCTGTTGGTTCTGTGATGAATCATGATCATGGTCCAGAAGTAGTGTGAAATGGAAGTGTTCAGCAGTACTAGACCTGCAACCAGTCTATCACCCACTGCCTCCGGCTTTTTAAATGTAACTACATTTCTGCTTGTGCTTTTTGCTTTCGTTCCAAATGTAAGTGTTAAGAGTCGAGTCTGAAATTAACAGCTCAGACTTGTGCAATGCTGCACTTAAACTGATGATTTATGCAAGTGCTCTGCTATAGGAATATTTCTTTTTTCAGAACCTTTGGGTAAGACTCCAAGCTGATCTGTTTAACTTTACATGAAGGCGTTGATATGCTCTTGCATTATATTCTAAATAATTAGCAACAAACACCTTTTTGTTTAATATTTCGAAGTCGAAGTGCTCCCTAACACTTGCTGTGGTATTCCACCATACAATATAGTTATCCACTTTACACGCTTAAAAACCATAACGTTTTATTTTGTGTCACCGTCCTAGGTCGAGTTACACTGGTCAAGAAAATATGGAGGTGTTTGGTCGCTTCTCTGCTTGGCCCCTATTGAGTGCACGCACTGAGACGACAGAGATGTGTATCAACTCATCTTAGTTAAAGGGATACTCCACTTACTAAATTGTAGTAATATTTCATAGTATTCCTGTTTTTACTGAATTTCTTGTATAATGTTGCATGGAAGGAGGTAACTCAGTAACTCTCAGGCTCAGTAACCAATGTCATTTAAGACAACTTAACAACAAACGTTTTTACACTATTTTAAAAGGATACTCCACCGTTTTTTCATATTAAACTATGTTATTCCCTTAAAGGGATACTCCACTTTTTTTGGAAATAGGCCAAAGTCCTTTCAGGGAAGTCATGCCACTCGCCGCCATCTTGGCAACACCTCCGGGCAGCTATTTCGGACTTAACAAGACCAGGCTCCTATCTAAATGAATGGGCAGAGGGTCAGAACTGCACTTTCACTGGTCACCGGGAAATAAAAACTGCATGTATTGAAACAGCAGTAAAATATGATAAAAATCGCTGAAAAAGTTTGATGACTTTGCCCCAAAATAAGGTTTAAATCGCCATTTTCACACAGGTTATACTTTTACTGTGCATGCGCAAGGGTTCTCTCGCGCGCGCACTGCACAGTTTGAAACACAGTATGTGCGCGCTGATGCTCGGTAGCTCTAGATTCCGAGAGATTTTAACTAATTTGCGGGCATCAACGAGCCTCTTTCAATCTGCGGGAGACACCCAGAACTTCTGGGAGACTTGGGATGTCGGATATTTACACAACGCACACATACACTGCATATCAAATCTGCCGCCTTTTCAAACAGTAACGTATTTAAATGTGTCCCAGCTTGACCGTTAAAAGCAGATGATTGGCTGTCCAGCGGGAGGGGCGGGGCATTTGCATACAACCGCCATCTTTGGTGTTACGGGTTTTCCCTATACATTTGTATTAAGGATTAAGGAAGTGACATGTCTCTATATAAATAGTCTCTGAATAGGCTCATTTTACAACTCCCCCAGATGGAGTTTTTTCGAATCCATTCAGCCAATTTTTTGATATTTAGAAGAATATCAGTAACCAGACAGTTTCTGGTCGCATTGACTTCCATAGATATTTTTTTTCCTACTATGGAAGTCAATAAGACCAGAAACTCTCTGGTTACTGATATAATCAGCTGAATGGATTCAAAAACGGTAAAACCCAAATGTTTAACCCTGAGGGAGTTGTAAAATGAGCCTATTTCCCCAAAAAAGTGGAGTATCCCTTTAAGGGAATAACATAGTTTAATATGAAAAAATGGTGGAGTATCCCTTTAAAAGAGTGTAAAAACGTTTGTTGTAAATGACATTGGTTACTGACCCTCATAGTTACCTCCTTCCATGCAACATTATACAAGAAATTGAGGAATATTGTGAAATATTACTACAATTTAAAATAATGGTCTTCTATTTAATATATTTTAAAATGTAATTGATTCCAGTATCGGCAAAGCTTATTCAGCATCATTACTCCAGTCTTCAGTGTCACATGATCCTTCAGAAATCATTCTAATGACTTTGTGCTAAAGAAACATTTCTTCTTATTATTATAATCTTTGAAAACACCCTCTCCAAATGCGTTGGTTGGTTACATTTCCCACTCTAGCTAGAACATTACAGATGTAATAAAATTTGGCACATTTAAAAAAAAAAAAATTATTGTGGTTTTGTAATTTTGAAATTATGATAAAAAGAATGCCATCCACAACCTGTGACATGCAG
Source organism: Cyprinella venusta (assembly GCA_038021265.1). Taxonomy (NCBI): domain Eukaryota; kingdom Metazoa; phylum Chordata; class Actinopteri; order Cypriniformes; family Leuciscidae; genus Cyprinella; species Cyprinella venusta. The sequence continues at coordinate 6,686,015 of CM075878.1, forward strand.
TGCAACAGAATAAGGATTTGAAGCATTTAAAACAGATCCACTTTTTTTTCTGTATATCCGCTCTCCTCTCAGTGTTTCCTGTGTATTGAGTGTGTGTGTGTTCAGTATTCAGAACACTTCCTGGTCTGGCTGCATGCTCCAGTGGAGCACACACTTGTTCTCACTGACTGCACAGACACCTGCAGCACTGACAGACAGACAGGCGAGAGGCGAGAGGAGGGTCACTCTCAGGAGAGGCTCATTTACTTTCTCTCTCTATAGTTTTCCCTCCCTCTTACTATTACCATGGTCTCCCCTCTCCTCTTTTACCCTCCCCTCATATTCCTATGTGACAGGTGGCCCTGGCAGCCCTTATAACACAGCCCCAATATGTGTCAGTAACAATATCCCACTCAGTCATTAAGGGCGAGCGAGCGGCACCGGCGCTCATGATCCACATCACACGCAGCCTCTAATCCCACACAGAGAACACCTACCTTTCCGTCTCGCTTACAACATTCTTTTCCCATCTCTATTTTTCTCCACCTGTCCCTCGTTATTTTTGCTTTCTTCTCCCACACGTGCTTTTTTCCCCCCCTGAAGTATTATTTAGTGAAGTGCTTTGCAGCGTATTTGCATTTCAAAGCGTCTATGCATCATATGCACAATTAGGGATGATTATACAATTGCGTTTTTTGAGCTTGTAAAGCAGTCTGGTGCACGTTACTCTAAAGAGATTTATATCCGTCACTCACAGAGCAAATCAAATCTATATTTGTGCATATTTCAACAACAGATTATATTATAGGCCTACGCTCTGCTGTAAAAATGTGTTGTTTTTAATCTTAAAAGAAGCAGTTCGCCTGTTAATTCAGTTGTTATTCTTTTTTTTTTTAATTATTGTGGGATTTTTGGAGTTTTGCACAAAAAAAACGGGTAAAGGCACATTTCTACAATGAGCCTTAGTTGCATTTAGACATATGTTAATTCAGTGTAGTTCACCAGATCTGTGGCCACAAATTGATGTCCTAATAACTCTTAGGACATCAACATTCACAGTGGTGACTTAAGTAATATTAGATTTGCATATTAGGGCACTTGGAGGCTGCCATGTTTTCTTAGGGAACAGAACAGGACGGCATTGAGACAGCAAAGCCACGGCGTGTGTGAGACTGACGTGCATGCATTAGCGGGATTGGCGGCTGTGTGGATTAGAACACCTCTGTGCTTTGTGAGGTGTGTGGTAATGCCAGACTTAAAGGATTTCTGAGACTATCACAGACCCTGATTGGATCCCTAATCCCAGATGTGCTTTTAATATCAGAACGGAGCAACCGAAATGGAATGTGTGAGGGAAAGGACACAGTGAACTCTTATTCATGAGTTTGTTTAAGAGTCCTGATGCGTTCATCCATAAGAGGGAAAAGGAAGGTAAACTGAGACGAATAAATAATAAGCGGTTTAGAATCAGTTTTTGAAATATGTATCTGTGTGTTTTGGGCAGCACATCGCAGGTGTTCAACAGGTGAGCTATGACACTACGCATTGTCTATTTGCATGCTTTCTTTTCCTCCGCTGTCTCTCTGTTTGCACTCGTTCATTGTGTTATTCATGGAAACACACCTGGGCTCTGCGCACCTGGTCCGGCTGGCCGCCAGAGCATGGCACGTTGCCAGTTCCTGTCCAAACCAGGAACCACACATGTACACACACACACACTCAACATCCAAGCCTCCGCTTGATAAGCAACAGCCAGAGAGTATTGCAGAATTTAATTCCACAGAAAATATTCCAGAGCCACAGGTGCAAAGGCTGTACGGAGAGAAAAAAAAACTTTCAGGAATGTTTTTATTGTATATCAGAAGACAAAATTCACGCTAGACTGACTACAATTCACAAAAAAATAATAATAAATAATAAAATAATAGTAATAAATGCCATCAACTAGACAGCAAAAATTCTATTCTTAGGATTAATAATATTTTCCTCTTATTTTTCTAGTTTAAATATTTAAAAATACATCTACTTGAGAAATAACACTGCAAAATATTAAGACCCAGTTCCACAGACAAGTCTTAAGTCTAGTCCCAGACTAATAACCAGACTTTCTTTAATATATATATATATATATATATATATATATATATATATATATATTCGAAGGATGCAGCCTCTGAAATAGGACACGGCTATTGTTGCTGTTTTATTTGATTTTAGTATTTGAATGTTATTAATATGAATTCCACTCAAATCTGTTGATTATAATAATAAATTATCTTATAATAATAGATTATTAACATAAATATGGTTGAACTGAAAAATAAGATGAATTTCAGAATGCTTTGATGATGATGGACTTGTTTTTATTGATTCATTGTTAGAAATAATGTTACATTTATTGTGAGAGTTTCTTTCAACTTTCTTCTAGAGTTGATATTTTGATCTTTTATTTATTTATCTATTTATTTATTGTTGGACCTCCTTTATAATTGGTTATATATATATATATATATATATATATATATATATATATATATATATATATATACTTACCATAGTAATAATTATGCATAATTCAATGCAACTAGCCCTAGACCAAACCCTAATCTTACCCTAACCTTTAGTTAGTACATAGTTAATTAATATTACTTTGTACTTAAATGTACAATTACACTGTAACAATGACACCATAAAACAAAGTGTAACCCAGAATGTATCATCGTTAATGCTGAAATTAAAAAGAACCTGTAATATAAGTGGCTTCAGTTTGGCAGCAGTTTCAAAAGATGAGGAGTAACGGTCTATCAATTTACGAACACGCATATATACCACTGGTTAAACCAGCCCTATACCCCTCCCGAGCTCGTTTTGCCTGAAGCCGGCTGTCTTTGTTTCACCTGGCTGAAGGTCTCCTGTCTGCCATGAACAGTGAGGTCTGTGTGGGGCCCCTGGGGAGAGATGGGAACTGAGCAGGGGCCATGAGAACTGCCCTCAGCATGAAAGCAAGGGCACTGCCCCGTAACAAGGGCACAGGGTGGAGTATGCAATTAAAGGCGCTAAACACGTCCACCGCCGCTCTTCTCTCTCTGAGGTCCACCGCTGTCCCCCAAGGGCAGGAGAGACCAACCGGCACTCTTCCACACAGATGCTGCCGTCCCTCCCCACAACACGACCAGCGAGGGACCCCGGCATGGCCTGCGGGTCGGTTGGGGTCAACGCCAGAGATATTCTCTCAAAGAATGGCTCGAATTATGAAGGGATGTCTTTCATCCTCTGATTTCTTTGCTTTTTCTTTTCAATGGTCATTCTAGATGTTTAGTGCATTGTGATGTTATAGTGGGACAGATTGGTGGGAGATTGAACACAACAGAGACCATTCATGAGATCCCATGTGAAGTTGACTCAGGTCTGAGCAGAGCCAAACGTCAAGACTTTGTTCAGTCTGTCCCAGGACGTTACATTATGGTTTTATTTTCAATTTGTTCAGTTCGGGATCTGAAACCACTAGTGAAAATGCTTCTAATCTGCATTTTCTTTTTCAATTTTTGATTAAAAAGCAAAACAAAAAATCGAATTAACAACTGAATTATTAAACAGAAAAATGTACGTATTTCAAAATGTCTTAACATTCAAGCTCCACAAAACCTTACGAGAATAACCCAAAGAGTTTTTCACAGGATTTGTGTGTTGACAGTTTGAACAGGTGTCTCATTAGAAAAAAACAGCTTTTATATTTTGCCATTTGACTCTCAAATACTCCTAGCAAAACACACAACTGTGAGTGTGCTTGTGTTTTTGTGTGTGTTTGGTCCTGGTAAACCCTATGTTGTGGGAACCAAATGGAAACCACTTATAATGTAGCCTACAAAAACTGCTTATTTTTTATTTATTTATTTTTGTGAGGGTTGTATTTAGAATTAAAGGATAGTTAGTAGAGAATAAAAATCGTTGTCTATGCAAGTCCCCATAAAACATGGAGACCCAACATGTGTGTGAGTGTGTATGCGGTTTGTGTTTTGAAAGTAATCAATGGTTTTACCTATCCTATCTCATGACCAATTCGTACGAATTCGACGAATGATTAAAAAGTGGCTAATTCGCAAGACCGCACTCGTACGAATTCGTACTATTTGTCTAAACCCACGTGATGGGTAGGTTTAGGGGCGGGGTAAGGGGTAGGTCATTCATACGAATTCATACGAATTTAGCTAAATCGTACTAATTCGTACGAGTGAGGTCGTATGAATTGTTACGAATTAGCTACCGTGTAAAAATTGTACGAATTCCCGTGAGATCAGGCTGGTTATACAGCAAAGATGAAAAATGTCAAATACATTTTTAATGTTGCAAAACAATTCTATTTCAAATAAACACTGTTCTTGAACTATGTTTATCCAATAATCTTGAAAATAAATGTTTATTGAGCTCCAAATCAGCATATTAGAATGATTTTTGATGGATCATGTGACACTGAAGACTGCAGTAAGCTTTGGCATCACAGGAAGAAAATACATTTGATAATACATTAAAATTGTAATCATATTTTTACAATATTACAGTAATTTTAGTAAAATGAATGCAGCCTTGGTGAGCATAAGAGACTTCTTTTAAAATCAGTATTACTGAAAAAACTCACCGGACCTAAACTTCTATTTCTAATTCTATTGAATTTTCGAACATTTCGTTTGAAGGATGAAATTGAAGGGAGACTTTTGAACTAATACAGAATCACTGCTATTGAAAAATGCATTTTTTTTTTAGTTAAAACCTTATAATTACTGACATACTGTAGCCCAAATGACATCAACAGCCCCGGTCTCCCCTACAAGACTGAATCAAGACTCTCTCTTTCTGTCTCTCTCTCATTATTTACACTGAGGAATGCAGATCGTGAGAAAATAGCCAACTGTTGACAAGTCTTCTCCTCTTCCAACAGGGACCATGTCCCTCCTGTGTGTGTGTGTGTGTGTCTTGACATGGTTCTCCCGAGGGAGGCAGAGCTGGTTGTCCAGTGTAGTATAACTACAGTGTGTTTTATGGTACACGCTGAAGACCAGAGATGGAAAAGCTGCACAGATAATATGCCTTGACAGCTGCGGCAGCTATTGTGTGGCCAAAGCGAGCACCTATCAGTGCCAAGCCCTACTTAATGATGGGAATGAGAATGGCACACCTGTGGCCCTAATCACAGTCTCACGACCAGACCTGACCAATAACACTGGCGCGATGTAGTCCTAACACTGGCACACATGGCTCCTCATGGGCCCATTCAGCTCGCTACATTTAGATTTAAATGAGCAGCAACGATATCTGGAGGAAGCAAGAGATAATCAGCTCTGTTATGTTTATTATCACAATCATTTTGATTCGTGCTGATTTGTTTATGGCTGAGATGGGATCAAACATTATTAACACGTAAACTGAATGTAGAATGCAACTGAAATGAAATTCGCAGAAGTAAACGGGCAAAGTTTGAATAGGTGCTGAACTCTTATCCTAGATGTTTGTTTGTGTGTGCTTACAAACTGAGAAAAGGCAAAGTTATTTTACGTGGTAAATATCAACCCGGTTCACGACCAAGTCGTACGAATTCAACGAATGATTAAAAAGTGGCTAATTCGTAACAATTCGTATGACCTCACTCATACGAATTAGTACGTTTTTGCTAAATCGTACATATTTTACGAATTGGCCAATTCGTATGAATTCGTATGAATGACCTACCCCTTACCCCGCCCCTAAACCTAATCATCACGTGGGTTTGGACAAATCGTACTAATTCGTACGACCTCGCTCGTACGAATTTGTACGAGACACTTTAATCATTCGTCGAATTCTTACGAATTGGGCGTGAGATAGTGTTGTAAATACATAGAGTTCAAACAGATTGTTTGAACTAAAATGACTTTCTGAATGAGTTTATTCAGCATAGCACAGAAGATCATAACAGTTTTGCCTATACAATGAAAGTCAGTTGGGTCTAAGACAACTTTGGACTTTGATTAACAGTTTGGACAAAAGCTGTATGGTTACTGTACATGATCATTTTTATTGTGGGAATTTATTAACCGGAATTTAACCTGCTATATGTCTTGAAGATTTCATATTTTTGCTTGCGAAAGTGTGAGAGTGTGCGGAGGGTGAGAAAGTGCCTTGCCACCTGTGCGCCATTAGAACAGAAGCTTGTGGTTAGAGCGCTGCGGGTTGAACTCACACCTCATGGGTCTTATGGGAGTCTGGAGGTACCCAAGCGAAGGTTTCCTTCCTCTGCTCCCCGGAGACATGCCGCATGTGGGAGAGACAGATCACAGGCCTTTACACACACTGGTACCGACTCGCATCTCTGCATATTTGCCTCCTGAGTCACCCAACCGGCAGGTCATGAGGTCAGATCCCTCCTTCTCTATGCATCATAAGTTAACATACACACAACCTCCGGCATTTACAACTTATTTACAGAGAGCTTTAAAGTCAGTTATGTGGTAGTCATAACTTTTATACATATTCATTCATTAAGTCATGGTAATTAGGGGCCAAGCATCGAAGGTGTGAAGGCACCTATTGCATCCATTAGTCTTCTTCTAGTCTATGGCAGCCCAGAACTACATGGTAAAAAGTTGCGAAATTTGGCATACAGATAGAGGACAGTCTGGATGCTTACCACAGCGATTTTGGAGTCTCTTACTCAATCCCTGTAGCGCCACCAACTGTCCAAAGTTGCACTCATGTTGCATTTATGCTGATAGTCTTTTGTCAGGGCCAGAAACGAAATTATTTTCCCTCTGATTACCTGGCTTAAGTAATTAGGTAATTGGTTAAAAAGTTTTGGCTTTCCAAAAAAAAACCTACTTTTCCAAACTCGTCCTAGATGGTTTGTCCAATTTTCAACCACAATTGGCTCAGATCATCTTCAGACCATGCTAGCAAAAAGATTTTAAAAGATTTTGATAAACCTATCGAAACCTATGATGAAGGCTATGTCTCCTCAACACTATCGAGACGAGTCTTGGTACGTCATCACAAGCACGACCTAAGGTTAGATGTAGCATTTCGGCACAACACCACCTACTGGTCAGGGAAGCAATGGCTATTTTGTTTTAAACAAGGCTATTTTTGCTTCTGAATCGTTTGTCCAAAAATCAACAACATACCGAGTCAAATGATACACTCTAAAAATGCTGGGTTGTTTTACTTGTGCAACTTTGGGTCAAATATGGACAAACCCAAACTTTGGGTTGTAAACTTTGGTTACAAAAATGTAACCAAATGGCTGGGTTTGTCCATATTTGACCCAAAGTTGGGTTAAAACAACCCAGCAATTTTTAGAGAGTACACAATTTTCCCCATCAGCCATTTTGGACGTCGGCCATTTTGAAATTTGTCGTAAAAGGCTGTATTTATGGATGTTGCGGTATCTTTACAAAGCTTGGAATATATCTATCAGGACCATCCCTTGAAGGTACTCAAAAGGTTCCGCAACATGACCAATCCATTCATTTTTTTTAATCATATTGTTTATCAAAGAAAGCTACTGAGACTTTCATTTACTGCCCTAAGAGCAGACATGATTATGCATTTTATAAATGTACATTTGCATCTCTGACCCAAAGACAACAATGTATTATTGTAGTTTTTGGTTACACTTTATTTCGATAGTCACTTTAGACGTTCTACTAATTATTAGTAACTTTTCAACTACATGTCAACTAACTGTCATTAGAGTATTAGTATATCATTGTAGACTGTCAGTAGACTGTTATAGTTAGGTGTTAGGCTTTGGTTTAGTAGAATAGTTAGGAGAATGTCTAAAGTGGGCTATCGAAATAAAGTGTTACCTAGTTTTTTAATAACTGCATATCTGTTTTTAATTATTCAGATAAGAGTAATTCAATATTAAGAGATAGACCACAATGACTCATGGGAGATTTGCTAGCTGTTATGAAAAATGCAATGCAATGAAATTCAATGGTATCTAATTAATGCATCAGCAGCAGCAGTACATAGACATACACACTTTTTGACCTAATGTAAATGTTAGTTAGCTTATTTTTTTCCTCTTTTAACATGGACGGTTTGATAGCATGAAAACTTTTCACCGAACACAGCTGTGCGTTATTTGTAGGTAAATGCGACTTCAAACGCAATATCATAAAACGTCACTTGATTCTGTAAATGTTTGTTTCAGCTTCAGCAAATTCTGCATGTGAATTGGCTGACACTCACAGCCAGCTTATTTCTGAAGATGAGTGTTCACCTGAATACAGATAGATAGATATATCTGTCACACACACAGATGCCCGAGTCTCATCATCACAGCATCATATGAAAGATCTCAGCTCCAATATGATCAAAATCCCACTGGAGCCACTTCCATCCTCATTCCTTCCCCTTCACTGCATTTTCATCACCAATGCACCTGCTTCATATGTAATGTTTGCCGAATTTGTTTCTGTCATGTTGCATTTATTTCCATTTAAACATCTCCGGGCCTCTTTGTTAAAACAGAAATGGAGAGGAGAGAGAAGAGAGGAAAATGAAATCTATGTTTACCCAATTGAAACTGCATAGCAATTCCAATTGAATAGGGGCCACAAATTTTCTTTGCGCCATTGATGTTCTATTCATCTCAGTTAATGTTGTTACTTTGAGGGGCAGAATTGCCTCTCTCAGTAAAACTGGATTATGGGCATTCATAAGAGGTTCGCACACACAAAGACACTTTAGAAGCCTTGGGATGTGCAGGGGAAATAAAACAATTCTGCCAACTCGTGTTACTTCAGCTTGAGAGTCTTAAAAGGGTTGATGAATAAGTGCAATTTGGACAAACTAATGTAGAGTAATGCCTGGAAAAAAGAGGATGACGCGAAGGTAAATTAAAAACCAAAATACAGATTTGACAGAATTACACATCTTTGATTTAATTACAGATATGATGACAGAAAATTGTTGTTGTTTAATAAATGCAATCAATGCGACTACTGTTCTTCACATAATTATTGTTAACTAATTAAAAATACATTAAAGTATTAATGAAACAAATGAACAAACCAACAAATGAAAGTACTTTTTATGGGCCAGTGTTGTTAACCTTAATGAAAATCTAAAACTATTAAAATGATTTTTTTTTTTGGTTAATGAAAAAAAAAAGCTGAAAGAAAATGGGAATTAGAAATGTCGCCTTTTCAACTAAGTTGAATTGATGATTAAAACTCAAATATAAAAAATACTGGGTGGTTTTAACCCAATTTTGGGTAAAATGTGGACAAACCTAAAATTTGGGTTAAAAAAGTAATTTAAAATTAATTTGTAATTTAAAATATTGACAAACCCTCAATATTTGATCCATTTTTTAGAGTGTATTAAAAATGTCGTAAAATGACTAAAACTTAAACTAAATTTCACTAAATTTCAAATTTCGATGGTCCACTTTAGATATTATTCTAACTATAAGTAACTTTGCACTAGCTCTGAGAATTAGTAGACTGTTAGCTTAGAGTTATAGAATAAGTTGACATGTATTTGCAAAGTTACTTAGAAAGTCTCTTGGGGGACCAACAATATAAACTGTGACCAGATGTTAAGCAGACAGTCTAATACTCCAATGAGAGTTAGTTGACATGCATACTGACATGTATAACTGCATGTAAAGTGGACTATCGAAATAAGTGCCACCAAAAAGTTAATTCAACATCCCGTTAAAAGCTTTGCAAGTCTTGAAACCCCTGCTTTACGTGTCTTTCTATGTCATATGTGATGTTAGCACCATCTAGAACGGCACTGACTGCAAACTCACAATAACATGATGGTGGTATTTGATGATTGAATTGCATTTTTAAAATAATTAATCACGCCAAATTAATTTGACAGCTCAAGTTAAAAGCATTAGCTTTTGAAGCAAATTGGCCTCACACAGGCTTCAAAAGCAAGTGCCAAACAGTTCTGAACAATGCTTAAACATAAGCCTGAAAAAAGATGGAATCGAGTAAAAGTTGGGCATGAGCGCTGTTGTGTGTTTGCGTGCATTTGGGGGAGGTGAGTGTACACGGCTCTTTGCCAAATCAAATTGCGCCTTTGCGGGCCACTTCCAGAGCTTTGATAGTCTCAGCAGCAGGGGAGGACGAGAGAAAATGGGCATTTATTCGCTGGGCTTTGAAGAGAGCTGTAAACAATCAGTCTAACGGTGTGGCCAGAATGAGGGGACCTGGCAGAAGGAGCCGAGTGGTGAGGAGGAGCTGGAAGCGCGAGTCTGCGCGAGGGCAGCTGCCACAAAGACTTACGGAGTGCCTGGGGCCCCTAAACACACACACATACACTCACTGCCCACTCAAAGAGCTGTCTATCCCATTCACAAGCACCCTAATCCTCTCTCTCTCCCATTGCGTGCATGCCTGCCTAAATGGCAGCCGTAGTCCATCACGAGCCAGTCGGGACTCTGTTTCCATTGAGTCCTGAAAGAGAAACTTAACTTCACTGTGTTGCACTTGAATGTGCCTTTGGTTCTGTCATTATGAGGAAGCCATTGACTCAATATGGCTCCCGGACAAAGGCTGGCCGGGCTCTGTATTGTCAGGAGTGGGTGAAGTAAGTAAGCTCTTAAGCTTGGGCCATTTTTACACCTGGAGTTGATTTGAAGCATATGGGCCTTTGATAGGCCAACAATTGCTCATTGATATCACTTGATATTTGTCCTACACAATATTCAGATTGTTAACTGAAGGAGAGATTAGCCCGGTCATGTAGCTTTTGGATAGCACAATATGGTAAATGATATGGAAAATCTGTGTTCAGTGGTGACAAAACAGTCCAAATTTAATTTGGAGACAAAACATCTCACGGAGTTCAGACGAGGCTGTACGCTTCTCCAGCACCTGTTACGCTCACTAACACTCTTAACACACACACTAAAGGTTTCAGTTAAATCATTTACATATCTGTGAGTGCGTGAGTGCATGTGTGTGTGTGAGACTTGAGAAGAACTAGTCACCTGTCCTGTTCTGTGGTTCTTGACTCAGCTGTCCACCTGACAAGGCCTGATTCTCATGACATCTTGTAATACACACACAAACCAAAAATATATATATATATATATTTTTACTTATTTAAAATGTGAAGCCCCAAAAAGAGAGTGATTTAGAACACTTCACTAAAGAGAATGTGCATTATTATGAATTTTACGCGTGTGTGTATGTGAAATTGTAAAAAAAAAACATAATAATGCACAAATTCACATATATAATGTAAATTTGTGCATATCATTTGTTATATTGCATATATATATATATATATATATTGCAATTTGTTATATCCAACCCGATCTCATGACCAAATCGTACGAATTCGACGAATGATTAAAAAGTGGCTAATTTGTAACAATCCATACGACCTCACTCGTACGAATTAGTACGATTTTGCTAGATTGTACATATTTTACGAATTGGCCAATTCGTATGAATTCGTACGAATGACCCCTTTCCCCGCCCCTAAACCTACCCATCACATGGGTTTAGACAAATCGTACGAATTCGTACGAGTGAGGTCGCACGAATTAGCCACTTTTTAATCATTTGTCGAATTCGTACGAATTGGTCGTGAGATAGCGTAGATCACATATAGAATGGGCAACACACACAGCAGATTCAAACTCACATCACTCGCATAAGCACCATAGCTTAACATGTACGGAAATTTGCATATTTGCTAACTGCTGTGCCGTCTATTTTCTGTTTTAAAGTGTTTCGTTATATTGCTATGGCAAAAGGAAACAGACTGTCTTCTTTTTAAATGAAGGGATGGTGCTATTGGTCGGCATTGCTAGTGTGCTAGTTAGCCATGATTTACTGTACAATGAACAATATTCCAGAAAACAACAGAAATGCTGCTAAATCTGACTTGCATTCCTCCACACTCTTCAATCTCTTCGGCTATATTGACACAATTGATTTGCATACCTGTATTGCGATGTTTGCATTTATGGCTGTTGCTTTGGGTTTGACACATTATTGTTTGGGTGCAGTTTATTGTGTGTAATATTCTGTTGAGGGTTAAATCTGTGTGTGTGTGTGTGTGTGTGTGTGTGTGAGAGAGAGAGTCTCTCTCTGCATGTGGGGAGCCTGGTGGCGGGACACATTTGGGGGGCTGCTCATCTACACCGCGTTATGCCCCATCAGCTCCATCAGGATGTGGGAGAACAAAGCCTGTACATTTCCACAGCCACGCGCCTGCAGGGAGAATACTCATCATAATTAGCCCAATGATGAGGCGCTGTGATGCACTGCACAGCAGGTCCCTGTCTCAGTTTCTGTCTTTTTTTCTCTTTCTATTTTTCTTCTTTTTTCCTTTTGTGGTCTCTGAGGAGAAAAGAAAGGAAAAGAATGGGGAAGATTTGAACTTGACACTGTTGTTTGCAAAAATCAGTGCAATTTTCTTGTTGGAAAGCCAAATCAAAGTCTTTATTTTTTTATTTTTTTATTTTAAATTTATTTTTTGTGGCTTTGAGTGAATTACACATGATGTGTTGCGTGATAAGCTACTGTGGAATGAATTGATTGTTGATATTTTAAGATTAATTATGTTGAATCAGATTTAAAATTCTGTTTTGTGCTTAATATTTAGGCTATATATATATTATATATTTATTAATGCATGTTTAAAGATGGTGGATGACATTCCCATTAAAAACATATTGTGTCTTTGTACTGATCAGTAATCAAATTTAACTAAATATTTAATGTCGGATGATGTCAGACCTGTGCACAATTTGCATTGTTTAGTTTTTAGTGTTTTTACCTCAATATGAAATAAATAAGATAATACTCGACGTGTCACGACGGTTTTGACCCACATGGACGGTGCTCACTTTAGTACGAGGTCCTCGCTCGCTCGCACGCGTGTGGGATTGAATACTGGACCAGGGTGAACAACTGCAAGACATTCATCGTCTGACAAAGTAAGGCACAAATTTCTCTATGCGTCTGATCTAGCGGTCATTGAACCAAAAACTGCGCTATAACCTATTGTTTATGTGCACCCAGACTGCGTAGACTACGAATAATAATGTTCACTGAGACGTCTCTCGGTAATCTTTCGGTAATTTACGTTACCTTAGTACATTTTTATTTATTTATAGGCCTAAATCTAGTAGTAAACCTCATAAAAGGGTAGGCTGTCGATATGTTTGTAGGCTAAATGGCTAATGTAGCCTATCTTGTCGAGAGAGAGAGAGAGAGAGAGAGTTTACTTCCGTGTTCAATAACTAAATTTAAGTCTGTTAAAGGGCTGTGCAAAGATTAATTGCGATTAATCGTATCCAAAAGTAAAAGTTTGTGTTTACCTAATATATTTATGTGCGCTGTGTATTATTATTTATGTAAACACAAACTTTTTATTTTGGATGCGATTAATCACAATTAATCTTTGCACAGCCCTAGTTAAACTATTGGATTTTTGTGTACGAGTAACAAGTTTTTTAAAGAGTTTTGAATATATTTTTGTTCATTATTCTGTCAAGATATGAAGTTCATTATGTTTTTCATAATGAATTCCGTAGTAAATCTTAATTGAGGGTTTTTTTTCAGTTCCAACTGAAATGTTGTAAGGATTGGTGTTACAGTAAAACAAACAAAAAAAAGATATTTGATTGTTCCCCTGTTTTGACTATGCCCTTAAAATATTTTCCACCCTGTAATTAAGATTGGATTAATTAATTTGGATAAATGTCAGTAGTTTCTATCTCAGAAATGGTCTCCTTGCTGCAATACGTCACAAAATGGCAATGGAAATGGATGTAAACAATAATATTATTCAAGGTTTAACGGGTGTGTGAAGCAATTCCATAATGGATACAGAATTGTTTGGGTTTGGCTCGTTTACCAGAAGTAGGCCACATGTGGAAAACAAACTAATTTGAATGAGTGAAATGTACATTTGGAGTCAGAAATTAGGGCGGGTTTGTTATGGAATCACCTTAGCGATTATCTGCCTCCCCACCTGGAGCAGTGGCACTATGCCCAAGTGCCGCTTGCAGTATGTTTCACTACAAAACAACATGCCTTTCAAGCCTGACAGCAGTGCAGTTTACACCTATTAAATCTGCATTATATCACATATCATCAATGCTAATGGTTTGACAATGAATACAACCATATTGTACTGGAAGTCACTTTAGATAAAAGCATCTGCTAAATGACAAGTAACCACGAGATTGATGACAGAGATTGTCAGCAGTAAGATCCACTTCATTGAGAGAGGGGCAAACAGGACTTTCGGGCAAATCACATAGCAAGGCCCCTGTTACCAGAGGCATTCATATCTGCTTAAACGCTTCCCTCCATTTTCTGTTTAGTTACATCGTTTCAACAATGTGTGCTGCCCTGAAGATATCATCAATTCATTTAGTTTCAGGTAAGCTTTGCTATTTCTTCTATGTATAAACTTGAAATGGAAACTGTTATATGGTTTTGGGTTTGCATGTGGTTTTTACAGTCTATGGGTTTGTTCTGAGTTTGATTAATGCTGTCTGGTACCATATGAAAGAGCTGTAGCTCTAAGACATATCTGTGAGGTGAGGATGGAGTTGGGGTGAAATATTTTTGGCTGTGTGTGGCAGTGCAGAGTGATCCGTGTGAATAAGTGTGTCAGGCTATCACCAGCTTGATAGATTTTAAACCTATTCACAATGGTGGTTACTCAGACTGACACTTACCAAATGTGCTTATGAAAAGATCGTCCCCCGTTCCCCGTTTTTTTTTTTTTTTTTTTTTTTTTTTTGTAGTGACATTTTCATCTATTCAGCGTTGATTTTTCTGATAACAAACTTACATGAAATGGATATTTGAGAAAGCTGTTTTTGTTGAAGAAATTAATATCCAGAAAGGATGCATTAAACTGATCAAAAGTGACAGTAAAGAAAGTTAAAATGTCATGAGATTTCTTTATCAAATAAATGCTGTTCTTTTTATTCATTTCTAATCCTGACATATCACGTTTTCCACAAAAATATTAAGCACCACAACTGTTTTACACATTGATAATAGTAAGAACTGTTACTTGAGCAGCAAATCAGCATATTAGAAGGATTACTTCTGAGGGATCGTGCGACTGAAGAGTAATGGCTGCCCACAACAGAAATTGATTGCATTTTAAAATCGAAAGTAGTTATTTTAATTTGATTAAATCTTATAATGTAATATTTCTCAATATTTCATTTATTTTTTTTTACTATATTTTTGATTAAATAAATGGTGTCTCGTTGAGCTGCAAGGGACTTCTTTCAAAAACATTAAAAGGTCTTACCGACATTTGAATAGGGTAAATATTTGGAGAGAAAGAAATGCAACTCTTGCTAAATGATGAATTAGTTTCAGTAATAAATAGGCTAAATCTATCAACAAAAAGCTGTTTACACAGACTTATTAATGCCATTCCAGTCTTATTAGATTTATTCACTCTTTAATCAAACTACAAATGCTGTGCTGTATGTTGTTGATTCAGTAAAAAGAACCAACTCATTCGAGTCATTCGCTATGGAATCCGACTCAACTCGTCATGTTGTAGGTTGCTGATTCACTAAAAAGAATCGACTCATTAGAGTCATTCATTCTGACTGCAATTGTCTCGCTGTTTTAAAGTGAACCATCACTGAACTTACTTAAGCTGGACAATGACTATTGTTTTCTAGATCTGTTGTTGATTTATTTTACTGTTGAAACAATCTGTATGGTAAAAAGCGCTAAAGGTGATTTGTCTTGACTGTGGTCAGTTCAGTAGCAGTTTAATTTCAGTACTTTTTAGTCGTCTTAGAATAAAATATTCCAAAGCTGTGCATTTTTTTAAAAAAAATTATTTGTCTTACTCTCTGAGTATGCTGTGATATTAAATAGCCAGGCCTTTGCCATGCTGTAAGGTCAAGACTGTTAATTTGAGCTTCAGTGTATGTCTGAGCACCGAGGCACGTGCATTTATATATTCGCGCATCCCTGCGTGCGTGCTTGTGTGTGATGAGCGCGCGTCCGCATGGACGGACCATATGGGCCCGGGAGGAGGCTTCTGCTGGGCAGAGCTGACAGGCCACCAGTACGGCCTTGTGCTGCAATCTGGGTTGCTCCAATGCTCATCCGTCCAGCCCCTGCATAAACACACTGACACACACACGGCGGGGTCCTCTCGTGGCCCGGGCAGATGGCACCCCTTGCCCACATGCCAGGAAAAAGCATGCAAATTAAAGGTTATACCCAGCAGGTTTGAAGCAGTGCCAGCACGGGGTGGCGCAGCAGCCCTGGCCCACCTGCTTCTCAGCCTGGAGACATCTGGCTCGATTTTGTGGAATGAGCACAACGCTGAGAGGAATAACTGTCATCTGTTCAGCTTGTTCCGAGGAGGCCGTGCTGAGCGTCTCCCTGAGCCACGAGAAGGATGTTTTCACTGCTTTAAAAGATCTCATTAGTCCTCATCTACAGTTTTAGTGTGCACGTGTATTGAGCAGCTACTTGTTTTTCTCACGGAGAACCTGTGACTTCCCATTTTTCAGTGTAGCAGTTCATGCTTGGAAAAACTGGGTCTTCTGCCAAGTTGCCTTGTCTGTAAACACTGACTGGAACAAACAATTTGTGATGTCGGCTTAGGCGTCGAGTTTTGTGAAATCTGTCCTTAATTCTTTCCCAATATGCTTGTGGTGTTTGTGCTAGTCTCTGAGGATTGAAATATCATGACTCAAACTGAGTTCACATATGTTCTGACGTATTTCAAGCTTTGCTGGCTTTAATACTCTTTTCCCAACATGCATCTATCTGTTTCCAATTTAACAAGTTGAGGGAGCTGAGGACAAATCGGAGCCAGGGTGATGTTTTGTCATGCAGGTAGTTGTTTTAGGGCAGTTGAAATTACAGTACATGTATTTTCACTGTAGTGGACCCTTTTCATGGACCATGATGACGTGTTTTAACGGTCATCGGTATTGTAAATCTTGCAGCGATTTTGATATTTTCATTTTTGAAAATATGTATGTTTATAACACTATACATATGTTTCTAATACAGTGGCTATGGGAGTGATGGGAAAGTTCCCGTCTTTCTCTCTTCTGACTGCTTTTATCAATCTCTGTATTTTTCCTCTTTTTGAAAATTGTGAAAAACACTATTTTGGAGTTTTTTCTTTTGCTATTCAAGCAAATGGGAACACAAAAATATATTTATTTATTTATATATGTATTCTCTCATTTACCGCTATTGAATTTTACCCAACTATGACGACTTCCGCTTCAGAGAAACCTGGAAATGTGAAAAGGGTCTATTGATTTATTTGACAATTTCATCACATGAATGTATTTAAATAAAACTGCCATGTCTGCCATGGATCCGCTTACAAGAGTCACCTAGAAAATACTTCTTAGCAAACTTTTAGTCACAATGGTTTTGACTTTGTATTGTTCCTGGTTTTGTCAAGTGGGAGTGAGTTACTATCGGTTTCCAGTGGAAGATCCAGTGTCTTGTAGGCAGTGGCCAAAGACTAAAAAGATTGTAAATATGCAGACAAGAGAATGCAGAAAATCTGAGTTTATTTATATAGCACATTTTATACTCAATGGTAATTCAAAATAGTTTACGTAGAGGAAATTAAAATAATCAAAATAAATAAGAATAATTAAAACAGTTTTGAATAAAAATAAAATGCTGCACAAACAGTTAATTTCAGTAAATTTACAGCTAAACAGATGTGTTTTGTGTCTGGATTTGAATGTCTGTAGGAGCACACCTGATCTCTTCTGGAAGCTGGTTCCAGCTGCCATGCTTTTACTCTCCATGCTTAGAGTGAACCCTTGGTATTTCTAGCTGATGGGTGATCTGTTGGGTTTATATTCAATGAGCATATCTGCAATTTATTGAGGTCCTAACCCATTGAATGATATATAATACTTTAAAATCAATCCTAAAATGTAACTGGGAGCCAATGTAAGGTCCTGAGGACTGGTGGGATATGTTCATATTTTCTGGTCCTGCTCAGATTCTGCGTTTTGTATGAGCTGCAACTGTCTTATGGACTTTTTGGGAAGGTGAGTGAGGAATCCATTGCAATAATCCACCCAGCTGGTGATGAAAGCATGCACAAATTTCTCTAAGTCTTGACTGAAGACAAAGCATCTAATTGTTGCAATATTTTTCAGATGATAGTATGCTGATTTAGTCATTGCTTTGACATGACTACTGAAACTAAGGTCTGACTCTAGAGACACACCAAGATTCCTGACTTGATTTTTAGTTGTTTGACCCCTAGCGTCAAGGTATGCATTCACCTTGAGAACTTCATCTTTGTGTCCAAACGCAATGACTTAAATTTTGTCTTTGTTTAACTGAAGAAAGTTTTGGCTCGTCCAACTGTTTACTTCATCAATGCATTGGCACAGGGAGTCAAGGCGATAGGGCGATAGATCAAGTAGATCTGTGTATCGTCTGCGTAGCTGTGGTAAGCAGTTTGTTTCTTTCTCATTATTTGGCTCAGGATGTACAGGTTTTGAAGAATTGAGCCTTGACAAAGTTGAAAATCAGCAAAGTTGCACTCAAAGTAACATTGTAGGACTATTGAAATTAGGAAGAATCAGTAATGTGGTTTAAAAAAACCTTGAATGGCAGTTAAAGCATCTAAAACACATTCACTTACACACATTTAAAGTTTTATCCTGAAACCTTGATATTAGAAAATAAAGATTTATGTCTTTTTCCATTATGTCTAGTTCCATTAACTTCCTTATCGAATTTCAACTCATAAGGGTCTTCAACATGCCCATTCCTTACGTTGTGGTTGTTACAGGTCTGTTTTGACCCCCTAGGGCAACCTCAATCTCACAGGGTTAAAGCCAGATATGTTCCAAGAAAAATAGGCTTCTAGCTGAAGTACTGAGTGTGTTTTCATGTTTGTGTGTGCAATTACCTGCCCAAGTCATGCTGGGGCAGAATGCCAGAGGTCACAAGTGTTTTCTCTGTAAAAGTTCTTGTACCCTTTTTAAAACATATTTTTTCAAATATGAAATAGATGTAAAGCCAATTTAAATCCCATGTGCTACTGTAAAACTGTAACCATATTAAAAACATCTAAGTTATGAGTGGAATATGGTTCATCTTGCCTCTTATTATCTGATCTTGAAAACTCACATTTTTAGTTTCCATAGTCCATTTCAGAAATGCCTAGTGCAAAGTCAAGTGTGTATTTCATATTTCTCCCCTTATATTTTCCTATTTTGAAAGAGCGGTCAAACTGCTGCATAAGTGTCTGACTCAACCCGTAGTTATCGTATGGGTATAAGAGCGCTTGTTTGAGATTGAAAAATAAAAGCTAAATATTTTCACAGTGATATAATTACACTGGTTTAGCCCCACATTTCCTTGAAACCTTTTATCATAAATCATTTTCCATGTTTAGATTGCTAACTAGAGCAATCCATCTATTTCATCTCTCATTGCTGCCGCTGTTTCCTACCATGTGCTGGCCTGTTTCTCTTCAGTTGCACCCTCTCCACAGCATATCTTTAGACCACTATGCTCTATCTGCCTATGTGTGCTTCTGAGTGGATGACATAGGAGACCCTGTATGTGTGTGTTTTTGACGGAAGTTAAGATTACCTGCAGAAAAACTATACCATGACTGTGATGAGTGTGAGTGTTTTTGACAGTGGTTAGAAAGCTTTTAAATTTACGATGAAACTGAAGTAGTGACAGATCTTTTCTTACTTATTCTGAGGATTATCCAAAAAGGAAAAATAAAAAATTAGGGTTGGTTCTGTGGATTAGTGAAAAAGTTTTGATGTTTAAATTCCATATAGCATTTAAAATAATTTATTTAAACAAAATAGTATGTAATTTCAATATCGGCTTTCTGCACAGCAGTTTATCGATATCACATGCATGCATGCTTATGTTATGTTACTTATAACTCGTTCCCCCTATGCTGTTGTTCGGGAACGCATTACCATTGGAAAAAGAGAAACATGGCTGTTGTGTTGGAGCGTGAATGTGTGTGTTTCTGCTCACAGTCAGGGTGTTATCCAATGCCGTTGTCTCTGCGCTCCCAGCTGTGATTGAGGGTGATTGAGCATAGCTTTGATTGAAAGTGAAGTGAGCACTGTGTGATGTCCCATCTCTCGACCCCATGCTCCTCTAGTTTGAGTGGGAGATGGAGGGGCTTAACCTCCCGCCCAGCCCCTTGGCCTCTCAAAGAGTTCGCTATCATATCGGCACTCCCGCTATGCACACCCCAGGCCACGAAGGACAATTGGGTATGTGTCCGCAACCGGTGTGAAAGTTTTTTTTCATCTGGAGATGCAAGAGCCCAAACCCTCATTCTTTACACATGCCAGTGTAAACAGTTCGTATACTGAGAGAATAAGGCTATGTCTGCATTTTTCCAGATACATGTGAATAGGGATGCACAGATATAGAGATTCTGGCCGATATCGAAAACCACTCATTCTTTATGGACTGGGATTAGTTTAAAGGAGTCGTTCACTTTTAAAAAAACTTTTACTGATAATTTTCTCACCCCCATATCATCAAACATGTCCATGTCTTTCTTTCTTCCTACACAGCCTGAATAGTGTTCTTGAGTGTTCTTGTGTTTGGTCATTCTGATCTGCATCAGTGTGTTGGAGAGTGGGCTTGAACGCCCACTGGCTATTTAATTTGCTTTAATTGGCAAAAAATAACAATTTGGATTCTCCCCTGTCCGTTATTGTGGGGATTCATCAGGCCTGTCAGACCACCATCCATCCATATCTATTCTTTTTGATGATGGCATGCAAAGACTGTAAATAGCCTGTGGCGTTTAGGTGATGACATGCTGGAGTCTTGCTGTGCCAGTGCCTTAATTAGGAATGCCACACGGGCGTCAGTGCCACGGGGCAGAGCACAGGCCCGCAGGCCGAGAGGAGAAGAACCACGGTACGCCGGGGATGGGAGGGGAACGACATGTCAGACTGCTTAAGGGCGCCACCGTTGTCTAACGTGTGACTGACAGTTACCAGACAAGATGACAGGAGTAGTGTGTGTTTGTGTGTGTGAAACCTAACGAAGTGGAGTTGATGCTGCATGTGTATTTCCATATGTGGATTTATAGCATCTGCAAAAATTATATTCTTAATCAACGAATTCTTATTCGAATAAGAATTCTTATTCTTAATCAGCTTCTCAAAAATATATATTGAAAGATAAATATCAGTCAGACAAAAAAAATTACATACATATTTTATTGCATTTTGGATGCATTTTTTTTATTGGCGTATTTTGGATTTTTTTTTTTTTTTACTTTTTGAGTTCAACATTTTGAGAGGATATGCTCAAAACCAAGTGAAAACGAGGGTGAATAAACCTATTAATGTAATTCTTGTTGCATAGTTTATTGCATGTTGGATGCATATTTTTTTTTGTTGGCGTATTTTGGATTTTTTTTTTTTTTTACTTTTTGAGTTCAACATTTTGTGAGGATATGCCCAAAACCAAGTGAAAAGGCTATATGCAAGCAAAACAACAAAATGTTCACTAATGTCTTAAAGTTTGGGTTTGGCAAGATATTTTAAATTTTATTAAATCAAAAATACAGTAAAACAGTTGGGAAAATAATCCGTTTTATTACAATCTATTTTAAATGTGATTTATTTCTTTGATGCCAAGGTTGAATTTCCAGAAGTCATTATTCTGGACTTTTTTGTCACCTGATCCTTCAGAAATCATCCTAATATGTTGATTAGGCACTGAAGAAACATTGCTTATGATTATCAATGTTGAAAAGCAGGATCAATGCTTCAGTGATCAATGTTTTTATTCAGGATTCTTTGATTCAAAAGAACAGCATTTACTGTATAGAGAAATATTTTAAAATATGTATTTTACTGTCAGTTTTGATCAACTTAATCTCCTATCTGAATAAAAGTATTTATTTCTTTTAAGAACATATCTTACTAACCTAAACCTAAGCCTAGTAGTGTATGCTATTTGAAAACAAGTGTTAATATCTTATCTGTTTTGTTCTATTTATGAATTTATCCTGTTTTAAATGTGCTGATCAATAAGATTAATGTTGTCATATTATGGATGATGGTATGCTGAGCGAGACCGATACAAAAGAACTTGACGGTGAGTGTGCTTGGACACGGTCTCATGACATTGTACAGAGTTTATTTTGGCTTGTGCTGATTAGCTGATATGGAGGTGCTGCAGACACACCACTCTGACTTACTGGGGCTGTGCAGACAAAGTGCTCTCCACAGAGCCACGCTGAGACAACACAAGGGCAATGACATCAGTCCGACCACACCGTTCACACACAGATACCTGATAACACCACCTGACTCACGCCCTTCACGCACTGATTACATTCAGTTTGAGGGGCACAGCCATTATGCGTTATGGTAGATTATAAGAAGACTCTTCAACGTGTCTCAATGCTGATTACGTTGTTTGAGTCTCACGTTGTTCATAGAATAGACATATAGTGAGATGATGTGTGTCTCAATGCTGATTACGTTGTTTCTTTTTCAGCTAGAATTGTTGGTAACATTTTCTGTGAAGCCAGTGTGCACTAATGTATTCTTAAATGCATATTAAGGCATTCACAACGCCTTCTTCTCTTTACACTACAATCAATGACATGCTAATGTAAATAATTGTAACCAGTTACTGTATGATATAAGTCACATGAGCAAACTGTAATTTTCATGTGTTATATTATTTTCCCTTTGGATATTTAAACAATAAGATGTAAGATTGCATGTATATGGTGCATATACAATATTTTCACTGAAAAAAAAAGTAAATAAACAGTTAAAAACTAATAACATGTATAATAATGTTAATAAAATAAATAATTTTACAGAAAGGTTTCATTTTACAATAAGGTTTTATAAATTAATGCATATCTAAATCTTAACATACTATTACAGCATTTTTCTATTCTAGATTAATGTTACTTTTTAACTTGTAACATTAAACAGGAATTTGTTTAAATATATGTTAATATGTATAGATTAAAACGAGCTGTAAAAATAAATTGATAACTGATGCAATTGAGTTAACTAATCTAAACTTCCAATAACAATAACTTAGAATAAATGAATGCATTCTCTGAAAGTATTTCTGAACTGTTTCATAATTAAATGTGAGACAGTAAGTCTTTGGAGTACGTTTCTGCTCTAAGCAAGCTTGAGGATATGACTGCTCTTAGTTAACAATGCACTTAATGCAGAGTTAAGTGCACAAGCTGTTTGCTTTCGCAAAGCCCGTCCTTTCATTATCACATTAAAAGTGCAGCTATACAACTTCCCCAGCCTTTGTGAGTTAATGACATCTGACTGCCCCATGTGTGCCACCACTGGCAACATATTTACTTTCCATTCATTACCCTGTAAAAGGAGAACTGAGCTAGCTCTGGACCAGGTGTTTAAATCTTACATTTATCAAAAAGTCCCTCAGGATTGGAGGCGTGCAGCAGCTTCACAAAGACCGAGTTTATGTGGAGACTGGGTACAATCTCTTGCCTTGTAGTGTGCAGCCATGCAGAAAAGTAAATATAAAAACTTGTTTTTTGGAACCCGAACCTCACTACACATTCAAAGTTTCACTGTTTGGCCCATCAGTTCATTGGCCTGGTCCTAGAAGTGTATGTGTTACATGGTTTATACTTCATAAAGTTTTAAAGGCAGAGTACAGTAGTTTCAGAGAGAGTTAGTCTAGGCTAGCTGAATCACTTAAGTGATTTTTAACCTTCAAGTTTCATGATTATGTGATTATGTGCAATAATTATTTTCAAATATCTAAATTTAAAATACATTTCCGGGGGAAAACCTCCTGCTCAAAACTGCCTAGGTCAAATTGTCCCACCCCAAGTCTCAGTATTAGTGTTGTAATTAAAAAAAGAAATGAATGCCTTTTAAATTCCAATTTTTGAAATGATTTTAAATTAAATGAACAGAATTGCATTTAGAATTGTGAGTAGTTATAATTAACTGCAATTCAATTTACCCTTACAAACTTAGGGCCCTATTTTAACGATTGGAAACGCAAGTATCAAGCGCGAAGCGCAAATAACTTTGTGGGCGGGTCTTGGGCGCAAGTTTAAAAGGGGTTGGTCTGAAGTAGCTTCATTATTCATAGGTGTGGTTTGGGCGCAATGGAAACAAACCAATAAGAGCGTCATATCACATTCTCTTTAAGAGCATGATGAATGATGTGTGATTGTTCCATGGCGCAATTCTATTTTAACGGCGCATTTACCAGGTGCACTTCAGAATCGGTTCACAGCCGAGTAAATCGACGTTCTCGTCTGGGACGTAAAAGAAAGAGAAGAGACTTTGGGGATGGGACAAACCCACCCAAATTAGCTTCGGTTAAACATGCTTGTAATAATTTGGGTAAAAGTGTAAGCTTTATGCCAAATTTTCCCATCGTCATGGACACAACATTGATTTGCCTTGTCTTTAAATATTTTTTCTTATAATAATGTATAATTTGCAAAAAGTAAAATGTAAAATGCATCTGTGTGGATGAGAGAATCATCTACAGTGTATGCGCGTTGTTCACACTGTATCATGGCCAAGCATGCGCGCTTAAACTAGGATCCGAATGTACACGCAACGCGCCACTGACTTTAGACCAGGTTTTTTCTGGTCAGTGTTGCAATTGTTTTCTGGAACTCCAAAATAGCACCAGCGAGTGCTTTGCGCCGAAACACACCCCCTTTTTGTGCCGACCCGCCCAGGAATGATGAATGTACAAAGTCATTTGCGTCGGGTGCAAGATAGGGCCCATAGTCTCTTAAGACAAACTTTAGCCTTGTTTGAATGTTTTGAAAAAAATGTTTTAAAAGCCTTTGAGTTTAAATGTTTAATTATGGACAGACGGACAGACAGATTCCTCTTCCTGTCATTCTAATTCAGCTTCAACAAATTCAACAAATTGAAATGGAGCCAATTCCATATCTGTTCAAGTAATTGTAATAGTGCCTTGGCTTAGTAAGTCAAATGCACTTTAATTTTCAATCCTAAATTTAGAGTTTCATGACTTTGCATATACAGATATGAAAGCAGTTCCAGCAATTAACTAAGTCCAGACTGCTAGGAGAGACTGTCCTCAGTAACAGGATGGAAAAGTAGAGTCAGCAGACCCTGGGTGCTCAGTCCCGCACCCTTGAGCCAATAGAAATCACCGGAACAGTTCCAAGATTAACAGTGTGACTCATCGTGTTCTCCCCTGGTACTTGCCCTAGGTGAAGTGTAAATTAAATCCTTCAAAAAATCTAGAGAGGCTTGTTCAGTGCTCTCTCGGTGGTGACTGAACTGGCCAAGAGCATATGACTCTGTTTGAAAGGTGAGGGGTTTAGGCAGTCGCTTTAATGTCACAAAGGGAGACTAAACCTATAGAAAGCTTTGTAGGTAGAGTCAAGTCACATTGATTTATATAGCGCTTTTTACAATACAGATTGTTTCAAAGCAGCTTTACAGAGATAATAATGCCCAAAAAGTTTGTTTCCATAAGAAAATAGCACAGTCCAGCTTAAGCAAGTTCAGTGATGTTTCAATTTTGTTTTAAAAAGTTATTAATTTACTTTGTTTATATATATATATATATATATATATATATATACGTATAGCCGCTCTGGAGTCAACCGTGATGTCATTGTCCAGCTCAGTTCAGTTCTTGTATTATAGTGTCAATGCAGGAAGATCAATATTATTGTTGAATATTAAATTAAAAGTTAAATTTAATGTCCCCAACTAAGCAAGCCAAGCCAATGCCAACAAAGGTGGAAAAAGGTGACATTTATGTACAGCGATACAATACAGGTTTATTAGGCAGCTGTCACTTTAAGAGCTGCACGGATCCAATAAAGTGTTTTCTTTCTCAGCAGTTACATGAAAATAACTAACTAAAACCAAACCTATTAAATAATGAACACTTAAACTTGCATCAATGTCATAAAAACTCCCTAAAATGAAAAAGAAAAGTGCGCTTTTTTGAAGCGTAATTTCATTTTTGTCATTTGTCTCATTAGTACATGAAAAGGGCGGGGTTTATTACCTATACTGTACCCAGTCACCTGGGGCGATCAAAACATTTTGGCTTCATTTTTCCGGAGTTAATTAGGCGGCTTTCTGCGTGCGTGAGTGCTTTGCTCATTGCATTTAATATGCGTATAATAAATGTACATTTGCGGTATTTCGATAAATTCGATATATTGTGGAGCCTAATGCTTAGTGAATAATTATTAAACAATTTTGAAACATTTGGCTTTCCAAATGCCCTTCTGTCGGATGACATGAGGGTCATTCCGAAGCGTGAAATGAAGTGGGAGTCCCAAACTTATCCCTGACCCCAGACATTGATAGGAACACTTTCCCAGTGCCTGCGTGTCGGGACGCCGCCCCATGGCGCATTCCTGCCCTATCACTGTCCGCTGTGAGCACAGGCACTGTCGATAGGGCTGGACTGTGTCACTTCATTGTGACAGAGGGAGACTGGAGCTCCCAGTCCTAATTTGCTGCTGACCAGCGGTCTGCTTTCTGTTACACAACCCCTCTGATAAGATGCAGATTCATTCTGTCTTTCTTCTATTTCCACTCAAGCCAATGAACTCCTTTGTGTCTCTCTTTGAAAACTTATGACCCCAGCCAGGTCCTCCCAGTGAAAATGCTGAAGATAAATGACTTGTCTACAAGGTGATGCCTGCTGCACACTGACAGTTTCCACCCAAAATAACACATGACATGCATTGTTTTGGCTTCGGGCCTGTTAGAGATTGTTGCCTCAAATGTTTTTTGCCCAGTCAGACAAGCTTAAAGAGGACAGAGATTAAGTCAGGACAGGGTCTCCGCCGGGCCCTTGTGTGATAAGAAAGTCCTGGCTGCTCAGGGAATACCTTTGTTTCACATTCTTTATGAATCTGGACAAGGATGGGATTCATTTGAAAACCAAGTAATAAAACAAGTGAAAAACAAGATTGCGGTAACTGGTTGAGTAATGACTAATAGACGACTTCAGATATGTGGCATTGAATTAGTCAGCTGTGCAGTTCTCTAAGGGAATAGGTTCTCTTTCAACCAACATCTATGGTTGATTAACTGTCCCCATGAGGTTCCTCATTTAAACCAGTCATGAAAATATGAAAGCTGACTTGTTGCAGCCTGATTGCAGCTGCGTGATGTCTACCAAAGCAAATGCATACATAAGCATATTTCTAGACTGTGTTGCATGACACAAAATATTACTTGGTACCTTGTCCAGATCCCTCACTAGTCCCAACATCTTCCCATGCTTGTTTACTTACGGTCTGCACACTGTCTGGTCTCTGGTGCCTCTGGGCAAGCGAAACTCTTTATTCCTTCTAGAAAGCATCTTTAGAATAACCTTAGACCTGTTTTCGTTTGAGAAGAAATATCCAAACTGCTAGAATTGAACAATGCAACGATAAAACGATATTAGAATGTATTTATTTATTGTATGGGTCAAATGTATGTCTCATTTCCCCTAATTTCACATTTATATCTACTGCTCATTGAAATATAATATTTAAAAACACATATAACACAAATATCAAAAATAATGTCAATTTTGCATACTGTACATTATAATTTATTGTGCATTTTATTGTGCATTTATTATTTTGAATTAATTTACGCAAAATAGTATAGTTTCAATATCTGCTGTTTTTCTGTAATCAGGAAAACATATTGGCTGATTATCAGCCATAATTTTAATATTGCTAGCGCATGCAACTCTATTAACTACTTGCATTAAATGTACTGCAGCCATTCAATGTATATTTTACAGTATCTCAATTCAATTGTGTAGAAATGAAAGCGTAAATATCAACTTTATAAAATTAAGTAAAATTACTCAACCTTTCTGATACTGGTGTTCCCATCATGCACTGGGCCATGAATAATTAATGAGGTTTATTTTTCACCGTTTTCCATATGCATTTACATTATTTTATCATTACTTTTGTTGTTAGGATTAGGAATGTGCCATTTGGAGTTCATTTACAACTTACAATGACACATTCAAACAAAAAAAAACGATCTATCAAATCTTAAACTTTTATGAATAAATCATATACTTCAAAAGTGTGGTCTAATTCAATATTATATTGTTTGAGTGAAATTTTCGATATTTCTTAACCTTTAATTAGCTAAATAAAAAGTACTTAATTTCTTATGTTACTTTCACTTAACTTAGTTAAGTAGTTTACTTAATTATATGTGTGAAATTTACTCACAAAATATCAGTGCAAAAACGTGCCTTGAAAAAATTAAGTAAATTTTACGCATTTTTTACAGTGTATACATGTTCCAGATTGTGTGCAATATTATACTACAGCTGTGAAGGCATGAAAAAAAAACAATGGTCAGCTAGTTGAAAAAACAATATGTTGAATTATGATGGTAAAACAATGTGACATTGCGAAATGTATATTTCAAATCTCAGTTCCCCTGATTTAGTTCCTTTCAGTGCACAGGGAAAACCACAGTACGATGAAAAAGAGGCATTGCCAATCTAAATGACAGGCTTTCCTAGATGGGAGTGTTAAACCTTAGAGATCAGACCATGCTCCGATTTATTAAATCATTTCTCAGAGTGCAGATCCTTCACCTCTGAACTTTTTTTAATCATCAGCTGATGAAGTAGTCCAAGTCTGTGAGATGGAGGAGTCGTATTATGCTTGGAAAGCCTTCTTGACTTCGGCAGTCTTAAAGAACATTTGTGAAGCGACCATGTCCTTCCCAGGTTTTAATAAATCCAGATAGCACTGTTATTTTAGCCTTTTTCTGAGTCTTAGGATCGAAGTAGTGGGGGAACGAAAATATTATGGTCGTCCACCATAAATTCTGTAAGCTCTGGAAAGCCACAAAACCCTCTCTTTGTTTCACTGAGTCCATCTAATGGTTTAATGTGAAAATCAGGCTTAGGACTGCCATGCTGGTGGGATCCCTGGACGAGAAAGGAAGGTGGAAAACTCAATTTTTTTTATGAACCAAGTTAAGTCTTTAGTTTAGAAGGACCACACTCTTAAGCCATCCTTTGGCTCTAACATCAATCTTTTGTTATGCACAGTTATGGACTCATAAAGGTGATATTTTGTCGCACTAGCCATAGCCAAATAATGGCAATAGCATTCTCGTGTCGAAAAAATTCTTCAAAAGTACGATTCATTTCTTAAGGGGGAAAGCTTTTAGTTTTGTAGTGTGTCCTCCATAACTCAACCAATCAGTCTTTAGAGAAAAAGACGGATGTAAAAATCTATTTGAATGTTGAAGAAAACTAATAGCATTAACCCTAAAACACTGGGGATCACTAGAGCTACCCAGAGACTAGCCAGAACATTCATGCCTTTGTGCGTTCAGCGAGAGAGAGCCCCTCTTCACCGTAGCTCGGACTTTGATTTAGAGTGCACTACGAATCCCCGCAGTAATTTGTGCAAAAAGGAAAACACAGACATTTACTGTGCCGATCCAGATATGTTTAGTGGCCGTATACCAGCCCATCTGGTTTCATTTTAATCCAGTTGGAGTCACACATGAAATTATACTTGGCTGTCTTCATTTTATTAGTCAGCTTTGATTTATGACCTTCAAAGTAAAAAATAATTGGCCGACATTGGATGTCTTTTATAAGACTTGTTCGGGGGCAAACACGAAAAGCTGGAAAATGAGTCGAAACAGAAGGAATGCATGACGTTATGGCTTGAGAGTGAGCAGAGCTCCAGCCGAGCTTCATTGTGTATTTTTACAACAGGCGCCTCTTTGGCCAGTTATGTTCCGCCATGCCAAGGACTTGTGTACACAGCATCAAACAGGTCATGTAACTTTTGGATAGAAAAACATCTTCATGCGATAGGTCAGCGAGCAGTGCAAATATTCAGCTGTGAAGCAGTCGGGGCCATGGGAGAGCGCTTGGCGTTCTGCTAAAAAAGCTTTATATGGGTGCGGACTGGAGGCATTCAGAATGCTCGCGTCTGTGAAAATGTGCTTCCAGAAAATTTTGTCAGAAATAATGTCAAGTTCACAGATGTCACATCTGCATATGTAATCAATGTGGACTTTTTTTCCCAGCCTGTCTCAGATATTTTCCAAGTAATCTCACTTAACTCGGGGGCAGCTTCTACATTCAGCTCAAGTAACTTGGTAGGACTACAGGCGACTTTTCTCTTTATCTTTTTCCATCTCTCCCTCTCTGACACTACTCGCTATGCCAGCGGGCATCAGGACAGCATTATTGGAAGTGCTGGTAAACAAGCATGCAGAGTGACTGTGTGGTGTCTTCACAGAGCATTGACTCATTGACGCCCAGGAAGACTATGTGGCTATGCCTGTAGTGGGAGGTAAATACATCTTGGAAGCAGTAGATTATCATTTGATTTTCTTTGTTTGAGATGACCAAGACAATTACATGTCCACCTAAGCAAAGTTATTTCACCTCAAGAATGTAAATGACCATTGCGTGTCAGTGGTGTTTGGTCTAACTATCCGTCTAGTGAACAGATGACTTAAATAATGACAGAAATGTTACTTTTTGGGGTTAGGGTCCCAAAATGCGTTTGGATATAGAAGGACAACATGATGGAACTGGTGGTGTTTTGGCTGCACAACACGGTTACAGGCATGGTTACATTCCTATAGTGAGTTAATGTTATGCATTTATTTCAGTAATCTGTTGATTCAAACATTTTGTTATCCACTGACTCTTATGTCAGATTCAAGCTGATTTTCCTCTATATCCGATATTCACATACAAATGCATTAACTTTTACCGTTTAACTTTTTCAACCGTTAATCTACACTTATTCACAATGTTAAGTTTTTATTTTAATCGTTTGACAGCATATATATATATATATATATATATGCTGTCAAACGATTAAAATATTTAAAATATCGCATTCATGTCATTCATGTCCTCTCAAACATTTACAGAGGTCAAGGGCTTACAGAACACTAAATCACATACAGAAACAATTAACAAATTTATACCTAATTCTTTGTTATTGGTTAACAACAAGAATGCTGAGAAACTTGCTTCTTTTGTATACAATCTTATTGAATAATTGCCCTTTTAATTTAATTTCTTTTGAATATGTAAATGTCATTTTTGCTAAATGTCATTGTTGTTTAATATTTTTCTTTTTTATCTAGGATTAGCACTGTAAGTTTTTAGTAAGATTTGACATTGTTTTTGATTTGTTTATTTGCTTGGTTTCTTAATTAAAAAAAATATATATATATACCTTGGTGGCCAGCACCAATTAACACATAATGGGGGATACACAGACATATAATGGCCATTACACACAATAAACGACTATGAAAACACCCAATATACATAAACAAACACCTCAAATAATACTATCAAATGACTTCACTTAATAAATATACTTCTTATAAACAAACAAAAGAAAAGCAAGCAAAATAGTCCTTAGAGTTCCCCCGGAGAAGAAACCGGAATGGTTGTGGCCCGATCATCGGCCGGAACCATATAAATACGTCCAATGTTTCCACTCGAACCCCTTTGGATGCTGCACCAGCTCACGGGACTCAGACGTATCAAACAAACAAACAAACAAAAAGAACGGTAAGAATAAACTTAAACTCAACGTTAAAGAGTGTGCGCACTTAACTCCAAACGAAAGTTTAAATAAAGTTTATTAAACCAAAAGAATGTTGTTGTGTATTTTTTACTGTAAACATTTTCCATTAAATAAAAACTCAAACTGACCTTATCCAGGCTCACCAACATCCGCCACAGTCACGTAGACAGGTCTTAACAGCTTTTAGTTACAGCGTTCATGAACCGTTCAAGGTGTTAAATACCAGAATTATCCTTTAAGGCCCTTTCGATACGATAATGCGAAAACGTGAAACATTTTTATTTTGCTTCATGTTTCATCTGTAGCTCTCTGACTCATAACAGACCAACTTTACCTTCTGTTTTAGGGGGAATTTATACCCTGTGGATTGAGACGTACCTTTCTGCTGCTGCATTGCCCATGACTGATAATGGCATGTCGAGCTCTTCCTGGAGTCTGAGAATGTGTGAAGGGCTCAAGTCGATCACTCATCTCTCTGTACGCTGTTTAAAGCTCTCCAGATTGCGTAATTCAGTGGAAAATGAATGGAAATGGTAATCTTTAAAGAACATGTAAAATAAATCTATTCTCAGAACCCAATGATAATACTCAACATCCATTCTCTTCTCTTCCTGATCATTTTTCTTCTGTTCACACAGGTTTTCAAAACAGCTCCACTACTCTCATACTTTAGTGCAAGAGTGTCGGCTCAGGTAAGCTTAAATATAATTGGGCGGTTCTTTTATCGTGGGGAAAAATCGACACACTATTTAAAAAAAATCCTCGCTTTGTTGCACTGCGACTGAACACACCTGATATGAATAGCTCTATAGGGATCTATTGTTTCGATTTAAGAGCGTCATTGCATCGCACATTTGCGCTGTTTTTGGCGCTCGGTGTGAAAGGGCCCTTAGACTGTTAGAAATAAATGGGGCCATTTTCGATGTGAGCTGCATTCATGATTCAGAACAAAAACCAAGTGCCTTCAGACTTTATTATTGAGTATTTCAACGAGGACTAAGTCAGGTTTAGATTTGAGCCTGAGGACTGTAATTTTTGTGTTGGTAAATTCATAAAAAAAGAAAACACTGCACTGAATGTCTGCTCAACATTTTTCTGAATACTTGCTTTTGTTCTTGTCCTTGGCCACTACTTGTAAGAAGGTCTTCTAGGTTCAGCTGATGAATTAAGGTTTCATAGAAGGGAGAGTGGATAGAGGGGCCAAAGAGAAGGAGGAAAACTGTCGCATATGCGAGAGAGATATTTTGCACACCTTCAAAAGCAAAAAGCAGCAGATCGAGAACATTTTCTTTTCCTTTTTTTCAGATTTGGAAGGCAGCCTAAAAATGTGCCTGTCGCAGATGTTTCAACAGAAGGTGTTTGCATGCTGTTCGTTAATACACTGCCATACGGGACACAGTATGACCACCACAATACCCAGTAAGTAACACTCTCTGTGTGTAGAGCGGAGAGCCAACTTTACCTTCTGTTTTTGGGGGAACTTATACCCTGTGGATTGAGACATACCTTTCTGCTGCTGCATTGCCCATGACTGATAATGGCATGTGGGAAGTAATGGTTCGGGGAAAATGGGAGCAAAGCTCTTCCTGGAGTCTGAGAATGTGTGAAGGGCTCAAGTCGATCACTCATGTGAAACATAAGGGATAATGTGAACCATTATTGTCTTTTCTCTTCATTTCTTGGCTGAAGTTTCTAAGATGGTCTTTGGAAGTTAGCATGTTGTGAGTTCATTTTTCATCAATGTAACAAAATAATGTGGAATTTAAAGGAAAAACAACATAAATGATGTATGAGGATAACTTTTAAATGAGAGGCTTCCTTGTTTCCCACACTAAGGATTTAGGAATCCATCCTCAACTGTTTTGATTCGAATGCAGTCTGACAAGCTTCAGATTTTCCTCTAGACATGTTGTTAGTGTTATTGAACAAATTTATGCTTTCCTGTTGTAAAATTCATAGGGTGTACGTTGCATTTTCTTTAGTACAGAGTTTTGAATTAATTATTAAAGGCAAAAACAAAACACCAATAGGGTTTTTCTTCCCCTCAAGTTTCCCCAAATCCCATGATGTACTATGGTGCAGTAATGTATCCACAAAAAAGATGTATTATTTGGATTTTCAGCTGCTAAAATATGACTTAAAACGGCCTATGCTTGTTTATCTGCTCTCCCAGCCTGGCAAAGGTTGTTAACCTGTTCCCTAAGCCTGAACAAGATGATGTTTCGTTGGTTTATCGAGCCTTTCCTGCTTCTTTGCAAACCAGCTTGTTGAATTTTTTAGGAGCTCACATGTACAAAACCTCTCTAAAACCATCAACACAGACCAGATTAATCAGCTTGGCCAGTCTAGGAGACCATCTTAACATATTAGGCTGGTTTAATCTGGTCAACCTTGTTAATGCTTAGTCTTGGTGGTCTTTGAGATGGGTAAGTGGGAAAGATGGGCCATCGCACCAGTTCCCACTGCGCCCTGTTTAGAAGGAAGTCCCCTGTGTCACGTATTGTGCTGAATGACCCAGAGGGGACATTCCCAAGCTGTTTTCCAATACTGACAATGACATGGGATGGAAGTGTGTGAAGTGGGTTTATACAGTCACAAGCACCCGCAACAGGCTCAGAGGCCACCAGAGACCGTAAAAACGAACACTCCGCCTTTTAACCTAATTCTGCTCCAGTGCATTACATCTGCTTAAACCCACACAGCGTGCGGCCTGCTCTCAATTACGGCATCTCCTCTCTTTCATCTGCTAAGAGTCTCTCTGACTTTCCAGAACAGATGCAGATATTGAGTAATTGAGACCGTCCCTGAATTCTTGGATGAGTGTCAAGAAGGTTTAACGTGACACAGTGGTTTGAATGTGTTGAAAACGCTTGGCACGGCATACTGAGTGGCACTTGATTGCTTATCCTCTGTATCTCAACAGAATGATTCTCGCTTATTTATGCTCTCCAAACACTGAGGCAAGTAAAATACACGAGTCTGCTTGAGAGGGTTTGTCACAGTGTTGACGAGTAATGATGCTAACCTGACACTGATGCTAACCTACATTTTTTCAGTTGAAATTTTAATGGAGATTTACAGTAATAAGTTGCAGGGAAGGGCACACTAAGAACAGCCCGTTCTCAAGGCGTCATCTAACTGACGCGTTTGACCATGCGTCAACATCCCGACGCACATGGCACCCTTTAACGTCAATATGAGACGTGCCTCCTATTGGTCTAACCCTACCCCAGACCTAAACCTACCCGCGTCATCTAACTGACACTAAAGGTTGCCATGTGCGTCAGATTTAGACGCATGTTCAAAAGCTTCAGTTAGATGATGACCTAGGATGAGCGTGATCTAACTGACGCTAAAGGTTGCCACGTGCGTCGGATTTAGAAGCATGGTCAAAAGCGTCAGTTAGATGATGCCCTAGTATGAGCGTCAACTAACTGACGCTAAAGGTTGCCATGTGCGTCGGATTTAAACGCATGGTCAAAAGTGTCAGTTAGGTGATGTCCTAGGATGAGCGTCATCTACCTGACGCTAAAGGTTGCCATGTGCGTCGGGTTTAGACGCATGGTCAAAAGCGTCAGTTAGGATGAGATCAATGCGTTGCTAGCAAGGACGCTAAAGACCGCAGCCTCTGCTGTCAGTTACTAGTTCTCCTCTTGAAGCCAAGGAAGTGAGGTTTGCATGCACACAGCTCTCAGTTATATCTGCATTATGTCGCTTTACATGCTTAAGTTCGTTTCACTTTAAATAATGTTGATTTGGTGAGTAATCAGCTGATATTTTGTAATTTTGAGAATATTGCATTTGCCAATAACCGCATTCACTTGTCAACTTACCTAATAACCTATGTTAACTTAAAACACACACTGTGTGTCTGCATATACTGTACATGTATAGTTAAATATAAAATTTAGTTAAATATTAAACTTGATAAACTTTAGCTCTTAAAAAACTATTTTGAAATGAATTCAGCATTAATTTAAAAAACAAACCTTACCGACCCCAATTTTGAACTGTATTTTGTTTTAGTAAATATTGTGTAGTAAATTTTGTAAAAGTATTTAAGCAATTATATCTGTCCCTAATTTGCTGACATTAAATTGCATGTTAATATCAAATTTTATATTGTTCATCCTAGATATTAAAAAATGTATACTGGTCATATTTAATTATATGTTGTTTAAAAATGTTAACCTAACGGATCCCTATTGTTTTTGCTCCAGATGAATACTTTAAAATACCTGATTACAATTCATCTACATCAGTCACCTATTTAAAATTATATTGCTGAATAATGGATAATACTCAATGCAGGTCTAGTGTAGTGTGTGAAATACACATTACAACATCATTTGTACATCAACATCAAAACATCATCAATTTTGTGCATGTTAATGGTTTCCGGTATACTCTCTATTTTACACTTGAATATAAAATGTCCTCAAAATTTTACATATTGCATATTTGTTTCTCTGCTTCTCTCATTGACTTGCAAATGCATAGGAGGAGAAAAAAAATCATCAGTTATTAAAATTCAGGCAATGTATTCCTGTGTCTGCATTATATTTGAGAAACGTTATTAATTTCATATATCAAGTTTGGAGCGGCCATCTGTTCGCTCTGCACTGCTGCACCTCCCTCCATCTGCCTGGCTTTAGCAGGAGAATGAGAGAAAGAGAGAGAGAGAAAGTAGAATTGTATAGTGCCACAGGCTCAGGCATCATGGGGAAGTTTCAGCGGGACTTTTTGATTTGTCACTCATCAGAGGCCGGCGTTCGCAGACCTGTCCTCGGTTCCTCTATCCCCAGATCCACACTGCTACTCGGAGTCAGTAACCAGCCTTGCCACAACCACCCCCTCATTCCTACTTCTCCTCTTCTTCATCTTGCCTCTTTGTTTTCACTCTCCCTTGTCCTCCTCCCCCCTTCACATCCCTCCCTCCGTATCTAGAGGAAGCAGATTGCGAAGCCGGCACAGTGAGATGTGTCCCTGCCACAGTTAATTTAGCATCTGTGCCTCCATGAATATGAATACATTTACAAGTCTTGAATATAATTAGGCACTGAAGTGTGGAGAGGGGCACGCAGCTCCAGGTGGGAAGAAAGATGCTGGGAAAACAGGTTGGACTGTGAAGACTTGCAGACAGGTGACCTTTGTAAACAGCTCCTGAATCCTGGACTGAGCAAGATTGGGAACAACTGAGGAATAAAAACACCAGAATGATTGTATTTTGTCACTATTAATGTTTACGCAACACGAGGATGGCGTGTTTCACTCGAGTGCGTTGTGAGCTGACAGACGTGTGCGTGTACATATGCTTATCTTTCCATTCAAAGGCTGTGCCTGCCTCACTGGCAGTCCAGAATGAGCATTGTCTGCGATAAGTGAGTCAATAAGTCATTTCTGATGATATTTTATTTACCAAGGCACTCTGCCATCCAGACACAGGGGAGGAACATGCTCCAAAATGGCTAATGTTGTGTAGTTTTACCATATGCTGCTGTGTTCCAGCTTCAGCAAGCTGTAACGGCATTACAACACTGTTCGTTTGACATCATACATTATGTACTCTTGTAATAATGTAATTGGTAATATAAAATATGGCATGTTGACACTTTTTTTGGTTGTCAAAATTGCATGTTAAGACAAAAGTACAGTAGTAGGATCAAAATGCGTTTCCAGATTTTTTCACATAATGTTTAGCTTGTGTGCTGTAAGACTGTATGTGGTGAGGGCTCAGAAATAAGTTTTTTTTTGTTTTGTTTTTTTGTAGTTTCAGTCTCTACTTTTACTCACTAGCCCCTCCATACCTTATAAATAAATGTATTTATATTTTTTATTAATTTATTTGTCTTTAATATTCTTCATAAATTCATAAATCTAATAATTTAATTGTCAAAACAATGTCTAAATGATTAGAATATTTGTTAAAATTCTTTCTTTGCAAAATAATATAATGGTTATTATAAATACTTTTGTTCATAGCTACTTAGTAATATAAAACATGGTGAAATTTCAAAAAATCAGATACTGTTTGGTCATTTTGAGCATACTGAATTGGCCTATAACCAAATCCGCTTCTTAATTAAATGTAATGTACCTCCTAATATTTTCTTTTGATTTGCTTTAAATACATTTTTTTGTGAACTTTTAGTAAATATTGTTTAAAAGTATATCAGCAAAAATATTTAAGTTGTGTTCAGTGGGTCAGTGGGATTGTACTTATTGAAGGTTCAACAATAATAGTTACAATTTTTACTTGCACTCATTGGCCCCACTACAAAAAATGGTAAATTTTTATGTCTATATATATATATATATATAAACATAAAAATTTACCATTTTTTGTAGTGGGGCTAATGAGTATATATAATAATTGCTTTGTGCCTTAAAATAGCTTATAATATATATATATACATATATATATATAATAAGCTATTTTAAGGCACACAGCAATTATTTTCACACACACAAAAAAAACCTTAAATATGTAATTTTAATGATCAAAGATGAGTTTTAAAGGGATACAATTATTGACCGCTGGGGGACTTAAATAAATTCATAAATAAATAAATTCATAAATACACCTTTGCTGTCATTTTTGCAAACTCGATAAAACTTCAGCTATGTTTGCAAGCTATTACATTATCTTGGTGATTATATTTTAATTTGCGAAAGCTGTGTGGAATGCATCACAGAAAGGTTTTCAACTCATCTGAAACTCTCTGATATCCTTATTTTTGCAAATTTACAATATATCCTTTTCTCGTTACAGGAAGTAACCAATACTTTTAGCTTAGCCAGCCAATGTGCACATTATAGATTAAACAAACAACATTGTAATGATGATGACTTGCACTGGTATTGAAAATTGTTAATACTGACAAGTTTGATGAGAACATTTTATTTGGGCAAATTGAGCCGCAAGAATGTAATTGAAGGGCCAAATATGTTTATCAGTGGCTTGCAATAAATAGTTATCTTACAGTTCTTTGTTATTGCTCATTAACATACTCTAAAATGATCCAGCATGACTGGATTAAAACGAAATTGACCTTCAGTTGGAAGAAGTCAAAAACAAAAGGCGGAAAAAGAGGTTAAAGTTAGTGATAGCCTCAGAGTTAGTGCTCGCTCACAGCATGAGATGATGAGAGATAATTGAATTCAGATGCAGCCATGTGGGGTGACTCACTGATAAGAAAGAGTTTTATAGCTGAATTATGTCAAAGCTCTGTAAAATAAATCACATCAAAGTAATAAAATAAAGGCATTAAAAGAGGACAGGGTACATGTAATTAAAGTCACACACCAGGCCCCTGCTGGAATTGCCTCTGTGGGGTCTGGATACCTGAGGAGACTGAAAAATTACATTTGACGGTTCGTCTTCATGGAGGTTAAATTTATCTTTTAGTCAACTTTGTTTTCTTCCTGAAACTTAGATGATTGCCATAAATCAATGATGAGCAGATGAGTGATTCAAACCTATGCCTCATAGTAGGCGTAACATTTTCTTGTTAATGGACTCGAGTCTTTCCATGTGAACCGTGCGATTTAACATCCCTTTGATCACTGTTAGCTCAGGATCTGATGGGTTCTTTCATCTTCTCAATATGTCATTTTTCTCTTCTCTTTTCAAAGTGTATTAAAGCACCAGGGTAAACTCTGAATTCTTTATCTGGTTGGAGCCCAGTATGGTGCTCGCTAACACTTATATGGGCAGATGGTGACAGTTCAACAGGTGCATGTGGACCATACCCAGATAGCAAACTGACATTGAATCAACGTGGAAACATGACATCGAAACAACGTTGATCTGACATTGTTTTGCTCATCGAATTAACGTTGAACCAACGTCAGACGCGGCATTCTTTCAAAACTAATTTGAAAATCAACTTGAAATCAATGTTGTTTCAATGTTATGGAAGCAAACCAATTTTCGATTTTCATTTAGCTTTGAAGAATGCCGCGTCTGACGTTGGTTCAACGTTAATTCAATGAGTAAAACAATGCCAGATCAACGTTATTTCGATGTCATGAGAGACGTTGTTTCCATGTTGATTCAATGTCAGTTTGCTGTCTGTGTAGTGCCAACCCAGATTGCAAACTGACATTGAATCAACGTGGAAACATGACATCGAAACAACGTTGATCTGACATTGTTTTGCTCATCGAATTAACGTTGAACCAACGTCAGACGCGTCATTCTTTCAAAACTAACGGAAAATCAACTTGAAATCAACGTTGTTTCAACGTTACGAAAGCAAACCAATTTTCGATTTTCATTTAGCTTTGAAGAATGCCGCATCTGACGTTGGTTCAACGTTAATTCGATGAGCAAAACAATGCCAGATCAACGTAATTTCAATGTCATGAGAGACGTCGTTTCCATGTTGATTTAATGTCAGTTTGCTGTCTAAGTGTCTTGGGCAAGAATAGATCTGCAAGGAAGTTGGTCGTTCTTCCCTCCTCTTTTCCTCACCCTCCTCTTTTTGGGTTTTTTGGGACATTCAGATGTGAAGAAGGTAAACAGAGCAGTTTTTCTGGACCATCATCCCATCCTTATTCCCTCAGTTTCCTCCATTGTAAGCGTCAGCACTATGCCAGAAGGAGGAGCCAGACATAAACAATGAACGATTACTGAGTTTGAGTGTTTTCCAGCTTTAGCTTGAAAACGAGCCCATTTCAATTTATTCTGTCCTTCACCCTTTGGCACATCTTTTACACGGTCTTAATTTATGTACCAATTCATTTTCTGTGGCCCATTCTCTACTGGCTTCACTTTAACTTCTGCAAAACTGAAGTTTGAGAGTTTCTTCCGAAGATGTTCCAAGTTTTAGAGTGGCGTTCTTTGGCAGTTGGTATTGGGGCAAGAAGGTTAATGATGTAATCTAGAGCTGATTGAACGAAAAGGGAGGAGGAGGCAGAAAATGTCACCTTGGTTTAGTTTAAATTGATGCTTTGTAGCTATCCCGAACTTTTTTCTATATGGAGTTGTAGGAGTGTTTCTTAAAAAAATAAAATCAATAAGTCAGACACACTTTCTATCCAGCGTTTATTGCATCAAGTCAGGCTCTGGT
This sequence comes from Cyprinella venusta, assembly GCA_038021265.1. Lineage (NCBI taxonomy): Eukaryota > Metazoa > Chordata > Actinopteri > Cypriniformes > Leuciscidae > Cyprinella > Cyprinella venusta. The sequence continues at coordinate 6,726,685 of CM075878.1, forward strand.
TGATCTGTGCAGACCGATGATGCACTCTGTCATACTGTCCAGTAATGCTTGCTAGGTTGCAATGGATACTTCAATTATATTGTTCAGGTGTTGAGCCTGAACAATGTAATTTAATATGCCTCTGGTCGTAAAGGTTTTTAGATGTATGCCGGTGCTTTTTAGGTTGGGTAGAATCTCTGTTTGTTGTTGGTCTTAGAGTCGGTCAGCGTTGGAAAAAGTTGTGTTTGTGTGTGCTGAATATTTTCAGCACAGAGTGTTCCAGTAGAAAAAGAGTGAGGAATAAGGGGTGGGTTTGCCTGCTCAGTGAAGAAGCCGCAGCTCTGACTTTAGCACATTGACATTGACCTCTAGAAAGTTCCTCTTTTGTCCTGGGCATCAGCGGCGTGCCAAAGCTGCAGTCTGTGAGCTGGCAGTGCCAGCAGGCTGGAGATAGAAAAGGGTGGCACAGGCCATCTGGGATATCTCCAGGAGATGCACTGCACGCCTCACACTCATCAGCAGGTTTGAATTTGCACCATAATCACAAACAGATGCTCTCTTCCTCCTCTACCGCCCTCCTTCTGCCTCCTTTCTTCCCTTGGTTTGGCTCAGTGTGAAACCTTTGACCTTCACCACATTCAGAGGAAAAGCCTGACCTGATCAATGCGTGAAAGGAAAGGAAATGTTGGCCTAAAATGTTAATGTATTTCATGTATAATCCAACACAATGTTATATGAAGTCTGTTTGATGTTATATCTCTTTTTATCCCTCCGCCCGTATGACATGTGGACAGTGTTTGATTTGTATGAAGAGTGAGCCTTCAGTCCTCTCCTCCACTGTAAGGATTCTCATGTAGGCCCCACGATCATATTTTATTTGTTTTGTTTTGTGTCTCCTCTGGTGGAATTATTTATTTGTTTTATTATTATTCTTTTAAAATTGCAAGCTATTTATAGTTCATCTCGTCATAGTCCTCATTTAAATATCAGTTTCGGCCGACTGAAATTTAATTGTGCAATGCTCATTTCCTCTAGTTTAGATTAAATTACTTTTGCAGTCATCTAACTCTCACTTAAAGTGAATTTTAAATTATTTGAAATATATTATACGGTAACACTTTATTTCGATAGTCCACTTTAGACATTCTACTAACTATAAGTAACATTTCAACTACATGTCAACTAACTGTCATTAGAGTATTAGTAGGCTGTCAGCTTAATATCTGCTAACACTTTATTTTGTTGGTCCCCCAACAGACATTCAACTGACTCCAAGTAACTTAGCGACTACAAGTCAACTTTTTTTTAATATCCTTTTATCTGTTATCAGCCATAACATTAAATTGGCTGTGAAATATTTTCTATTCGTATTTTGAATACGCTTTATTTTTATTTTTATTTTAATTTCAGTCTAATTTCTAGTAATTTTTGTAATGTGTTAGTTTTTATTTATTTTCAGTTCATTTTTCTGTAAACTTATTTCAGTTTATTGTCATGGCGACATTTCAAATTTTCATTGAACTTTTTCCAAGTTTTATTTCATTTAATGTTTATTTCAATTGACAGAGATGTTTTAAACAATTTTAGTCCATTAAACTGCATTCTGCAGATTTCCCCATAAAGGATGCACAGAAAATGTCCAAAATGTATCTCATTGGCGGTATTTGGTGGTGCATTAGTCACGACGTATAGAGAACACTTTTCTTATAGCTCTTTATGTACATAAAAAGTCAATATATAAAAAAGCACTTCTGCTCAGTAAAACCTCTTAGCTATCTGTCGCGCCCCACTCTGCTGGTTACCATAATCGTGTTAAGTCCTTTCTTCTAGCCTCATATCCAGTCACTCGGCCATTCCCACATGGGTTTTATCGATCTGGCAAATCTTGTGCTCAATGTTGCAGCACATCCCATGGCCTGGCTAGTCTAATGCAGTCAATAATTGCCAGCGAAAGGGCCGGTGCAGTCGAGACAACTTCATCAGCCATGGGACTGGAGGGGGGGGGGGCTGTAGCGAGGTGATGTCTGGAGGGAACAGGGAGGTGGAGAAGAGCTGGCACTCTTTCTCCATCACGGCGCAGAACACCATCAGTGGCTCCCAGGGGCCAGGGATTAATGATTTGTGTCTTTCCGCTACAGTGGCACATTGTGCCGGCGCCACTGATAAAAAAGAGAAAGCTTCCCCCAACATCTGGCAACAGCCCTGTTGTAACTCTCTATATTGGCTCTCTGTGGCAAGAAGAAGCTCCTCTGCTGTCCCAGTGCCAGGGCTGTGGTTAACCAGGGCACGCTCTGGAAGAGGGCTCTTACTAGGAATGCACTGCACTTAGTTGTTTTTTTGCTGACTGGTTTCACCCACTGCGAGTGTAGTATTAAGTGTACCCACTGAAATGCACAGCAGATGCTATCTGATGTAGTGTCTTCCTCCGAAATGGAGTGAGGATTTGTAGTCTCATGTTTGCATCATTTATTCATGTAGTATTATAAATTATCTATTGGTATTCATCAAATGGATGAAAAATACATGTAAATTCCAAAAGCGAGTTGTTCCACAAACTCTATCTTGCATGCCTGCATCCAACAAGGGCTGAATTCCCAGCACCACTTCAAAGTCAAATGAAATGTGTTCAGACATTGCTTTTGTTGCCTGGTTATTCAAGAAGTGTTTAAGGTTGCACTACAGGGCCTTTTGTCCTTGTAAGACATATCGATTCATTTCTCAGTTGCTAAGTAACAGCAATAATTGCATCTTTTAAGCAGCCAGCCAATTATTTCCCTGATTTCATGATGACATGATGAAGAGGCTTGTTTGTGAATGGTATTGCTAAATTAAAAAGAAAGAATTATAATTAATCACATTGAAAGAATGAAAACCTCTAGCGCCGTTTATGTTTATAACTGTTTTGAAATGACCGTGAACTCATGCGCGCATACTTTTGTTAACCAAAATTTGTAAGTGGCTTTGTTGCAAAGTACTTAATAGCTATGTGACAGTAATGCTGTAGACATTTTACAGTTTAGACATTTTTTAGTTTGATACATTTTTAATGCATGTCTTCACCAGTGGCCATCAAAAGAAGAAATATGTATTCAAAAGGTACTTTAAATAAGTTTATATATACACACCTAAAGCAATTATCTAATCACCCAATCACATGGCAGTTGCTTCAATGCATTTAGGGGTGTGGTCCTGGTCAAGACAATCTCCTGAACTCCAAACTGAATTTCAGAATGGGAAAGAAAGGTGATTTAAGCAATTTTGAGCATGGCATGGTTGTTAGTGCCAGACGGGCCGGTCTGAGTATTTCACAATCTGTTCAGTTACTGGGATTCTCACGCACAACCAATTCAAGGGTTTACAAAGAATGGTGTTAAAAGGGAAAAACATCCAGTATGCGTCAGTCCTGTGGGCGAAAATGCCTTGTTGATGCTAGAGGTCAGAAGAGAATGGGCCGACTGATTCAAGCTGATAGAAGTGCAACTTTGACTGAAATATCCACTCGTTACAACCGGGGTATGCAGCAAAGCATTTGTGAAGCAACAACACACACAACCTTGAGGCGGATGGGCTAAAACAGCAAAAGACCAAACCGGGTACCACTCATCTCCACTACAAATAGGAAAAAGAGGCTACAATTTGTAAGAGTTCACCAAAATTGGACAGTTGAAGACTGGGAAAATGTTGCCTGGTCTGATGAGTCTCGATTTCTGTTGAGACATTCCGATGGTAGAGTCAGAATTTGGCGTAAACAGAATGAGAACATGGATCATATCATGCCTTGTTACCACTGTGCAGGCTGGTGGTGGTGGTGTAATGGTGTGGGGGATGTTTTCTCGGCACACTTTAGGCCACTTAGTGGCAATTGGGCATCGTTTAAATGTCTTTTTTTCAAATCCATTGTTATTGCACAGCAAGAAAGTTAACTAAACATAAGTTTAGCTTTTGTAACATCTAAACCTGCCCTGCAATTCATATTTAATAACATTTAACAGTGCAGCACTCATGCCTAATGGTGGAGTATACAGTTTTTTTATGAGTCTGTTTTATTGCTTCTGGAAATTGTTTGCTCTATACTTATGTGGATGCAAATGTAATGTGTCAATAATAAAATGGAGTAATATCTAGTATAACTGCATTGCTGGAACGGCGCGGGGGTGTTCGGGATCGTCTGCATTGCCGAGGAGCGTAATGGGGTGGGGGAGCAGCTCTCCGTGAGCACAGGGTTTGGAGGGTGATTAGTCTCCGGTGCATTCCCGTTGATACGCAGCGTTTGACAGATCTGCACCCGGCGTGGCATGAAGAAACGTGCCACAGATGGCGTAATTAGAGGAAGCTGAGCCAGGGTGTGAAATTTATCTTTGATCAGCACCTTCTCGCCAGATTGTCATCTATGTTAATATGATGATAGCAGAGCAGAGATGGATGGAAACGCCTCGGCAGCCTGAGGTGGGAGTGAGTCCCTGCTCGTCTAATCTTAATTCTTTGTTCACTATGTAGAGAGCAAAAAAGATACTTCAATGTATTCAAACCTTGAGCGCTCTTCAAAAGCCACAACACCGTCATTAGAGACACCTGTGCTGTTGGAGGGAGTTGGTATACAACACTTGTAAGTTTGGCTTTGGAACGTGGAAGAATGAATAAACATTGATTCTCGTCGCAGATCTAGGGCTCTATGGTTTCCACAATGTGCAGAATCGTTGAGTCCGGTCATACAAATAGAATTTACAACATAAAATGTAATGATTTGACAAATTATTAATGATTAAATCAAACGTAGGGCTGTACAATTAATCATAAACTAGTGTGTGAATATTAAAAGGCCTACTATTACAATGTGAAGTCTGCATGTTCTGCTTGTCTCTGTGTGAATGAGTGGCTCAGATTTGTCTTTCTACACTTACTCAAGCGTATGTGACGCTTGTGGTATTTTCAACATCCACATGAACGTTAGAGCTGCTCTGAGAGTTCACTTCAAGAGCATTTCACCATTTCTTTATCTGCATATTAAACAAACAGTAACTCAAAGGTCTTCGCCTTGTTGATCTTAAAGAAATTATGACAGAAATATATTATTATTGTACAGAATGTACCTCTCAAAGTCTTGTTTCTTCCATATTTTAATTTGAAAAGCAAACCTCTTGTGCAACATTTTGTTTGGCTAAATTTTTGTTTAAAATTAAAACCCAATACAAAATCCCTGTAAAATTAAAAACAGCTATTACATTTTAAAGATGAATGTCTTTTATTTGCTTACCACAGTTTTTAATACATTTGTATTAAATCATAAATTCCTCAAAATTTGAATTTAAATTATTCTGAATGTTATGAATTAAGTAAATTAGACATGCCTTTTGAGTATTAAAATTTAATCAACCATCAAAAGGGATTCCAGAAAACTGAAAAACATGGGATTTGAGAAAAATAAAAACAGATTTCTGACCCTTAAAATGTAATCCCAAACTTTTCCAAAAAGGACATGAAGGTCACGTGAAATTAATCAAAACAACTGGTTTCTTCCACTTCTTAGTACTAATGTGATTGAACAGTTGATGTTCATTGATTAGACCCCATTGACTTTCATAATATAGACAAAAACAGCTGAAACATTCTTCAAAATATATTTGTGTTCAATAGAAGAACGTTATGAATGACTTGAGGGTGCGCAAATTGTCAGAATTTAGATTATATTTAATGTACTGTCACTTTAAGTTGAATATTTCGATAACGGTAATGAAAGTACTTGATTTAAATATTTAGGCAGAGATAAAACTCATCTATCGCTTAGACTAGAGAGGAAAAAGAAGACAAATGGCATTAATGTTTTAGGATTATTTGCCTGTATTTCAGTTCTTGGAGCTTAGGCACTTCCCTGATCTGGGATTTAAGGTGGAAGTCTGAGGAGCGGATGGGAGAATGGTTTGAAGGACCAGGAAATGCAGCTCTAGGGTCCCGTCACAGATGAGGTCCATGCTCGGCTTTCATCTGAACGAGCCATTAAGTGTAATGACGTGTAGGTGTAATGGAATGTGCCTGTAACATCTGCGCAGAGAGAGAGAGAAGGAAAGGAGGATACAAGGGACAATGTTAATAGATTTGCAGATACACTGCTGGGAGAACAAAAGATTTTTTTTCTTTCTGCTTTATTGCTCAGAGGTCCATCTGGTGCCTGTGCGTGTGTGTTTTCTGTATGTGTAAATGTGTGGCATACTGTGTATAAGAGTGTGCGTGTGTGTGCATGTGTTAAATATCCCATATATAATTTATGCAAGCATGTAAGGATGCACAATATACTGGTATCATATTTGTTTACCAATATAGTTTTTTTTTTAAGAATTACTTTTCACATTGGTCGATAATGGATATTTTGCAAACTCATTTTCTCCGTTTATTCATTTAGATATACCTTTGAGGTAATTTTGAAGAACACGCTTTTTGTCAACAATCAAAAGTAATCTTGAGCAAATCTAATTTTTAATTTATCATCTTTTGCCATTACTTTTTTTAAAACTTTTTTTAAACTATCGTTTAAATTTAAGCAACTCTGATTCTGCTGATTTGTTTCAATTCATATAGTTTCCCAGTTTTGATTCCAGTAAGGTAAAACAAATAGATATCAAACATATATATTCTGTCTATTTGTAAAACATTTTATTGCAACTGAATACCATGGAAAAAAAAGGCACAACTCACGTAAAGCTGATCATTTCGCGAATAACTGCAACTGCTATTTTTAAAGCTTTTATTCATGTTGTAAAAGTCGGTTGCTAACAATTGTCTAAATGGGACTACAGAGGTTGTCGGGACATTAAACGTCATCAGCCAAACAGCTAAACTGAAAAAACCCAAATGTTTTTAAACAAAAACTGAAAGAGTTTTCAGAAGTTTAGTGATGGTGACGTTGAAGTCATGTGACCGTGGTGTACTTCGTTTATGGCCTACGTTTATCTTTTGACTTTTATTGTTTTTACACTTCAAAATTCATAAAAGTTCTTTTGTGATTATCACGTTGAACAAAGCATTCATCGTAATATTTTGTTAGTCACAAACCTTATTTTCTGCAATAATCCAAAAGCCTAGGTTTTTGTCAAGGGAACCAGGGTGATGCTAACTTCTGGGTTGGCCTACGAAAATATGTTATCGCTGCACCACTCTATATACTGATATACACAAGCGTTTTCTTTCTGTCCAAAGCATACAAGGATATTTTGACATGATTTTTGGGTGTATTTGTCAAGAGCAAGCATGAAAAAGGAACTCAATTCAGTATTCGTGCACCATATGCACACAAATGTCTCATATATGAGTTGATACCCATTTTTCGTCTGGCAAAAATCGTTCAGAGCACACAGCACACCTTTCCTCAATAAGCCGCATGATTTGGCACTTGGAACCCATGGCACTTCTCGTAAAAGAGTAGAGGTGTGACCCCGGCCACATTACCACCATTGGCCCTTATCAATCTGGCCTCGTAATAATCCCCATCCACTGAATTGGCTCTTTCATTCTCTCTCCTCTCCACCTATGTGTGTGGTGAGGATACTGTGACTGCTGTCGCATCATGCAAGTGGATGTTGCACACTGGTGTTGGTCAAGGAGAGACCTCTCACGTCATCGTTTTAAAGTGCTTTGGATGTTGCAGTACACAGAATATATATATATATATATATATATATATATATATCAGGGCTGGGAAACGATTAATCGCATCCAAAATAAAAGTTTGTGTTTACATAGTATGTGTGGTGTGTATAATTATTTTGTATACATAAATACTCACACATGCCTGTAAACATTTAAGAAATATTTGCATGTATATACTTTATATATATTTATACAAAATTAATATTATACATAAATATAAATATTTGATATATTAATAACATATTTTCTTAAATATATACATGCATATGTATGTATTTATATATACAAAATAATTATACACACTACACACACATATATTATGTAAACACAAACTTTTATTTTGGATGCGATTAAACACGATTAATCGTTTCCCAGCCCTGATATATATATATATTAGGGTGCATCAAAAAACACAATTCTTAAATTTTGATATGGCTGGGTGTTAAAAGTGTTCCAATATATGTAGAAACAACACATGCAAAATATTTTTCCAGTACGTGATGATTTAGGGGTGCCACCGCACATCTGTTTTTGTTGGATAAAGTGATTAAAGGTGCTCAATGTTAGCCATGGAGAGCTGAGGTAAACAATACTACAGCTCAAGATCTTTCTGTTTGAGGTGATCTTTCTGTGTTGGGTATGTATTATTACATATTACTATCACATCTGTAGTTGTGTCTTTGTATACGTATTTATCATAAGACATTTAAGTCATATTTTAGGCATTTGGTGCTTACATATAGCTAATAGTCCAGTCATTTTAAGCCAAAATGGGGGTCAACCTTGAACAAATTGCAACAGAAGCAAACTCAACTGATTTTGTATCCTCAATATGTCCTGAGTAAGGGAAAAAAAGCCCTGAAGAATTCCATTAGGGGAAAGTTTCGAAACAGACCGAAATATATCCCATTCATTCGCCTATTCATTCTTTTTCTCACGTGAATAGGGTAAAAATTTTAACCTTTAGATATCGTAATGAAAATCACTGAGTTGATTACTTACATGAAGACAAACAAAAAATGTATTACAAGTTTTTTGCAATTGTTTGTTAACATAGATAAATGCTGCATAATCTAATTACGTATGTGCTAATTTGCATAATTACCCAAACAGATCTAAACATTGGGTATAGCAGGTGAAATTTTTTTTTTTAATCTTGTTGACATACAACAGTAAAAGACTTAATGTTAAGGTCTGAATGGAACCCATTTACGCTACCCATGAACATCAATACAGGAAGAAGTGCTTTAGAAAGCAGCCTTTATTAATGATTATGGCAGAGATGGGGTTTGGGGCTGGGTCAGTGGGACTGTTTCTGGGGGATGAGTCTGAGGCAAGAACAGGAGACATGGGTAAGGAGAATGCATAAGACAAAAGGTAGGTGAAATAAAAGTGTCTGGATCAAAAAATCTAAACGTACACAATGCACTCAATGCCCAAACCCCATCTCTGCCATAATAATTAATAAAGGCTGCTTTCTAAAGTACTTCTTCCTGTATTGATGTTCATGGGTAGCCTCTATGGGTTCCATTCAGACCTTAACATTAAGTCTTTTACTGTTTTATGTCAACAAGATTAAAAAACAACAACAAAAAAAATATTTTCACCTGCTATACCCAATGTTTAGATCTGTTTGGGTAATTATGCAAATTAGCACATACGTAATTATGCACCATTTGTCCATGTTAACAAACAATTTCGAAAAACTTGTAATACATTTTTTGTTTGTCTTCATGTAAGTAATCAACTCAGTGATTTTCATTACGATATCTAAAGGTTAAAGTTTTTACCCTATTCACGTGAGAAAAAGAGTGAATAGGCGAATGAATGGGATATATTTGGGTGTTTTCCAAACTTTCCCCTAATGGGATTCTTCAGGGCTTTTTTTTTTCCTTACTCAGGACATATTAAGGATACAAAATCAGTTGAGTTCGCTTCTGTTGCAATTTGTTAAACATTTTTTGACAATTCAGAGTAAGGCCACATGTCCCATTGACCTCCATTCATTTTGTCTATATGGCAAATGAATGGAGAATCTTGAAAGTTGAATTCTGAGAAATGTCCATGTTGCCCAAAGGGCAAACAAACAACTTTTACTTTGATAACCCTATAGAACATGTTTCTGTATAAAAGTTCACTGTACTCATCATTTCTAGGTCAACCTTTTGGCAATTAAGCAAAAAATTGCTAATTTTTCAAAATTTCGCCAAAGTTCATGTGTTAGGTGGCACCCCTAAATCTCAAAGGAATTCCTCAAAACTTTGCAAAAGTCATTTTTATATTAATTGGAACAAAATGCAATACCAGCCGAATTGATATTTTGAAATTAAATTTTCCCATTCAAATTTGATGCACCCTAATATATATATATATATATATAGTATATATCGTATCATTCATTTATTCATTCATTTGAGGTATCGTACATGTCCATAACAGTGGTGGATGAGTTATACGTGACTAAGTTTAATACTTATATTTAGAGGTTTATATAAGCAAAACTGATATTTGCTTCATTTTTTTCGATGCATTTTCTATTATTATTATTATTATTATTATTATTATTATATGGATGGTTGTTAACATGGTCTCCTCCACTCCTGTATGTAATCCGATAAATGGGCTGAAACTGAAACGCACTGGCAGTTTGTTAAACGTCAAGTGTTCTTGAATACTCTGCTTATACAATCCCTCTCTCTGGAGTGTGTGTGTGTGTGTGTGTGTGTGTGTGTGTGTGTGTGTGTGTGTGTGTGAGTGTGTTAACACGACCCTACTCATCATTCAGATACTGGGCTGCAGCCAAAACGCCCACCCCTGAGCCTGCTCATAATAAGTAATAATGTGATATTTGCTTTCATGCTTTAAGCGGGTGGAATGTTTGGACCTCCCATTTAGACACAACAGGAATTTGGCACTAAATGTGCACAGGTGCACCAAAAGCGTGAGGGGGGGAAAAATCCCTGTTTCAACATCTGTGTCAGTGGCTGTTGCTATCTCCCTAAAAACGCAGAGAAGCTGCTTTAAATAGCTGTGAGAGCTGGTGCCAGGCCAAACATGTGTGCCCTGATCGGAGAGGTTTTACAGGACGGCATGGAGTATTATTTTTGTACTCTTTTTGTTTTCTTCTATCTTGATCTCTTTTGGGGTTGCAGATGAGGCTGAAATCAAATGTTACTGTTCACACTCCTAGACTACGCTCTCTCTCTCTCACACTCAATGAAGGTCCATATGTCCTGCAGCTGGTGTGTGTTTGTATGTGTGAATCAGTGAATCAGAGATTGCGCTGTGAGAGTGTGGGTAGACATGATGTTTTTAAAATATGTGTCATCAAGTTTTTCCTGTGGTAACAGAAAGGAAGTTTCATGGCATTTAAGTTTGACAACCTTGTGCACAAAGCTGCAGGTATACTTCCCCTGATTAAAGTGATTGTGGTCGTAGATTGTTGTCTGAATTCCTTCGCTTGCCTTAAGTGGAGAGGCACACTGGTTAAGGTTTATTCATGTATTTTTCTCATGCTGCATGGATACTGTGAAAATGTAGCTTTCTTCAGAATTGTACAATTTTTTTTATGAAGTACAATAATTGTTTGGGTGAATATCAATGCAAAGTTTAAAAACATATAAAGGGATATTCTGGGTTAAATACATGTAGACCCATGAACAGAATCTGTGTTTTATAAAAAACAAAAAAAACAAAAATAATGCTGTTGTTCCGGGGGCTTACAAGCAAAATGGGAAGAGTGTGTTTTTGTTAAATTTAATTATTCAATAAAAAAAAATAATAATAATAAACTTGTTTTATTGAAACTTCTGGTTATGTCTACAGAGCTGAGCTCAAATTTAATGAATTGCATATCTTTGTGTGTGTGTGTGAGGTTTACATTTTTCCCCATCTTTGCTGTACTTTTGATGCTAGCTGATGGAGTTAATAAATAAAATATACGGGGAACGAAAAACAATATAGTTATTTTAGAATGAGTTTATGTTTTTTCTGTTCTGCATTAAAGGGATAGTTTACCCAAAATTGTGTCATTTACTCACCCTCAAGTTCTTTCTTTTGTTGAGCCAACACATTCTCATCCTATTGCGTCATATAGTAACGCTTTTGACAATGCGTATACATCCAACACACATGGCACCGTTTAGCGTCAATTTAACACGCTATGGTTATGGGTAGGTTTAGTTCTGGTGTAGGGTTAGGGTTAGACCACTAGGAGGCGCCTTCTGCCCCATATATATCTGCATTTGTGCGTTGGATGTATACGCATTGTCAAAAGCGTCAGTAAATGACGCCTTGGGATGAGAACGGGCTGCAACGCACAAAATACAACATTTTAAAGAATGTTTTTGGCAATCAAACAATTGACATCACCCATTGACTTCCAAAGTAGAATTTTTTGTACAATGGATGTCAATGGGTTCTGTCAACTGTCGGCTTATCAAAAACATTCTTTAAAAAATCTTGGTTTGTGCTTAACAGAAGAAAGATACCAATACAGGTTTGGAACAACTGAAGGGGGAGTACATTTTTGGGTGAACCATCCCTTTTTGATGGATCTATTCTTCCTTGTATCAATAGTTCAGGCTGGTGGTGGTGATATTTTGGCAACCATACTAGCCTATATGTATATTGTAATATTATTATTGATGTATATTATTGTTTTATTGAATGCATCCCTTATGGATATTAATTACATTTATCACAATGAAGTAATCAAAACTAGAGCTCTTTTTCCACCTTTATTTTCGTGGAAGTCTTCCTCTTCCTTTCTGTTAACATCCTCACATTTGCCAAGATGTATCAGACTGCTTATCAGTCATATCATTCAAAGGACGAAGTAAAAAAAAAAAAAAAGCCCAGAAACCGCAGCTGAAATGGTTTAGCTGAGCAAATGTTATGCACGCCACTTCTTCCATCAAGACTGCTTATTATTCCCCAGCTTTCTGGCTAAGTGGCTGCCATTCTAAAAGGCAGCTTGCGCAGACCTTAGCCCATCTTCAACTGTATTATGTATTACTGTAGAAGCTATCAGCCAATGAGAGGAGAGCCTTGTGGAAGGGTACGATTTTGAGTCGAAAATTGTGGCCTGTCAGTGGAACAAGCATTGCCAGGCTGTCGAGTCATTGCGATTTTGATTTGAAGCATTTGTGACTTCACCGCTATAGTGGCAGAAAAACACTGTGCTTTTCTTTTCCTTTTCACCATACTGCAGCTTTTCTATCAACCTTTCAAAGATATTAACAATTTAGAGCCAAAAATTGGAATCTGTGCTTCCAGTATTACTAAAAGCTCCTTACTATTTAAGATTTACACAAAATGTTCTTTATTTAGGCTACATATTTATGCAAATCTTCATTTTCATTACGGTACATATTGAATTCGGCATTTATTTAGTGAGGAATCACACTGAATCGCAATTTAACCCAGAGCAGGAAGGGAATCTGGTTATTCATGACATCTTTTCCATTTTATTAGCAAGACCAAAAGTCTGTTGATTTTTTTTTTTCGCACTCAATCTTAATTTATCAAAGATGATCTTTTTTTTCTATTATTATTTTGTTTATTGTTGCACTCAAAATCAAAAGGCACAATCTTAGTACGCTATTATGTTTTTAGTGTTTTTGTCAAGTGTTTTCTTTAACCTTTCCAACTAATTTTGTTTCCTTGCTAAACGGAGACGCTGTTCAGACTGTTCGTAACCTGTTGTGAGGCACATTTATCAAAACCTTTTTGCCTTTGTAACCCTGGCGACTTACATGAATTTGACTTGTATTTCATGGTAATAGACTTGTATTTTCTGGCAGCTGTTTGAGGTCCTGCAGACTCCATGGCTGATTGGAGGTGTGTGATCATAGTAGGGAGCGTCTCTCCTAAGGCCAGGGAAACGTATGGCACAATCCTCAATATTCTTTTGTGCTCATTCTGTCTCCTGCACTATATAGGACTTACAACTGAAATCTACAAGAGCTCCTCCTTCCTATAAACCTCCTTTTGTGATCAGTGTTGTCCTTTAAAACTGAGTGGCTGAACTGACCTGACCTGCAAATAAATACAAAGCTCAAATGAATGTCATAAATGACCTAAACACGTGCAGGCTGATGGCTGAGCATGCAATAAATCATTATACTGTATATGAGAAGCAGATTTCTCATGCAGACGAACGTATATTTATGGATGTAAATGTAAGAAACATCGCATACAGACATGTACATAATGCATAGTGATTTTATTAAAGTAGTAGTTCACTTTTAAAAAAAACTTTTGCTGATAATTTACTCACCCTCATGTCATCCAAGATGTCCATGTCTTTCTTTCTTCAGGCGAAAAGAAATTAAGGTTTTTGATGAAAAACATTCCAGGATTTTCTCCATATAATGGACTTCAATGGGAACCAAACAGTTCAAGGTCCAAATGAGAGTTTCAGTGCAGCTTCAAAGGGCTTTGAATAAATTATCAGCAAAAGCTTTTTAAAAGTGAACTTACTCCTTTAAGTCAAGTTCACGGAGGACGTGAGCCTCTTATTAATACACACACACACAAAATGTACTACATCATTTGGCTTTAAAAGCTTTAAAATCAACATGATATCAAATTGGCTAAATTTGCTTACTTATACTCATTTGTGATCTTATTGAGCGTTTGATCGGAGTCATAATTCATTGAACAACATATTCAGACTATACCATTCATTGTTTTGGTTGAATAAGTACTCTCTTATTCTCATTAAGGACACATTTATTTGATCACAAATGCAGTAAAAATTAAAATTAGTAAAAAAATATTTTTATGATGGCAAAGCTGAATTTACTCCAATCTTCAGTGTCACAAGATCCGAAATCATTCTAATATGCTAATTTAGTACTCAACAGTGTGTGTGTGTGTGTGTGTGTGTGTGTGTGTGTGATAGTGCTGTCCAGCATCTGTCCGCTCTCCATTTGTTTTCCCAGGATCCACAGGTGGTACAAATGACCTTTTATCCGTTTCCTCATTTCGTTTCTATTTTCCACTCCCACTCTTCATAGTACCATTAACCTGTCCGTCCTCCAAAGGATCACTGTAATTTACTTTCTATTATTAAATTCTACTAATGCTAAGCAAAGCGAATCAGTGCCGATTTGAATGAAGATGATGTTGTGAATTTGTCCGTTTTATATACATGCAGACGTGTCTTTTAGAGACAATTGTGCACACTGAGGACGAAAATGTGAAGGATGAAGCTTTGAAATCATTTAACATCACCAGCACAAAAGTTCTACCAAAATAATCAGCGCATTTCAAAAAATAGCCTTGAAATACTTAAAAGTACCTCTTGGTGCTTTAATCATTAAATAGAAAACCGAAAACTAAAGTATTGCAACAAAAAAACTCGGTTTGTAAGTTCGTTTAACACATACTAACTACGCCGACCCCATTTATCCTAGCCTTTCTTTTCAGGCACATCTTGTAGAAAGAAAGACATTTTCTTCTGTTTCTCCAGTTACACTAATAAAAACCACACACTACTATCTGTGTACTCGCCAAGAAAGAAAGAAACTTTAGGGTTATTTATTTGTTTTCCGAATGAAACCAGCACTCACCAGTGTGAGGCCTGAGTCATGCTGCCTGTTTATTTGTAATGGGATCCTTTCTCAACACTGTATTATATTTCATCTCTCCCAGCACACATGCAGATCATCTGAGGAGTTCACTGACACAGTGTGCAACATGCGTGGTTCAATACTAAGCATGGAATGAAAATTCTCCCTAAATATTTTCTAAATTCTTTTTCTTTTTGAAGTTTTGACCCCATAATGTTTCATCAAAATGGACCCTGTGGGGAAATGACAGACTTCTCCAATCATTTGGTCTGCTTAAAACACTGTCCCTTCGAAATGTCCTTGTTCTGCCTCCACTTTTGAATGCAACGCCCACATTTCAAAATCCAGCCAACAAATGATGCATAGATCCATTTCCCACCCTACATTCACATACAGATCTGTCACGTTCATTGCGACTTACAGATCTGTTTCATTGTGACTTTAATTACCCGCTCAAATGCAGTTGTCCTTTCACAGATCTGTTTCTTTAGCAGGGAACGGCAAAGAAAGAGTGTTATCTACTTGCGCAGGGATTGAAATCTCTGAAGCACAGCTGTTTTCCCTTTCGGAAAAACATCTTGATCCGTTTTAGTCTCCTGGTATCCGTGGATGTTTCTTGCTCACTTCTATTGTGTTTTCTTGAGGGAGAGACCCGCAAATAACACGATCGTGGTACTGGTCTATACAACTATACAATACAGTAAGCTCATTGTATTAAAACACACTGTCATAGACATCTCTGCCATGTAGGGTTCCTTTCAGGTAATTGCTCCCCTATTAGTTTCTGCCCAGTGCATCTGACAGATATGAATTGGATCTTGCCATGCAACCCGCTGATTAATGACATTTAAAATGGGGTCTTAATTGTTGGGGAAAAGTGTGAGATGAAGGAGAGGAGTGATGTTCCTATCCACACACCTGTGATTAGAGAGCATGAGGTGTGTTTGTGTCTGCCCTCCTCCACGCATATAGGACGGATGACCCCGGGGGGAGACACAGAGCTCTATGAGGCCTCAGTTGAGAGGACGCAAGAGCGGAATTAATACCGTGTGTGATTTAGTGCGCACATCTGCGGTGCGCGGCGAAAGAGGAATTCTATTAGCGCGCACACGCGGCCATAATTAACCTGATGCTATGCACAGCTGGCCCCCTCTGCTCCCGAGTGTGGGTGGCACGGCGGCAGTGCTAAATCAATCTGCGCTAATTGCAATGCCCTTCTGCGATCCGCCACGACGCCCGTGCCGCCATCGCCTGCGGTCAGCGGGCTGTATTTCCCTCCTCACATCCCTTGAATTGAAGTGGTCCACCAGAATATGCAATATGAGATGATTGAAGTGTCACCATCTGAAACTGTGATTCCATATCAGTTTCGTGCGGACGAGACTCTCCGTCTTTTAGTCTAATGATCAATTGTGCTTGTTCAATCCGCAACGCACCCAGACCCCGGAATAGTTTAAAGATAACATACTGTATGATGCCAGTTTTCACAAGATGTAATATAAATCTTTAGAGTCTTTAGCTTGAGTCTGTGAAATTTCAGCTCAAAATACCCCCCAGATCATTACAGGTCAAAGTTGCCCCTTTTTGGGTGTGAACGTGCCGTTTTTGCATCGAATACAAAGAACATGAATTTCAATCAAATTTCAGAATAACCAGTAGCGGAATGGTGAACGTGATTTCACCAAGTACCACATCCCCGCAAACACAGAATGTTCCCCTAAAGTTCCCGAATGGTCCCATGAGGTTATTTTTTTGGTAACGCTTCCTTTTACAGTCCAGTTACCCATGTAAATACTATGTACTTATTTTAGTAACTACAATTACTGGCTAATAACTACTACTAACCCTGAACCTACCCCTGTTCCATGTACTTACCTTATATTAGCAGTACTTTCTAGAAAAGTACACTGTAAGTACTGTACTGTAAAAGGAACAGGTACCTTTTTTTTGAGGGTGGGGGACCAAACAAGAACGTTATAGGAGCGTTCCACGTAGGTTATTTTTAGGTTCCATTTTTGTAACGTAAGGAGAATGTTCCGGGAACGTTCCCTTAACCTTAAGGGAAAGTTCCAGGAACGTTCTGGGAACCAAAAACTAACGTTCCCAGAACCTAAATTTGCTTGCTGTGATGTTCCTGGATCAATATTTTTGTTGATCCTGGATCAACTTTCCAATCAACCAATCAGATTTGACAAGTTTACAGTTTATGTGAAGTTTAGGCTTAGAACCGAGGTGAAGTACTTGAACACCAGTGTTATTCAACTTTCATTACCCTCTGATTTTAGGGAAAAGTTATGGGTAGGGTTAGGTTTTGGGGTAGGGATTGGGTAAGGACTACATTTTGGGACAGGAATATTGATCCAGGATCAACAAAATATGTTGATTCAGGACCATGTCTTACTTGGCAAAATCACAGTCTTACGGCGAGACTTGGGAATAGTTTGCATCTTTTGATGCACCTTGACGTTTCTGAATGGTTAGTGAATATATGTATGTCGTATTTGAGGAGTTACATTGATTCATCTTATAGACTTTTACACAAGTTGACAGTTCCATTGGATCTTTATAAGACACATTTTTTCAGTTGAATTGTGTCCTGTGCTTGTCTGTGCAGCTGTGCAGTTTGCATGCTTTGCTTGAATCTTTGCCATTGGGTTACTTAGAACTGGTTACACTGTTGTCGCTTGCGAAACTAAATGGCGGCGCCGTGGGTGGAAACGTGTAGATTAAGGGACGGTTTTCTCATAATAAGATCCCCTGCACTATTGGCTTATTTTTTACATGCTTGCGGAGAAAGGCTTACCAAAACAAAGTTACTGAGATGTCACTGATAAAGTTTTCTGAGTTGGTAGATGTGCCGGGGACCTGATTATAAAACTTGGAAAAGTCAGATTTTCATGATATGTCCCCTTTAATAAAGTCCGAGCCAGAAACCTGCAGTTAACTTTCAGTAAAGAAATGTTACCCACCAGCTTGTCTGAATGTCAAGTCAAGTCACCTTTATTTATATAGCGCTTTTTACAATGCAGATTGAATCAATGAAAACATGAAAATAATACAACACAGATCAATAATATTGTTGAATATTAAATGTCCCCAACCAAGCAAGCCACAAGACAAGGCAAGGAACCAAAACTCTATCAGGTGACAGAATGGAGAAAAGAAACCTTGGGAGAAACCAGGCTCAGTCGGGGGCCAGTTCTAATCTGGCCAATGAAGGAACAGTGCGTGATTCATTGAATGCTAAGTGAAACAGTGTACTACCTATAATTTCAACTATATTTATAAGTTTCAAAATGAAACACAATACGAAGTCTTGATATGTGAACAGATGATCATGCCATACCTTGCTGTGTGAATCATCAGCGAAAATTGACAGAACGTATGATATAGCCAACCTGTATGATTCTTATAATGCACGCAGTTTGATAAACACCACATAGGCGACCATGATTCATTCATTTGCCGCATCCTGTTACATCAGAGAGCAATCAAATGAAATGCTCCTTGAGACATTATAGCGCTCATAAAAACCTCTCATCTCATTAGCCCGGCTCACTAACGGCACGGAATATTCATATGTGATTTTACAGAGCACACGTGGATGGAAAGCCAATGGCGTGACTCGAGACGCACTCCTATCAATCACTCATCTCACTAACATGGCAACATCGGCTCTGACCTTCCTGTGAGTTTTTGCTCCGAATGAGTCTTTCAACGTTATTACCGAAAGGGCCTCGTTAGCCAATATCCCGAGGGGGGGGGGAGGTACAGGGAGAAATGAAGACATTTGGTGGAGGTCGACCCCATCCTCACACACTTGTGATGGAGCTATGGATTAAACAGCTGGAGCAGGTTCCCAGGGGGCCACTGAGAGAGACATTCTGCACTACCTCAGTAAAAATCCATCACACATATTTCAATTGCCCTGGCAGCATTAATAGACACTGCTGTTCTTTAATATTTGATGAACTGGCTGGTTGGACCATCCAACGGCGAGAAGAAAAGCGTAATCAAAAAAAAGGTAATAGAGAAGTGAGAGTGGTATTGTCATCCATTTTTAATCCTGACCGGGGAGAGGGGTAAATAAAACTCAGAACACAGCTACATGCACAGATACTTGTATTTTCCATTGGCTTTAGCATCATATTTTTTTATGTATTATTTGTATTGTGTGTGCTCTCTAAAAATTGCTGGGTTGTTTTAACCCAACTTTGGGTCAAATATGGACAATCCCAGCCATTGGGTTAATTTTTTTAATTACATTTTTAACCCAACGTTTGGGTTTGTCCATATTTATCCATATTTTTGTCCAATTTGGGTTAAAACAACCCATCATTTTTAGAGTGTATATGTGTGTATATATGTATATACACAGATTAATAAGAATATGTGTTTTGTTATACACCATAAATATATGACAGATATCACAGGGAATAAGAAAGTCTGAACTAAGACCATTTCTGTTTTCCCAGAGTCTAATAATTTCCATGTTTCTGTCATTGCTTTCAGTTGGCCAGGCTTTTTTCTTACATGTAACTGCTGCAATTAGAGAAAGAGCAAACAAGGTGCTGGCGAGGACCCGTGTCTACACATGGAACCCATTCTATCCCTCTATGCCGTGCCTGTATACGCTTCACAAACGCTTGCGTCCATTTGCTGAAATTTGTCAAAACTAATATGGAATCAAATTGATTAAAACGTTAACACATGTTCAAAAGATCCAAATTGGCTAATCCATGTTTAAATGCTGGCTAGTAATTGTAGACACTGGCAGGACAGCAGGGCAGACTTCAGTTGTTCGTTCTTGACGTTGAAGGATGAAAGCCGTATGACATTTTGAACCATTCAAGTATCATCCTTTGGGTTAGAAATGGAAGTGGCTAGTACTTACACATGAAGAAAAAGGTGCTTGTGAAAGAGCTGTTTGAACTTGTATAAAATGTACACGTTTTCTCAAATTTAACAGAACACAAAATCTAATCACTTATAAATGCTTGATAGAATGAAAATGTTGCTTATACTGCCCGCTTATGGCTAGCATTAGCAAATAGCAATCATGCATCTTGGTTCACAGCTTTTACGTAAAATAAAGGCTATTTATAGTTGTTTAAACAAGTCGTGATGTCTCAATAGGCAATATATCAACATTGTAAATAAAAAACTGTTCATGAAGTGATATAATGATATCTTTACGAGAAGAGATTGCGCATACTAACCATGCTTCAGTTTTCCATTTGCCAAAATGTGACCGTGTTAGCCATCTAATACACTCTCAGAAAAAAGGTACAAAAGCTGCCTGTCACTGGGGCTGTACCTTTTCAAAAGGTAAACTTTTGTCTATTTTAGGTGCTAATATGTACAATTTTAGGTGCTAATATGTACATTTTAGGTCCTAATATTTACATTTAGGTGCTAATATGTCCATTTTAGGTCCGAATATGTACATTTTAGGTGCTAATATGTCCATTTTAGGTCCTAATATTTACATTTATGTGCTAATATGTCCATTTTAGGTCCGAATATGTACATTTTAGGTGCTAATATGTCCATTTTAGGTCCTAATATTTACATTTAGGTGCTAATATGTCCATTTTAGGTCCGAATATGTACATTTTAGGTGCTAATATGTCCATTTTAGGTCCTAATATGTATATTTTAAGTGTTAATATGTACATTTCAGGAGTTAATATGTACATTTTAGGTACTAATATGTACATTTTAAGTGTTAATATGTACATTTTAGGTACTAATATGTACATTTTAGGTGTTAATCTGTAAATTTTAGGTGCTAAATTTACCACTTAGGTACCAATATACATCCTTTGGGTACAAAAGTGTACCTTTTGAAAAGGTACAGCCCCAGTGACAACTTTTGTACGTTTTTTTTTTTTTTTTTTTTTTTTTCTGAGAGTATACACACAAGCCTCTTGAGCGTCTATTGTGTCTCCGGTCGATCAGTGCATCCAAAACCTCATAAAACATGCGTTTCTTTAGAACAGGCTCTTTTTTTCTTTGTCGGTAATGTTCCTTGAAGACCATTACGCCATGTGTGCTGATGGACACAGTTGTTATTGCATCAGTCTGAGAGTATCGGTATGTCACTGGAGGCCTGTAGTCTCGTTCACTCTCCCACTGCGTGTATCCGCGATGCAGCTCAGCCTCCGGGAGAGCTCCACAGAATCGGCCTTTCAGGGAGTGTTTATGTAAACCAGGGCAAATTATTCCACCAATTACTGGGTCGCCAGGGTCAGAGCAGCTTGGAAGGGAGCACGGAATCCAGGCTGGGCCGGGCCGTGCTTAAAAGAGTTCGAAACATCTGCTGTGAGGGTAAGGAGTGGAATAGAAACTGGAAGCTTTCCCTGGCTAAACAGCCAACCCACATGAAGATGCTTTACTTTTTAACTGATAAATCATGGCGGAGGAAGATTTGCCAAAGTAATGACAAAACGGGCTGATTTTGATTCCAGGTGAGATGGGGAGGGGACACAAAAAAGGAAGAAAAAGACAAGGAGGGTGGAGGAAATGGGGGAGGTGTGGGAACAAAGAAAAGGATACTCTGAATTATTCAGCAAGAATTCATTTTGCAGGTACCAAAAATTGCAATTTGCACTGCACAATTCCCAGACTTGTGGTTCAGATCTGAATGCTAAAATTACCAAAGGTGTGCTTTTTCTACACCACACATGAGTATAATTTATAGTATGGTCAGCATGATCCATAGAAAGTTAGAAATTCTGTTTAATGCCTGTTTTCCGTGGGCGTTAATTGCGAATCACCTTATAGTTTATAAGGTGACTGATTTAAATAGAAAATTAAACATGTTTGTGCTGAAAATAATGTATATATTTTTATTTTAATATGGGCTGGTTAAATTAGTGTTGTTAGTGCACAATTAAAAGAAAACAATCTAAATGATCTATTAAAAAATCTTAATATAAAATAAATGGGAAAAACTATGATTAAACAAATACCTTTTTTATGGTTTTCTTTCATTAAAATGACACCAGATGACTATTTGACAATAACACAATACTGCTGAGAAAATTGGCATGACTAAAAATGTTTAAGTTACACAGTATGTCCATAAAACAAAACTTTAAAACTATAGTAACATTTAGAAATGTAAAAGGCAAATTGACGGTTAAAGGAGTAGTTCACTTAAAAAAAAAAAAAAAAAAAAAAAAAAAAAAAAAAAAAAACTTTTGTTGATAATTTACTCACCCCCATGTCATCCAAGATGTCCATGTCTTTCTTTCTTCAGTCGAAAAGAAATTAAGGTTTTTGATGTAAACATTCCAGGATTTTCTCCATATAATGGAATTCAATGGGAACCAAAGATTTCAAAGTCCAAACGAGAGTTTCAGTGCAGCTTCAAAGGGCTTTAAACGACGCAGACGATGAATAAGGGTCTTATCTAGGACCCTTCGAGTCATGACTCAAAAAAGATTTGTTCATTTTGATGAACGAGTTTGAACAGGAGAGTCACGAACGCTCATCACAGAACAGAGCAAGGCCAGCATTTGTGCTTATAAAACTTAAACTTTTTCATTTATTTTGGAAATTACCAATGGTTTCGCTAGATAAGACCCTTATTCATCGGCTGGTGTCGTTTAAAGCCCTTTGAAGCTGCACTGAAACTCTCATTTGGACCTTGAACCGTGGGTTCCCATTGAAGTCCATTATATGGAGAAAATCCTGGAATGTTTTCATCAAAAACCTTCATTTCTTTTCCACTGAAGAAAGAAAGGCATGGACATCTTGGATGACATGGGGGTGAGTAAATTATCAGCAAAAGTTTTTTCTTTTTTAAAGTGAACTACTCCTTTAAACTACATCGTGGCTACTTTGTGAACATATGTAAAAATGACACAACTGAATTCGCCCTTCTGTTCAAGTGCAATGATTGCTTTCTCGCTGCTTCGGTGCTCGTCTCCGTCTCTCTCTTTTACTCTTTTCTCCTTTGCTCGCTCTCAGCAGCGCGAGGGGAAAATGTGAGAACCAGATGTGAAGCCTTGACTGCAGATGTGCTCGCTTAGAGGCCAAGAAAAAGCTCATCTCAGGACCTCGGAAACACACACTCGCGAAACCCTCACGAACAGACGGCGAGGCAAGGAGCATCTCTGAGGCAATACTTCATTTTGAATAATTCATTTAGGAAATGATAATAGCACTGCACTGCTGTCTAATAAAGAGCGTCAGTCTCTCGTTACGACCAGATCCTGCTCGCCACATTTTAGCTGCTTCCAGGAATCACAGGAATGAGAGATACAGTGGGCTCCTTTATTTACTTAGCGGATGATAACCTCTTACCACGTACTCTCTCGACAGAGTTAAAAACATGCTTTCCCCTCTCTCTCGCAAACAGCCTAATGGGTTTAAATGCTCTCAAATATTAATGCCTTTCCTTCAGACGCTACAAGCCAAGCCCATTATTGTAACAAGCGGTGGCCTGGTGGACTGGGACAGGGCAGACGAGGGAACTCATTGTTAATGAAATGAGTGTGAACGGTAAAGCTACGAAGTGTGTACAACCCTGGCATTTTTCCGATAACTATAGCTGTGAATTAAAATCCAATCTGTTTAGGCAGAGTCGAACAGTGGGGAGAGATGATCTTGTTTCATCATATTTTAAAAGAGGACAAAACAAATAAATTACTTTATTATTAATATTGAGGATTTAACATATATTTATTATATATTTGATTTTGCACTACTTTTTACCCTACATGACATATCAGAGCCTTATGTTTTTTATGTATATGACTTTGTTTCAATTATTGATCAACTTTCAGGCAACATAAATCTGGAATAACTGATAGTGAATGGCAAATTATGCTATTTTGTGGTCAAATATTTTAGTAATGACTCTAAACTGTATAACTTCCTCTGTGTTTTTTAAATTATTTTCTATTATTATTTTTATAGACAGATTTATTTAAAATTTGCTTTTGCATATGCTTCAAAGTTTACAGTAGGTTTATTCCATACAGCAAAGCGAGAAGAGGTGTAAAGTTCTGGTGCAAAAGTAAAAATACAGCACAAAGCAATATCAGATTTTTTATTTTATTTTCATTTCAACCTACATTATTATCCACCATAAACAAGCTTGAAATTCCTAGGAAATGCTCAATAAGAGAGAAATGAGCCATCCACCCAATTCTTCTCCCTCATTACTGTTCTATTCATCCTCTCAATTCCAATGAGTATTGATTGGGCCACGGTGTGTGTGTGCGTGTGTTTATCAGTGTGTGTTGGTGCATGAATGTGTGTGTGTGAGTGAGTTTTGTGGCAGCTGTCAGCTGGTGTCTCCCCAGGATGAGCTCAGCACAGCACAACCCATCTCCAGGACCCTTTGACCCCTGCCTTCTCACCGGGGACCAATAACATGTCCCTTGATTTAGTGCAGGGAGGTTACATGGTACTTATGTTTAATAAGCAGCACACAGAGCTGGGCCTCCCCAGCAGGACTTTGGGGGTAATCACCTCATATCCATCTTAGGCTGGTTTTGGAAGGGAGGAGTGAGTCAATGAGAGCTCCTGTGGTGGAGGAAACAAGCTCTTTAGGTTATTGGATATTTTATGATTTTGATAGATGGAAGTTATTTATGGTCAATTATAGAAATGTTGTTAACCAGATTTCATCCTCCATTGAAAGTATTATCTTAGAAATAAGTGAGAAGATTGTTGCTTTTAGAAATTGTGTTTGGCTTAATTGGAATTGTTTTATGGAGCTGGAATTTGTTGTTTGCTTCTGGACGGGGTTTATGGAAAGAAATGTAATAGTTTTTACAGTCTATGAAGGAAACCCATGACTCTTGAGTTATTACAACAAAAACTGCCAAACACAATCAATACATCACACTTTCACTCATACCTCCCAGTCAACTCTGGATTGTTATCCTCAATATGACTCCTCTTGGCACAACAGACTTTGTCGACCAGGCAGAAATGAGCTGTAATTTGTCTTAAAAATGACCCTTGTTCCAAATATCTTTTTCTGTGATTCTCAATTTAAGGTTCCCGTTAATCATTTTATCCCTTAAAACACATCTTCGATCATCAAAATTACATATTTAATTTTTTTTCTTTTATGTCTTAAAATAGCTTGAATGCAACTCTACACCCTTGACCTTGCCTATTTTGCTATACTCAGTTCTATGAATATGCAAATTAGCCCTGACTCCTCTCACGGGAATTCATACGAATTTTACGAGCTGGCTAATTCGTAACAATTCATACACTCGTACAAATTAGTACGATTTTGCTAAATCGGTTTTGTATAGTTCTTTCAAAGTTTGTCAGGACAGATTTTACGTTTTTCTTGTTTGGGTTACAATAATTTCAATTAATTCTATTTTCATTTCTAATACTTATTTGCAGAGGTGGAAAATGACTAACTATATTTAGTCTACTCTGTAATTTTACTTTTACGTAGCCAAGGCTACGTTGTGTTTAAAGGAGCATTTCACCCACTTCAACATTAATCTTTATTGAAAGTGGATCATATATGTAGTCGAAATGTAAAATAATTTTTGAATTTGGTGCCCTCTTGACTGAGAAAAGACCGAAAATATCCTCGGCACCGCCCACTTTGGGCTTCAAAATGCTCTTGAAATGACATCACGGACACTAATATTTCTTTACACCCCCCACCCACGCTGTTAAAAAAGTTACTCCACTCTGAGTAAATTTAAAAAAAAGCTCATTTTTACTTGAGAAGATTTCTAGACTGGTAATTATACTTGTACTTAAGTAAAATTTATTTGAAGTATTGTAACTTGAGCAGAACATTTTATTACTCTGTCCACATCTGCCTGTTTCTACCTCAGATCAAATATAGGAATTTCATTAGAATTTAAAAAGCATTCTCCGTCCAGTTCTGAATGGTGCGCAAACGTCCCAACAGCCTTAACGGCGGTAAGAAACATCTCCTGATTAGGAGTGTAGGTCTTCATTTCAATCAATTTTATTTGCTATAATCAAAGGATCACCCTGCTTTCTAGATATCAGCATAGACCCTTAAAAACTCACTGGTTTGTAATATTTAGGCCCTATTACACAGTTGAAAGCAAATCCACTGCATCAATTGCCTCAATTGCCGCATCATTGCTAAAGATCAAACTTTTAACTCAAATACAAGAGTAAATCTGGCTGTAAGGATGCTAGCTGACGTGTAAAAGATCAAAAAATATAAATTCACTGCGCTTGACCGTTCACATATCAATGGAAATTGCAATACTTTCAAATAAAGAACAGAAGATCCACACTCGCTTGTATCTTCTTAATGAATTTATTAGTTATAACTCCCATATCATGATTCTCTGAACAAGGCTACTTGCCGAAATGCTTGATCTTGATCTCTATGTGCTTTGTTTGCATTCTTTATTTGAATTATGCATCAAAGAACATATCTTCAGGTCTTTTTAAAAAAGTAACACATGGCTGAGACAAGACAAAAGTCAAATGCAGCCTTATTTAAAGCCTCTTCAAAACCTGACAGGGTGTTGATGTTAAGAAACACCTACTATCTGTTAAAACACATTACCAAACTCCACTACATATCATAGAGGCTAACTTTAATTATCAGATGCGAAACCCAGTAATGACATTGAGCAAGAAAAGGATTTCTTTGAAGAAATGTTTTTATTTGGACGCTACTAATTTCCTTTTCATTTTTCCTTTCCTTTTCCTCGATTTACTGAAACCTATGTCTAAAACACATTTGCAGCTATTTTTATTTTTTTAGGTTGGTTGGGGCCCCCCTACTACAACCGCTGTCAGGGGGCCCCAAGCAGCCACCTACTAATGCCTGGTTCAGATAACACGATTTTAGCCTGATTTTGGCACGATCCGTTTGACGTAGGGTGTCGTGGGGATTCATAAACGACAACGGGCAAGATTTGATCGTATCATCTCATATAGTGTGTCATAGTGGGCGACAACCTATGTCGCGTCTGCGATGCTTCACGACATCACGACAAAAAGACTAGCATGTTTCATTTTTTTAACGGTCGTCTACGACGGTTCCGTCACATGTATGGGGTTGACCAATAGGAGCACAAGCTTTTCCATATACAACTTTCAAAAAAGACAAAACCAGAGAGACGATGGTGCTAACGTTAAAACTAGAAGTAAAAATATATAAGAAAACAATATTTTACCTCAAGTTCTCTTTGGAGGATTGACAGCCCATACTGTCCTCTTCGAGCAGGGTTCTCAAGTTTCACGCAATGGCCGTGAGACACACGCAATTCAACCAGGAACTCATTTGCTACGAGTTTCGCCTTCTCGATGACATCGCGTGCCGTTAAACATGGCATCCAATGACTGGTCAGGAAATAACCTGTAGTTTGACATGTGTCTTGTCCACGACAAGATTTTAGGAGCCAAAATCGCCAATCTAACACAGTGACTATCATAACAGACAAAAAAATCGTGTAATCTGAACCAGGCATTATGCCTCTATGTTAAGACCGCCACTGACCCCACCCCTAAACCTGCTTGTCTCTGGGGTCGTACGAATTTAGCCACCTCGTAAAATGCCTACAAATTGGTCGTGAAATAGCGTTGGATTGAACTTTCAGTAGGGTGAAAACAAACACATTGATCCAACAAAACCCAACAAACATGGATGTTAGAGTTTGTCTTCAAGAGAACATTCAACATTGCAAACAAAGAAATATGAGATATGAAATAAAATTTGTATTTTTATTGTGAGAACATTATTAAATATTTAAGAACCTTGCCGAAACATTCTGAAAGTTTTCCCTGTACGCTGGGATTCTGTTTTTGGTTATTATTAACTTTTGATTTATATAGGCTAGTATTACTGACCAAATGGTAACACGTGCAAATATCGAAGTTGTTGTCCTGCAAATTTTGTCAGATTCACTGACAGGCCTGTGCATCAGCTCTTTTCCCCCTTGAATACTCCCAATGTCACCTTTGACTGAAGCCCATGTCAGAGGGGTGGATGCGGGTGTGAGGGGCTGTCATTCACTGGACAGTTTTGTACAAGTCACCTTGTCTTTTCTTTCAGGAGCTAGTGAGCATTTCCTTTCTCCATGACTGCCTGTTCTTGGCCTGAGGGAAACCTAATGATCCTCTGTCTCTTCTGGTTTGTCATGTTGACTACACCCCTCCCTATAGCTTCACCAGAAACCAAAGCTTTCCCTGCACCATTTCCAGCTGTAATGCTGCAAATTTGCCTGACCTCCCTGTGCCCTTGAAGAACAGGGCAGTTCAGTTTAGTAGATAATAGCACGTTACATTAGAAAAAAAAATCGTTCAAAAATAATCAAACTGAAATCAGTTTCTATTTGAAATTATATGTTTTTAATATATCTTGTGAATAAAATGCCCCTAATTTCACTTTATTGCGAGTGAGAGACGTTATTTTAGATTTTTTTTCTTCTTTTTCTGGAGACAAAAGAATAGTAAATGGATAAGTGCCTTGAATTGCCGTTGTTAGTCGAGCTCAAATATGCAGATTTAAATGTGCTTATTACTTCCATTCTGCTCATTTCAACTGTCTGACTGCACTTAATTAAATCAGATTGATTAGACCTTTTCTAGACGTTCCCCACAATCAAGTAATTATGACAAATAGAGCAGTCGAAAACTCCGGATCTGAGGACTTCTTTCCTATAACGGAATATTCCTGATGTCAACTTGTGCCACTGCAGAGGAAACAGCCAGACACAGGGAACAGGACGTCACATTGTGGAAATCTTGCAGTCGTTGGGGTCCGTTCACACTAAATGTGTTTTTGCATTCTCCTGTTGTGCTTTAGTTTTGTTTTTCTATGTAAACATGCGCTAGACGGGTGATCTTGACTCTATTGCAGCATCTTTGTTGTTTCTCATATATAGCAATGAGATTAAATGGCAAGCAAATGGGTAATAATGACCGCAGTAATCGTGTGCATTTTAGAAGATATCCCAAACATATGTCACTCAAATTTGCAGAGATTGCAAAGTAAAGTGTAATGTATCTCAACAAACTCTTTCAAGATCTTGTATATACTGTCTGTATGTCTAAAACTAATTTATTTCTATTTGTATCTTTGAATCCTTCAGTAAAAACATTTACTTAAAGGAGCATAAGTCTGATTAGCTATAAAAGAGCGACATCTGAGCAATACATTCCTCTGGTGAGTTTGAAAACACTGTGTTATGAACCTCACGCACTTTAAAACTCAGAATGCCTAGCCCTAGGCAAAGCTTCAGCTATTTTTATAACCGATACAAAATGTACGATTTATGTTATGTTTATTTACAGCTACTTTCATCATCAGAATAAGGATTCTGCTCAATATTTCTGCTCAAGTACTTTCGATGCAGACTGTTATTTTATTTTTTTGTGCAAATAGGCTTTGAAGGACGTTTATTGTTCTCGAAATAAAAAACGCCCTCTCTTCGGCATCCTTTAAATTCATGATTAAACGTCAATGTTGAGGACATTAACAGGGCAATTTTGCACGACAGAATAAAAGAAAGGATGGGTTGGCAAAAACCAGAGGGATAAAAAGTTCCCCCCTAGGAGCCGTTGAGTTAATATTGTTGCTGAAGTGTTTCGGCAGCTTTGATTGCAATTTTGAGAGGAAATTATCTCACTGGGGGGGTGGCATTGTCCAACTGTGAGTACTGTTCACATTAATACAATCTCTCTCTCTCTCCTCGCTCTACGCTCCCCCTTTCTTTCTCGTGTTTTGTCGTAGTCGGACTCTGATAACATCCAGCTGGAAGAAGCATGATGATGTGACTAAGTGTTGCATTCCTCGGATATTGACCGCATTCATAAATTGAGCTCTTTGTTGAAGCTCTCTCCTTATCTCCCTACTGCACAGCTCTCACTGCATGAAATGGCCTGATCCACCAGACCAGAGAATAAACCTATCTGATAAGAGTCTGAATGGTTCTCTATCAATTCATTCATCGTGTGCTGCAAAGCAATGTTTGCCTGCATTGTCTGACACACTCCACATGTGGTTGTATAGGTATGGTCAGATCTGAGTTGTGTTTGCATTGTCATTTTAACCTTGGCCCTCAACCAACCAGAAAGTCCTCGCTCGACGAGAAGCACTTGATGGTGCGAAGAGTTCATTTTTCAGTCTTTTGCACCCTCCCCCATTGATTGGACAATAAGAAAATGATCTCTTTGTGAAAATGACTCTCTAAAAGTGGCATGGACACTTGGCATTCATATTCATTTAATTACCGAGTGCATTATTACCTTCAAAGCGTTTCCACCCTTCTAACATAATGGCTTTTCGCCGATTCTGATGACATTTCCTTTCATAGGTGACTGCACCTCCATAAATTGCTCAGGCTGTCTTTGACAGCTCCAGTCTCTCTGCTCACATGCCTGATCAGACAACCTGAGCATGCCACGCTTCCAGTACAACTTTGTTCACAGCATTATCGCTCCATCTCTACCTGTTGTCTACTTGGATCTCTTATTCTCGTTCTAATTTTTTCTTTCTCTTTGATTGGATAAATGCAAACTTGAGAAATTAAACTGATAACAGCCCAATTAAAGCAATACCAAACATTTAAATGATGGTGTATTTAAAATATACTATGATGTCGGACAGGTGTTTTCACTTCCATGCCATATGTTCAGAATGGAATACTTGCTTAATACTTACTGAATACTGTGCAGGGTAACACTGTGTACTGCCTACTGTTTTAAAAACAAAATACTTATAAATGGCATCATCTAAATTAAATAGTTTTATTCGGTTCAAAAATTTTGAAATTATGCATTAATGTATTAATTAAAGTAGTTTTTCCAACCTTTATAATATTTTTCCAAAACCCTTGAGATGGTACATCGGCTTACAACAGGTTGAATGACAGGTCTCCCATAGCCTGACAGTGTCTGTATTGCTTTTCCTGGCACTCTGTAAAACTGTAGAGAGGAACCCTTTTTTTAATATTGTATAGAACCTTTTAGGGGTTCCAAATATGTAGCGCTTATAGAACCTTTTAAGGTTCTATATAGAACCTTTTCTTCTAAGAGTGTAGTGTAACCATGACAGATTTTACGACAGTAGTAGAAGACAATGCTGTTTTCCAACTGTAGGGGGATCCCGAGAGCAAATTTTCAAAAATAACATAATGCTGCTTTAAATACATACATTTATACCCACAAAATACATTTTCATGGTTTAAAAACCAATTATTGCACATGGGTCCTTAACGCAACCTGCTAACAATTACATCGTTAAACATGGCACTACGTAGCTGATTGGTATATTGCATTTGCAGCCAACAAGCTTACTGTTCAACATTTCAATAGTTGGTTACTGTTTACTGTAGCAGTTTGCAGAGCGCAGAGTTCCTCTGAAACTCTCCACCTATAAAGATCTCCGACAGGTCATTTCATATATTCGTGCAGCAGTTGTACATGTTGGAAGCTAACAAGTAGCATAGCAGCAGCAGCATAGCAGATCTATCCCGCCAAGACCAAGTACATTAACGTCGTCATATCCATTACAATGCTGAACTCTTCTGATTGTAAAAAAAATAACTATTACACTCAAAAGGTTAACAGTTGCGAGTTACCAGTTTGTATGGTTAATTCAGTAAGTGGTAGTCGTAGTCAGTTATCATCTTGATAATACAAAGTGGTATTGGGTATTTGGGGGTTTTAATCCATTTTTTTACATTTAGCAATCTGATCAAATTTGTTAAGATTAGTCAAGAAAGATGTTAGAATTCACTACTGATATTATTTCTGCTTCATGCTTCACACTGGAAATTGACTGTCAGGTTGACAGACTGTTGAGGCATTGTGGAATATCAATGCATACAGAAATTATATACTACCGCAATAGGAAGTTGTTTTTTTTTCTGTGCAGCATAGCCATCATGTGCTTTTAAAAAGCATTTTGTTGAGCATCAGCCTACAAACAACACCTGTAAAACTGACTACTACTACAGTTTGGAGAATACAGTATCTTACCTGCAGTCCATTTGCCTTCTTTTTCACCTGCTCTCAAATGCATTTCATACAAGTGGGGGGAAGGTAGAGAGTGTACGAATGTGAGCCATTTCCTCCATCAGACAGCAGACAGACGACAAAGGTCTGTGATGGGGTGGAGATGAAGCATTTGTAAAGGTTAGGCAATGATCCGTGACAAAAAAGCTCTTTTCTACATAGTTAAAGCCTGACATCAGAAAATGGAGGGACAAGGACAGGGAGGAACATGCGGCTTGGTCCTCATTTCTGAGAGCAAAATTCGCTTTTAACCGCACATGATTTTTTTTAGTAGCTATTATTAAAAACAGGGTATCTGTCCAATTACACGGGCTGAACCCAATTTGCCAGCCGCTGTAATTAATGCAGTATTGATCAACTTCAATCGGCACTTTGATTTTATGTGCTCAGACAAGTTTGTTAGCCTGCATGCGTCGGTAATAGATTAAAACGCTAATGATATTGTTTTCAAAGAAGCAGACCAAAGCTGATCAAATATGCCATTATTCGAAGCAATTCACATCAACCAAAAAGGTTGCTGTGCATGTAGGAATACACAAGCTTTTAATTGGAGTTTTTAATTAACTGTAGTTAAGACACTCATTTGATTCGTAGACATTGTTGCTCTCGGAATACTTGAAGCAATGCCAGGCTTAACTGGGTAAAGACATACCCATTCAAAGCAAACAAAAGTTAGAATCCTCCATAAATGGTAGTCATGGTTACCATAGCTACAGCAACCACTGTCTCTATTAGATATCCACTAAGGCCTCGCCAAGGTCATAGAAATAAACAAAACCCTCACATAAAATGTTTGTGAACTCAGTGATGAAAAACTGCAGATAGCGGCGTGGACGCTTTTTATTAGCTGAATTCAGAGCTGAAAATGTGTCTTTACGAACTCTTAAACATCTGTGTTCATGCTGTGTTTAAGTATTGAACAATTACGGCAGCTCATTCAGCACAGACTGATATGGTCGGGTGTGTGTGGGTGGGTGGGTATCTGAGTGGTGCTGTGATGACCTTTCCGTTGTCACTTTTAGTGTTGTGACCTGACTGTACTCATTAAAACCAGTGTAACGGATCATTCCCCCTAATTGTTTTTGTTGACAAATTAGTCCTCAGACTCAAGGCTTCCACTGAGCCTGCAGCAGAGCTCTAGCTAATGAGAGATCCTCTATACAATCCGTCTGTGTGTGTGTGTGTGTGTGAGAGAGAGAGAGAGAGAGAGAGAAAGAGAGAGAGAAATACATCATCTTGGCTTTGTTCCAAAACCTAGAAAGTTGACTCGCTGCCAACATAGTCAGCTGCCTTCTAAGGGAGCATCTTAAGGTGAGAGTTTGAGAACACTGCGGTTTGCAGTGAACTCGAATTGCAGTAGATTTCAATACAGTTTGACGTTAGCATGTTGCTAAGCTAACTGCATTTTTTTAATGACTACTTTTATTTTGCAAAGATGCATTCAACTGATAAAAAAAAATATAGAAATATATGAAAATTGAAAACATACTATAAAAAAATCTTACAGGCCCCTAAATTTCGGAAGACAACAATGTATATCCCAGCTAACAATTTTAGGTTCTGGGAACGTTAGTTTTTGGTTCCCAGAACGTTTCCTATTGGTTCCCCTGGAAAGTTTTCTTAACGTAAATAGAACGTTCCCTTAAAGGGATACTCCACTTTTTTTGGAAATAGGCTCATTTTACCACTCCACCAGAGTTAAACAGTTGGGTTTTACCGTTTTTTTAATGTATTCAGACGATTTTTTGCTATTTGGAAGAATATCAGTAACCAGACAGTCTCTGGTCTCATTGACTTCCATAGTATATTTTTTTCCTACTATGGAAGTCAATGAGACCAGAAACTGTCTGGTTACTGATATTCTTCTAAATATCAGAAAATCGGCTGAATGGATTTGAAAATGGTAAAACTCAACTGTTTAACTCTGGGGGAGTGGTAAAATGAGCCTATTTCCAAAAAAAGTGGAGTATCCTTTTAAGGTTAGGGGAACATTCTGGAAACTTTATGGGAACGTTCCTTTTAGGAGAAACCTACAGGGAATGTTCCCAGAACGTTCTTATTTGGTTCCCAAAAAAATAACCAAATAGGAACCATATGGGAACGTTAGGGGAACATTCTGTGTTTTGCTGGGATGTATGTATGCTAGATAATCAAGTTGCCTACCTTTTTTTTGAACAGCTTTCACATATGTTGCCTTAAAATGCTGCCTCAGTAGGCGGCTAACTAGGTTTTCGAATAGAGCATCTGTGCCTGGTATTTTACTGAAATAAATTGCAGTTCTTTTTCTGTGCTTGACTAAAGGACAGTAATGATTATTTATTTGTGTGGGGTTGGGTGTATAGCTCTTGGGGTTCTCAATGCATTGATATTCAACGCAGGAAGCTGTGTGCATTTTTCTATCCACCGCTCTGCCTCAACCTTGCCCCCACTCCACTACGCATGAAGTCATTCCGTCTCTCTCTCTCTCTCTCTCTCGCTCTCTCGCATCCACCTGTTCCATGGTCCAGTGGAGGGCTGTGAATGCTATCAGGGGAGAGCGTGGTGCGATGCAGCCTGCCTGGCTCTAGTCCATCACGGGTGCACTCAGGCTACTTTCCAAGCCCGCACCGTATCGAGGGCCCAGCTGCAGACCCAACTGCCGCATTACAGCATGACGGATGGCTTCATATCAGGTGTTTAAACCGAGTGGCCGCTCCATCTGCTGAAGGATTTGGGAAGTCTGGAGTTCCTGTGTGATGAATGGTGAGAAGTGACGCTGCCAATCAGGCCTACCTTTGGCAGTGTCGCTCCTCTGCTGTTGGTCTCTCCTTTCCTTTTCTCTTCTCTTTTCCTCAGCCAGAGACAGCTCTCCTCCTCCCAAACAAAGTCTCTGTTTTCTTTGCTTCTCTTTTTCTGTTTTCCTGTCAACCAGTGGAAAAATTATAAACGCAAGTTTAAAGGGATAGTTCGTCCAAAAATGTTGACCCAATCCTAAATTACTTTCATTCATTCTTCTCTCTTTGATAAATATCCTGGCTACTCTTTATAATATAATGGGGATATATATATATATATATATATAGTTGGTGGATTTCAGTTAAAAATCTACTAATGGTTCAGATTCAACAGTTAGCAGCCTACTGAAAAATGATCAGAAAATAATGACTTTTAGTCATTTCCCCTCACACAGAACTATCATATGACTTTAAAACACTTGGATATAGTGTGCAATTCATTTGGGCTACTTTTTTAAAAAAGTGATATTTTTATAATGCTTTTTGAAGTTTGCTAGTGCCAATCCTCGTTTACTTTCCTTATATTGAGGGGCCAAGAGTGGCTATTCTTCAAAAAAAAAAAAAATCACCTTTAGTTTTCCATGGAAGAAAAGAAAGTCCAACGTGTTAGGAACCACATAAGAATGAATGAATAATGAGAGTATTTTCAGTTTTGGGTGACCTACACCATTAATTGTAGAGTGTGGGAAGTCTCTAGCCTTCCCACAGTATCAGTTTGAGAGTCGGAGTACATATAAATTGTCTGCAGAGCTCATTTGTTCCAATGGCTACTGTGCATAGCCATCACGTTAGAGTCAGCCAGAGCAAGTTCCACCTTAAGGCTTGTATTAAGTTACCATTTATGTTCTTAGCAGACGGTTTCTTAGCAAAGTGACTTGCAATACTAGAATAAGAATCAGACTCATGGAGCCTTTACAACCATGGAGGTCTATAATACCTGGAGAAAGTTATGCATTGGCACTACCCATGCATCCCAAAATTTTCTCATTTTGTATTATTTGTTATACTAGATGCAAACCAATCAAACCTGAGCTAATCTTGAAGGACTGGGCATCAGTGACAGAAAACATGGATTCATGTATGTCCATTTCACACTTTTAAGAGCCTTCAGAATGTAGAAAAAAATTGGTAACGTTTTATATAAAATATTTGCAACATATGACAAAACTATTTTTGCACCCATAATGGTGTAATTTCATAATCTGGGGCTAACTGGACAATGCTAACCGTTGGACAGTGCCAAGTTGCCAACATTTTACAAGAACTAGCTCAAAATGTATTGACTTTATATAGCTGTCGTGAGCAATCTCTCATTTTTAAAACCCCTCTCTTCAAATCTGTAACAGACTTTTAATGCTCCAATGAATTGATGGATAAAGTGTTCCATTCTCAAATATGTCAGATTATAGTCTTAAAATGGGTTGCAATGTTGACCCCCAAGTTGTGTGCCTGTTGAGAACCTCATAACAATCTGCTTCGTTTAGTTTATGTGAATTAAGGGCCAAGCCCGTAAACACAAGCTCAAAATACTCCCTTGTTAAAAACATATTTGTTAATATCCCATTTCACTGAGGTGATTCTTGTATGTTGATGTCTTCTCCCGATGCAAACAAACACTATTCCAAAAGCGTCCTTAGCTTCCTTAAATCGTGTATGTGTGCGTGTCTCCTCATATGTACTGTATGCCAGAGTGTCTTTATGCTCCCTCTTTCTGGCTTCTTCATTTGTCTGCTTCACAGACAGGCTTCTCTTGAAGTTTGGGAAACCCATTTGACTGAGAGCACTTCCAGTTGTTGAAACAAGGCAGGTCTGGGCAAATCAATACACTGTCTTTCATTCTCATGGCACAACCACGAGGACATATTTCAAGGAGCAGGGTTCAGAAAGACTGTGTGCGAGTATGTGTGTTTTACATCTGTGACTGACAGGGCAAAATTACACTTCATATATCTTGTCTGTCAAGTTTTATAGCAGATGGGAGCTGGGCTGGTTGAAGGCACTAAGATGTGTTTTTCACATGTGTGCACTTCAAAAAGAACCGTACAGATCCCAGAACCCAGAGGACGCCCCCAGATCCCCAAACTTCAGCATTGAGAGACTTATATATCTGCCACTTTGGACTGATTTTCCTTAGAAGATACCCAAGAGTAGGACTGTACTGTATTGCTTTCCTCCATATTTTAATTTACACAAAGAGAGGTCTGTTGGTTGATTTATCTGAGGAATTGTCTGAGGGATTTAAAAAAAAAAAAAAACAAGTAAATGTAAAGGCAAGTGTGATTTGTTGAGAAAAGGGAAGGTGTGAAACATACAGCCTTCTGGAAAGAACTTGGTTGGAGAATTAGGTGAAGCCTTGGAGAACGGCTCGCTAATTACATTATCGCAGAGGTAGAAGCGCTTGTCAATTTCTTCCCACTTAGATTTTCCCCTTCACTCTCAGGAAAAGCGAGCTGCCAGACGGAATTTGAATTCAATAATATGCCAAGTGAACCGTCGGCCTGCCGTAAAGATCCTGCACTCTCTGTTTGCAAGAGAAAAAAAACATGTCTTTTGAAGTCATGACTTTTGCAGAAAGAGTTCGAGTTAACTTGTGCATCCTCGTCAATAATAAATTTAATTTGCTTTGCAAAGCATTGGACAGTGCTGTGCAAACTTTAAATGAGCGAAAATAGGACACAACAGAATGTGTGCACTTTCAGTTGATATTGACGTTATTTTCCATTAAGGATAATAGCAAGTCCAATGCAGGATTAAACTGCATGAGGCACTCTGGAGGTTTAAACGTTTTAAAAATCCAATATTTCATCACTCTGCTTTTATTCTGTTATTTGTTTTGTGCTCTTTATTGACTAAGATGCCTACATTTGAAAATATATATTTATTTATTTCACTCTAGAAATGCTAAAGTACATGGAGAGAATATTTTTTTCAATCTCTCAATCATCATTGTATTGCATTGCATTGTATGTTTTGACAAAGTTGTCATCTGTATGTGAAAAACACAAATGTCGTGTAAATGCACCCTAAGACAGGTGGTTATTGGGAGATACAGTACAATGTGACAACTGATATTTATGTACTGGTTTACTGTTATGAAGATTTCATTGACATTACAAGCATGCTTGTGATACAAGATATCAAAATTGCATATTCTTTGCCCATATCAATCAGGAACAAGATTCAAAAGAGCCTGCACAGTCCAAACATTTTTATGAAAAAACAAATGCTTCGGTCACGTGACTTCTCAATGCCTAATGAATGCAGTAAAGGAGCAAAAAAGTGATTTTGTTAAGAGCTCCTACCTGTACCGCGTGACCGTTGTACCAATTGACCGCTGCAGATTTATTTGGACGTTGAGTGTTGCTATCAAAACATAACTCCTAGTCCAAGGACGAGAACAGCTCTGAATAGAACGTCACGTTTTCACCTGGAGATCTACAGTGTTAGCTCGGCATCTGAATAAAACTGTGTGTGTGTGGGGGGGGGGGTTTCGTTCATGAGTATGAGCTTCATATTCTCAAATATCATACTATATAAAACAGATGTAAAAAATGTGTTTCAGTTAAGTGTTCCATATCAAAAAATGTGAATTATATATTTTTAACTATTACACGTCAGTTTTTATGGTGTTAATTCTCTCGCTCTTAAAGGGATAGTTCACTTTGAAATGAATTTTTGATATGTTTTAGCTTACCTGAAGGGCATCCAAGATGTAGGTGTCTTTGTTTCCGCAGTATTTTCAATTTTGATATTTTTAGGTCAAACCGTTCTTGTCTGTCAGTCATTTAATGGAGGTCAATGGGGTCCTCCTCAAAGAGCATGCACAGAGAAGTCCAAATTAAACATGATTTAATGACTTGTTAATGTAAGTACTAATTGATGGCCTAAGAAACAAAACGAGCGGTTTGTGTGAGAAAACGAACAGTATTTATATAATTTTACCTCTTGTAACCACAGCCACGTCCAAGTGATCTGAGAGCGTGTACGCTTTCGGTCTGCACATGCGCCGGAAAACCCCTGAAGTGATCTATCGCGCGTTGTTTACACAGAGATTTTGGAAGTTTTACCTTTCACTGTGAAGATCTAAATATATTTAGATATACAGGAAACCGCAATGGAAGACGATTTCGATACATCAACAGACAACGTTGAATTTTTTCACAACCGCGCAAGAGATCACTTCCGCAGCTTTCCTGTGCATGAGTTAGCACGCTCTCAGTTCACTTGGACGTGGCTGTGGTTACAAGAGGTAAAACGATATAAATACTGTTCATTTGACAGCTGAGCAGTTCACACAAACCGCTCGTTTCGTGTCTTATGCCGTCAATGTGTACTTACATTTACGAGTCATTAAATGTTTAATTTAGACATTTACGAGTCATTAAATGTTTAATTTGGACTTCTCTGCATGCTCTTTGAGGAGGAACCCATAGACCACCATTATATGAGTGACAGACAAGAATGGTTTGACTTAAAAATATCAATATTGAAAATACTGTGGAAACAAAGACACCTACATCTTAGATGCCCTTGAGATAAGCTAAAACATATCAAAAATTAATTTCAAAGTGAACTATCCCTTTAAGGATGTGCTTTCTAAATGTGTGTTTCAACCATAATGGGTCAAATGGAGGGTAACTTTATACAAGTTACTTTCTTAAGATGAATTGCTTTGTCGCATTCCTCGTTTGTATAAGTGTCTGCTGAAATAATCAGTAAATATAAATGAGTTGCACGATGTCAACACACACCATTAGCATCTTTTCTTTTTTTACTGTTGAGAGCTCCCAGACAGTGCCAGATGCGTGTTTGCATGCATGCCACAGGTGGCTGACCGGTAGGTGGGGAAATGCAGGAAGTCTGTGTGGCCGTTTGTGTGTGTCAGACCCAGCATGTTTTTCCCTCAACAGAGGCGAGGTATCCTGTGTGTGTGCGGCCCGTCGCCCAGGGCGGCTAACTTTCAGGAACCCCAGTAGCAAAAACAGCACTGTGTGTTTCCTGGTCTCTTGTTCTGTTATCAGTGGACACGACACCCGCTCGTGCCCCTGCAGGTTTCCTAAACCACCATCCCTTTTACCTCCGGTGTCAAGATGTTGCCCTGTGATTGCCACAAGAAGCTTTTCTCTAACGCACGCTGTGCACAAAAAAGATCGGATTGAGTCCTTGTGATAACAGAGGGTCGAGTCTGTTTGTGCAGATCTGACACAAGCGTGTTTCATTCAGCCGGCGGCTCGCAGGCTCCCAAATTGAGAGGCATCTCACTGAGTCGTCTTTGTCTGAGAGGAACAAAAGCTCAAACCTGCACATCACAAACTCCGCTGAGAGAAGCCTTGTCAGAATTCCAGACTTTTCATCATCTCTGAGAAACCGTAACTACTCAAATGAGGAAATAGATAGCCAGAATTAAGCTCATTTTTGCAATTACATGAAAAAATCCTCAACTGAGCAACTGAATCAAGAGGGAAACATTGTTAACATGAGTACGCGACATCACATTTTGGGCTGACGTGGCCAAGTTAATGGTAGCTGCCTGAATGATTTCATAATCCTGTTCCAGAACCTTATTGTAAAATAAGCCCCTCAAGAATATACAAATCTCATTTGAAGCATACAGCGTATGGGTCGGGTTGGGGTTAAAAGCAAGGTTTGAGAGAGAGCCTGCGACGCATTAACTTCATGAACGGCTGTGTGAAAGAGGCTGTTATCATCGGGCTGTAAACGGCGCTTCTGCTTTTCCTGGCTCGACGGGCCGAGATGAAGTCCAGATGGTCGGGGAAGTGTTTGCCCAAGGATGTAACCAAATATTCCAGATTGAGGGGGGACCAAATGTAAAAGTTGAAGAAGGGGTCATTGGAAAAACTCATATGGATTGACTACAAATCTATCTTTTTTTTTTTTGGCTTGCGGGGGATATTGGGGATATCCATGTCCCTGTTTACACCTAAGATCTCTGTGTTCTCGGGTGATCCAATCACAAGTGGACAGCTGAGAAACATTGGCGTTTACAATGTGTTTTTATGTCTCCTTTCGTTTTGATTTGTCATGTGAGAGTACCTGTCCTAAAGAACATTTATTATTTAAGCCCAAAGTATACTTTTACAAGTACTGTTAGCACGCTTTTGTCAGTCAATGCGCTATTTCTCTCCAAAAGTTATAAATGATAAATGATTTTTTTTTTTTGTAACAGACTGTTACGCTTGTTTAGAAAATTCAGGTGTGTACTGCGCTGATGGCAAAATTCACATAACATGTATTTATACAAAGTATACTATGGGTTTTATATATGTCTGATATCACGTTTCTTGTATGACACCCTTTAAATTTCTGTTTTGGAAGCTAATTTTTATATTCTTCTTTATATCTCACAATTGCAACTTAATATCTAACAGTGTGGTTTTATTTCTTCGTTTAAATGTTGTCATAATTATAAAAAAAACAGTTTAGAAGTGGAAATGGCTTCTTGTAGCTATTTAGTGTTGTTTTAAGATGTTCATACCAGGTGTAAACAGGCACAAGGCAGGTGTGTACTTAAAGTTACAGCAAGCTGAGACCACAACTGGCTTTATCCATTATTATCCCATCCTTTTCGCATAATTTCTTATGTCTCGCTCTATATGCTGTTGTTTATCCCATAAACTGTTGTACACATTTTATATCAATGCCTGTTGTGTTAGGCCACGCCCACCGCTAGAGAAAGCCCCGCCCACGCTGCACCTGGGTTTCCCGCCGAAGCTCGCCGACTAGAGGCAAAGTACCACAGCTTCTCCTAGCAGCAGGGTGGGCGTTAGAGGCTCTTCGTAACAAGCCGTTTTCATCACTACTTCGCTGTTCTCGAAGTATTTCTTACTCTTGTCGCACACCAGGATCAAACGTTTTCGTGTGTTTCGTGTTAATGTACTCGGACAGTTAAAGGAAAACGCCGCGCTAAATGAGTTGAGCTCGAGACACACAGCATCATCCGCTTGTCAGGTTGAGCTTCATCCGAGCCTCGAGCTCAACTGCCCTTCAGCACACTGGAGCGGCTCTAGAGCTGTGCACTGGAGTTTGACGGACACATTTCCTTCTTCTTCTTGGGAAGTACACGTTTATGACTGAGAAACATCACTAAAATATCGACCGGAGTCGAGGACAGGAAATTATTGTTTTCTCTCACAACGCCGTTACGCATGGTGGGAATTTCTACGTCTTTTCAGTGTAAGTCGTGCAGTATCTTCATCTTTTCCTCTCGTGATCTCACATGAAGGCTAGTCTTTGCACTTTAGCCACGTTTATTAATTTTATTAGGATGTTTTATTGTGCGGTTTGGGTTTATGACAAACACTTTCCTTTTCTTTCGCAGAATATTGTTATAACTCGTTTCGTTTTGCCCACATTGCTTAATTTAATATTCGCAACGTAAAGGTAGGTTATATCACCAACAATAAATACTGGTATGCTGTTTGTCATATTTCCCCATAAAAAGTTAAATGGTCACAGCAGTAATTGTTCATCACTGTAGGCTAAATCTTAACAAAATTGACGTTTAACAGGGTTTGATCGCGTTTAACTATTCGTAAACAACAAATAAACAACGCTCATACTCGTATTAATTTCATTTTGATTTATATCATAATAAAAATCTTTCTCGTTTCAACATATTACTGTGAATGCTTTTTCCGTAACTATTTGTAATGTAGACACGCATTTTCCGTAAAGCTACTTAAAATCGATATAGCCTTTAAAAAAATGATGTCAATTGAACTAAAGGCACTGTGTAAGAAGGTGAAAATACTATTTGTCGCTGTAAATTGTAATAAAGATTTTATTTATTTTTTTCTCGTGAATATATGAGCTGTCTACAATGTCACGTGCTCAGTAAATTCATTATCTTAGAGTTTTTACAAATCCAACACAACACCGTGGGTCTTTATGCATCTTTTAATGCAGCTTTTAAATTCATTTTTCGTCATTTTCTTTTTCATAAGAATGTTTTTATTACACACATGTAATACCATCCATCATAATATATGAAGTCAACAGTTGAACATCAACTGCTGTCGATCAGATGTCATCTGTTGGGCGAATGCAATATCACCTCCGTCTATAAACACTGTAATAAGTCCTCGAGATTCCCAAGCGCTGCAAATTTGATCAAATCAAATGTTTGATTACAAACACGGGTAGGCTAAACATCTGGTGTGAGACAGGCAGAAAATTGTGACACCACAATGGATTTAAAAATGTTGATAAACCAGGTGTGAAGACACGTTTGACAATAAGGATTTCACTTCGGATTAAGAAGCTGCTTTGTTTAATTGTGACATCACAATTGAGAGGATGTCTTTAACAATTGATATAATTTGAGAAAATCCATTTACATTTGTGTTGTCGCCATGGATTAAGAGGCATCTGACATGAGTGATCACATCAAATTAAGATTAAGCTAAATAAATGTCTTTAACAATATCACATTTATTGAACAGATCCATTGACAATTGCGACTTGACAAGATGAGTCTGACAATTGTGATGTCACAGTTTGACTGAGAAGCTGTATTGACAACTGTGACATCACAATGAATTGAGAAGATGCGCTTATCAGTTGTGACTGAGCCAGCTTTTTAAAAGCTTCTCCCGTCACAATTGTCAAGCTCGTCTTCTCAAATCCATCATGATGTGAATAGTCCACTCTCAGCGCTTAAGCTTTCTCTTGACTGAAGAGTCGAGGTTCTGAAGTTTAAGGCTGGGTGGTTAAAATGAAAATTAAATGGTAGATTTTTTTTTATTTCAATTGCTCTCAGGAGCAGTCCTTGTGTATTTAAGGCACACAAAAAAAATCCAGAGGGACTTTGGAGACCCTGTTCTCTGACGAAATATGCTCGTTCTCATAGCTCAGATTTTTTTAAACAATCAGTTGTCTTGTACATATTCTCATCATAGATTGTCCATCTCGAGTAGATTTGCAATTTATTTTCTTAAAGGCATCTCTACGGGTTGCTTGAAGATATGTTATTCTTTATTGATTTTATGTATGATTTAGAAAATGGAGGCTGTGCTGGTCAAATGGAGGCTATGTACCTATGGCGATTTGGTCATCCCCTCATTAATGTCATTGCCCTCTGCTCCTGTCAACATGAGATTCGAACCAGAGCCTAAGGGACAGTGCAGGTAGTGAACGTACCTTGATTAAAGGCAAACATGGTCTATGGTGGCTGGAGGTTAGGGTTCGGTTAGCGATAAGCAGTGTGTGTGTGTGTTTGAAGCCAGCATTAGCAGGCAGAAACATCCTCTGGCTGAGGCCATCTGCACAGCCACCAGCCTGCCTGCCTCACACCTGTTCCCCTCTCCTCCACTCCCACTGGCCTCACACGGGTCAAACGCATGAAACCAGACACTGCCACAGCATAATGAAGAGATGACTCGGCTGCCCACACCAACGCGCACAGCTGTGTGTGAGAGAGATATGGAAATATTCATCCATTATTTTCAAATATGTCTGCGAGACGTTTACTCGTATTGGCTCAAGCTTAATAAATATATTCTGAATTAATGATCTATATGCATCACGCATCACTGGAAATGTTAAACAATGCATTGCAAAATATTACTT
Source organism: Cyprinella venusta (assembly GCA_038021265.1). Taxonomy (NCBI): domain Eukaryota; kingdom Metazoa; phylum Chordata; class Actinopteri; order Cypriniformes; family Leuciscidae; genus Cyprinella; species Cyprinella venusta. The sequence continues at coordinate 6,771,251 of CM075878.1, forward strand.
TTTTCATGAAAGACAATGCTCCTCTACTCCTCTCATTTACCTTAAACACCGCAGCGTAAAAACATTTTTAGTTAAGTGCTTACTATGTATCTTAAATGACGAACTGCAGACGTTCTGGCTGAAAGCCAAGCGTGTTATCATTGCAGTAACTCATTTCATTAGTGATGTCATTAACCCCATACATAAACTGGCAGACATTCTCACCAGACACTTGCACAAATACACAGCATGTCTCGTTGCTTCACAATTTCTCTTTCATGCACGTTTACATCAAAAACTTGCTCCTTGTGCATAAGGATACAGAAACGCACCGTAAATTTTGCAGCGAGTAACTATGTGTCCAAAAGGGTCTAATCTGACAGCCCATTTAATTTCTCTGGATGAATAAAAATTGCAATAACAAAAGAGAAGAAAAACGACCAAGTTCAGTTACACGACATCAGCCAAGTGCATTATATGCGCTCTTAATGTTTCAGCTCTTAAGGGAAACATTCCCAATATGCATTAGTGCTATTTCACTCACATCTCTTTCCATTGAG